>CM064483.1:28977415-29047116 GCA_032716605.1 Paralithodes platypus | reverse complement strand
CAGACAAAATAGACAAATACACCAAAAATCGGGGTGTGGGGGCGGCAGCCCCCACCCATAATAGCCTACTATAATAGGTTAGGTAAGGTTGTTAGGTTAGGCTAGGCTAATGTCCTTTCAAAGGGGTATAGGCCTAGTAAACACTAGGATAGCCTATACCTGGTCAAGGGTAAGTCCTGCTGTAGTCAACTTGAATGCTACCTTAAATTGTAATGTTAGACTAGGCATAGCCTATAGATAAAATAGCCTAGCCTACTTATTTATTGTAGCCTATAATATAGGCCTAGCCGGGTAGAATGTAGAGTTCGGGCATGCCGCCACCATTGTTTACACTGCGCAGAGCGGCGACGGAAGCTTGCCATCATGTTCCCGTCCATTTTGAATGCCGTTGGATACGATAATATGTTGAGGGGGGCAAACACCCCCCATGACATATTGTCATCATCATATCATTTGCCAGCAGGGGGCAAATAGGCCTAACCAAAAAAAAAATCGTCGTCAAAAACTCAAAATAAACGCGAACTTACAGTAACTGCGGCGATCGACCTTGTAAACATGACGGCGGCGGCGGCGGTGGACGCTTGCGATCATGTTCCCGTCTATTTTGACTGCCATTGGATACAATAATATGTTGAGGGGAGGGCTTTGCGGCAATTGTTTTGGTTGTTTGCCCCCTACTGGCAATATATATGATGATGACATCACATCATGGGGGCAAAGCCCCCCCTCAACATATTATTGTATCCAATGGCATTCAAAATTGACGGGACCATTATCGCAAGTGTCCGACGCCGACACCACCGCCGTCATGTTTACATATGTCGATCATCGTGGTTAAAGGCTGGTTCACACATAGCCGAGTCGGTGCGTGAGTCCAACACGAGTCACACTCGTCGATTATCGCCGTCGCTGGAGGCTGAGTCGGCCGCCAGTAGCAATTGCTCCCGAGTCAAGGAGAGTGTAACACGAGTTAACTCGAGTCAATACGAGTCAACACGTGTTCATGCAAGAGTCTGTACGAGTAACTGAGAGTCAAAACGAGTGTAACACGAACCCAACACGAGTGTCAAAAATTTGAAAAATAATGGCCACATTCCAGGGCAGGTAAACAAAGAGTATGGACGAGTCTAACACGAGTCAACGCAATTGTTACACGGATCACCACGATTGTTATACGGATCAACACGAAAGACAACGCGTTGACTCTCGTTGGATCTCTGTTGCACACGTGTTGACTCGTGTTACATCCGTGTAAACTCGTGTAAACTCGTTGATTCGTCCTACATTTTTGAAATAACGGTATTTCAAATGACACTTGCTTTTTCGTGTTACACTCGTGTTTTTTTCTCAGTGGATCGTGTTTACCTCTTGTTTACCTCTTGTTTTCACTCGTGTAAACTCTGGCATCATGGGGCACCAAATTTTGGCACTCACATTCGTGCTTTCTACTCTTGTTGATACGTGTTGCATGTGTGTTACATACGTGTTGTTGCGTGTAGACACGTGTTGCTTCATCAACGTCGAAATGATGACGAAAAGCGACGAATCACCAAAGAGTGTTACACGGGTTTACACGAGTCAACACGAGTTAACACGAATAACGAAGAGTTATTCAGAGTCAAACACGAGTTAACACGTATGTACACGAGTCTACACGTATTTAGGCCACACTCGTGGGTACTCGCCACGGGACCCAAAAATTTCATGCATGCATGACATTTTTGGACCCCGTGGTGAGTACCCACGAGTGTGTCAAGTAAACAAAGAGTATACACGAGCGTAGCACGAGTCTATACGCGTGTTGAGGAGTATCGACGAGTCATTGCTGAATAGCAAAATTTCATCACTCGTGTTTGTGACGCCTCCCGGCCCTAGCAGAATGGTTGCGTGGGGCATTGCAGCTCGCTAGCGCTCGCCAGGATGGGGGGATGGGCTACAGTTGTCCTAGAATGATCTGCTTTCTTTTATTAGTGTCGTGTTGCCACAGACAGTCTAGAAATGGTCTTTGTTTTGGTCTGTGACCGCGCCCTATATTTTATATTCGCTATAATATAAATGTTGCTTGTGTGGGAGGCGAGCGAGAGCGGGTGAGGGGGTACACCTGGCAGCGGAATGAGCTATCAGGCGGCTCGCTTGGGCGCTGACGGCGTTGGCGGCCGGGTGGTCAACTAGTCCCTGCTCATCGCGGCCTCGTGTTTTTTTCCAGCTCAGAGCTGGCCTGACACGCGTATCGTCTACATCCTTTGCAATTCTGTCCCCCATACTCGCCACTTTTGCATACCATTTCTCTCTCGACTTCTCCTTTCTCATTCTCTAATCTTTATTAAACTCAACATCCCTTCTGGTTTCAGCATAGACGTTCACCGTCGGCCAGTCGTATTGTACGCGAAGCTCTCAGATATTTCCATGTATTAGGCTTTAATGAGGTTTGGAGAGACGGACTTTTCCGTGTGTGTCCTCTCTCGGGAAGGTTGTAGACCGGTATATGTCTCCCTGGCAAGGTGTTGAGTGATTCTGCTGGGTTATTTAAAGCTAGACTAGGGGTAGGGTTACTGTGTCGTTGTCTCCGATGTGTGCAGTGTTAGCTAAGCCCTGCACGACATCGACAGGTACTGTGGGAGCCTAAGTTGTCTTCGGGTGGGTTCACTTTGCGAGCACAGCGCTGTGGTGTGAGAGGGCCATAGCCTATCCCTCACAAACATAGTGCTGCCTCTTTTGTGTTGACTTCTGAGGGATCGCCAGGATAGAACTAGGTACTAGAGACCTAGATTTATCAAGAGAGCATCCCCGTCATATAACGTAATCTTCATTATACCACCTTCGGACAACGTTAGGCTACGAGCCGCATGCTCACCCATTGTTGCCCTGCCTTGATACCCCAGCTAGACTTTATTAACTGAGCAGACACTGGTTAGAGATAAGCTCCATTATTATATGTATGCCACATTATTATTCACTGCACTTTTGAGCCGAGGTTGTTGTTGAGTTACACAACCCTAGTAGGCTGTTGCGTTGTGTCACGAAGCATTTCTTTAGTTGTCGAGCATTACTATCTTTGCGCAGTCTTTATTAATCGCCTGCCTATTATTACTATATGTCCTAGTATTTATTGTGACCCGTATTCTGCATTATAATTGTTCAAGATTCTTTACGAACATCTTCCCAGCATCAGACTTATTCAGAAGTTTCCAGTTGATGTTGCAGGACTAGCATTGCACTTTCTTTAATACAGGAGTGCCAGTTATTTGAGTATCTACCGTAACGTTAATTAATCACGTTACTTATCTTTTCTTTGTGTAACCTAAACGAGTAATCTTTTACTGTTTGAGAATAGGCTGTTTCATCGAGCGTCAGCCTAGTGTGTGTGCACCAGTTACCGAGTCATAGGATACCTCGTTGTCCAGGCACGACTCAGGGCGGTAATGGTGTTTTGTTTTCCAGTGTTTAAGGCAGGGGTTGGATCTAGTGTTACCGTTGTTGCATTTTTGCCATTATCTAGTCCAATGTTGAAGAGCCCTGTGTCTTTGAGAACCTGGATCGTAACATGTTGGACTCGCGCACCGACTCGGCTATGTGTGAACCAGCCTTTAGTTCGCGTCTATTTTGAAGGCGTTTTTTTCGGTTATTTGCCTCCTGCTGGCAATATATATGATGATCACAATATGTCATGGGGGGGTGACCCCCTCAACCTATTATTGTATCCAAAAACAGTGAAATAGATGTGAACATGATGGCCAGCGCCCGCCGCCGCTCCGCGTAGTGTAAACAAGGCTGGCGGTACACCCGAACTCTACATTCTACCCCACTAATTTTCCAACTAGCATAACCGATGATTATCAATGATCAATCCCAGTCAGAAACGTCCATGCTTCCCTCCCATAAGTCAATGTCGGGATTACCACACTGTCATGCAAGGACTTCTTTACTTCTATGCTGACCACCCTATTTCTTCTTACTGCTTTCAGAGTTCAACGCTCTTCCCCTGTTACACTTTCTCCCACACTTCTTCATCCATAGGCCTACTCACATCTTTACTCAACACACTGCCCAAATACTTAAATGAGCTGACATTCTTCATAGCCGTTCAACCTCACTTCACACTCTATGGTTGCATCCCTTTCAATGACCATAATATTGCTCTTCCTAGCATTTACCTCCAGATTCCGTTTTTCACACACTGTTCCAAACATATTTACCTGACCCTGCAACTCCCATTCACTATCGCTCATCAGAACTGTGTTGTCAGCAACAGTAGTACCGGTACTGTACTGTTGAGGCAACTTCCACTCGTTTCCTTCCCTTATCAGCGGTACACCAACATCCGCTGCTCTTCCTTGTATTTCTTTCATGACTCCATCCATATACTGTACCGGTATATATTGAACAACCATGGGGACATCACAAACACCCTTGCTTTAACCCAACATTCAGATTAAAGAACTCGCTCTGTTAATTATCCACACATACTGACACCTTTGCACCCTCATACATGCTCTTCATTGCTTTCAGCAACTTGCCATCTACTCCGTATATTCTCAGTACCGGTACTTTCTACATACCTTCTCTATCAATTCTGTCATAGGCCTTCTCCAACTCCATAAATGCAGCATACAACTTTTGTCGCTTCTCCAGATATTTCTCCACAACACATTTCCGGGCAAAAATCTGAGCTACACATCCTCTTCCCTTCCTAAGATGACTACAGTATGCTAACCGTTTCCCCAGCAATACTGACTGAAAATGCCCAAATATATTGCATGTCCCCTTCAGATTTATCTAAAATATGTAAAATTACACCAAATACCACTACAGTAGCACTGAAATCAATAAAACTCACTAACAGGATAAATAAATGGAAGAAATACTCCAAAAGATTAATATGTTAACCATTTACCCAGTAATACTGACTGAAAATGCCTAAATAGATTGCATGTGCTCTTCAGATTTATACATACATACATACATAACATTTTAAGACTGAGTGCTCCACACAGATGTGCAGTTTCAGTCTCTTTTCCTAATGGCGGCGTTCCAGGCAACCCTGTTAAGGGATGCTTTACTTGTCAAGTTTTTGGATTTGAGATCGGCACTTATAGTCCGATCCAAGGTCTTACTCGGTCCACCCCTTGGTGCAGCTTCCTCCACAATCGCAGACCTGCATCTTTTCACCCAATTTTGTTCATCCATTCTCTCCACATGTCCATACCATCCCAGTTTACTTGTACGCATCTCCTCGCTAATACTCTTTATACCTAAACGTCTCTTCAGCTCATCATTTGTTATTCTGTTGACATCCTTTATCTGAAATATGTAAAATTACACCAATTACCAACTACATTACCAAAAAATTTAATAAAGTACACTAACAGGATAAAGAAAATGTAAGAAATAGCCCTAAAGATGAATTTATCTATCTATCTATTGACGGATGCCTTGATCCCCGAAGGATTGGCCATGAACGAAACACCCCTATGCACCTCTGTCCCCAGTCAGTCGACGCCCCTCCTCCCATCCAGCACCGCTTTCACGCATATACTTCTTAACTCCATCCTTCCACCTGTCTCGGTTTATTTCTCCCTCTGTCCTTCCACCTCACTCGTACACGCTCTTAGTCATACTCTCGCTTCCCATACGTTCCACATGGCCGAACCATCTCAAGGTGTTCTTTTTCGCACTTTCCAGTACATTCACACCACACCTCTCTCGTACTTCCTCATTCGTATGTCTATCCCTCCATGTAACTCTGCACACACTTCTCAAGTAACTCATTTCCATCCCTTTCACTCTTGGTTTGAATCTCTCCAACAACGTCCATGCTTCGCTTCCGTAAGTCAGTGTCGGGATTACCACACTGTCATGCAATGACTTCTTCAGTTCCATGCTGACCACCCTATTTCATGTTACTGCTTTCAGCATTCCTACAACCCTCTTCCTCTGTTGCACCCTCTCCCACACTTTTTCATCCATACTCCCATCTTTACTCTGTACACTGCCAAGATACTTAAATGAGCTGACAATCTCCATAGCCTGACCGTTCAACTTCACCTCACAGTCTGTGGCTTCACCCCTTTCGAAGACCATAACCTTGCTCTTCCCCGCATTTACCTTCAGATTCCATTTTTCGCACACTGTTCCAAAAATATTTACCAGACCCTGCAACTCCCATTCATATCATCAGCAAACAGCAGTACACAAACATCCACTGCTCTTCCTTGTATTTCTTTTATGACTCCATCGATATACTGTATATATAGAACAACCATCGGGACATCACACACCCTTGCTTTACCAAACATTCAGATCAAAGAACTCCCTCTGTTCATTCTTCACACGTACTGATACCTTTGCACTCTCATACATACTCTTCACTGCTTTCAGCAACTTGCCATCTACTCCATATATTCTCAGTACTTTCCACATACCTTCTCTATCAACTCTGTCATTCCACTCGTTGCCTTCCCTTATTAGTGGTACACCAACATCCACTGCTCATCCTTGCATTTCTTTTATGACTCCATCCATATACAGTTCAGTATATATTGAACAACCACAGGGACATCACACACCCTTTCTTTAACCCAAAATTCAGATAAAATAACTCGCTCTGTTCATTCTCAACACATACTGACACCTTTGCACCCTCATACATGCTTTTCACTGCTTTCAGCAACCTGCTATCTGCTCCGTATATTCCAAGTACTTTCTACATACCGGTACCTTCTCTATCAACTCTGTCATAGGCCTTCTCCAAGTCCATGAAGGCAGCATACAACTTTTGTCCCTTCTCAAGATATTTTCCACAACATATTTCAGGGCAAAGATCTGAGCTACACATCCTCTTCCCTTCCTATGATGAATACTGTATGTTAACCGTTTCCCCAGCAATACTGACTGAAAATGCCCAAATATATTGCCAGGACGTGGTACAACCGATGCTATCTTCATAGTCAGGCAGATACAGGAAAGATACTTACTAAAAGGCAAGGATCTTTACTTTGTGTTTGTGGACCTGGAGAAGGCCTTTGATAGGGTACCTAGAGATGTTGTGCAATGGGCTATGAGGAAACTTGGTGTGGAAGAGTGGCTGGTGCGTGTGATAATGAAGATGTATGAGGATTCGCGAAGTTCGGTGAGGGTGAAGGGTGTACTGAGTGATGAGTTCGCAGTCCGTGTTGGAGTCCATCAGGGTTCAGTGTTAAGCCCCCTCCTCTTTATTATGGTCTTGGAGGCGCTGTCTAGAGATTTTAGAGGCGGACTCCCGTTGGAACTGTTTTATGCAGACGATTTAGTCCTAATAGCTGACAGTATGCAGGATGCTGAGGCCAAATTCAGAGAGTGGAGAGAGGGCATGGCGAGCATGGGTTTAAGAGTCAATATTAACAAAACCAAGGTTATGCATTGTAGATTGAGACGAGGCAATGTGGAAAAGTGCGGTGCATACCCATGTGCAGTGTGTGGAAAGGGAGCGGGCGTTAACTCAATTCAATGTAGCATCTGTCGATGTTGGGTACACCATGGGAGTAAGCGCTGTAGTAGAATAAAGGGGCCCCTGCCAAAGGATAAGTCAGAAATAGAGAAATTTGAGTGCGTAGTGTGCAAAGGCGAGCTTGTGTTAAGTGATGATCCTGTGGCTGTGAATTTTGGAAATGAGTCTTTGGAGCTGGTGAACAAGTTTTGTTACCTAGGAGATACCATCTCTGCCGGTGGTGGGGCCGAGGCTGCCAATGTTGCTAGAATTAGGTGTGGCTGGGGGAAGTTCAGAGAATTGATGCCAATCCTGACCATGAAAAGAATGCCTCTCCCCCTGAAGGGAAAGGTGTATGCCTCATGTGTTAGAAGTGCAATGACGTATGCCTCAGAAACATGGGCCGTTAAAGTAGAGGATGTCAACAGAATGGAGCGTAATGAGATGAGATTGGTGAGATGGATGTGTGGGGCCAGGCTACAGGATAGAATAACAAATGTTGAGCTGAGGAGACGTTTAGGTATAAAGAGTATTAGCGAGGTGATGCGTACAAGTAGATTGGGATGGTATGGACATGTGGAGAGAATGGATGAAAAAAATTTGGTGAAAAAATGCAGGTCTGTGATTGTGGAGGGAGCTGCACCAAGGGGTGGACCGAGGAAGACCTGGGATCGGACTCTACGCGCCGATCTCAAATCCAAGAACTTGACAAGTGAAGCAGCCCTTAACAGGGTTGCCTGGAACGCCACCATTAGGACAGGAGACTGAAACTGCACTGATGTGTGGAACACTCTGTCTTAAAATTTTATGTATGTATGTATGTATGTGCTCTTCTGATTTATCTAAAATATGTAAAATTGTACCAAATACCAACTACATTAGCACAAAACTCAATCAATCACAGAAACAGGATAAAAACATAGAATAAATACCCCAAAAGATGAATACGTTAACCCTTTCCCCAGCAATACTTACTGAACATGCACAAATAAATTGCATGTGCTCTTCAGATTTAGCTGAAATATGTAAAATTACACCAAATACTAACTACATTAGCACAAAAATCAATCAAGCACTTTAACAGGATAAATAAAATGAAAGAAATAGCCCAAAAATGAATTTATCTATAGCCTACCGGTATATATTGCCGGACACCTTGATCCCCGAAGGGGTGACCATGAACGAAACGCCTGCGTATTTCAAGCTCGCTTGAGTTATCACTCGATCGTCTTTTAGAGCTTTTTGGCCCGGGGTAATTACCACACCATCGCGTCATAAGGAGTTTGAGGGGGTTAAATTGCTAGATACATAGAGGAAGAGGAATGCCAAGTAAAGCTAAACAAAAATATATAAGATATTTTTAACATGAGGTTGTTTATAATAATTTGTACCTCTGCAGTTTCTCCATGGCTAACGAAAAAGGTCACATTCCTAAGAAGCCCCAACCAAAAAGGCCAAGCTTCTGTACAGAAAAAATGCCACACCATTACCCTTATGGTGACCCTATCAAATAATCAAAACAACCACACTTCTTAACCGAATTCCCGCGGGGCCCCTCATATGACGGAGACGATTTTCCGGCTATTTTGTAGCCTGTGAGCCAGGCCAGCTTTTGCAAGCAGCACGGATGGAAGTCAGCCGGAGCCTACAGTCCCCGCCACGACACTGAGGTTTGTGTGAGAGAGAGAGCTCACTTATGTGCAGCGTCACACATAGCGAAAACAGAAAATAATTGGTAATTTTTAGCGATTTCGCCTATCGGATTTGGTAATTTTTAGCAATTTTGCGCTTCGTTTGCAAGATCCTTACAAGAAAACCAGACGTCGTACAGGGATGATTCAGGAGTAATTTGAAAGCTATTACCATACTTTCACGAATACATAATTGTATTATGCTCTGGCTTTTGCTTATGCATGAAAATGAGCAGGGAATGAAGGCAATTTCGGGCAATTATGTCTACTTGTACAGGAGTCCTTGGAGCGGCTTCGGTCGCGCCGGGAATTTCCACACCTCTCACACACATCACACAGTTTTTCGTACACCGAGAAATGACTCTCCGGCTGTCATTTCTCGAAGACTTCTTCTAGCCGGAGACATTGAGAGCAACCCAGGACCCACCTACACATACATATGTCCAACTTGCTCAAAACCCATCACTTCGAGTCGCCACACTAAGGGTTCAGTTCTCTGCAATTCATGCAGAAACTGGACCCACTTCACCTGCACAACACTTGCCTCCAAGAAACACTACACGAACACCTGGACCTATTCCTCATGCCCATCCCCCTCCCAGTCAAATCCCTCGCCTAAAACCCGTCCACCTCTCCTTCCCAACCCACCTAACCTTCCCATACCATCCACATCCTCAACTCAACACACCACACCCCATCCTAATCCATTCCAACCCCCATCTCCTGCTCCCCAAGCCCCACCCCCAGCTCACCCATCCCAACCCCCAGCCCTTCCCTCACCCCCACCCCCACCCCCTCCCTCACCCCCACCCCATCCTCGTGCAGCAGCACCCAACATACATCGTGCACATAACATTAACATTCTCCAATTGAACATAGATGGCATCAACACAAAGAAACACAAACTCTCACACTTCACCAAACAACACAACATACACATTGCCATCTTACAAGAAAAAAAACTCCGCACAACACAAAAAAACCCCACATTTCATGATTTCACCACCATTAGACAAGACCGGGCTGTCGGCGGAGGCGGTGGACTCGTCACCCTGGTACACAAAGAAATATCATACATAGTTACCAGTGTACAAACCAAATCCCTCCTCCCCCCAAATGATAACACAACAGAAATACAATCAATTAAAATACGCACTGGCAACAACTCCAACATAACCATCATAAACACATACATCCCCTACAGTACCAAATGAATACAGACCACACTTACAACACATCACAAACACCCCACACCTGGGTGGTGACTTCAACGCCAAGACGTCGGCCTGGTTTGTCGACAACCCCGACACAGACAGAGGGCTGGTACTACAAAACCAAACTGATAACCTCATCATCCTTAACGACATCCATCAACATACCCATATTCCTCACCAAGCCCTCTATAACCCATCATCTCCAGACATCACCTTTTGCTCCCCAGAACTCGCCCCCACAACATCCTGGAGGGTCGTCAGAACCTTAGGCTCTGACCACCTCCCGATCATTATCACCACCAAAACCAGACTCACCCCAGCTAGCCACAAACACACATACACCAATTATAAAAGAGCTAACTGGGAAGCATTCACAAATGAGACAGAACAACACATCACAACTCTAAACAGTACACCCATCACTAATATCAACAATGTTGTACACATACTCAATAAAACTATCCAAAACGCTGACAAGAAACACATTCGAAGAGGTAACAGAAAAAGACACAACCCCAACTTCACACCAGAAATTCAAAACCTCATCAGACAACGCGACATACTGAAACACTCCCCAGCACCCCACACACAAGACATCACACAACAAATCCAAGCACTCAACACCCAAACTAACAACAAAATACAAGAACAACAAAAACTAAATTGGAATAATTTCCTACAAACATTTGATCACAAAACAAACCCCAAAAAACTCTACAAAACACTAAACAGCATCACACTTTCCAACAGCAACACAACACAATCACATGCTGCAATCACAACAGCAGACTATACTCCTTCATGTAAACAACAAGCAAACACTCTCATCAATCACTTCTCACATGTCAGCCACCTAAAACCTCACAAAGACGACCGACGTGTCATCCGACGTAAGAGACAATTCCCCACAGACCCTGACTATACACCCTTCACCAATCACCAGACAAAGCATATCATCAACAATCTCAAGCACTCACCGGCTTGTGGCCTAGACAACATAAGCAACATACACCTCAGACACCTGGGACCACAAGGCATACAAGCACTCACTAACATATCAAACTACAGTTATTCACACAACACAATACCAGACATTTGGAAGCATGGACTTATCACCACATTCCCCAAACCCAACAAAGATCCCACGCTACCCTACTCGCACCGCCCCATCACACTCCTTTGCTCCCCCTCCAAAGCCATGGAACGCCTAGTATTACAACTAATTACACCCGACCTACCCCTAGCTCCAACACAACATGGCTTTAGGCCACTGCACTCCACAAACACTCTTCTCACAGACCTTACACAAAGAGCTTTTGAAGGCATCAACTCAGCTAGACCACCACACAGATCACTATTAGCCACACTCGACATTAGTAAAGCCTTCGATGCCATCCCCCACCACAACCTAACAAACAAAATCTACAACACAAACATGCACAACAACACAAAAAGGTGGCTGGCCAACTTCCTAGCAGGCAGATGTGCACACGTATCTTTTGCCGGTCAGTCATCTAAAATCAGAAACTTTCCAAACGGAGTCCCACAAGGATCCGTCCTATCGCCCGCACTCTTCAATCTGTACATGCACGATATAACTACACCCAATACGCCCCAAATAAACTTAGCCTCCTATGCAGATGACATAACACTCACATGCAC
The DNA here is from genome assembly GCA_032716605.1 of Paralithodes platypus. Taxonomy (NCBI): domain Eukaryota; kingdom Metazoa; phylum Arthropoda; class Malacostraca; order Decapoda; family Lithodidae; genus Paralithodes; species Paralithodes platypus. The sequence continues at coordinate 29,035,084 of CM064483.1, read as the reverse complement.
ACACCATGACCCAAAAAGAGCAACAGATCTCCTTCAACCCTATCTCAACACACTACATGGCTGGTGCACTACAAACAGACTTAATCTAGCCCCAGCCAAATCCACCGCAACCCTGCTCACAAGCTGGACAGGAGAACACGAATACATCCCTCAACTCACCATAAACACCACACCCCTAACACATACACACACACCCAAAATCCTAGGAGTAACATATGATACTCATATGACATTCAAACAGCACACCACAAACATTAAAAAGAAACTGACACCCAGACTTAACGCCCTCAGGTCACTTGCTCACACAAAATTTGGACACAACAAAGAAACTACCACCACAGTATATAAACAATACATAAGATCAGTGATGGAATACGCAAGCCCAGCCTGGGCTTCTAACCTAGCTGAAACACATCATAAGACCTTACAGACTATTCAAAACAAAGCCCTGAAGATCATTACAGGCTGCACAGCTACTGCACCCACAGATCACCTACATCAAGAAACCAAAATCCTCAAAGTCAAAGACCATCTGGACATGAGAGGCACTCAATTCCTGGCAGCAGCCTCCACGAACCAAGACCACCCACTAAACTACATGGCAACACACCCACAGACACCAAGAAATATCAAAACAACACCCAGCACACGGTATCACACATAATTACTGTCCTCTCTCCCTCCCTGCCCACCCCGAACCAACTTCCAGAAGCACATCCATACTCATATCACTCGCCGATCCATCCACTCACTCACAGACAACACGCAGCTGCATGCATGACCTCCCGAAATCCATCCTTCCGAATCCTCCCTTCCTCGCGAGGACAGAGTCCACCTGGCCAGGCTGAGATGCGGACACCATCCAGCTCTCCTGGGCTATCAGAAGAGACTGGATGACTTCGTTGTCGACGCCTGCCTGGGATGTAACACAGCACCCCATACCATTAAACACATCATAGAAGACTGCATTTTACACAACCACTTACGCCAACAACACAATCTACACTCAATGAGAGCTCTGTGGGAAAGCCCGATCGTGGCCATGGCCTTCCTCAGGGACTCGGGGCTGTTCGGCCAGGCAGCTTAGGGAACAACAACAACAACAACAAAAACTTGTACAGGATTAATAGCTTTAACCAAAATGGTCACACTCCTTAATGGTCTAAGTGGCCATAGCCAAAATGGCTACACTATATTCCTTCTGTACTTTCTCCATGCCTGATAAGATATATGATATTTTGATATATGTGGCACAGCCCTTCTATCCAACACAATACCCTGCGTGCAACTGCGCTCGAACCCCGCACAACGTTGCTTGCAACTTTAATTATTATTATTATTATTATTATTGTTTACTAGATTATAGTTACTAAGTAACTTACAGAATAATTACCACTATCTGGTCCGTAGTCTCGTGGGTTATTATGCTACTTTAATTACTATTGAAAATTTTGCTTGATTTTGCCATTAATATATGCCCCCCCCCCCCCCCCCCCTCCCAAGACTCTTGTTAATCCAGGGGGGTTAATATTTTCTTGTTAAACCAGGGGGTAAATTCTCTTTTTAAAACCAGGGGGTTTAATTAACCCTCCAGCCCCGGCTATGTATTATATATATATTCCTCGAAACCCGGGTGTTTTGGCCGAAAAACGTCTAGGCTAGGCTACCGTATATTCGTTAATCAGACTGATTCCCGCATTCCCGCGCATCCCCAAGCGTAGCTGTGTTATTTACCTGTAGAATGGCATTAAGTAGAGCTCTCTAAGTCAACTGGTTGAGCTGTGATGATGATTTCATTGGAGATAACTTTATGGCCAAAACAGCCACTTTACACCACTTTTCGATACTTAACAACAACATACAGGCACACACGAACAAGCGACGCTCTCCTTCTTGTGGCCGGAGATGCGGGGTGTCGGTCCAGCCGGCTGTTGTTTACATGCGTCGGACCGACGCCTCGCACACGAAGCTCACAGGCTTTCAACCACTGGGCGTTCAAGAGGCCTTCCGGGTACCTGTTATATGCTTTTTTATGGGCGTTCAAGAGCCCTTCCGTGGTGAGAGGTAATAGTCTCTTTGTTAAACCAGGGGGTAGATGGTCTATTTCTAAAACCAGGGGGGTTAATAGTCTCTTGTTAAAAACCAGGGGGTAGATGGTCTATTTTAAAAACCAGGGGGGTAAATAGTCTCTTGTTAAAAACCAGGGGGTAGATGGTCTATTTTTAAAACCAGGGGGGTTAATAGTCTCTTGTTAAACCAGGGGGTAAATTGTCTCTTGTTAAAACCAGGGGGGTTAATAGTCTCTTATTAAACGAGGGGGGTAAATGGTCTCTTGTTAAACCAGGGGCTAAATATTCTCTTGTTTTAACCAAGGGGTGAATAGTCTCTTGTTAATACCAGGGAGTTGAATAGTCTCTCATTTGACGGCCGAATACGGGTGAGGAGGATTACAGCCGATGAGACTTATGACAGGCAGATCAACTTCTGACATTACTGGATAATAATTATGTAACATTTATGGTAAATTTTTTTTTTTTTTTTTTTTTTTCTATGTGATTGAGGGAGGCAAAAGGCATAACTGCCTATAGCGAGTGCCTCCCCCATAGTTGAAAGAGTGACAGGGCCAAAATCAAGGGACGTTCGAGCCAAAATGCCTGGACACACGGAGTTTGAAGCAATTTAAGTCATAGGAAGAGGGAAAGACTGATTCTGGGAGAGAGTTCCAGAGCTCAGCTGTTGAGTAGAAGAAAGTTTGAGAGTAACGTTTCACTCTTGGGTTGGAGAGTTGCACAGAGTAGGGGTGGGATTGAGTTGCAAGACGGGTACCACGTGCCCTACGTAAAGGAGGTGGTATGCACTGGGATAGCTCTGAGGAACACTGATTATTATAGTAGCGATAGAATAGCGAGAGAGATGCAACATTGCGGCGGAGAGAGAGAGATTGCAGAGAGTTGGTGAGTGGACGGGAGTTAATGATACGAAAGGCCTTCCTTTCAACTTTGTCTAGGAGAGCAGTGTGAGAGGAACCTCCCCACACATGTGAACAATACTCAATACAAGGGCGCACTATGCCCCTGTACAGAGCAAGAAGCTGTACAGGGGAAAAGAACCCCCTAAGGCGGTTGAGCACACCCAGCTTCTGGGAGGCTGCCTTAGCAAGACTGGTAATATGGTCCTTCCAAATGAGAGCAGAAGAAAAAGAGACACCAAGAATATTGAGAGAAGATGAAGGGTTGATTTTTGTATTGTTGAAGAATAAGGGATAGTCCGCTGGGAGATCCTGACGGGTAGATAGATGGAGAAATTGGGTTTTGGAAGCATTAAAGTTAACAAGGTTTTCTCTGCCCCAATTGGAAATAGTATTTAGATCAGAATTTAAGAGTTCTATGGCTTCATTACGTTTGTCGTTGAGGGATTGCTGGCTGGGGCGTTCTGAAAAACTAATGGAGTAGTGCAAGGTTGAGTCGTCTGCGTATGAATGGATGGGAATTAAGGTACAGTTAAGGAGATCATTTATAAAAATTAGAAAGAGAATAGGAGATAGCTTCTGATACCTCCTAACAATCCCTTTCACATACTCACTCTCTCTTTCTGTCACATCATACCTAACACTCCCCCCCCCCCCCTCCCTCCTCAGCGAAGTAATACGCCGAGAGGACCATAACGGAGAGGAGCCCTCATTGTAACTAACTCCTAATACATCGTAAAACTTTCTCTACCTATCGTCCTCTCGCGCGCTCTCTCTCTCTCTCTCTCTCTCTCTCTCTCATAGCTAACACCTGCTACCCTCTAAGACACACTCACTCTCTCACACACATACAGTATACTTTCTCCACCTCTCTCATAACTAACACCTGCTACCCTCTAAGACACACTCACTCTCTCACACACATACAGTATACTTTCTCCACCTCTCTCATAACTAACACCTGCTACCCTCTAAGTCACACTCACTCTCTCACACACATACAGTATACTTTCTCCACCTCTCTCATAACTAACACCTGCTACCCTCTAAGACACACACACACACTCTCACCATAACTAACCCCCACCTCATGCTCCCCAGTGAAGTACTGCGTCGCAGGGACCATCACGGACATGGGTGCCGCTCTTCAGGAACTATTTGGGTAAGTTTTAACACTAACAGATAGGGAGCTGGGTGAGACTTGTTCAACGTATTGAGCACATAATGTTAAGTTGTAAGATGCGTAGAACTGCTCGTGATGGGCTAAATCAGACAATTCTCAAGTTCCACTTCCTGTGCATAAATGCGTTGCTACCGAATTAGCTTCAAGAATTATTTTAATTAACATATCGAGTACAAGTATATTCGTAAATGTATGAGGAAATATACCCTAAATACTGTACATATATGAAGCATACAAAAGAAATTTCCCGTGCAGAAACAATTAATTTAGATAGTGATAAAAAGACCTTTAATCAACTTTTGAGTACAAGCCTAAACTAGCGAACATAACGTAGCTCAAGAGTACCAAATTACGAATCCATTACTTTAGAATGAAGTATCTTGCGCAATAGGTAATTAAGAATTACATTACGCAAATATCGAACGAAGGAGAATGAATAGCTTAGGGGTTCTCAAATTTATTATCAACAAGGTAAACTGTAATTGCCTTGTCATAAATATACACATATAAACTACACACACACACACACACACACACAAACATATATATATATATATATATATATATATATATATATATATATATATACAGTATATATATATATATATATATATATATATATATATATATATATATATATATATATATATATACGGTATATACAGTATATATACAGTATACTGTATATATATATATATATATATATATATATATATATATATATATATATATATATATATATATATAGTAAAACTCGCTAGGAAAATTGAAGCAATGGAACACCAAGCTTTCGTCTATTCTCTCAAGACATCTTCAGGGTAATACAAGAAAACAGGGGGAGAGTGAGGCTTAAATACCCGTCCTAAATCATCTGTGAGTTGCTAACTAGCATATAAATACAAAAAGTGTTGCCAGCCTACTGCCTGTTGCCATATTTTTAGGAACATACTTATTTTATATACAAAATATATGTACATATATACATTGAAATATGCCTAACAATACAACCTAATCATAATGACATACAATTTGATACACATCAATGAACTTGCAGATCCCTTTCAAACTGTTATCGTAATTTATGTAAATATGAAGAAATACATAAGTATACTCGTAGAAATACATATAATAACATTATACATACACATATACATGCATACTGTATACACGCATACATTACATACATACAAATACAAATTACATATATAAGAACAAAAGAAAAATGGGAGTCTGCAGAAAGCCGATTGGTCACACAAGACAGATCCTTCCCACACCCAACCCTAATTATAAGGCCGAATTATAGGCCTAACTCACTAATACTATGGACCCTGGGGACAGACCTTCCCAAAATGGTCAGATCAACATAAGGATAAAAGGAGTCTGTAGAAAGCCGAATAGCCCACACCTGGCATATCCCCCTCACAACTAAACAGTATGTAAATTATACATAAACACACATATATACACACACCTACATACACATACACATATACTGTATACATACATAAACATACATATATACAATAATTATTATAAAACAAAAAACAAAACAAAGAAAATACATAGTGATCATACCTCATGTGTATAGTATTAATAAGATACCTAACTATTTAATACTATGATAAAAGGGTCAGATGTCAAACTACAAGCTGTTTCAATCTATGATCTGACGGTCTGGACATCTATTTCTAGCTCTTTTTATTTTATCATATTCATTGAGGAGATTTAGCATGATGTTATCTATTTTGTAAAGGCCATCATTTAGATTAATTTAGATTTGACATCTGTCCCTTTTATCATAATATTAGATAGTTAGGTATCTTATTAATACTATACACATGAGGTATGATCATTATTTATTTTCTTTGTTTTGTTTTTTGTTGTATAATAATTATTGTATACCTGTATATGTATGTTTATGTATGTATAGAGTATATGTGTGTGTGTATGTAGGTGTATGTATATATGTGTGTTTATGTATAATTTATATACTGTTTAGTTGTGAGGGGGATATGCCAGGTGTGGGCTATTCGGCTTTCTACAGACTCCTTTTATCCTTATGTTGATCTGACCATTTTGGGAAGGTCAGTCCTCAGGGTCCATAGTATTAGTGAGTTGGGCCTATAATTCGGCCTTATAATTAGGGTTGGGTGTGGGAAGGATCTGTCTTGTGTGACCAATCGGCTTTCTGCAGACTCCCATTTTTCTTTTGTTCTTATATATGTAATTTGTATTTGTATGTATGTAATGTATGCGTGTATACAGTATGCATGTATATGTGTATGTATATGTTATTATATGTATTTCTACAGGTATATGTATTTCTTCATATTTACATAAGTTACGATAACAGTTTGAAAGGGATCTGCAAGTTCATTGATGTGTATGAAATTGTATATATGATTAGATTGTATTGTTAGGCATAGTTCAATGTATATATGTACATATATTTTGTATATAAAATAAGTATTTTCCTAAAAATATGGCAACAGGCAGTAGGCTGGCAACACTTTTTATATTTATATGCTAGTTAGCAACTCACAGATGATTTAGGACGGGTATTTAAGCCTCACTCTCCCCCTGTTTTCTTGTATTACCCTGAAGATGTCTTGAGAGAATAGACGAAAGATTGGTGTTCCATTGTTTCAATTTTCCTAGCGAGTTTTACTACATAATTTGATCACACGTATTTGTGATTTTACCTCCATATATATATATATATATATATATATATACAGTATATTGGTATATATATGTATATACAGTATATAATGGATTGTGTTGTCTTTGTCTATATATTGTATTTTGTTATATTATGTGGCGAATATTTATATGTACCGGATGTAAAGTCACAAAATATTAAAATACAATACAATGCAAAGATTAGACCAAAACATAATCCTTAATTGACACGATATGATAATAGATCCGTAGAATACATAACAAAACACTCATTATAAAGATGTACATTACAGTACAAATAAAATTAGCCTCTGCAAAATAAATAGTATGAATAGTTAAAATAAAAAAAAGTAGACAATGGAGAAACTTACATTAATAAAAACAAAATGTACCGATAAGTGTAAAACAAGCACATTACCACACACGACGCACAAAAGAGTTAAGGTTAAATATGACGAGACACAAGGCAAAGTCACATTTTACCTTAGGCTTCTTTACTGGAATCACTGTCGTGACTACAACCTGAGTCCGACTGGCAATATTCAAGAGATTGTTAAAGCTGAAGGTCGCCCAGATCCTTCTTGACGCTTTTGATTGATTGTTCAGTCAGATCTGTAAGATAATCGTAAAGAGGCCTTTTAATCCCCCTTTGTTTATCTGTCCCATCCTCATAAGTTGAATCCTTGCCCACCCCAGACTGCTCACCATCGCTCTCCTCTAAATTCATCTTCCACTTATGAGTAGCATGCCAATTGTTCTACGATTCAATCAATGTATACCTTGCCCTTTCCTCGAAGATGGTACTCCATGATATACCACTCCTGGCTTCCTCATTGTCATCACCACTGTACTCATCATCAGCCCAGTACACATCATCATCATCATCATCATCCATATCACTCCATACCGACCTCTTAACTTTACCGTGTGTCTTGTTACCTTGGCCAGTCATTATCATGACTCCCACAGAATATTCCTTCGGAGTCACTGAATCACTGTCACCAGCGTCCAAACTGTGGCTATCCGTTAAAGACACCCATGAATTTATACCAAGTATTTTTGTACATGTGGCAGCACTGTGTGGAGGTTGTGTCTAGTTTGTGCCCTCTGTAATTTATCCCTAAACTATGGTATTAATAACTCGCGGTAATAATCGGGATAATTATAAAACAACGAATTAAGGTAGAGTGAAGGGGTTAATTCAGAGAGAGATTACGAGGCTGAAAAGGAGGCTGCAGAATGACAAGATGGCGGGGGGCGACGGAGCATGATGCGGTAAACAACAATGGCGACGGAGATAAGGAATCAAAGTAAGGAAAATGTACGATAATAGTGAAGAACACCAATCATGCTCTTGGTTGTGAGGTATGTGAGACTTGGTTTCACATTGTTTGTGAGCATATCCCACAGGCAGTGTATAACTTTATGGTGGATAAAAAAGAAGGTAAGCAGCTGAGTTGGAACTGCAGTTTCTGCCCAGAGAGGGTAGAAAGTACATCTTTAGAAGGGATTAGGATATTAGGCATAAGTAGGAGAGATGGGGATGGAGAGGGAGGAATAGCACCGGAATCATCCAAAGTGGAGTTTCTAGCAAAAGTTTGAGCAAAAAGTTTAGCTTTGTCAAAGGAAGAAGTGATGGTTGTGCCTTCAGAGTGGAAAAGGGGAGCAAAAGACGAGGAAGAAAAATTGTTGGAGAGGTTTTTGGCTAGATGCCAGAAAGCTTGGGAAGAGCTAGAAGTGGATAGTTCAGTGCATTTATTATTGATGAAAGAGTGCTTGGTAAGTCAAAGAACAGATTTGGCTTGATTCCGGGCAAAAACATAGGAAGAATGAGACTCTTGAGTTTTTAGGCGTCGGTACCATTTGAATGCTTCCTTCTTGTTGCAGACAGCAGTAGAACAAGCGTGAGTAAACCAAGATTTTTTTGCATTAGACTGAGAGAAAGAAAATGGAATGTATGCCCGAGAGGATTACCTCGGTAATGCGTTCAGCACTCTCCGAGGGTCCCCGGCCACGGAAGCAAAAGTCATTCCATGGGAAATCAAAGAAGTACTGCCGAAGAGCCTCCCAGTTGGCAGCGCCAAAGTGCCGCAAGCGCCGCCGGTTGGGAGGATCGGGTGGCCGTACCGGAGAGATAGGATAAGTGACAGATATTAGTTTATGGTCGGAGGAGCCCAAAGGTGAGAACAGATTTATAGTATAAGCAGAAACTGAGGATAGAGATAGTAGGAGGATACAGGGAAGGGTTTGCTGTCAGTAGTCCCAGACACCTGAGTTTCGGTGAGAAAGAGAAGATTAGGGTTGGAAGAGGAGAGGTGGTGTTCCACAGAGTGGAAGTTAGAGGAAAGGCCACGAATGTTGCAGACATTTATAGTAAGAGTAGAAGGTAGTGGTCCAGGGCATCTAGGGGAGTCGATTCCAGGGGTCAAATTGATGGGGGCATTTCTGGTTCCCCCCTTGGTGACTCCGAGGCGTGTCGTGATCGTGACATAATTTTGTATTAAAGAAGATAGTGTAGTATGTAAGGTGTTTGTAAGATAATGTATTTATGGGAGGAGAAGGTGTTCTGGAGGGCAGGCTGGGGTTGCCATCCCTTTTGATGAGGCACAGAAAGGATCAGCTAGAGAGGCCAGGTGGTGAAACAGGAGTTCCAGCTCTCCTTATCAGCCACCTAGCACTCCCTGGGAGTACCGCCCTGTTCGGCTGGTGCTTACAGCCTCCTCCTAACAATTCTGGAGGTGGAATTCCCAGTCCCAACCTCCAGGGGCTGTCTGCGCCACAAAGTGACGGGCGATGGGGTCGCCATATCCCTACACTTGGAGTGACACAGGGCTCGTTGTTGGGTTCTTTGCTGTTTGTGCTGTTTATCAACGACTTGTCGGAGGTGACAAAGCACGGGAGCGAAGTATACCTGTATGTAGATAAACCAAAACTTTTTAAAAGGATTAGTGATAATGAGGACTGCAAGAAGCTACACGAAGACCTTGACGAGCTGAAAGTTGGTCAGAAAGATGGATGCTAAATTTACACCCAGACAAAAGCATGTATATGCGGATAAGGAGGTCCAACGTTGAGGAACAGTTATATACAATGCAAAATATCATTCCAAATACCAGCACAGAAAAGGATATAGGTGTAGTCATAGATGATAAACTGTCTTTCCATGATCACCTACCTGAGAAGATTAACAAGGCGAATAAAATTGTGGGCTAAATCCGAAGATCATTTGTGTACCTAGATCCAGTAATCTTCAAGGCTCTGTATATAGCTGTAATGAGACCACATTTGGAATATGCAAACAAGGTGTGGTGTCTTCACTTGTTAAAAGACATAGATACACTTGCAAATTTACAACGCCGAGCAGCAAAACTGTTACCTAAACTGAAAGACCTCGCCTATGAAGAAAGATTATGTAGGCTGAATCTACCCATACTGGCCTACAGAAGATCACAGTGGGATCAGATTGAGGCACAAGATCATCAACCAGAAGTACGACAAAGACTGCACACAAGGAATTTTTCAGGTGAGGGAGGATGACTTTACCCAAGGTAATACAAAGAACATTTTCAAGACAAAGGCGAGGCTCAACCTCAGGAAATAGTCCTTCTCACACAGGATTGTCGATAACTAGAATGTGTTGCCCAAGTGGGTATTTAATGTCCATACAGTGGTAAAGTTTGAATCTGGCTTAGACAAACTATGGAGGGGCCAAGATCAAAAGTTAAATAATTATAGGGCACAAATAACCACCACACACATGCGAAGCCAAGGTCAAAATAGTGACGAGGCTACTGAGCTGGAGTCACAGGCCTAGTCCTCCTCCAGAATAACATCTGTGAGTATCTGTGAGTATATGTTATTTTTTTTGCTTAACTATAAACTTCTGAAACGCGCAACTTGTTGTACTGTGATACTAATGATCCCTAGCTTGTCGAATCTACTCTAGCTTACAATTAATTCCCTATGTAACTCTGTTTATTTATATTTCTTTTCGGCAAAAATATATAAATATAACTTTCGTAATTGTTCAGTCCAACACCTTCCGCTTTAGTGAATAAAAACCCATTCTATGTTGTATTTTATGATATTTAGAACCTCCAGGACTGTTAAAACTACACCGGAAATGTATATTTTACCAGATAGAACGTTGTGATTATCGAGCGTGATATCTCTGCCTAACTGTTTTATATATAAAATATTTTGTTTGTTTGTTATATTATATAGGTTAGTAGCTGTTAGGTAAAGGTTAGCAACTGTTAGGTAAGGGTTAGCATCTGTTAGGTAAAGGTTAGCATCTGTTAGGTAAAGGTTAGCAACTGTTAGGTAAGGGTTAGCAACTGTTAGGTAAAGGTTAGCATCTGTTAGGTAAAGGTTAGCAACTGTTAGGTAAGGGTTAGCAACTGTTAGGTAAAGGTTAGCAACTGTTAGGTAAAGGTTAGCAACTGTTAGTTAAAAGTTAGCAACTGTTAGGTAAAGGTTAGCAACTGTTAGGTAAAGGTTAGCAACTGTTAGTTAAAAGTTAGCAACTGTTAGGTAAAGGTTAGCATCTGTTAGGTAAAGGTTAGCAACTGTTAGGTAAAGGTTAGCAACTGTTAGTTAAAAGTTAGCAACTGTTAGGTAAAGGTTAGCAACTGTTAAGTAAAGGTTAGCAACTGTTAGGTAAAGGTTAGCAACTGTTAGTTAAAAGTTAGCAACTATTAGGCAAAAGTTAGCAACTGTTAGTTAAAAGTTAGCAACTGTTAGTTAAAAGTTAGCAACTGTTAGGTAAAAGTTAGTAGGGTGTCATAATTTAGCCTATTAGGTTAGGTTAGGTTAGTTAAGTGAAGTTACAAATACAAATACTATAACGTGAGTTGTAGGGGTTGGTGGGAGGAGAGGGGTTGAAGAATTACCATAATTTTTAATGAAGAAAAAGCCAATACCAATATTCAAAATCAGTTTTAATCCTAATGATCATATATCTTAGTTTAGTTGCTGTAACGTAATAATTTTCTGTAAATTGTTGTTAGAGAAAATGAACATTAAAGGGGTACCTTAATTGGAATTACGCAGCTTCTATTGACAAGTCTCAATTATCTGATATTGACCTGTATTCCTAAACAATTAATCATTGTCGATGATAATTACTATAGTTTTGCTGCATTCCTAGTCAGTCTGCATGATACGGTAGTTGTTGTAATTGCAACGAGAAGTACTATAACTAATATTATTACAGTCCCAGTGGGCACAGCGTGGGATCTTCACGTCTTTAACTCGTGAACATTTCTCACATATTTTTTTTGTATAAATGGATGCAAAATTTACGTCTATAACTGGATGTAACTATCTCGTCGAATACTTGTGAAATTATGCGTATATAACTGTTCAAAGAAATCACATGAAAGGTATGTATTCATAATAATTATGACGTAGTAAATTAATTTTGTTGTAACGAGTTCATGTAGGATTTTTTTCCATTCAAAATAATAGCTACCGGTATATATTTTTTTTTCTTTTTTCTATATTCCAACTACTCCCTCTCGGGCATAGGCTGATAGCCTTTACACTCTACCGCTGAACACAGTGAGGCCCGTGAGGTCTTGCTCCTGTCTAGGGAGTGAGAGATGCGAAGCTTCACGGCTCGAAGCATCTCCATCTCTGAAGCCGCCTCGCCTCTGCGCTTCACAGTCTCATCCCCCACACTCGGACCCTCACTCTCAGAACGCCACCTATTGAGCAATTAACTCACTAGGTATTGCCCCCCTGTAACATATTTTTGAATATGGGAATATTCATACAATGCTATTTAATCAGGGAACAATGAGGGTATTTTTTTGGCATTTCGGTGTGCTGTGGTAATGCACTGATACTAGGTACAGCACAAACTCCATCCCAATAATATCTTCCCATTGACATATTGGGATTCGAACCCGGGTCCATTGGATTACCAGTCCAGTAGCAAGTCCACTATACAGTATATACTGTATATATATATATTTGTTTTTTTCTTCTATATTCCAACTACACCCTCTCGGGCATAGGCTGAGAGCCTGCACATTCACCGCTCAACACGGTGAAGCCCGTGAGGTCTTGTTCCAGCCTAGAAAGTGAGACAAGTGAAGCACGAGCTACAACCAGCCCTCGCCATCCTGCAATCGCAGACGCGCGGCTCTTGGTTGCCCACTGGCTCGAAGTAGTCTCACTTCTGAAGCTGCTTCGCCTTTATGCTTCACTGTCTTACTTCCTAGACTCGGACCTTCACTCTCAGAACTCTACCTATTGAGCAATTAACTCACTAGGCATTGCCCCCCTGTAGCATATTTTGAATGTGGGAATATTCATACACTGCTATTTAATCAGGGAACAATGAGGGTATTTTGTTGGCGTTTTGGTGGGCTTTGTGGTAATGCACTGATACTAAGTACAGCATAAATTCAATCTCAATAATATCTTCCCATTGACACATCAGGATTTGAACCCGGAACCTTTGGATTACCAGTCCAATGGCAAGACCACTCCACCACACCTCCTTGAATACAATAGCTTGATCATAATGAACAATATAATACTAAAGTAGAATTGCCATTGTTTTTCATTTTGGAAAGAAAACTGCGTACCCAATTCTGCGAAAGTGACCCTTTCTCTTCACAATTGACTATTACAGGAATTCTAAAAATATTTCAGAATGGATTAGGAAAACTGTACACCACTAGTAGATTGTGCAGTAATCTATCAGCTAACTTAGAAGAAATTATTAGCATAATAAGATCATTGATTTTATGCCTTGATTCTTCAAATATCTGAAAGTTGAGTGGTAAATATTTTTTGGCAAAGTGCAGCTAGCACAAAGAGTTTGATGACATTTTCCTAAATTGTAATATAAACAGTACAACATTTACTTCTTGTCCTAATTTGTGACTTAAACCTTTTATTCAAATTATAGATCTATTTTGCCTGGTCATTAAATATTCTTACTAGATAATACATATGTTTCTGGATTTGGTGAAAATGTATCGTTGGGGTTAGTTCAATTATTATAATTTGTACAGTTGTAGACAGATGAAGTAGAGGCAAGTGTTGGTACAACCAACCGATATGTAACCGTATTCCAGAGATTATGATGTTAAGGTAAATTATTGTTTAAAATAACTTTTGCAGCAAATATGTTAGTTCTTTGATTTACCTTATAATTATATACAAATCTGTGAGAACATCATATTTAGTCACACTTCCACACTTTATGTCTCAGCATCATCTGTCTACAACTGTATCATGTGCTTTGACTTTATATTTTATTTTACGAGACTGGTAGACTTCCAAAGTTGAACACTATCTGATCCGATCTCTTGTGGGTTATTATGATATGTTTTATTTGTTTTAAGGATGTCTGTTGCTTTCGCCATTTTAGAGCAAAGTATCTTACGTTGTCCCCTAGGCTAACAGAACCACCTTCCCAGGCTTCCTTCAAGCAAAAAAAAAAAAAATAATTCACCCAGACCCCCTTCGCGTTATATTTGTTCATTTTTCGATAGAAAAATGTCCCGGCCGAACACTGCTTTCTTCTAAATTACGGGCTCGCTATCGCTCACCCATAACAAATATCGACACCTGAATAGGATGAAATGTCTTAACATTTCAAAACTAATGGAGCGAAACAGGGGAGGTCCAAAAAGACTCCCCTAGAACCAAATATGGTTAAGTCTTAGGCCAGTAGGCCTAACCATAGTCGGTGTTAATTAATATAGTTTAGCCGTATTCCTAGCCAGTCAGTATGATATGGTAGTTGTTGTAATTACAATGACAGGCACTGGATCATTATTATGGTACGGTACCTTCATTGCAATTACAACAACTAGCGTATCATATTGACTTGGTAGGAATGCAACCAAACTATAATTAAGTAAAAGTAAAGCTTTGCCCTAAATAAAAACGACATACCGAAGTCTGTAATGGCTTACCATAATCACTACTATTTGCCACCAAAATCACTAATACTACTATCATCATTATCACTTCTATCACCTGTCCTATCTCTCCAGTACTTCTTTGATTTCCCATGGAATGATTTTCGCTTCCATGGCCGGGGACTCTCGGAGAGTGCTGAACGAATTACTGAGGAAATCCTATCGGGCATGGAGGCCTACATTCTATTTTCTTTCCCTCAAACTAATGCAAACAAATCTTGGTTTACTAAAACTCAAGAATCTCATTCTTCCTATGTTTCTGCCCGAAATCAAGCCAAATCTGTATTTCGACACTTTCATCAATAATAAATGCACTGAACTACCCAACTCTAGCTCTTCCCAAGCCAAAACGTCTCCAAAAATTTGTCTTCCTCGTCTTTCCCTCCCCTTTTCCACTCTGATGACACAACCATCACTTCTTCTTCTGACAAAGCTGAATTCTTTGCTTAAACTTTCGGTAGAAACTCCACCTTGGATGTTTCCGGTGCTATTCTTCCCTCTCTAGCCCCCTCTCTCCTACTTATGCCAAATTTCTTAATCTCTTCTAAAGATGTACTTTCTACCCTCTCTGGGCTTAATACTAAGAAGGCGTACGGTCCGGACGGTGTTCCTCCTGTTGTACTCACAAACTGTTCTTCCGTGCTGATTCCCTGCCTAGACAAACTCTTTCATCTCTGTTTCTCCTCTAACGCCTTCCCTTCTTGCTTGAAGTTCGCTCTCATTCAACCTGTCCCAAAGAAGGGTGACCACTCTCAAATCTCCAACTATCGTCCTATTTCTTTCGTCTCTTGTATCTCTAAAGTCTTTTTATACTATTCTTACTTCCAAATTTCTTAAGCATTTTTCTTCTCATAATCTACTTTCAGATCGCCAGAATGGCTTCCTTAAGGGTCTCTCTACTGGAGATCTTCTATCATATCTTACTAACTCCTGGTCATCCTCCTTTCTGGACTTTGGTAAGACCGTCTCTATTGCGCTAGACATATCAAAGGTCTTCGATAGAAATCTCTAATTTCTAAACTACCCTTCTTCGGTTTCTATCCCTCAATCTGTGCCTTTATCTCTAATTTCCTTTCCGGCCGTTCCATAGCTGCGGTTGTGGACGGCCATCGTTCACTTCCTCATCCTATCAACACCAGTGTTCCTCAGGGTTCTGTCCTATCTCCAATTCTCTTTCTAATTTTCATAAATGATCTTCTCAACCGTACCTACAGTCCTATCCATTCATATGCAGACGACTCTACCTTACACTATTCAATTAGTTTTCCAGAACGCCCCAGCAAGCAACCCCTCAAAAACAAACGTAACAAAGCCATACAATACTTATCCTTTGATCTATCTACTATTTCCAACTGGGGCAGAGAAAACCTTGTTACCTTTAATGCTTCCAAAACCCAATTTCTCCATCTATCTACCCGTCGTGAACTCCCAGATACTTCAACTTATACTTATACTTCAGCAATACAAAAATCATCCCTTCATCTTCTCTCAGTATTCTCGGTGTCTCATTTTCTTCTGCAATTTCCTAGAAGCCACAGGCCTATACAGTTCTGTATACAATTCAATTAAATCTAGCAGATCACCCACCGATGCAGAGGTATGGATTGTTATTTGAACAATTAAATATCCTACACAACTCGAAGACTAACTCCTAAACTAACCTGCAGAACAATCTACAGAACCCCTAAACTAACAAATATATGCCGTCTTTCTGTCCAGGATCGTGGACATGAGTGGGGGCGGAGAATTCCTAGGAGCGGCGGGCCTACTACAGTTCGGTTCAATGTTCAACTACACACAAAAGGCGACCCAGCGTTGTCGGGGCCTGGACTGTCACGTGTACACCACATGTATGGAGAAGCCAGAGGAAGAAGCCACCTTATTGTACACCTACTATTGGTCTAGTGAGTTCGTCCATATTTTTGTCAACTTTTAAAAATACCTGTTACTTAACCCTTGTCTATCGGGGCCCGACTTAAGTCCGTATCGAAAAATTTGGGCTATGTGGCGGGGCCCGACTTAAGTCCGAGTGCAATTTTGGCGCAATATTGGCTCTGAGAGAGAGACGAGTGATGGGAGGAGCATGGGTTACCTCATGACCGCTCGCCACGGCCGCCGTGGACCAACTGAGATGTACTCCACTTACATCCACCCTCACTCCCTCGCTACATACGTAATTATATAAAGAAATTACCATATTTTAGCGATTTTGCCCTTCGGTTGCACGGTCGTTGCAAGACAACCAGTGATCGTATAAGGATGGTTCGGGTGTCATTGGAAAGCTCAATTTACGCCCTTTCAGGGATACATACTTGTATTACGCTCTGGGTCTTGTTTATGCATGAAAAAGAGCACGGAAACAACCCTATTTATGGTAAAAAAAAACCCGCTGAGCGGCACAGTGAAATATACTTCACCACCTGCTCTTTGAGCGTTAAGGCCGCGTCATACAGAGGCCGAACGTACTAGGACAAAGTCCCGAATAGGATGACTTGCACATTTTTACCGAATACAGCCGAGACTCTCCCGAAATTTGAAGATTACGAACATGGCCCGAACGAGTTCAGAATAATATCCGATAGTTAAGAACGACCTACGACAAAATCTCGAACAACTACCGAACATGAATCGAACTTACACTCGTTATGCAAAGAATGATTTTCGACCATACCCGAATCATCAGACACAGATCCGAATGACATTGGAATGCTTTAGGATAATTAACCGAACTTAACCGATGAGATATCGACAAACAACCGATAGAGAAGAACATTATGAGAACAACATCAGACTGTTTTACGACTGTAGCACCTCTGTCCCCAGTCAGTCGACGCCCCTCCCCCCAACCAGCACCGCCTTTGTTCATGTACTTCCTCACTCCATCCTTCCACCTCTCATTCGTTTTCAAATACACCTAGACAAAATGTAGGCTATAATAACAAAGTATTGTAATCGAGTTTACTGTATTATAATGTACCACCTAACGTAAGACTAACGTATCCTAACCTAATTATTGTCCTTCCTATTCTCAATAAAAGCAACTAATGAAGGCCAGAATAACGATATACCCATAAATAATCGTAGTGTTCGAACCCAGAGGCAGAACAGAGGTACGGTACCGGTATCTATAACATGCTCGCTTTTTCTGGACCCCCTTCTCCCACATGTTTAGCATATTCGTTTTGAGGTTTAAGACGTTCGTTCCGTTAGTTTGGCTATTTTGAGACCTTTCACCTCATTCTGTTATCAATATTAGCCTATAAGACCTTTCGTGCCTTTTAGGTGTCGATTTTTTCCTGGCGAGCAATAGCGAACCTCTAATTTTAGAAGAGGCCCACATGTTTAGCATATTCGTTTTGAGGTTTAAGACGTTCGTTCCGTTAGTTTGGCTATTTTGAGACCTTTCGCCTCATTCTGTTATCAATATTAGCCTATATGACATTTCGTGCCTTTTAGGTGTCGATTTTTTCCTGGCGAGCAATAGCGAACCTCTAATTTTAGAAGGAGGCTATTCTACTTGTTCGAAATCAATTCGGATTTAATTCCTAATTAAACAAGATACATCGAGCAGACATCCTACATTATTCGTATATTTGTCTGAATTTGATCGTAACTTGTTCTGAAAATTCGTAACTCGTGCGGGTTTTATTCTGGAATACGAGGGAATCATCGTAATGTTATCGAATTTTTGTCGGGAATTGTTCGGGATTTGTTCGGGTAGATCCTAACAAATTCGGCAATTGAAAAAAGTACCGAACAAGTCCCGAAACAGAAGACCGAACTATGAATTAATCAGAACAACTTCCGAACGAGTTACGAATCATTCCCGACCAACATCCGACCATTTTGTAACGTTTTTTTTACCCGAATGTTCGTAGAAATTTAGTGTAGCCACTAAATTTTTCCCGACACTCCGGAATGTCGGCAACATACATGAACAACATCAGACCAACATCAGACCAACCCACGAATAGTACGGAACGTATGCCGAATTATGCAGAATATACCCGACCCGCCTGAAATTTGAATTTTTTTTGCAAGTCATCCTATTTGGGACTTTGTCCTAGTACGTTCGGCCTCTGTATGACGCGGCCTTTAATCAGTGCCGGTCTAGTGAATTCTTGCTTGGTTTGTAGAATCATCATACATAATGATATTTATCAATGTTTTAAAATTATCTTTTACTTGATCGGCACTTGTGATTATATCTATACAACAGATTGACCGACTTTTGCTTCCCACCCTTTAACTTATTCTACATGAATAGATTACCACTCTCTCTTACAAGAACTCCTTACTTTATTGTATTCCGGCTATAATTAAACGATTTTACTAAGTTTAAGAAGGAATTTTGTAAGTTAGAGGGTTAATTGATATATATATATATATATATATATATATATATATATATATATATATATATATATATATGTTACCGGTTTGATTCCTAGAGAACTTTCCAAAACTGAGGATACTCATCTAATGTCAGCCAGATTAGAGTGAAACCAGCATCCTCGTATACTGAAAAGGATAAAAGTAGGTCACTTTCTCTAACTAAAGGCCCAACCCTCCTTAGCTCCGGAGTGGAACATGCAGAACAACAAGGAACAAGTACCCATCGCAGTAGAGATATTCGGACACGGGGAGTGGGGCGGGCAGATCACAAGGGAAGTCATGATGCACATTGAGTTCTTCGACTTCCGGAGGGAGTGGATGCCCTCGCGCTACGAACTAGAGGTATGGCATTTAGTTGTTTTATTGGGAGCAGATCTAAATGGCTACAAACCAAACAACTACAAACCAAAGTCACAATCCTAAACAGCCACAATCCTAAACGGCTTCAATCTTAAACGACCACAAACCAAACGTCTATAATCCTGAATTACCACAATCCCAAGCGGCCGCAATCCTGAACGGTCACATACCAAACGACCAAAATCCTAAATGGCCACAAACCTAAATGGCCACAATCATTAACGGCCACATTCATAAATAGCCATAATCCTAAATCCTTAAATGGCCACAAACTAAGCGGCCACAATCCTAAAAGGCCACAATCCTAAACAGCCAAAAACCAGATGGCCACAATCCTAAATTGCTACTAACGAAACGGCCATAAACCAAATGATCACAAACAAAATAGCCACAAACCAAATGGTCACAAACCTAAATGGCCACAATCTTAAACAGCCACAATCCTAAAGGCCACAAACCAAACAGCAACAATCCTAAATGGCCAGTATTGTAAATGGCCACAAGCCAAACAGTCACACGCCCAAACGGCCACAATCATAGATGGCTACAATCCAAAATAGCAACAAACTATACGGCCAAAATTCTAGGCGGCAAGAATCCTAAATGGCCACAAACCAAATGACCTCAATCCTAAACAGCCACAATCTTAGACAGCAAGAATCCTAAATGGCCACAGACCAAATGACCTCAACCCTAAATAGTTAAGGTTAGGTTAGGCTAAGTTAGTTGAGGCTGGACTTCATTAGGTATCAGTTATGCTAGACAAAACCGGTATATGTGGATTCTTCTAATGGGGAGAAACTAAGAGTTAAATATATAAACACAATAATACACAAGGCGAGTTATGCAATAGGTACACTCGGATACCATAGTCTCTAGCCCACTCATATATATTCGTGAACTTCTCATATTTCTAAATATGAAAGTATATCTCTGGAAACGAAATTATGATTATAATTTTCTATACATCAACTACAAGACTATATAATTATACTATTTACTGAAAAGCAAGTTTTATCCAAAAAATCAACCCATATTGTTATAATTGCATAAAGAAAAGCATAGGGGTCCACGAATTCTTACGAGTGGGATAGAGACTATGGTATCCGAGTGTACAAAACAACACTTTATATATACACGAAAATAATGCCTCGCACCACGAGATTGTACAGTATCATAATCTATTTTTTATTAATTTCACCACAACACCAAACACCTCCAATGAAATTAATGAAATCATATAATTATGTGATCCACCAGAATTTGAACCCGGGTTATCACACACAGATTTTTAGACACCTTAACCATTACACCACCAAGACGGTTAATGACAACGTACACAGAATATAATAACATGAAATAATATACAGTTTACTTGAGTTAGGGCAATAGTTAGTTACGGGCTTGAATGTGCTCTAAATACAGTATACGCACGAAATATAGCGTGATGATAGTAATGGAATTCAATATTCTCGTAGGTTCTTAGACTGAATCACAGTTTACTTCAATGGTATTAACCCCTTCTGTACCGGCGACGTCTTTTTTATTTTCACTCTAGCTCTATTTAGACGATTTGGTGAAGCTTAAAAAGGATCTGTGGTAGTAAAAAGGGTTAAGTGAGATAGTTCGAAGCCTGTTAATTGCTGAAGGCCCTTTTAAAACTGAATAAAATCGTCTAATAGCAGCTAGAATGTCACCGGCACTGAATGTAGTAATACAATATAATTTTACAATTAGAATACATAGAAATGGTGTCTGCTAATACTTTGATGTTAGTTCACGGATACTTAGATATACAATAGTTTAACCTGCCCGTATACTGTACTAAAGTCCATTTCTTTTTAGCTCGACTCTAAATACTACGATCACAGGGAACAGTAATTATTCTATAGACGAAAGTAACTATAGTGCGAGATATTCACGATGGATGTTGTTAGTCACAGTGAACTCCTGCTATTGAGTATCTTTTATGTTGGTGCTAGAGTGTCCAATCGTAATCGAATGATATTAACTAGGGGAAAACTAAGGATAGTAATTATGTGTAGTATCTTTCTGAAGGGCAAAATAGCTAAAATAAGAGACAATACTACGCTAATTATGTACTCGTGACTTCCCAGGTATAGGAGGGGGACTTAACAAAATTTCGCTTCTTACTGGTGATGTTAAACTGTATATTCAGGGTTTTTATTGGCCGATCTCTCATCACAGCCTTTAATTTTGGTAGAGGTGATTCTCTTCTTTCTCTATTAACTTTGTCATATGCTTTCTCAAGATTCATAAATGCCATGTATACCCTCTTATCTTCTTCACATGTTTTCTCTAGCATCTGTCTCACTGCAAAAAATTGATCCACACATCCTCTTCCTCTTCGAAATCCACCCTGTTCATCACTCACTTTTCCACCAGTAATTTCTTTCAATCTGTCAATCACTATTCTCGTATATACCTTACCAGCCACACTCAGCAGACATTTACATTAATTTCGTTCACCTTTACCTTTATACAATGGGACTATCATTGCTATCATCCAGTCCATTGGCACCACTTCATTTGTCCAAGCTTTAGAACATATTTTCCACAGCCAATCCATTGCTACTTCACCTCCATTCCTTATCATTATACACTGTATTTGATCTACACCAGCAGCTTTTCAATTTCTTGACTTCTTTTCTGCATTCCTTATTTCACTCTAGCTGTATTCCCTCTTTCTTGTCCGGAAGTATAACATCTGAGGTGAAGCCATTGATTTCGGGGAGGTGATGAGTGATTGGTGCTTCTGAATGTGCTTGCTTTTTTGTGGGCGAACTGTATTATGTGTTCTTCTCCTGTCACCTCTTTTTCCTTTTTTTGTGTCTCTTGCTGATCCTCCCTACCCCTTGTTGGAGTAAGGGCTGGCTACTGACTAACTGACTGACTGAATCTCTTCTTAGGTGGTTCCGGTCTCACACACGGCTGGTGAGCCAATTGCCTCACAGGTACCAGTCTCACACACGGCAGGTGAGAAAGGTGCCTTGCAGAGTTGCCAGCCTCATACATGGCTGGGGATCGATCCCAAGCTTGTGCCAGTCTCACACTTGGCAGCGACCAAACAAAAGGGGGTGAAGTTTTGATATGGTTGCTTGGTTGCTTGCCATGGTGTTCACTTTGCCTGTGTTGCCCTGGTTGATAATTTTGAGGGCTAGAAGGGCCTGTTCTGGTCCAGCTGTTATTTTGGTGGTGGTAGAAGGCATCCAGTTTTGGTGGCAGCTGGTGCGGCAGTTGTTCCGCACAGAAAAAGCATACTAGGCCTCTACTATGGCGGCGTTTACGCCCTTCTGGCGTGGCCGCTGTAGTCGTGGTGACCAAGGCTATTTTTAATATTGGCATTACAGTTATGCTACTTTAGGTTACTTTGCCTTACAAAACACCTTCTCATTCTATCATTACTTTCTACTACAAACACATTACATGGTTCCATGTCAGTTGAACCAGTGCCACTTCAACCAGTGCCACTTTAACCAGTGCTAACTCAACCAGTGGCCACTTCAACCAATGACCATTTCAACCAGTGACCATTTTAACCAGTAACCTAACCTAACCTAACCTAACCTAACTTACTGGTTAAAATGGTCACTGGTTGAAGTGGCCACTGGTTGAGTTAGCACTGGTTAAAGTGGCACTGGTTGAAGTGGCACTGGTTCAACTGACCTGTCACCACATTACATAGGCCTACTACACTTGCTTGCAATATTGCATACACAATGACAAAATTACGCCCAGCCTCGGAGTCCTCAGGGTGTGGGACCATAAATGTCCCCATCAGTTCGGACCCTTGTTGCAGACTCCGAAAAGTGCCCTGGACCTCTACCTTCTACTCTGTCTATCAATTTCTGTAACATTCGCAGCCTTTATTCCAACTTCCTCTCTGTAGAACATCACCTTACTTCTACCAAACCTGACTTACATTTCCTCACCGAAACTCAGTTGTATAAGGCAACAGACAGCAAACCCTTCTCTATATCCTCTTAATATATCTATCCTTAATTCAAAGCCAAAGGTGGATGTTGCGTGTATGTACGCAACAATCTTACTTGCTCTCGTGTTCCCAACTTTGACTCTTCTGAATTCTCAACTATCTGGCTTAAGCTATCTTGTTACTCTCTCATAAAATATATCTGTGCTGTTTATCTCTCCCCTAATTCTACTGACTATCCAAAATTCTTCGACTATTTTACTTCTAAAATGGAGCACATTCTATCCATCACTCCCTTCTCTGAAATCTCCATCTTTGGAGATTTCAATGTTCACCACCACTAGTGGCTCTCCTCTAATTTCACTGACCAACCTGGTGAACAAGCCTACATCTTTTCTATCCTAAATGACCTAGAGCAGTAATTTCAGCACCCCACCCGTATCCCGGATCACCTTAGAGATCGGCTCAACATCCTCGACTTATTTCTAACCTCTAATCCTTCTGCTTATACTGTAAATCTTCTCTCTCCGTTGGGCTTTTCCAATCAAAACCTAATCTCTGTCACCTGTCCTGACTCTCCAGTACGGCCTTCTGACCCACCCAGCCGGCGACGCTTGTTGTTTTTCTAGCGCTGCCGACTGGCTCTACGGCAGTATTTCTTGGATTTCCCATAGAATGATTTTTGCTTCCGTGGCTGGGGACTCTCAGAGAGTGCCGAGCACATTACTGAGGTAATCCTTTCGGACATGGAAGTATACATCCCATTCTCTTTCTCCCAGACTAACTCACAAAAATCTTGGTTTACTCACACTTGTTTACCTGCTGTTCGCAATAAAGTTGAATAATTCACACGGTACCGTCACCTTCAAACTCAAGAATTCCATACTTTATATGTCTTTGCTCGAAATGAAGCCAAATCTGTCCTTCGACTCGTCAAAAACTCTTTCATTCATAACAAATGCTCCGAACTTTCCAACTCTAGCTCTTCCCAAGCTTTTTGGCATCTAGCAAAAAACCTCTCCAACAATTTCACTTCCTCGTTTTCCCCTCCTCATATCCCTCCACTCTGATGGTACCGCCGTCACTTCTTCCTCTGAGTAAGCTAAACTCTTTGCTCAAGCTTTCGCTACTTCTCCCTCTCCACCAGGGGCCCTCTCACTTACTTATGCCCAATATCATAATCTCTTCTAAGGATGTACTCTCAGCCCTCTCTGAGATTAATACTAAGAAGGCATACAGACCAGATAGTGTTCCTCCTGTTGTACTAAAGAACTGTTCTTCCGTGCTGACTCCCTGCCTAGGCAAACTCTTACATCTATGCTTTACCTCTAACGTCTTTCCTTCTAGCTGCAAGTTTGCTCTTATTCAACCTGTCCCAATTGTCCAATTCCTCTTATATCTTGCATCTCTAAAGTCTTTAAACTATTCTTAACTCAAATTTGTTTAAGCATTTATCTTCCCATAATCTCCTTTCAGATCGCCAGTACGGTTTCCTTAAGGGCCGCTCTACTGGTGATCTTCTTGTTTATCTTACTAACTCTTGGTCATCCTCCTTTTGGGACTTCGGTGAGAGTTTTTCTACTGCGCTAGACATATCGAAATCCTTCGATAGAGTCTTGCACAAATTTCTAATTTCCAAACTACCCTCCTTCGGTTTCTATCCCTCTATCTGTATTTTTGTCTCTCATTCCTCTCAGACCTATCCATAGTTGTAGTTCTGGAAAGCTATCGCTTAGTTCCTCAACCTATCAACTCCGTTGTTCCTCAGGGTTCTGTCCTGTCTCCAATTCTCTTTCTAATAATCATTAATTATCTCTTCAGCTGTGCCTCTAGTCCTATCCACTCATATGCTGATGACTGTACCTTACACTATTCAACTGGCTCATCACATCAACCCAGTCAACAAACACTCCAAAATTCATGTGTCAAGGCCATAGAGTGCCTATCTTCTGATCTATCAATTATTTCTGATTGGGGCAGAGAAAATCTTATTACTTTCGTCACCTCCAAGACTCAATTTCTCCCTCTATTTCTCCATCGCATTCTTCCGCAAGAGTATCAATTATTCAGCAACAATTCAGAAATCAACCCTTCATTTTCTCTAAATATTCTTGGTGTATCTTTTTAATCCGACCTTTCTTGGAAAGATCATATTTCCACTCTTGCTAAGACGGCTTCCCAAAAGTTGGGTGTGCTTAACTGTGTCCGTGGGTTCACCTCCGCATAGCTTCTTGCTTTGTATTAGAGCACAGTGCACCCCTATATTAAGTATTGTTCGCATGTGAGGAAAGGTTCCACCCATACCGCACTTCTCAAGCTAGTAAAGTCCAAAGCATTTTGTCTAATCAAGTCACTTCCTCTTACTAGTTCCCTACAATCTCTTTCTACACGCCACAATGTTGCATCTCTCTAACTCTTCTATCGCTATTACAACAATCAGTGTTCTTCAGAGCTCTCTCAGTGCATACCCCCTCCCATAAGGCGAGTGCGGGGCACCCACCTTTCAACACAGTCCCACTTGTTTTCTGTCCAGCTCTCCAACCCAAGAATTATCAAATTTTCTCAATTTTTCTTCTACTCAACAAGTGAAATCTGGAACTCTCTCCCTCAATCAATCTTTCCTTCATCCTATGACTCAAACTGCTTTAAACTTCGTTTGTCCATGCATTTTGATCCTAACGTCCCTTGAATTTGGCTCTTTTGGCTTAGGGGGAGACACTCGTTACAGGCAACCAGTCTTCTGTCTCTTTCTTACACATAGAACAACAAATTGTTAATTTAGATTAGGCTTAAGTAGGTTAAATTACAGTAAGTAAGCTTAGGTATGGAGACTGTGGCCGTTCTGGTTATAACTGTTTTGGTTGGAGCCGTTTCTTTGTGGGGCCGTTTCGGATCATGGCCGTTTTATGAACAAGTCTTCATAATTACACTTGATTTGCTATCCATACTAGGAAGTCGCTATTGTTGTTTTAAGCCGGTATCACACGAGCGCTTTATCACTAAACATTTTATCTTCAACACTGGTCTGGCAACTTATGAGCTAAACTTGTTATAATAATTCTGTCATCTAAATTTGTAGTAGTAGTAGTAGTAGTAGTAGTAGTAGTAGTAGTAGTAGTAATAGTAATAGTAGTAGTAGTAGTAGTAGTAGTAGCTACTTGATGCGTACCATTCCAAATGTGAGTCCACAACTTCAACCGCAAGAAGATGCCATCAGAGACAAACTCATCCCAGCTTGGGTAAAGTCCCACACTCCAAATGCTACAGAGAGGGAGTTGCTCGCGCTTCCTCCTAGGTTGGGAGGGCTTGGAATCATCAATCCTGTGAGGAGGGCGTCAACGGAACACCAGAACTCAGTAAAGATAACAGAATCTCTCACTGAACGCATCGTAGCACAAGATTCTGACGGTGAAGTGGACCAGGCGGACATCTACAACATCAGAAAGACCATCATGTCAGAGAGGCAAAACTCACAGAAAAATGACCTGGCACAATTGATGCGACAACTTTCCTAGAGACTAACAAGACAAATACAAATAGCACAAGAAACGGGTGCTTCAAATTGGCTGACAACACTACCAATCAAGACAAAAGGCCTCAATCTCACCAAGCAAGAATTTAATGATGCTATTGCACTGAGGTATGGTTGGCCGATTGAAGGACTGCCCGATCGATGCGTTTGTGGAATCAACAACGATGCAGACCACAGCATGATATGTAAGAAGGGAGGATTCATCAGCATCAGGCACGATGAAGTAAGAGATGTAACAGCGAACATGCTCAGGGAGGTGTGTGGAGATGTGGTGCACGAACCATCACTTATTCCCTTGGATGGCGAGATCTTGCAGCACAGGACAGCCAACACATCCAATGAAGCACGAGTGGACGTTAGTGCAAGAAGTTTTTGGACAAGAGCACAGCGAGCGTTCTTTGACATAAGAATATTTGACCCAATGGCCCATAGCTACAGCGAGCTGTCTCTGGATGCTGCACACAAGAGGAACGAAAAAGAGAAGGTCAGGGCATATGGGGAAAGGATCTTAAATATCGAACAAGGCAGCTTTACCCCACTACTCTTCACCACATCGGGAGGGATGGGACCCAGGGCCCAGTGCTTCTATTCAAAGCTTGCAGAGATTATCGCAGAGAAGAAGCAACAGCCCAGGAGCCACGTTGTAGCCTGGATGAGGTGCCACCTATCTTTCTTATTGCTCAGATCAGCACTACTATGTCTGTGGGGAACAAGTTGTCTGCACCACAACCAGCGACGGTTGCAGACGTGGACTACGAGGGAGCAGTGGCAGAGGGTCGCATAGGGAGGCGACTGGATTGAAGTTGCATGGTGTAGAGTAGTAGTATAGTAGAATAGTAGGAATAGAGTAATACTTGATGTTTGTAAAATATAATGAATGTACAATATTAAATACAAATCAAATAAAAACAAATCCACGATGATGAGTCTGAGTGGAAACCCCAGAATAGGAAGCAGCGGTAGGACTACCAAGTCGAGTGCATTGATGACTGTTCTGACCTTGTTTAGGGTCCAAAGGGGGGATGCACAGGCTGAGTGGTGTAGTAGAAAAAAAGTAGTAGTAGTAGTAGCAGTAATAGTAGTTCAGTTTAGTTCAGTTAAGTTCGCATAGTATATGCATAAATGCACAAATTCCAAAAGTCGTATATATTTCATTAAAAGACAAGTATTATAAAAGGGTATCATATTATCTAGTAACAATTAGGTATTAGAAAACTCCAAAGCAATGCCCACATCTAGCCAATGCCACGTCATGGCTCATGCTTTTGCAACCAACTTATCCTTGCTCCAACAATATCTCAGTCAGTGTCTTCAATATTTATTTCATATATATTATTAAATAGAAGTCTTATGTTTTGAAGAAAATAATTACTTCTAAGATTAACGAGTTATCATTTACAGTTAAAATAGGACTTCAGAGGCTATCAACCCTTCTAGATTATTGAGCCAGCACACTGTAAGTCAATAATAGCGTCAAAACTAGAGTCCATTTTCGGAAACTCCAGTCCCTAGTTATTATCTAAAAAATATTTAAATTTTTTATCCTTTCAAACTGTGAATGACAACAATATGGTGTTTTAGTAATACATGGTTACATAACTCAGTTGCTTCATGGCTACTGGAAGATATGAGCAAGCTTAATTTTTGTTTAAAGAATTGTTAAATGCTACTTCGATTGCTTTAAAAATAATAATTATAATTTCCTTCGTGTTCCATATACTGTACCTAAGCCATATTCAGGCATAACAAAATATTTTAAAACACACTAAAAAAAAATCATATATATATCATTAAACTTTCTGTAGGTCACATAAAATTTAGAATTAAATGTGTTTAGCCTAAACTCAACGTCCTGCACGTCACATAGATTATCCTGTATAATGTGACCTACTATGTGTTTCAGAGGCCGTGTTACATAATTTTTCGGGAATAATTTATTAACAAACAGTTGGATCAGTATGATATTTTGCCACAGCTTGTTACACACCGTGCCCTAATTTTCGTTGATATTGTGCATTACCAAAAGTGGAGAATTAAGCCACTTGTCCCTGTGTCATGAGGTTAAGGTCACACCTGAATGACGAGGAAACGGACAAAGCTAACGTGGCTTACCTGTGAAACCACCAAAATATTATTGCTCCTCCATCAAACACGGTAGTTATCAGCCACCACCCAACCCTATTATTGTCTTTACTTTCAAGTTATCTGTCACTATCAAATATAAATATACAAAAATACATATATTGTATATATTTATATTTGATAGTGACAGATAACTTGAAAGTAAAGACGATAATAGGGTTGGGTGGTGGCTGATAACTACCGTGTTTGATGGAGGTGCAATAATGGTTTGGTGGTTTCACAGGTAAGCCACGGTAGCCTTGTCCGTTTCCTCGTCATTCAGGTGTGACCTTAACCTCATGACACAGGGACAAGTGGCTTAATTCTCCACTTTTGGTAATGCACTATGTTAACGAAAATTAGGGAAAAGGTATGAAACAATCTGTGGCAAAATAGCATACTGATCCAACTGTTTGCAAATATGTTATTCCCGAAAAACGATGTAACACGGCCTCTGAAACCCATAGTAAGTATTTGTATTTTTTAACAACTTCCATCTCATTTTCATTTATCTGCAAAGTTTTGGCTTCATATTTTGCCGTTTTAGCAAATACCATACATTTAGTTTTATCAATATTGATTTTATGATTCATTATTACCATTTCTTGCCTTAGGGTTCTAATTATGAACTAAAAATGTATGTTTTGATTTGCTAAAATTACCAGGTCGTCAGCATGTACCAACACATTTGCTCTAATTACTCCTAAACGGCAATGTTTATAATTCTATTTATCACATTATCTATATATAATAATTATAAACAATAATGGTGATAGAATTCCATCCTGCATAACATCTTAGTTATTCAATGTAAACTTGCCCTTTGAGGAGCTGTAGGCATTAGGGAAGTAGCAGCAGCAGCAGCAACAAAAACAGCAGCAGCAGCAGCATCAGTAGTAGTAGTAGTAGTAGTAGTAGTAGTAGTAGTAGCAGTAATAGTTTCAGTTTCATTCACTATAATTTGGATTTGGCAATTATGTAAAGAGATCCAATTAAATTATTTACATTAATGGTATATACACAATAGTATATACTGTAGTAGTAGTAGTAATAAGACAATAATAAAGTAGTAGCAATAGTAGTATTAATAATAGTAATGTAGTAGTATCAATATTTTCCCTAATGCCTCTAGCTCACCAAAGAAAACCCCATGTTCTACTACAGGCCAAAACACATCTATTATTACAACCGTTATTACTATTACTGAACTCTTCCTCAGCCCCCTGCGGACAAGTACTGCCACTGATCAACACTTTACACTACTACTACAGTTACTACTACCACCACTACTACTAGTCTACTATTTTAATGTCCATAATGTTGAATGGCTCACTCATTCAGCCAGGACTGATGATGCTGGTCTTGAATGTGAGCTATTTGTAGACTCATTTAATCTCACTCAACTAGTCAACCAACCCACCCGTGTACCAGATAATCCTAATCATAATTCCCACCTACTGGACTTATTTTTAACAACCAATTCAGAAAATTATGATGTTACAGTGAGGTCCCCGCTTGGATCTTCTGATCACTGTCTGATACAGGCCACCTGTCCATCACCTACCACACCTTCCCACTCTGAACCTGTTTTGGTGACTAAATGGCATTACGATAGGGAAGACTGGGAGGGTCTTCAAGGTTTCTTTATTGATATTCCCTGGACCTCATTCTTTTCTAATGATGCACACTCCACCTTGAGCCACATACAAGATTTTGTAAAAATTGGAATGGAAACTTTTATTCCTCATCAAAAGTACAGTAAAAGATCTAATTCACCTAAATGGTTTGACCATAATTGTGCTAGAGTAACTGAACAAAAAGCAATAGCCTACAATGCATACACAAGATCAAAAACACATGAAGCCTTTAATTACTTTAGAAACATCAGAAATCATGCCAAAACTGTATTAAACCTAACTAAATCAAACTTTCTCCACAAGCAGGCAAATAAACTTCTAAATAATCCAAATAATAACAAGATATTTTGGTCTACTCTTAACTCATTCAAATCCAACTTCACTACTGCTTCATCCATTCCACCATTAAAATCTCCGACTGGCAATCTTGTAAGTGATCCACGAGGTAAAGCTAACCTTCTTGCAGATATTTTCTCCACCAACTCAACCTTAGATGAAATAAATCAAGATGTCCCTCTACTTAATTTTAATTCGCCTGAAATTCCCTCACTTAAGATCCACACCAGACATGTCAAAACTATTTTTCAGAATCTCTCAGTAGATAAGGCTCCTGGTCCAGATGAAATTCCTCCAATAGTACTTAAGAATTTTTCCTTGGTGTTCGCTCCTGTATTGGCAAAATTTTTCCGTCTGTGTACTCATACCTCATGCTTCCCAGTACCCTGGAAAGAAGCAAACATCCATCCAGTTCCTAAAAAAGGTGCCTCTTCAGATCCATCAAACTACAGACCAATAGCTATAACTTCCACTCTTGGTAAAGTCTTTGAAATTATATTAAATAATCACATAATTAAGCATCTTGAGAATAATAAATTAATCAGTGATAGGCAATATGGTTTTAGACGATGTCGATCAACTGCAGACATTCTTTGCCTTCTTACGCATCAAATCAACCAAGCTACAGACCAACATGGTGAAACACATACAATAGCACTGGATATATCATAGGCATTTGATAGAGTCTGGCATCAATCCTTATTGTCGAAGATGTCACGCTACGGCCTTGCATCATTAGTTCCACTAATTTCTTCTTATCTTCATAACAGAAAATACGTGTAATGGTAGATGGCCTTTATTCTCAATTTCACTCAATAAATGCTGGTGTTCCCCAGGGATCAGTTTTGGCCCCAACTCTGTTCCTCATTCATATCAATGATCTCATATCTACCACTCATAATCCAATACATTCCTACGCAGATGACTCAACACTCCACAGTTCCTTCACATTTACCAATTCTTTCACCCAACCCGATCTTATAAATTCAAAAATAAACACTGCAATTTCTCTGAACCAGGACCTTTCTAGAATTTATGAATGGGGACAAATGAATCTAGTTTCCTTTAATGCACAGAAAACCAAGTACATTCAATTTTCTAACCGACAGAATCTCACTGACTCCCATATATTTTTTAATGATGTAAATATTCCCACTTCCCCTAGTATTGACATTCTCGGTGTAACATTAACTACTAACTTGAGCTGGACACATTATGTTAGAAGCATTGCTAAGAATGCCTCTAAAAAACTGGGACTCCTGTACAGAGTTCGAGAATTCTTCACTGACGAGCAGTTGCCCGTAATATATGAAAGTCATGTGCGTTCTCAGATGGATTACTGTTCACCTCTGTGGGCTGGAAGTGGAGTGGTTGCATTGAGGCAGTTGGACAAAATTCAAAATAAAGCTATTAGATTAATAAATAACCCTGCAATCACACAGGACCTTCCTACATTATCCATACGAAGAAACGTTCCATCCCTTGCATTATTCTACAGATATTTTCACAGCAATTGTTCCGAGGAACTTGCTTCAATTGTGCCGCCTCTCCACATCTTTCCCCGTAGAACTAGGGCAGCTGAGAGCGCCCATGAATTTACACTTTCTCCTCCACAATGCAGAACTTCTGCTTATCAGAATTCATTTATCCCCAGAGCTACTACTCTTTGGAATTCACTTCCCTCGAATTGCTTTCCACAAACTTACAATCTACAAATGTTTAAATCCAGTTGTTACAAAAATGTTATGAATGGAGGATGCCTTTAGGCACATGGACCTTTTTGTTTTATCTGTGTTTTTCCTTCCTCTGTTCATTGTCTCTTTAACAAAAAAAAAAAAAAAAAAAAAAAAAAAAAAATTATTACTATACCATGATCACCATTACTACTACTCTACTACTATTATTATTACACCAGCACCACCCCCATTACTACTACTCTTTCCCCAGCCCCCTGTGGACGTGTACTGCCACGGACGACTCTCCCTCAAGATCCCCCCCAAGGCGGTTTCCATGTTCTCCTACAAGTCCGAACACGTTTCCGGCTTCAACATCTACCTGCCCGACGGGGAGAATCAGACTATACCCATCCATATGAAGGGCGTATTCGCACAGCAGGTGGGTAGCACATTTATACACAGACAGGCACAGCAAACAACACAGACCTTCTCCCTACCTGAATGTTTGTCTGTGTTTCTCTAGCTGTGTTTTCTTTGTTATTCTGGTTGTTTCTGTTTCTCATTTTCTTACACTGAAGGTAGAAGGTACTATCTCTGTTTATACTTACTTATGGCTGTCTATCGAGAGTTTATGACGACTCACATAATCTTAGAAGAGCTCAGTCGTAGTCTACCATCGTTGACCAGTCATAAGAAAGGTCTCCTTAACCTCTCACTAATATTTCCCTGACCTCCCTAATATCCGTCTCTTATCTCCCTAGATACCCCTTGACTTTCGCTAAAACCGTTTCAGAGCAACCAAGCCATTCTCATTTTTACACTGGCTATTATTAGTATATATTAGTAAATTTATAAAAGTTCTGCTGAAGTCAGAAATTTGGAGAGTGAAATAAAATAGGTTTTACCCCTTGCATACTTATAAGTTCTTTCTAACTTTAATTAAATAATTTAGTATTAACTTTCTCCAGGAATGGTACGACGATGAGATGAGGGTGACCCGCAAGGACTACCTTCCATTCTTCATCTTCGGCACTGCCAAGCGCTTCGAGAACTATACTATGAAGATACACGAGTTCAACCAAGGTATGTACAGTTGGCTAATTTTGCCATATGTTGGTATAATTAAATTCCCTTCATACTTTACAGCAAAGATGTTCAGCAAACGTTCCAGCACCTGTCTTCCAACATTCCCAATCAAATGCAGGCATTTATAATGGACCCATCACCGAATAAACTTTCTAAACAAATGTCTAATAAAGGTCTCGTAGTATATTACCCACCTTTTGTATACTAACTTTAGGATCGAGCAAACCACATCTGGCCACGAGTCAGTTTTTTATCGAACCGGATTCTGGGAAGTAGCTAGCACAAACCCTATCTTCAAAAAATCCCGTTCAAACAAATTAATTCAAACACATTCATTCTAACACCACCTTAGGGCTGAGTTACCAAATTCAGCCCACATCAGCTTCTGCAGCGTCAGAATTATTTAACATTTAACTAATTCGTTGAAAATGAAGGTGGATCCTGATGGCTACATACATATTTCTAGTCCCTGGAATTTTGAAGACTGAGCAACCACATCTAAAACCAATTGTACATAAATTATAGCTATTATCGGGAATTTAGATAAAGGTTAAATTACATATCACTGGTACATGAAATATCCCAACAAATAGTTATAATATAATTACCAACGAGGTATTCGTCGATGGGTGTAATCCAGTCCCCCACACACGGCTAGTTCAATTGCATGACATGTAGGAATGTTCACATAATACAATATCGATACAATGAACTTAGCTTAGAGGACTGGTAATGTAGAACTGTTGTTATAAATTAGTATTTGTAGCACATGGTGAACTGTGGGTTGAGTCAGAGCCGGGGGAGGAGATGTTGGCTGTACGGTGTTGATTGAGAGACTAAAGGGCCGGCGTCCGATCGCTTCGCGAAATTACATATGGCTGCCGGCTCATAATAATTATAACCCATAACTTGGTTTCATAATACATCTAGAGCTGATGTAGATATTTATACATTACAGTTAATATTTAACCTAACTTAAGAATAAACTACAATACACAAAAAACCAGCCGAAATCGTACAAGCGATACGATACCGCCAAATTCAAATGTCCTATTGGACCAAAACCTGTCGGGATCATTACCCTATTCCCGACATATTGCCCGCCACCAAAAATGATATACAGAGAACAAAAAAAGGACATCGAAGTCAAAGATCACCTTGTTTGATCTTTGATCTCCAAAGATCCACGGAACTCATAGCCGTCCCCTTTTGGGACGAGCGCCACCTGAAGCCTGAGGAGGATCATCCTTCTCATCATCAGCTGCCCCACCTTGAGGAGCACTGTCACCAGCACTCTCCCGCGGAGGGGTATCAGTAGAGACGCCAGGATCATCCGGCAGTTCTACATCCTGCTCCAAGGGATATAACCTTACGACTGGGCGAGTAGTAACCCCAGTCGAAGTTCGTATTCTAGCAACCCTTATAAGACCATCAATGCCCTGGAACAAATCGATAATCCTCCCAAGCTTCCAAAATAACCTAGGACGCTCATCATGAATCAGGACGATATCCCCGATACGAGGCCATCATTGATTCGTCCCTTTGATCTTATGAGAGTGACGCTCGCGAAGAGACAGCAAATATTCTTGGGTCCACCGTTTCCATAGATCGTCGGACACCTTGTTGACATACTGGAAGCGACGACGTGTGGCGTCAGCTTTGCCGAACGTAGGGTCATGCAGATCTTCATCATTTACGGACGATCTAGGAAAGGTATTAAGGGTTCGTCCAGGTGTTAGCATAGAAGGCGAAATGGGTAAGAGGTCATCAACATCTGCCGAGGTATAGGTCAAGGGCCTGTCGTTGACTGACATCTCAATTTCTATTAAGATGGTTTGCAACTCCCGTCTGGTCACCAGTGCCCTTCCTAATACCTTCTTCATGGCAGATTTGACGATACCGATAGTTCTCTCCCAAATCGCCCCGAACCATGGTGCACGTGCTGGTATAAATCTCCACTGACAACCCTTTCCAGTGATGGTAGCCACAATCTGCGGGTGATCCATTAAACACTGGAGATATTTAGAGGCCCCGACAAAACAAGTCGCATTATCGCTCATAATAATTTGAGGGAAACCATTGCGGCCTGCAAAGCGTCGTAGAGTATGCAAAAAACCCTCACTGGATAGGTCGTCAATCAATTCAATATGAATCGCTCTGGTTACCGCACATGTGAATAGGACGGCATATACCTTTATGATAGTACCGGGCGATTCCCTAACATGAATCGCTCCGGTGTAGTCCACCCCGGTTACCTGAAATGGTTCAGTCCTTTGTACCCTGAACTCAGGTAAGGGAGGTAGATCAACTGGGGAGTAAGGCTTACCCTGTAATCTTTTACAGATCGTACAGCTATTGTGGATCCCTTTAATTGCTTGTCGCATCTTAGGGATCCACCAACGTTGTCGCATATACGCCAGAACATAATTTACGCCAAAATGTAGGCAGGTCCGATGGCATTGGCGAATCAACATTTTGGTAATCAAATGAGAGGAGCTAAGGAGGACAGGATATTTAGCAGAATCAATAATGTCCGCTTTTTGTATCCTGCCTCTACACTTAATGATGCCTCCTTCCATATATAATCCTAGCTGCCTCATTAAGTTTGAGGGTTTGGCCTTTGACTCCTTGCTCAGGATTTGATGTTCAGTAGGATAAGATTCCTTTTGTACTAAACATATTAGTTTTGCTTCTGCTGATCTCAATTCATGGAGTCTGATATGCTTCGAATCTTCACTAAGGAAAGACCTGTGAGCCCGACTTCTCATGTTGTTAATGAAACGGTATATCCATGCAAATACCCGTATTACTTCATCATAGCTGCCGTAACGTTCCCACTCTACCAACTTGTTATCCTGATGTGTAGTACTCACATTCGAACTACTTAACACATCATCTTGGGGCCGACCTGAAGGAGCAGATATGCATTCCCTGAAATCCTGAGGCCATTCAGTTGGAGATGTAAACCATGGAGGTCCATGCCACCAAATAGAGGAAGACATAAACTGCTGTGCCGAGATCCCCCGGGAAATTATGTCACTGGGGTTATCCCTGGTGCTCACATAGCGAAATGTAGCTGTAGGAACTAAGTTATGTATCTCATCAGTGCGATTAGAAACATAAACCGGTAACACTTTCTGGCTGTGTACCCATGAAAGCGCTATTTGACTGTCGCTCCAGACATAGACGTTATTAATCTGTAGTATATCTGTATAAGCATCCAGTGTAAACTTTATTAGACGAGCAGACAGAAGCAATGCAGTAAGTTCTAATTTAGGAACTGTAATCTTCTTTATAGGGGCTACTTTGGCCTTCGCTATAGCCAGCGTCGCTTCACTACCATTACATATGTATATGGCAGTACCGTACGCACTATTACTAGCATCAGAAAAGGCATGTAGATCTACCTGTTGACCACTAATAACCTGACGATTAAGTTGGACCTTGCAACATGTGGAAAGGTCCGACCGAATCAACCGCCCAGTATCTTGTAACCCAATCGGGAGGGGCGTATCCCAATCTAGTTTTAGCCGCCACAGTTGCTGTAAAAACATACGAGCACGGATTGTTACAGGCAGCAAAAAACCTAGGGGATCAAACAACCTCGCTGACAAGCTTAAGCAGTTTCGCTTGGTCATAAGCTCGCCGCCGCATGGGGTGTGACAGAAGGATATACAATCTGTGGTAGTGTCCCATTTGTGGCCTAAAAACTTCACCTCACTATTCTCAGTAGCTACACCGTCAGAAGCAAATTGACCTTTCAAAAGATCACTATTAGTGGCCCATTCTCTTAAGTATAAATGAGCCTTGGCAAATATATCACGGATCTCCCAGCATCTCTTGAGCAATAAATCTTCATTGTCTCTGGTGCCTTGAAGATTGTCCACATAGATCCCCTGCTTGATCTCATTCTTGAAGTCAGGATCTAGTCCAGCCTCCTCAAGATGACGCAAGATAGTAGCGTTGAGAAGGAACTGGGAACAGGTCGCCCCGAATAAGACGACTCTGAACCTGTAGACCAGGTACTCCGAATCTAGATCCATTGGGTCCCGTGGCCATAAAAATCTTGTCGAGTCCCTGTCTTCACGATGGAGTTGAAGCATCAGGAAGGCCTTCTCAATATCGGCGACCCATGCAAACTTATGACATCTGAAGCGCAACATAATTTGCGCTAGATCAGAGACCAGGGATGGACCCGTGTACAGACAATCATTCAGGCTATAGGAGCGATCACTGGATTTAGAAGAGCAGTCATACACAATACGAACAGGAGTGGTGGAACTGTCCTGTTAATCCCATGGTGAGCAAGATAATGGATGTTATCCCCATACTCACTGAGATCTACTCTCTCCACAAATCCACGTTGTACCTGCTCGGCCAAAACTGCCGCATAAGTCTCGCAATAACTTGGATCCTTGACAAACTGCTTCTGAAGGCCACGTAACCTACCAAGTGCTAGATGGAAATTAGTAGGTAATTTACTCTTGTTATCATTCCAAGGGAGCCTTACCACATACTGACCTCTGCCAGAGTCATACGTTACAGTCTCTTCATACGAGCTTAACGCTAGCTTGGACTCACGATCAAGTTCATGTGGGTCAATTCCAATATTGTCCAAGTCCCATAGCTTATCTATATCAGTACATGTATTATCAGGCACATTTGGCCGAATATATTTATCTATGGGGCTTACTGCTACCTTGAGGACCGTAACCACCTCCACCTGTGTGTCTTGAGAGGAAGTGGCATAGGATCCAGAAATGGCATACCCTTGGATCGTGGGGAGCATTATTAGCTTATCTACCCGCCGATATCCAGGGTGAACCAGGTCGTAGTAATAATCAGCTCTGACCAGTAGCATAATACCATTGTTAGCAGAGAGTTGATCATCAGCCAGTTTATAACCCTTGCTTCTGAGATATTTCAAATGTGGTTGAATCTCTGATGCTATATAGAAACTGGGTAGTGTGTCGACCACAACAGCCTTGATGGGACATACCTTTTTTCTACAAACATATGAAATCTCCACTATATCATAGTCACTGGAATCTATTTCACCAGTGAAACCATGGAGACGCAAATTCTCTTGACCCTTGCTGGTACACTTGAGCTGGGGTAATGATGACCGCAGAACGAATGACCTCTGTGAGCACTGGTCAAGTAAGGTGCGCGTCATTATAGTATTATTATTACTCCCCACTACTGGCAGCATCATAGTAGGAAGCAATTGACATTCTCGAGAAGCAATGGACATGGCAGATACTTTATCGCCCTCGCTCTTACCTTTCTCATGTGACTCTTTGGGGGTTCTCCCTTTTTCTTTGCCGTCGTGCCGATCAGACTGGGTGCAAAGGGAAAACCAATGTTTCCCCTTGCAATACTTACAAGGTTTGATGTAGGAATTGGTGCAAGTACTGTTGAAGTGGTCTCTTGCCAGACAGCTGGTACATAACTTAAGCGATTTAGCCTTGCTAATCTTCTGTGTAGCCTTAGGATACTTAGGACACTGATACCACAGATGACCGTGGACACTGCACAACTTACAACCTAATGATATTGGCCTTTTCTGTTTAGGAGAAGTCTGTACCGGGAAAGCTGCAGTAGATGGCGACATCTCCACTTGTCGGTAGTGTCCAGTACTCTCCATATTGAAGACTTCAGTCTGGTACACCTGCACCAACGCTTCCAAGTTTAGTGGAGAGTCGCTTAGTTGTCGTCGTAAGATTTCCCTTAGGGGAGAGGGTATCTTATTCAAGATATTCACACTAAATATCTCCTCCTTGGTGACGGCCATTGTCTCCATAGATCGGAGGAGGCTCTCAAAGGAGGCATAGTACTCCTTTAGGGCCGTCACATCATAGGATGGAGGATCTAGCGTGAAGAACTTAGTAATTAACGCGGTCTTGATGACTTCCACTCTCCCGTAAGTTCTCTTCAGCAACTCCACTGCAGACTCGTAGCTGGTAGCTTCTAGCTTGTACCCATCGACTAACTTCAATGCCTCCCCTTTCAATTGACCACAGAGATATGTGAACCTTTGGATGGATGTGAGTGTTTTATGATGATGGATGGAACACTCAAAAATATCCCAAAATCCAGTCCAGGTAGCCGAATCCCCGGAAAAGGTAGGCAAAGTAAGCTTCGGCAGGTTAAAACCAGTCGCCTTTGGTGTACCGGTATCCTTAACAGAGGTTGATTCTTGGGTGGAAGATAGTCTGGCTAAGGCTGTATTAACGTCCTCAAAGTACTCAAAATCTGCCGACATTTCTTCTTCCACATCGTCAGTAACTGTCAATAAACCATATACCTGCTGAGAATAACTATCATAAGTAGCTAGCGATTTAGTAACAGTAGCAATTTTACCTTTTATCTGATCAGCCGTGGCACTTATTAAAAATTCATCAAGATCTCTTAAACCTCTATTTAAACTTCCCTTCATCCCTCCCTTAAGAATCTTAAGTTTCTTCAAATCTGTCATCATTAAGGTTTAATTTTAAGCAACTTAACCCTTAAAAAGCGGCTCACCACTTAAGTCGAGTTAAATAAAGCTGGACTATGTGGCGGCGCTCGACATAGGTCGAGTGGCAATTTCAGCACGTAATGTGGCTGAGAGAGAGAGACAAGTGGTGGCAGGAGACTAGCGAGCGTATGACTGCTCCAGACCACCGCGGCGAACCTACTGACACAAATCTCAGCTCCCTCCTCCCTCTCTCACTCGCTACATACTCAATTATGTACCGAAAGTACCGAATTACCTGCTTTTTGCACTCGCGTTGCACGGTTATTGCAAGAAAACTATCCATCATACAAGGATCGTTATGGTGTCATTCGAAAGCTCTGTTTATGCCCTTTCAGGGATAGATACATACTTGTTTTACGTTCTGGGTCTTATTTAGGCATGAAAATGATCACGTAAACAGCCCTATTTTGGCTAAAAACACCCCGCTGGGCGGTACACATAAATAAACCGCATAGGCCGCTCGTAAGGTGTTAAACTACAATGAGGTCAGACTACAAACCGTTAATCGCTTAGGAATCAACAGTGGCAAACTCCCATTACTTAAGAAATTTACTCAAAAAGAATTACATAATACTTACATCCCCCTTAATATAAACTATCGAAAGGAAATTATCTAACTAGACAAAAGAATTAAATACTAAATCCATTAAAAGAAAGGGTAAGGTGAAGCACTAATTATTGTAAGCCCTTTATAGGTAAGCCTAGTTGGTTAAGCTACAATCATGAGGTCTGACTATTAACTGTCAATCGCTTAGGAATTAACAAAGACCGACTCTCATGACCGCCACTTTAAGCAACTAGGCAACTATTATGAAATTTAAATATAAAAGGTCACATGAGAACCCTCCCCACCAGCAAAATTAAGAATGAGTCCCACAATGACAAAACACAATTAACACCACAGGCACACCACCAAAGTGAAATGAATAGCCACCACAGACACCTGCAGGCCTAGACTGCCTAGCCTAGCCTAGCCTATGAGCACAAAATGGTGACCGACGAAACTACCCCTACCCCAATCTCCAGCCCAGCTAACCCACCAAAAAACGCCAAGGATCACACGCCCAAAAAAACCTGGAAACAAGCCCCAAAAATGATAGGGACGGTGCCCAAATGGTAAAAAACACGAGGGAAGAAGCTGGGTCTAAACTAGGGAAATGGCAGTCGGCCAACAACGCGCGAGGCGGCAGCCATTTGTAAGCCCACAAGCGTCAAGGAAGCAAACAAAACGGTACTACGGTACTACGGTATGGAAGCTTTAGGGCACGAAGGACCATTATTTATCGGGAATTTAGATAAAGAGGTTAATTACATATCACTGGTACATGAAATATCCCAACAAATAGTTATAATATAATTACCAACGAGGTATTCGTCGATGGGTGTAATCCAGTCCCCCACACACGGCTAGTTCAATTGCATGACATGTAGGAATGTTCACATAATACAATATCGATACAATGAACTTAGCTTAGAGGACTGGTGATGTAGGACTGTTGTTATAAATTAGTATTTGTAGCACATGGTGAACTGTGGGTTGAGTCAGAGCCGGGGGAGGAGATGTTGGCTGTACGGTGTTGATTGAGAGACTAAAGGGCCGGCGTCCGATCGCTTCGCGAAATTACATATGGCTGCCGGCTCATAATAATTATAACCCATAATTTGGTTTCATAATACATCTAGAGCTGATGTAGATATTTATACATTACAGTTAATATTTAACCTAACTTAAGAATAAACTACAATACACAAAGAACCAGCCGAAATCGTACAAGCGATACGATACCGCCAAATTAAAATGTCCAATTGGACCAAAACCTGTCGGGATCATTACCCTATTCCCGACAGCTATTTTGTCAAATATTTCCACTCTGGCAATCTTAATTTTGTTACCTACTGTCTAACACCACCCTTCTAATAGCTCTCAAACACCACCTGGCACCAGGGAAGTTACTATAGCATCGGTATCATGGAGACCAGCTCATACTAACACCTGGCTTCTTCAATTAAAATACAAACACTTCCAATATAACTTTTATCTTCTAACCCAGCCATTTTTAAACTTATTTTGTAACATGTTTGTTTTTACAACTCTCATTCTATCACTACATCAGGCCTGAGCTACCACATCCGGCCACGCGTCAACTTCTGCCGCATCGGAATAATTGAGAATATTACCAACTGGGGGGACGTAGTGGTGGGCCCCGACGGCTCAGTCCACATCTCCAGCCCTTGGAACTTTGAGGACATGGACGAAGAACTGCAGTACAATGGACGCGTACGTTTTGCCTGTACAGTTGCTGCCAGATACTACCGCTACAGTTACTGTCATAGGTCACATAACACATCAATCGGCGTCTCTTACTATTCTTGTATATTCCTGTATGTACATGCAGAGACACATTAATGTAGCTAATTGCTTTAAGGTATTTAGTGTCATGAATCAGAAAAAGGAGAAAATATTGCCAAATATAATGACTTAAACTAATTTTGAATGTCATTAATACCTGCAAATGACTCCAGCTCCATCGAAATTAGTTAGTTAATATTTGGAAATCAAGGCAAAATCAAATAAGTAAGCCAGACGATTTATTGACTATACTGAACTAATTAATGTTATCCCTGGAATAGCACTGGGAGAGAGGGATGCAGGCGGACGTGTGGGTTGGAATCAAGAAGAACCCGGTACTGAAGCTCAACGAAACCTACGTCTGGTACTTCGCCTCAGTGAGTACAT
This sequence comes from Paralithodes platypus, assembly GCA_032716605.1. Lineage (NCBI taxonomy): Eukaryota > Metazoa > Arthropoda > Malacostraca > Decapoda > Lithodidae > Paralithodes > Paralithodes platypus. Next base: position 28,991,956 of record CM064483.1, on the reverse strand, counting down.
TTGGTCTTAGTACTGATTATAAACACAGATATGAACTACTGTGAAAATATAACCTACACCACATTATCGTAAGCAGAACAAGTGCATGAATCGGCTTTTTCCATTAGTTTCCTGTTTTCACATAGAACAAAAGTGTGAAAGTACAAAAGCATACTATTTCTCTCTTGGTATCGAAGCCAAGACCAGCAGAATGCTAAACTATAGTCCTAAAACACTTTATTAAGGGGAAATGGTTCACTTTTTGAGCGATTTTTGCAGGTATTCGTTATTTTTCTAGTTTCCTCCCTAGACCTCCATCAAATTAAAAAAAAAATATCCATTAGATCCCCCTTCTAGTTTATTTGTACATTTTTCGGTCGTTCTTCCAACATTACAGGCTCACTATCGTTCGCCAGGAAAAAAATCGACACCTAAGTAGCACGAAAGGTCTAAATATTGACGAAGAAATGGGGCGAAAGGTCTTAAAATCGAATAACTAATGGGACAAGCATCTTAACATCTGAAAACTAATGGGGCTAAACATGAGGGAGAAAATGGTCCAGAAAACCGGCCCATCCCCCCTTAACTACTTCATCACTTTTACTTCTATACTCTATGTACAGTATACTCGTCTGGTGGTAACTTCAATAGTAGAACAAGTTGCCACCGGACTTTATAGTGTTCATTATGCTAGATTCTTATTAAGGTTACAACAAATCCTTCTTAACCATAATACAATTAATCATCTAGTTGTCGCTGGAATTAAGGGGGCACTTGTTTTTTTTTCTCTTTCTCTTTCATTTATCCATTCGGGCCCATTCATCCAACTGTTTTAAGATGTTTATCCCCATCCAGGTGTCGATTTCTTCCTGGCTCGCTATCGCTCGCCAGCATTGTATGGAGAAATTCGGCTTTGCCGGTGACATTTTTCTATCGAAAAATGTACAAATATAGCTTGCTGTCAAAACAAATATATATATAAGCTGGCTCGCTACCGCTCGCCAGGAAAACATTGACACCCGGATGGGGGTAAACGTCTTAAACAGTAGGCTGAATGGAGCCGAATGGATACAAACCAAAGAGAGAGGGAGAGAAAGAGAAAACAAAAGCGAGGTGGGCTCCCTTAATGAATTGCGTCGATCACCAGGATTAAGAGGAATGCAGTTGTGGTGTTGTGGGCTAGGCCTTACTTGTCAGTTGTGGTGTTGTGGGCTAGGCCTTACTTGTCAGTTGTGGTGTTGTGGGCTAGGCCTTACTTGTCAGTTGTGGTGTTGTGGGCTAGGCCTTACTTGTCAGTTGTGGTGTTGTGGGCTAGGCCTTACTTGTCAGTTGTGGTGTTGTGGGCTAGGCCTTACTTGTCAGTTGTGGTGTTGTGGGCTAGGCCTTACTTGTCAGTTGTGGTGTTGTGGGCTAGGCCTTACTTGTCAGTTGTGGTGTTGTGGGCTAGGCCTTACTTGTCAGTTGTGGTGTTGTGGGCTAGGCCTTACTTGTCAGTTGTGGTGTTGTGGGCTAGGCCTTACTTGTCAGTTGTGGTGTTGTGGGCTAGGCCTTACTTGTCAGTTGTGGTGTTGTGGGCTAGGCCTTACTTGTCAGTTGTGGTGTTGTGGGCTAGGCCTTACTTGTCAGTTGTGGTGTTGTGGGCTAGGCCTTACTTGTCAGTTGTGGTGTTGTGGGCTAGGCCTTACTTGTCAGTTGTGGTGTTGTGGGCTAGGCCTTACTTGTCAGTTGTGGTGTTGTGGGCTAGGCCTTACTTGTCAGTTGTGGTGTTGTGGGCTAGGCCTTACTTGTCAGTTGTGGTGTTGTGGGCTAGGCCTTACTTGTCAGTTGTGGTGTTGTGGGCTAGGCCTTACTTGTCAGTTGTGGTGTTGTGGGCTAGGCCTTACTTGTCAGTTGTGGTGTTGTGGGCTAGGCCTTACTTGTCAGTTGTGGTGTTGTGGGCTAGGCCTTACTTGTCAGTTGTGGTGTTGTGGGCTAGGCCTTACTTGTCAGTTGTGGTGTTGTGGGCTAGGCCTTACTTGTCAGTTGTGGTGTTGTGGGCTATGCCTTACTTGTCATTTGTGGTGTTGTGGGCTAGGCCTTACTTGTCAGTTGTGGTGTTGTGGGCTAGGCCTTACTTGTCAGTTGTGGTGTTGTGGGCTAGGCCTTACTTGTCAGTTGTGGTGTTGTGGGCTAGGCCTTACTTGTCAGTTGTGGTGTTGTGGGCTAGGCCTTACTTGTCAGTTGTGGTGTTGTGCTTACTTGTTAGTTGTGGTGTTGTGGGCTAGGCCTTACTTGTCAGTTGTGGTGTTGTGGGCTAGGCCTTACTTGTCAGTTGTGGTGTTGTGGGCTAGGCATTACTTGTCAGTCTTAGTTTGGGTTTGATTTCAAGAGAGGATTATTGTACATATTTAGTATCTTTTTAACCTGTCGAATTTGCATTTGTTTCCTATGTGGTAGAAACTGTACTTAAAGCTGATTGGCTGATGAACCTGTGTACTATATCTTTTGTGTTTGTTTCTGCAACTAAAAAATGTTATTCATACACAGTATCTTCAGCCAGTCACCTCAAGTTTAGTCATCTAGCTTAAATGTAACCAAGTGGAAATTCACCGGGTTACAAAAAATGGAGTTGTGGCAGTTAATTTGAGACCCGCACAAGGTTCTTCTCGGTCATCATAATCTGCAGGAGGTTTGGGCGAATATTACTTGGATAGGTCGGGAAAGGTAGAATTACTGCTTGTGAGTCTACTATGTGAAGGAAGAAGACAATGGGGCAGGCGAACCATTCTTTTGTGAATTTCCCACACAACCATTGCATTGTTGAAACGATAATGCAAGATATTTCCTGTTATAAGAAAAATGAAGAAATTAAATGAAATTAACACTGAGTATATATTTACTTAAGAATGTTAATCAGATGAGATTTCGCAGTCTGTCATTTTAGTTTTTTTTTGTTCCTATTTTAATCCTTTTCATAATCCATTCCGCAATAAAAATTAACCGAGTTTAAAACGAATGAGGTCACAGTTAGCGGAGTATAGGTTTAGCATTATGCTCTAAGCATACTACTTTAATGTTAAAAGTAAGGAGGTCACAGTTAGCGGAGTATAGGTTTAGCATTATGCTCTAAGCATACTACTTTAATGTTAAAAGTAAGGAGGTCACAGTTAGCGGAGTATAGGTTTAGCATTATGCTCTAAGCATACTACTTTAATGTTAAAAGTAAGGAGGTCACAGTTAGCGGAGTATAGGTTTAGCATTATGCTCTAAGCATATGTTAAAAGTAAGGAGGTCACAGTTAGCGGAGTATAGGTTTAGCATTATGCTCTAAGCATACTACTTTAATGTTAAAAGTAAGGCATTCTAATAAAGGGATTGTGGAACTTAAGTAAATGAATGTATTTTTGTTTACTAATCTTAGACTATACCTATGCTTTGAGTAAATGAATGTATTTTTGTTTACTAATCTTAGACTATACCTATGCTTTGAGTAAAATGGTATGAGTGTCATTATAATTAATACTAATCAATATAGGATAATGTACAGCAAGGTATGTACAGTAATGTTTTAACACAGTACAAGGAGACATATTTGATTTGATTTATATTTGTTTACTGGACCCCTTCTCCTTCATGTCTAGCCCTATTAGTTTTTAGATATTAAAACGTTCGCCCCATTAGTTTGGCGATTGTAAGACCTTTCGCCCTATTTCCTTGTCAATTTTAATACCTTTTAAAATACCATTTAATGCCAATGAGGTGTCGGCTTCTTCTGGCGAGCGTTAGCGAGCCTGGAGGAACCGGCCTTTGGCCAAGACATTGTTCTGCCAAAATTGTACGAATGTATCTCAAAGGGATGGGGGGAGGGGGGGGGGGGGTTAAGCTTGATATAAGTCTAGGGAGCAAACTAAAAATAAATCCCTTAATTTCCCAAACTGTTGACAATGAACGGAAAGGTTAGGCCACCACCACACCTAGCTATCTTGGATTATTGTCGCTAGGTTTGTGACTCACACGATACATACCATAATCGTATAGCTAATCTAGAACCCTATTGGTAGGTTTTGGTATTTGATAGTCCCTCTGCTCCCAAATGTTTAGCACCATTAGATTTAATACTTATTGCCCCATTTATTTGCCTTTATTAAGACCTTTCGGAGTAGACAGCAGGTTGCTGACAGCAGTGAAGAGCATGTGCAAAGGTGTCAGTATGTGTGGAGAATGAGCAGAGTGAGTTCTTTGATCTGAATGTTGGGTTGAAGCAAGGACGTGTGATGTCCCCATGGTTGTTCAATATATATATGGATGGAGTCATAAAAGAAATACAAGGAAGAGCAGTGGATGTTGGTGTACCTCTGATAAGGGTGATAATGTTGGTGTACCTCTGTTTGCTGATGATACAGTTCTGATGAGTGATAGTGAATGGTAGTTGCAGGGGCTGGTAATTATGTTTGGAACAGTGTGTGAAAAACGGAATCTGAGGGTAAAAGCGGGGAAGAGCAAGGTTATAGTGTTTGAAAAGGGTGTAGCCACAAGGGTGAGGTGAAGTTGAACGGTCAGGCTATGGAGAATGTCAGCTCATGCAAGTATCTAGGCAGTGTGGTGAGTAAATATGGGGTATGGATGAAGAAGTGTGAGAGAGGGTGCAACAGGGGAAGACGGTTGTAGGAATGCAGAAAGCAGTAACAAGAAATATGGTGGTTAGCATGGAAGTAAAGAAGTCCTTGCATGACAGTGTGGTAATCCCGACATTGACTTACGGGAGCGAAGCATGGACGTTGGTGAAGAGACTCAAACCAAGAGTGAGAGGGGTGGAAATGAGTTACCTGAGAAGTGCGTGCGGAGTTACATGGAGGGAGAGACAGACGAATAAGGAAGTACGAGAGAGGTGTGGTGTGGAGGTAGATGTGCTGGAAAGTGGGAAAAGGAACACCTTGAGATGGTTCGGTCATGTGGAACGTATGGGAAGCGAGATAATGACAAAGAGGGTGTACGAGAGTGAGGTGGGAGGACAGAAAGGGAGAGGTAAACCGAATAAGAGGTGGAAGGATGGAGTGAAGAATTATATGAGTGAAGTCGGTGTTGGTTGGGAGGGACGTCGACTGACTGGGGACAGATGTGCATGGGGCCGTTTCGTTCGTGGCCATCACTTCGGGATCATAATTACATCAAATTTCATTAGTATTAGATAGATAGAAGTCCTTTCGTGCCATTTAGGTGTCGACATTTTCCTGCCGAGCAAAAGCAAGCCTGTAATTTAGGACATTTTTCTACCAATTTTGTTTACAACTTTATCTCGTGGGGTGGTCGTTGGGGCCGATTTTGTTTTTAAAGCTTTAGAGAGGTCTAGGGAGCAAAGTACCCCCCCCCCACCCCCCTTAACCTTTTCAGTACCGGTGCCGTAATATTTAATGCATTCAGGATACTATTAGATTATTTTATTCAGTTTATAATAGGTCTCCAACAATTTCATTTAATCCTTTTTACTACCACAGATACTTCTTAAACTACACAAAATCGTCTAAATATAGCTAGAGAAAAGTGTTCAAAAGGTCACCGGTACAGAAGGGGTTAAGCTAACGCCCCAGGAGTTGGTTATTACAGCTTACTAATTTCTATAGCTAACCCAAACTCTTAAGTATCATGCGTTAGATCGTTTATACATTTCCTAACATGCTAGCCACCTTAGAACTGTATTGTATAAAGTATATACATACTACAAATCACTCATCTTAACCCGAGGGAGGTTTGTTTGCATCTCCCCTGTTTCGCTCCATTAGTTTGAAGATTCAAAGATGTTTCACACCATTAGTTTGGCAATAATAAGACACTTCATCCCATTCAGGTGTCGATTTATTTTCGAACCTGCAACTTGGAAGGAATCGGGCTTCGGCTGGGACATTTTCCTATAGAGAAATGTACAAATTTAGCATAAAGGGGGCCGGGGTTAGCATTTATTAGTTTGAAGGAAGTCTGGAAAGGCGTGTTTCGTCTCTGTCTATCCTCTAACGTCTTCCCTTCATGCTGGAAGTTTGCTCTCATTCAACCTGTCCCAAAGAAGGGTGACCGCTCTCAACCCTCCAACTATCGTCCAATTGCTCTCATCTCTTGTATTTCTAAAGTTTTTGAAACTATTCTTGCTTCCAAATGTCTTAAGCATTTCTCTTCTCATAATCTGCTCTCAGATCGCCAGTATGGCTTCCTTAAGGGTCGCTCTACTGGTGATCTTCTTTCATATCTTACTAACTCTTGGTCATCCTCCTTTCGGGACTTCGGTGAGACTTTTTCTATTGCACTAGACATATCGAAAGCCTTCGATAGAGTCTGGCACAAATCTTTAATTTCTAAACTACCCTCCTTCAGTTTCTATCCCTCCATCTGTGCCTTTGTCTCTAATTTCCTTTCCGGCCGTTCCATAGCTGCGGTTGTGGACGGCCATCGCTCACTTCCTTACCCTATAAACTCTGGTGTTCCTCAGGGCTCTGTCCTATCTCCTATTCTCTTTCTAATTTTTATAAATGATCTTCTCAACTGTACCTCAATTCCCATCCATTCATACGCAGACGGCTCAACCTTACACTACTCCATTAGTTTTTCAGAATGCCCAAGCCAGCAATTCCTCAACGACAAACGGAATGAAGCCATAGAACACTTAAATTCTGATCTAACTAAGTGGGGCAAAGAAAACCTTGTTATCTTTAATGCTTCCAAAACCCAAGTTCTCCATCTATCTACCCGTCAGGAACTCCCAGCGGACTATCCCTTATTCTTCAACAATACAAAAATCAATCCTTCATCTTCTCTTAATATTCTTGGTGTCTCTTTTTTTTCTGCTCTCAGTTGGAAGGACCATATTACCAGTCTTGCTAAGGCAGCCTCCCAGAAGCTGGGTGTGCTCAAACGCCTTAGGGGGTTCTTTACCCCTGCACCGCTTCTTCCTCTGTACAGGGGCATAGTGCGTCCTTGTATTGAGTATTGTTCACATGTGTGGGGAGGTTCCTCTCACACCGCTCTCCTAGACAAAGTTGAAAGGAAGGCCTTTCGTATCATTAACTCCCGTCCACTCACCAATTCTCTGCAATCTCTCTCTCTCCGCCGCAATGTTGCATCTCTCTCGCTATTCTATCGCTACTATAATAATCAGTGTTCCTCAGAGTTTTCCCAGTGTATACCACCTCCTTTACGTAGGGCACGTGGTACCCGTCTTGCAACACAATCCCACCCCTACTCTGTGCAACTCTCCAACCCAAGAGTGAAACGTTACTCTCAAACTTTCTTCTATTCAACAGCTGAGCTCTGGAACTCTCTCCCAGAATCAGTCTTTCCCTCTTCCTATGACTTAAATTGCTTCAAAATCCGTGTATCCAAGCATTTTGGCTCGAACGTCCCTTGATTTTGGCCCTGTCACTCTTTCAACTATGGGGGAGGCACTCGCTATAGGCAGTTCTGCCTTTTGCCTCCCTCACTCACATAGAAAACAAAAATGTATATACTTATTATGAATCAGTAAGTTTATATTATCTGTTCATGAAGGTAATCTACAACCTTTGCCTACCATGATTTAGATGTATTATGCCTTACCTGATCTTATAACTAAACTACAACTTTACCTACCTGGAGTTAGGTATATTATAGCTCACCTCATCTTATAGTTAAACTACATCTATACCTACTATATATTATGTTTATTTAACCTACATAATCTTCTATCTAACCTACAACATTACCTGCTATGAATTACAGGTATTATATCCGATTTGATATTATAGCCAAGCAACAACCTTACTTACGATGAGCTATACTGTATATACTGTATATCATACCTTACCTGATCTTATAGCTATCCTACAGCTACATCCTCCAGGAGTTAGAATGATCATACCTCACCTCATCTTATACCCAACCAACATCTATAACTACTATGAATTTGAGCAATTTTAGCCGATAAATTTATCTAATACAAGAGTAAGTTATTGTCCATTGGTTAGGAGGAGAACACACGAAAAAGTTTTATTTTTGTTCTGTATTCCTTTAACATTTCTGGCTACGCAGTACCCATCTTTAAATATGGGTTCTTAGAAAGCCGAAATGTTAGAGGAATAAAAACTTCCAGCTATTTTCTGTGTACTACCTCTCACGCGATTAGCCATATTCCAATTACACATAACGCCGTCTGAATTCCGTGGCGGTACTAAATTAAAAGGTGCACACAAAGACATTTTGGAGATAACGGTCTACAAGCAATTTTGTTACTGCTTGTCTAGCAAATTACGCTCTAAGCAAATATAATTGCGAGTATGAGAATGTATTCATGTATAGGAACTCACTCTATGACGATTCTCACATATCAATACGTGATCAAAGTAAAGGAATAATACATTACTTTCTACATATATACAGAGGCACAGAACCTCTACACACAGTATGTTGACATACGAAACCAGCAACGCCGATAAACGCTTTGAACTGCAATATGTTATTGACTTCTTAACAGAGCAGCCTGACTCGAAAGTGTGATTGTGTGTTTGTGGTTGTACAGCGTTCTATGGTTATTTTGTTATTTCTGTATATAATTTGTTTAGCATAGTAAATCCATAATTACATCAAATTTAATTAGTGAAGCGCTCTGTATAAAAGAGTTATCGATCGCATGAGCACAAATTCGCCTCATGTTATCTTTACTTTATGAGTATTCTTAAAATATTTTTATTAATTGCAGTAATAGATCTGAACTATGTAATGTAATATTTCTAGTACATGAACATGTATGTGGAGGTTTAATAGCGAATTATTAACATTGCCGTAATCAGCCTGTTCTCCTTCTGTTGTCTTTGATGAGGTGTTGGAATAAAGCTAATTGTTTCACATGCCATAAAGATGTAATCAGGTGAAGTTATTATACTTTAGCATAATAACATAGCAACACAAAGAACTTGTCTTTCGAAATCATTCAAAATCCTTACAGGAACTTAATGTATAGCTATTTTAGAACTCCTTAGATTGTCCCATATTCTCCTTATCCCTTTGTCTCTCTCTGCCGCCGCCCCCCCCCCCCCCGCCCCCATAACTTACCACTGTCTCTCCCACAGCCCTTCACTAACGAGAACTTGGGCTTCAAGGACAGCATACCCATCATCCCATCCTTCGATAATGTTCCGATTAAATTGGAAAAGTACCTGTCTATTGTGAGTATGCGACCCATGTGTATATAATAATCACCAGCTGTATCATTATTGTGAGTATGCGACCCATGTGTATATAATAATCACCAGCTGTATCATTATTGTGAGTATGCGACCCATGTGTATATAATAATCACCAGCTGTATCATTATTGTGAGTATGCGACCCATGTGTATATAATAATCACCAGCTGTATCATTATTGTCATTATCTTTACCGTTATCATAATGCGTTCAATCAGTATCGTTTTTTGTTAAGGCGAAATTTGTATTTATTTCTTCTTTCATTTGTTTATAATTATATTATTGAATTTAGTTTCCTCTCAAGACGTCCATCAAGCCTAAAGTGTTACCTCCAAGACCCCCCTTCGAGATAGATTTGTAAATTTTTCGGTAGAACAATATCCCGGTCGAAGACCGGTTCCTTCTAAATTACAGGCTAGCTATCGCTCGCCAGAAAAAAATAGACACCCAAATGGCACAAACGGTCCTAAAATCGCCAAACTAATGGGGCGAACGTCTTAAAATGTCAAAACTAATGGGGCTAAACATTAGGGAGAATGAGGTCCAGAAAAAAACTCCCCTTAAGAGGGGGTCACATGAGAGTTATCATCTTCAAGGTAATTTTCAATACGTCACTCGCGGCGTTATTACCAATTACAGTTTAGCCCAAAGTTTCAGAAAACCCTTACATAGCTATATGATTAATACAAAATTAATGCAGTGGGAGAACATGTATAAAAAGTTATATTTTCAAAAACGTATTTGGTAACTTTCAATGGTATAGGCCTACTGTATATTATATTTTGGACCGACAGTAGTCCCATCGATATTTATGTGCCTAATAGGTATATTATAGCATATATATATATATATATATATATATATATATATATATATATATATATATATATATATAAGGAATAGAAGAACCAGAAGCACTCGGTGTAAAAACATGTTTATTGGCGACAGTTTCGGAGGTGACTTACTCCATCATCAGGCGAATCTACAAAATAAAACATAGTCCTATCAGTTAAAATTACAAAACAAGGCTAAGAAGCGGGATAGTAATGTTGCGAATCAATTATTTGAGACACCGTGTGCAATTGAAAGTAAAAAAATAGAAATGAAGGAATGTAAGCAAAGTCAGTACAATAGAGAACAACAATAATAGATATACCTAAAATAGCTTAAACATATATAAAAGTGACTGAATGTGAACAAAGGACGAACACATAAAAATGGAATGCTAAGAAAAGACAATGGAGAAAAATAACAGTAGTTAATTAAACCCATAGACAAAATTGTTTGCTGGGAAACAGAAGAAAAATGAATCGACTTATATACTACATACAACATATGTTTAAAAACAAAGGAGGTCAACTGATGTTTCGTTGTGTGACAGAGAAGGCTTTTCCTTAATAGACAAGAGAGACTCACTAATGCATAGCTGTGTGTCTGTAGGGTGCGAGGCAAGGACTGAGAATGACTCAACTTTAATGGGATAGTCTGATTCCAGAAAATGTTGCCGAATCGCACTGAATGAAGGATTTTGATAGCGGATTATTTGTTCTAATAGATCTTCCCTTGTGTTCAAAGATACGCCTGATGATGGAGTAAGTCACCTCCGAAACTGTCGCCAATAAACATGTTTTTACACCGAGTGCTTCTGGTTCTTCTATTCCTTATTCGCCTCCGCTTTCCCAAGGATGTATCGATTGCCACAATATATATATATATATATATATATATATATATATATATATATATATATATATATATATATATATATATATATATATATATACATATATATCATTGCTATATATGTCAATAAGAGCTGAAATGTACTATATAGGATATTATAGGAGGTATGTAAGAACAAAATAATACTTTCCCTATATACTTATATATACGGCACCGCCACTTTTCATCATCATCTGTTTGTCAAGACTGTCGTCGAAACTGATGTCAAACGATCAATCAGTGTTATTGGATATTCCTGGGATACCCCCAATTATCATCACACCCATTCAGTCAATCACTACTCAAGCAGGTGCGCAATATCTCAGAATGCCACATGGTGAGGAAGAAGATTGGCATTTTTATTTATTTTTACCCCACATATTCCGTGATCTTCATAGCCCTCCCGGTAATTCTACAGAAGTCCAACTCCTGTTTTTTCTAGTGTTATTATTTGTTATTTTTTCTATTTTAAAGCTGTATAGTGGTGTATTTCACGGTTATAAAGTGAGGAAAGTAGTTTATTAACAGTGACCCCCTCCATCAATGACATATTGTCTGTTTTCATATTTGGTGCCTTGCTGTGTAGGGACCCTCCGTCCGCCAAAGACTCTAAGCATTGCATGTTTAGCTTTCTTTCCGAGATTTCTCACCTTCCACATACTTCTCATTGCTCCAAAAACTTTCCTTCCCTCACACACTCTCTGTCTTACCTCCATTCCCACACCTGCATCCCTGCTTATCACTCCTAGAATTAAAACCACTCCACTTGTTCCAGCATTTCCCCACACCGTCGCATTAAATTTACCCTACAAGCATCTCTATCACACACTATCCCTTTACATTTATTAATATTCACCCTCAGCTTCTTCCTCTCACATTATCGTAAAATCCCACAGTTTGAATTTACTGGGTCACGATAGAGCAATATTTATGTCCATAATTTGTTCCTTGATTATTTACTTCAGTAGATACGTAAATATTGATTATGTATGATAATTATTATATATCCTTGGAGTTATATTTAAATTAATGTTACTTAATACTAGCTGAACATAAACACGTGTTATATTTCAATTAATGTCACTCAATACTAGCTGAACATAAACACGAGTTATATTTCAATTAATGTTATTTAATACTAGCTGAACATAAATACGAATTATATTTCAATTAATGTTATTTAATACTAGCTGAACATAAACACGAGTTATATTTCAATTAATGTTATTTAATACTAGCTGAACATAAACACGAGTTATATTTCAATTAATGTTATTTAATACTAGCTGAACATAAACACGAGTTATATTTCAATTAATGTTATTTAATACTAGCTGAACATAAACACGAGTTATATTTCAATTAATGTTATTTAATACTAGCTGAACATAAACACGAGTTATATTTCAATTAATGTTATTTAATACTAGCTGAACATAAACACGAGTTATATTTCAATTAATGTTATTTAATACTAGCTGAACATAAATACGAATTATATTTCAATTAATGTTATTTAATACTAGCTGAACATAAACACGAGTTATATTTCAATTAATGTTATTTAATACTAGCTGAACATAAACACGAGTTATATTTCAATTAATGTTACTTAATACTAGCTGAACATAAATACGGTACAATTTTTTCCTGGACCACTGTAATTATGCGGCTGGCAACATTGTGAGATAAGGCCAGCCTGTTATGAAAACTCTCACTTGCTGCTCACCCACTATTGTGTAAACACAGTCATATACACACACACACACACACACACTCTCTCTCTCTACCGGTTTTATCTACACAGTTAAACAATATTACCTCTACCAGACAACTGCTAGACCATTTGTTATATCAACAAAATGCTAAGTACCCGTTAATAGGTTAGTGAGTGCACTCATTATTATCTGGTGCGATTTAGTTAAGCTAGCCTAAATCTATGATATTGACACTACATTATTATGATCAAGGTTAGTATTTCATCTTTATTGATACCTCTTTATATGAATTACAACTAAACCTATTTTCACATATTTGCTTTTCCTATCCATCCTTTACCCTTCACAGATATAATCTGTCTTGATAGCGTATTGCAAAAATGCGCAGAATTTTGGTGTGAGTATCCTAGGTTCGAGTCCTTGGAGTGCCACATGAATTCGTTGATTTCAATAATTGAGTTTAGAAGTAAAGTTGGTTGGTGAGAAAATACGAATACTTCAAAATTAGAATACTCATACCACACCAAACTCTTTTACTGCACTCTGCAGCTTCTCCTCAGAATCCGCCACCAGTGCTGTGTCATCAGCAAACAGCAGCACAGTAGGGTGGAACACTCATGGATACCGATAGTATCCATACGTATAGTACCGATATGGATACACACACACACACACACACACACACACACACACACACACACACACACACACACACACACACACACACACACACACACACACACACACACACACACACACACACACACACTGTAATCGACACATTTTGATCCAACGGAATTCTATCCATAACTGAAAAATTGGGGTACATTTGTGTTCATGTTCGAATACATTAATCCCGATTATTGAGACAAGGCAGATTCACACGAGATTTTTCCCAAGCAAATTATGATCCGTATTTTATTTTCTGGAGACATTTTGGCATTACTTTATTTTGATGCTAATGATTAGATTGACGATGGATATCCCGATTATGCTAGGAAGAGGGCTGTGTTTTACTGAATAGAGTTTTGTCGTCTCCGGAACCTTTGTCGCACTACTCATAAACGGCAGCCTACACGACATTGAACACTGAGACCAAAGTTGTTCTAAGAGCCAAAATGGACAAAGTGAACTTGACGGATTTCCGTTACACTCTCGCTAAGTGGGTCGTTTCGCTGCATTTTGTCATCTCTGGAACCTTTGAGGCAGTACTCCTCCTGTGGGGAAATGTTGAGGTATGGTGGTGAGATAGTGATCGAATGGGTATGGAAAATGTGCAAACTAGCATGGGAGAAGGGGAGTGCACCCGATGACTGGAAGAATGGCATAATAGTCCCCTTATATAAGGGCAAAGGGGAAAGAGGAGTGTGTGGTAACCACCGAGGAATATGTCTTCTAAGAGTAGTAGGGAAGGTATACAGTAGGGTAGTGATTGAGAGAGTGAGAGTGAGAACGGAGATATGGATAGGCGACAAGCAGGGAGGTTTTAGGAAGGGAAGAGGATGTGTAGATCAGATTTTTACCCTGAATTGTGTTGTGGAGAAATATCTGGAGAAGAAACAAATGGTGTATGTTGCCTTTATGGACTTGGAGAAGGCCTATGACAGAGTGGATAGAGAAGGTTTGTGGCAAGTACTTAGAATATACGGAGTAGATGGCAAGTTGCTGAAAGCAGTGAAGAGCATGTATGAGGGTGCAAAGGCGGCAGTGCATGTGGAGAGTGAGCAGAGCGAGTTCTATGACCTGAATGTTGGTTTGAAACAGGGCTGTGTGATGTCCCCGTGGTTGTTTACTGTATATATGGATGGAGTCATGAAAGAAATACTATCAAGAGCAGTGGATGTTGGTGTATCACTGAAAAGGGAGGGAATTGAGTGGAAGCTACCTATACTGCTGTTTGCGGATGATACAGTTCTGATGAGTGATAATGAATGGGAG
>CM064483.1:28784915-28972415 GCA_032716605.1 Paralithodes platypus | reverse complement strand
GATGTTGGAAATAGTATTTACTATTAGTGCGACTATATTCTTAGTGTTTGAAATAATCAAGTGAAATTAACAGGGGAGGTATACGGAATTACTTTTACAATTCAATATATGCTTATCTTAAGATGAGCAAATTATCATATAAACATATAACTCGTCAATGATTATATACGATAATTATATCTCGGGTCGAGGAATTCAGATCTAGTATTTTACCTCTACTGATGAATAATCAAAGGTTTAATATCCCATGAACAAAATAGCAAAATATATAGTTAACAGAACTAACGTAGTAAACTAATATTAAGTAACGCGTAAATAAAATTAGCGTGTACGAATTATTAGCATAATACTAATAATAAGTAAATAGCACACACAACGAAGTTGTACTAATGGAAATACCTTATAAGGCAAAAAAGGAGGTCTGAACGAGTTAGCAGATTCCTATAGAGAATTCACACAATTAGCGGTGTATTCAAATGATGAATATTTAGATAATAGATCTATGCAAGGCTAGAATTCCTAGACGAGAAGAAGCAAAATTATCTACATCAGTAATAGAATAGGCTACCCCCAAAATGGGGATTGGGCCTGAGCATATAGATAGCATATAGTATAGTAGATTATTTAATCAACAATCAAACTTCTTGAAGAGGGGGGACTGAGATAAACACAATATGAAATTGAGCGTAAGTTTTAGGCAATAATATTATTTAAGAAGGGAATAAAGACACGGAGTACACTTCAACTTCAACTTGCAACATACATAATAGAATGGACATATACAAGGACAATCTGTGAGTATTTGGCTTAAATGAATTAATTAACACGAGTATGTAACGTATGCGTAAGACGTTCTAAGAGAGTTATAGGTCAAAGATTAACACTAGATCTTGGACACAGATCTACATAACAATAAATATGATTTCTGAGAGATTAATACAAACGCAATAATTAAGGTCTTGGGCACAGACTATATGGAATTCAGCCTATAATATTCACATATTTTGCCTTACCTTTACAACAATAATCACAACGTAAGATACTCAGAGACACTTAGGGGAATGTAGGAGGGTAGTGGTTCGAGAGTAAGTCTGGCCGACGTAGAACGTAGATTCACTGGTCAGGACTTCAGGAGGAGCTGTTTCTCACAATCAGGACTTCAGGATCCGGACTTCAGACAACACACAACAGGCTCGTCGTATTCTCGAGGGTAGGGGGGAGGGCGAGACAATTTTTCACTGCTGTTAGATGCCCCGGACTTTGCAGCCTTAAGGACATTACCCCACTGAATGTTTACTTAACTTTCCTACAGTTTCGTTGAGACTATGTTTGAATTAATTCTTGTCTCTAACTTACAGGAACTCAATGTTACAGGGGTATAGTAAATCATTGTGATAGAGTTGGTGAGGTTAATACTTAACTAAAACATACATGATGGTTATTATTGGATAGTGGATACATAAGGATGAGAGGTATTTTATTTAATGTTTAGGTGAGAGTCATTTAACTTAATACAGACGTAATCGTAATTCTAGTGATTATGTCATAATTGAGGTTCATTGGTGATCTTCTGAATAGTTCAGTTCTTCTTTATCTCCCCACTAGGGTTGATAGTTCTCCAGGACCATAAACACTTGTTCCGGTAGCACTCAGGCCTTTGGTGTTGCATTTGCATAAACATATACTCATCGTAATGCAAATCTGGTGGCTGAACAAATGGCGGCTGGTGACTGGTGAACATTGTTTGAGAGCTGGACTGTGATTGAGTCAAGGTATTTCCCTTTTGCGGGGGTGACTGACCTAGGTGACTCCGTGCTGTGGTCCGTAGAATATGGGAAATTCCTGGGGTCATGGGGTATTTCGGTAGATGAGTATGGGAAATTCCTGGGGTCATGGGATACTTCGGTAGATGAGTATGGGAAATTCCTGGGGTCATGGGGTACTTCGGTAGATGAGTTTTCTTTTGGCTCTTGGTGTCTCTCTTTTCCTTTCTGCTCACCTGCATGCTAGTAATCTTACAGGTGAGGTTTGACCCCATTCTATCCAACCCCGTCACTTCAGTATCTATATTGTGTCGCACGTAAATTCTCACAATGCCTCCCTATACCTGTGCGAAAACCTTCATGTACTGGATTATGGAATCCTTGAAATATGCTGTGGAAATATCGCCACTCATGTTTAATCGGCTGACGGTGGGCTATTTGATATCATTATATTTAGTTAGTTATCAATGTATTAATTGTTTTGCTCGTCAATTTTCTTAACGGCTCCATGTAACTATGCGCGAATCCCAAGAACGAGATTATGGAGCCCTTGAAAGATGCCGCGGAGATCTCCCCACATACAATAGGATTAATAGGCTGACGATGGGTTATTTGTTATTATCATATATATATGTATATATACCGGTATATATATATATATATATATATATATATAATATATATATATATATATATATATATATATATTATATATATATATATATATATATATACATATATATAATTATATACTGTATATATATATATATATATATATATATATATATATATATATATATATATATATATATATATATTATATATTTATATATATATACAGTATATGTACTGTATATATATATATATATATATATATATATATATTTATATATATATTTATTATATATATACATATATATAATTATATACTGTATATATATATATATATATATATATATATATATACTGTATATATATATATATATATATATATATATATATATATATTCAGCTTATAGGTTTATTTTGGATTGAGTGAGGTTGTGTTAATATGACCTTTTACTAAGGTTTTCCCTTGGTCAACAGGTGAAGCAGACTTCCTTGGCCGTGGAGGTGGTGTTCACCCTCCTGGAGAAGCCAGAGTTGGTAGGTGACGTCCCTGGCTCCCAGTTTGAGAACAGTATGAGTAAGGCAGAGTCCCTTATACGCCAAGCCATCGACAACTCTCAGCTGGTGGTACTGGTGAAGATGGGCAACAATGAACTTAGTCCAGTGAGTTGTGGTGCCGAGAGGCGATTTTATGAAGATTGAGGATGATCTTGTGTGGTGTCTATGAGAGGAGGAGGCTGTAGGCACCAGTCAAACAGGGCGGTACTCCCGGGATTTACTTCAGGAGGGTGTTAAGGAAACTGGAACTCCTGTTTCACCACCTGGCCTCCTTTGCTGATCCTTTCTGTGCCTCACCAACACAGAGTATGCCCTCCCAAACAACTTCTCTCTCTGTCAATACACTATATTACAGACATATCACATATTACACTATCCTCTCAAATAAAAATAAAAATAAAAAAATAAATAAATAAAATACGATGACAAATGTTACGAATAGCAAGTGAAGCTCCTAGTCCATGGACTATTAGACTACCAGCATCTCTACAGTTTCTCTAGCAAACCATCCACGATTCTACGACATATAGAACACTTAATGTATGATTCTAAGCTCTCTGGGGACAAGAAGTGCACACACAACTCCCAGACGAGTTCTGTCAGATACCTACGCCTAGAACAGCAAGTGTGTAGTATAATTTATGCATCAAACTCACACTGACTTAACCCAGCACCGTAACGTTGATTACTGGGGCGGATCCAACCAAAGCTACAATTATCAATGTGCTCTACTTTACTTTAAATATATGTGGCCTAGTATAAGCTATCAGTAAACTAGCAATACGCTTGGGCAGTCCTAAAATTACCTGCACCCAACGTGATTCCCATAATTAAGCCAAGGCCAAATTTGCTAAAAACAATCCCTCGTGTAGAGAGACACAACACCATGTATAATTGAAGGCTCTGTACTACGCTACTATAATGGCACAAACTGTCCAAACTACCAGAATAGCTAAGTCGTAGCGAACCGCCCTATAGCTGCTCCGAGATAGACACTCAAATAGTCTGGACCCCTATTAATATCAAATATATATACTTTAATATTTAATAAACTTTAACTGCAAGTAACAAGTGCTCGAATAAAACAAACACATAATAAAGGAAAAACTAAAATGTCAGCTTAGGCAGGACAATTGTAATGTTCTAAGTCCATCTATAATTTACAAGTACGTTAATCAAATAAATTAATGCAATTAATACAGTGTAGGTAGGAAGGCACCACACCATTCAATATAGACAAGTGTCGTATTTTATGTACAGTGCAGGCACAGGACACAAATGAAATAAAATATACCGAGGTGCGAATGTGCAAGAATAAGTACTTATATAATTAATTACCGCTGACCCATAGGTGCCGGACAACTGAAAGGTGCCTATGCAAGCATTGCATGTTTCTTAGAAAGGAATGTATGCCTGCTATCAAAGTCCTCGGATCCCTGGGTAGTTAAAATTATGCTACAGGTCAGGCCAGGTGAAGGTATTGAGGGATTAGCCTTTACAACGGCAACCTCGTATCTACATTCCGAAAAGTGTTGAGAGGAGAGAAGGGGTATTGGAGAGAGAGGAAGCTGTTTGGAGTGGCTTTGTTGTGTGTGTTATTAGTCTGTATAAGTCGTCGAGGTGTCCCCCGACTGGGTGCGAGCATGTGAAACACGCGAGGATGTACTACCCCCCCCCCCCATAAATATATCCTCCTTGGCTGGGATCGAACAACCAAGATCAATCAGAATTACACGTGAGCGTGCTCTCCACTCGACCGCCACGGCTATATTTAAATGCACAATACAAAAGGGTAACAGAGACTGCCTTGATATGTTCACCATGCTAATTGGCCCAGGAGTGAATTCCAGTTTTCACCCCAGACATCTAGTCCGCCACACATTGTTGTGTATCGCTAGATCACGCAACCACACCAAATCATATTTCCCTTATATAATCCGTACCTCATTGTAGGACAACACACACAACCACTACACAAATAATTTAACATAGCAAAGACCTAACTTCGCTTGCGGAGAATTGCCGTTGAAGGGGAAATAACCTTTGAATATCCCAACTTTGAGCAAGGAGCTCTCTAGACAATCAGGAACGAGGGTGAGTGATGCTGAGACCAATCATCAGGCAGTATGGAGAGAACCATAATAATACTATAGGGTCCTGATTTATTTTACCAGGAGAATCATGATTACATTTATCTTCTGCCTCCATCATTATAATAACATAAAGTACCATATCACATACGATACCGAAGTAACTACCAATACAGCCTGCAATATATGATAAACCAAATAAAAGGGTTAAGGATGTAAAATAAATAAAAGTTAATTACGTTGAGCTGAAATATAGCCAGACACACATGCGCACACACTCCACGCACCCCAGGTCAACTTAACACAAATTATGACAAACACACGACCTGCCTCGGAGTCCCCAGGGTGGGGAGGGGGACCAGAAATACCCTACTGGTCTGAACCCTGGTAGCGATTTGTCCAAATGCTCTGGACCACTACCTTCTACTCTTATTATCAATTTCTGCAACATTCGTGGCCTTTCATCTAACTTCCACCTCTCCTCTGCCAACCTTGACCTTGTTTCTCTCACCGAAACCTAGTTGTCTGGGACTACTGACAACAAACGCTTCTCTTTATCCTCCTACTATTTCTATCCTCATTTAAAAGCCAAAGGTGGGTGTTGTGTGTACGCAAGAATCTGTTTTGCTCTCGTGTTCCCAACTTTGAATTTTCTGAATTCTCAGCTCTCTGGCTTAAGCTATATTGTCACGCTCTCACCAAATATATCTGTGCTGTTTATCTCTCCCCTAATTCTATTGACTATCCAATTTTGTTTTACTATCTTAATTCTAAAATGAAACACATTCTATCGCTCTCTCCCTTCTCTGAAACATCTATCTTTAGAAATTTCAATGTTTACCACCGCCATTGTCTCTCCGCCCCCATTTCACTGACCAATCTGGTGAACAAGCCTACATCTTTTCTATCCTAAATGACCTAGAGTAGTTAGTTCAGAACCCCACCCGTATCTTGGACTGCCCTGGAGATTGGCCCAACATTCCTGACTTATTTCTAACCTCTAATCCTTCTGTTTACGCTGTAAATCTTCTCCCTCCGTTGGGCTCCTCCAATCATAACCATGTCTCTGTTACCTGTCATGTCTCCTCAGTATGGCCTTCTGACCACCCCAGCCGGCGGCGCTTGTGGAATTTTGGCGGTGCCGCTGGGAGGCTCTTCGGCAGTACTTCTTCGGTTTTCCATGGAATTATTTTTGTTTCCGTGGCTGGGAACCCTCAGAAAGTGCCGAGCGCATTACTGAGGTAATCCTTTCGGGTATGGCAGCATACATACCATTTTCTTTCTCTCAAGCTAACTCACAAAAATCTTGGATTACTCACGCTTCTTCTACTGCTGTCCATAATAAGGAGAAAGCATTCAAACTGAAGAATCTCATAATTTATATGTTTCTGCCCGGAATATAGCCAAATCTGTCCTTCGACTCACTAAAAACTCTTTCATCAATAACAAATGCTCTGAACTCTCCAACTCTAGCTCTTTCCAAGACTTTTGGCATATATTAAAAAACCTCTCCAACAAATTTTCTTCCTTTACCACTCGGACAGCACTACTGTAACTTCTTCCTCTGGCAAAGCTGAACTCTTCGCCCAAACGATATTCCCAATAATTTGTTCTATTTAACTCCGGTGTTTCTCAGGGTCTGTCTTGTTTCCAGTTATCTTTCTAAAATTCATTAATGATCTCAACTGTACCTTTAGTCTCATCCACTCATATGCTGATGACTCTACCTTACACTATTCAAATAGTTTTTCACAACCCAGTATGTATTAATCACTCCAAAAGTCCTGTGACAAAGCCATAGCATGCCTATCTTCTGATCTATCAATTATTTCTGACTGGGACAGAGAAAATCTTGTTACTGTCAATGGCTCCAAGTCTCAATTGCTGATTTTATCTACCCATTGCAATCTTCCACAAGACTATCAATTACTCTTCAACAATACACAAATCAACCCCTAATCTTCTCTCAATATTCTTGGTGTATCTTATTCACCAACCCTTTCTTGGAAATATCATAATCTCTTGTATAAACAGTTTCCCAGAAGTTAAGAGTGCTCAATTGTCTCCGTGGGTTCTTCACCCCCACACAGCTTCTTGCTCTGTATAGAGACACAGTGCACCCATGTATTGAGTATTTTTCGCATGTGTGGCGAGGCTCCACCCGTACTGCACTTCGCAAAATAATAGAGTCGAAAGCATTTTGCCTCACAAACTCACTTCCTCTTACTAGTTCCCTACAATCTCTTTCTACATGCCGCAGTGTTGCAATTCTTTCACTTTCCTATCGCTATTACAACATTCAATGTTCTTCAGAACTCTCTCAGTGCATACCCTGTACTTTGCAGCGAGTGCGAGGTACCCACCTTTCAACACAGTCCGACTCCTATTCTGTCCAGCTCTCCAACCCAAGAATTAGCAAATTTATTCAACAAGTGAACTCTGAACTCTCTCTCATAATCAACCTTTCCTTAATGCTATGACTTAAACTGCTTTAAACATCATGTGTCAAGGCATTTTGACTCCCATGTCCCTTGATTTTTGGCTCTCTGTCACTCTTTTGGCTTTGGGGGAGACACGCGTCATAGGCAGCCTGCCTTTTGTCTCCTTCATACACATAGGACAAACAAAATATAGCGAGAGGGAGGGTAGGATAGAATGGAATTGACTATAGAACACTATGAGTAAGGCAGAGTCCCTTATATGCCACGCCATCGATCATTCACAGCTGATGGTGTTTGTGAAGACCTTTTTGTGCCATTTAGGAGTCAATTTCTTTCTTGGTGAGCGATAGCGAGCCTGGAATTTAAGAGGAACCAGCCATTGGCCGGGGCATTCTTCTACCGTATAATCCACAAATTTATCTTGAAGGGAGTCTTGGGGTAATTTTTTTTAAGCTTGATGGAGGGCTAGGAAGGAAACTGAAATAACAAAATAATACAAAAATATATGTATAAATGAAGAAAACAAAAATTAATTATTTGCAGGATGGCATCCGTAGGAAGGTGACCATCAACAAGCTTGTGGCTATGCCGGGGACTATGGCTTCTGTCTCTAGGGACGATGGTAAAGTCAGGAGCACCACCAACTACTCAGGGTTCTCACCAGGTATGTTACTTCTCATATAACTAATTTCCACCTCTCTCACTCTTGGATTGAGTCCCTCTGACAACGTCCATGCTTTGCTCCCGTAAGTCAACGTCGGGCTTACCACGCTGTCATGCATTCTCCATAGCCTGACCGTTCAACCTCACCTCACACTCTGTGGCTGCACCTCTTTCGAAGACCATCTGCCCTGCCCTTACCTTTAATTAAGATTCCGTTTTTCACACTCTATTTTACAAACTATTACTATTTACAAACATATTCATTATCGCTCATCAGAACTGTATTGTCGGTAAACAACAGTACAGGCAATTTCCACTCGTTTCCTTCCCTTATCAGCGGTACACCAACATCCACTGGTCTTCCTTGTATTTCTTTCATGACTCCATCCATATGTATATTGAACAACCATGGGCACATCACACACCCTTGCTTTTACCCAACATTTAGATCAAAGAACCTCTCTGTTCATTCTCCACACATACTGACGCCTTTGCACCCTCATACATGCTCTTCACTGCTTTCAGCAACATGCCAGCTACTCCGTATATTCTCAGTACTTTCTACATACCTTCACTATCAACTCTGTCATAGGCCTTTTCCAAGTCCATAAAGGCAGCATACAACTTTTGTCCCTTCTCCAGATATTTATCCCTAACACATTTCAGGGCAAAACATCATCTCCCCTTTATAAACCCACCCTGCTCGTCACCTACCCATTACTCTGTTCTCGCTCTCACTCTCTCGATCACTACCCTACTGTACACCTTCCTTACTACGCTTAGAAGACATATCCCCCGGTGGTTACCACACACTCCTCTTTCTCCTTGTACAAGGGGACTATTATGCCTGTCTTCCAGTCATCAGGTGCACTTCCCTTCTCCCATGCTAGTTTACACATTTTCCATACCAATTTGATCGTTATCTCACCACCATACCTCAGCATCTCCCCACACACTCCATCTATTCCTGATGCTTTCCCCATCTTCAGTCTTTCCATGGCTACCCACACTTCTGACCTCCTGATCCCCACCTCCTCCTCCACTACTTCTCTTCTTCTCCCTCCCATACCCCATCCAACTATGTTTGCTGGGGTTTCATTCCTTACGTTCAACAATTCGTTAAAGTACTTCTACCATCTCTCGACTCTCTCTTGCTTCTCGGCTAACACTCTCCCATTCTTATCTTTCACACCCTTACTACTTCACTTGCTACTCTCCCTAACTTTCTTGACCTCTTTCCAACCAATTATGCCAAAAACACAATATACATTCCTTGAAAGCCTTGTGGGAAAACCCGGACTCGGCCATGACTTTCCTTAGCAGCTCGGGGCTGTTTGGCCAGACAGCCTAGGAAACGACTACCACTACGATACAAAATACCACTTGCCACTTGCTGACGATACCACTTGCTGATGATACAAAAATTGCAAATAGCATACTCTCAAAAGAACAAGTTGACGATATGCAACACAATCTAGATAAATTGTCATGTTGGGCCCAAATTTGGCAAATGAGTTTCAATGCGGATAAATGTAAAGTACTACATATCGGATACCTAAATGAGAAAGCAAACTATTCGATGAATGGCACTCAGCTTAAGAATGTAAACAGAGAAACCGATCTGGGAGTAACAATATCGAGTAACCTAAAACCGAGTCAACAATGTTCAGAAGTTGTTAAGAAGGCAAACAAAATAATTGGCTTTATAGGCAGGTCATTTGAGCATAAATCAAAGAAGTTATCCTAACCCTTTACAATTCCTTAGTCCGCCCTCTTCTGGAATACTGCGTTCAATCCTGGTGCCCTTATTACCAAAAAGATATAAACAAGCTAGAACGAGTTCAGAGTTCAACGTAGAGTTACCAAAATTATACCTAGCCTAAAGAACAAACCATACGAAGAGCGTCTTAGATAATTAAATCTATATCCTTTAACCCAGCGCAGATTAAGAGGTGACTTAATTCAAGTGTTCAAAATCATCAAAGGCATCGACAATATGAACAGTAGTAAGTACTTCACTATCGACCAATCTAATTACACGCGGGGAAACGGTTGCAAAATTATTGGTAAATCTTTTAACTCACACGAATCTAAGAATTTCTTCTTCAATCGAGTTGTCAACTTGTGGAATGGGCTTCCCCGAGACGTTATAGACTGCAGCACCGTTGATTCATTTAAACTCCGCTTAGACAAATATCTCGCATCAAACCCGCGACTGACTGCTTTTGTAAATGAGTAACTTTATTTTATCCCTCTCTCAGTTACTAACCCATCTGTCCCCTACTAACTTCCTAATCCTGCCACGGACATTAGTTCCAGGGCAGTAGTTCCCTTTCCAATGTTCCCTTACCCACTCTAAACCACTGTTTGGACACTTGATCCTCAGTGTTTTGGAGGACAAGCAGCCTAGAAGGGTCACTAGACCTGTTGTTGCTTGATTTCCTTTGATTTCCTTTGTACTCCTTTGTACACTACGCCTATATACTGTATATATTATATTCAGTATATTATCACTGTCCACTTGAACTTAATATATTTAGGCATCACAAATTGTTGCATGCACATCATCATGTCTTACAGTATTTCTAGTCTGAAAACTGTATCATCTTAATCCACAGGTGACATGGCCGGGCTAGCTTTTGGCATGCTTGCATTGGGTTGCATCTTAGGCTTTGCAGCCTTGTACTTTACGAGCAAGAGGTAGACAGCAGTACTCTAAGCTCCCATCATCACCGTGCATTTGGACTCAAGATGGCGACCGAGAACATTTATTGATACCAAGCTGTAGTGAGCAATCAACACTTATTTACCAGATCAAAACTCACCCTTGACAATGCCGAAGATGACTCACCCTTGACAATGACGAAGCTGACTCACCCTTGACAATGATGAAGCTGACTCACCCTTGACAATGACGAGGCTGACTCACCCTTGACAATGATGAGGCTGACTCCCTTGACAATGACGAGGCTGACTCACCCTTGACATTGACGAGGCTGACTCACCCTTGACAATGATGAGGCTGACTCACCCTTGACAATGACGAGGCTGACTCACCCTTGACAATGACAAGGCTGACTCATCCTTGACAATGACGAGGCTGACTCACCCTTGACAATGACAAGGCTGACTCATCCTTGACAATGACGAGGCTGTCTCACCCTTGACAATGACGAGGCTGACTCACCCTTGACAATGCCGAGGCTGACTCACTCTTGACAATGATGAGGCTGACTCACCCTTGACAATGACGAGGCTGTCTCACCCTTGACAATGACGAGGCTGACTCACCCTTGACAATGCCGAGGCTGACTCACTCTTGACAATGATGAGGCTGACTCACCCTTGACAATGACGAGGCTGACTCATCCTTGACAATGACGAGGCTGTCTCACCCTTGACAATAACGAGGCTGACTCACCCTTGACAATGACAAGGCTGACTCACCCTTGACAATAATGAGGCTGACTCACCCTTGACAATGTTGAGGCTGTCTCACCCTTGACAGTGACGAGGATGACTCACCCTTGACAATGATGAGGCTGACTCACCCTTGACAATGACGAGGCTGGCTCACCCTTGACAATGATGAGGCTGACTCATCCTTGACGAGGCTGACTCACCCTTGACAATGACGAGGCTGGCTCACCCTTGACAATGATGAGGCTGACTCACCCTTGACGAGGCTGACTCACCCTTGACAATGACGAGGCTGACTCATCCTTGACAATGACGAGAATGTCTCACCCTTGACAATGACGAGGCTGTCTCACCCTTGACAATGACGAGGCTGACTCACCCTTGACAATGACGAGGCTGAATCACCCTTGACAATGATGAGGCTGACTCACCCTTGACAATGACGAGGCTGACTCACCCTTGACAATGACGAGGCTGATTCACCCTTGACAATGACGAGGCTGACTCACCCTTGACAATGATGAGGCTGACTCACCCTTGACAATGACGAGGCTGACTCACCCTTGACAATGACGAGGCTGACTCACCCTTGACAATGACGAGGCTGACTAACCCTTGACAATGACGAGGCTGACTCACCCTTGACAATGATGAGGCTGACTCACCCTTGACAATGATGAGGCTGACTCACCTTTGACAATGACGAGGCTGACTCACCCTTGACCATGATGAGGCTGACTCACCCTTAACAATGACGAGGCTGACTCACCTATGACCATGATGAGTATTAAGTGCAGGCAATGAAGGTCACTTGGGGCTAAAACCCGCGCCCGCCGGTAGGGGGTTAATAATAATCCAACAGTTGGTGTAAAATACTAGTAAAAATCCAATTTTGACCTTTGACCAAAAAATTTGAAATTTTTATCGATAACTTGGTCAGCTTAACACTAATTGCTCATCAATCACTCAGAACGGTGTAGTATCAGTAGGTCTTGTAGCAAACGAGACAGATGAATGGTGTTGTTCGTAGTCTTACCTAGATAGAAATGCGCGCGTCTGGTAGCCTCTCATTGGTCCATAGTTGTTTTGAAGCCTTGAAGCCACAGCATCACTGTCTCGCTGTCTCATCCTGCAACCTTGGACAACGCTCTCTCTCTCTCAAACTCCATCCATAGAGCATATCACTAGTGTTATGAATATGGTGTAATTCGCTTACAAACTTAGTAATTATAAATAGTGCTCATATACTGTGACCTTAACCTTTAACTTTTTGAGGAAATAACAACATTATTTGAAAGATTGTCACATTGACCAACCAAATTTGCCTGCGCAATTTGGTGACAACACATTAATCAGTCTAAGCGGAGTTTAGGGAAAATAACGAACACTCTTGTTTTGACCATGACCTTTGACCTTAACTATTAAAATATTATATGAATTTTTGATAAATATTTTATTTATGTAATAAGCCACTAACACAGTCAGTTGTCCTAAATTTGAGTAATCTTTTAAAATTAATAATAAACTTTGGCCTCTGACCTTGATGCAAGATATACTTTTTGTGTTTGCACTGCCATTGCCCTTGAAAATCAAATAACCATGCCTGATTTTGTTTAAACTCATCCGTGAGTTTCAGATATATTAAGAAGTAAGGTGACCTTGACCTTTATTTTGACCTTCATGCTATGTGTCTGATTTTTTTTCTTTTTTCATTTAAAGTGCAACTATCTCACCACATTTTGGGAATTTGTCATGAATAGTAAAGATATTAGCATATGGACCTTTTATTTGACTTTGACCTTGACCTGTGACCTTGACCTTTCAAATGGAATTTAAATTTTGTCTTGTATGGCCTTGGCCGAGGTATTCAGAATATACATGACAAGCCTAATGATAATCTAACAGTTAGTATAAGGTATATTAGTAAAACTCATTTTGACCTTTGACCTCACCTTTTAGAATATTATTCTAATATTTAGTCAATATAATATCAATGCTTCCAATAACTGGTATAGTGAAAATGAAGAAATATGAGAACAAACTAAAAAATATGAAATATTAACCTTGTTTTTATCCTTGACCTTTGCCTTTAACATTTAAGTAAAATAAAAAAATCTCTTTTTGACTGACCTTAGCATTGACCAAATGAATATAGCTGTGAAATTTGTTGAAAAATACATCAAACGGTCTAGGAGTTTCTGGACAGACGACGGAATGGCCGATTTTTGGTACATAGTAGACGGGGGAGGATACCACTCTGCTGATGTAGAGTTGATAATGATGAGTAGAAGACGAAATACGCACAGCATTAATTTAATAAATTAAAATTTTAGGCAGTTTATCGAATATTTTCCGAATTTCTGTATACTTAAACACACTTGCATTAAATAAATATATATGTTCAGAAGACGATGGAGTTCTTACAATTTTTGTTTAGTTTCTTATTTTCCGTTATTTTGTACTTATAGCTTTTAAGTCTTTTGAACTGTATACAACTTATGATGAAATTCATCCGTATTGGGCCATTATACAAAGCAATGTATATTTTTTTTATGAAGATACTGTTTGTTAAGGGGGGTCACCGACTGTTTTTATCTTTTTCTCCTTTTCTCTCTTTCTCTGACTTGTATCCATTTGGCCCCATTCAGCCAACTGTTTTAAGACGTTTATCTCCATCCAGGTGTCGATTTTTTCCTGGCGAGAGATAGCGAGCCAGCATTGTATGGAGAAATCCGGCTTTGCCGGAGACATTTTTCGATAGAAAAATGTAAAAATTTAGCTTGATGTCAAAAAAATATATACGTACCGGTATATATATATGCTGGCTCGCTACCGCTCGCCAGGCAAATATTGGGGCACCTGGATGGGGGTAAAAGTCTTAAAACAGTAGGCTGAATGGGACCGAATGGATACAACCCTGAGAAAGAGAGAGAAAAAACGAGGTGGGCTCCCTTCTAAGAAATAGTGGATCAGACGGTCTCACCCAGCAGCTTACCGCTTGGCTTCACAGAGGTACAGAATGACAACGTTGAGCCATTGTCTGACAGGTGGCTAACCACATTCTGCGCCACCCTGTATTTCTATATAGTTAAGGGGACACTGACTGCTGTATTGGTCTATAAATTAATTCATTCATAAATTCTTAAGTTTCCTCGCTAGACATCCCTCAAACTTAGAAAAACATCCCCTCAAGATAAATGTGTACATTTTTTGGTAGACAAATTTCCCGGCCGAAGGCGGGTTTCTCTTATAATTACAGGTTCGCTATCGCTCGCCAGGATAAAATCGACACCAAAATGGCACGATAAGTCTTAAAATGTATAACGAAATGGGATGAAAGATCTTAAAATCGCCAAACAAATGGGCCGAAAGTCTAAAAATCTCAAACTAATGGGACTAAGCACTAGGTAGAAAGGGGACCAAAAACCGACAGTCTCCTCTTAATATAGCATATATCAAAGTAGCTCTGTTAACCCCCATTTCTGTTCGTGGGTGTACGATATGCCCCTTCACGGTTGGCCACCCCCCCAAAAAAAAAAAAAAAAAAAGTTTGTTTTATCCAGAATGCCTTTGAACTTAAGAGTGCAACCGTACGTGACGCGGCGATGGGAAGACGGGCCCACCAGATGAAGACATGATACGGTATAATTAATTAGGCAGAAGGTTGAAGTGGATCCTTCTTATGATTGTGGTATGCTGCTCAATGTTATCGTGTGTGTGTGTGTGTGTGGCGGGGTTTTGAGTTGGTGTACAGGATGCAGAAGATCACAGAGAAGAAGAGGGGAGGAAAGGAAAAACAATAAAGAAGAAGAAAGGTAAGACGGTGAAAGGAACAAAGGTAAGAGTGTAAGAGAGAAGAGAGGAGGAGGAAAGGGAAAATGAAAAGGTGAGGATAGGAAGGAAACAAATGAAGGAGAGATAAAATGAGAGGAAACGAAAGGAGGAGAGGAAAAGAAAGCAAGGAGGGTTGAAAGGAAAGGAAGACAAAGAAGAAGCAGAGGAAAATCAACTGATCTGTAAGAGGTTTTTGTGGCTAAGTTAATTAACCTATATTATAAGAGAACACAAATATAGTGGCTCAGCAGAAACAAAAAATAAGGGGGAGATGAGAAAAAATGGCCTGGTGAGATACAAGTGATAATCCTTCCGTTATTTGTATTTGTATTTTATTTATTATATATTATATATACTTATTTATTCAAAAAATTCTTTATGTTCCAACTCTAACTCAGGATATACACTTATAACCTGACGATTTAATCGCTCAGAACGGCGTATCAGTAGGTCTTGCAGCAACGAGGCATGTGAATGTTGTTAGTTATTAAAATAGAACTACAGAGGCTATCAACACTTTTGGATTATTAAGCCAGCACACTGTAAGTCAAGAATCGCGTCAGGACTGGAGCCCCTTTTCGAGAACTCGTCCCTTGAATGTTGTTGTTCGTAGTCTTACCTCGGCGCCTGGTAGCCTCTCATATCATTGGCTCGTTATTGCTTCGACATCTTGAAGCCACAGCATCACTGTCTCGCTGTCTCATCCTGCAACCTCGGACAACCTCTCTCTCAAACGCCACCTATTGAGCTTATCACTCACTTTTTCATTTGATTCTGGCTATCATTCGACCATTTTACTCAGACTAGGAAAGACCTCTGGGAATAAAAATTAGGTTAATGTTATCTCAATTGGCCACTTGCATGCTTAGGTTATGAGGAAGTTGGAGCTATAAACATCGATATAAAACAGAAAGAAAATAATAATTTAGGTTTATGTTGGTAGAAAGCATGCTGAATTTGGCTTTAAATATTTATAGATGTACTAGAACAGTATATTAATTGTTAATTCTGCTAAATATCAATGTGCATACCTCCATTTCTCCATAGCCTATAACTCGCTAGTGGTCAATTAATCCGCCAGTTCCTTCAAGTCCTTCCTAAACTGAATACAGTCGTCTAGTAATAGTACAAAATATACGGAAGAAAAGTGTCATAATATACCGATTTTTTTTTTTTTTTTTTGGTGATCATTAGACGATTTTATTCAGTTTAGGAAGGAATTTTGGATGTCAGAGGGTTAATTGAGATAGTCTTTAAACCTTTGATTCCTGGAGATCCGTCTTCAATTGCATAACATCGTGTACATATTATTTTAAAAGATCATAATAAAGAAACGTGTCCTCGTATCCTAAAAAGGTTTAAGAGATTATAAAGAGCACACTGTCTGGCCGCGGGACATTCTCAAGGACTCCCAACCCAATAGGGAACCTCACAGAAGCCAAGTGTCCGCCATATTTTGTCCAATTCATTTGATTGATGGCCAGATATGGTACATCTTGACCATTACCTTACCGTGATGGACCAGTCTCTGCCCACGTCCTACTTCCTCGGGGCTATGTAGGTGTTTTCGTTAGCAGCCAGAGTTAGTCTGTTGATCCCTTAGGATAAGATCTAGGTTAAGTCTGTGTATTTCCAGCCTCATTGGCTGCCGGCTCGAAATAAAACTATTTTTGTTTGTATAATTATTATTATTATTATTATTATTATTATATGAGATGCCGAAGTCTCCAACCAGGGTGCAGAAACACCATCAAGATCAATCCACACAAAACACCCGGAGGCACTGGAGAGAGACTATGGCAACTTAGGAAAAAATAAAAACATATACTGTATACTGTACTGTACATATACACATATTAAACACAGATAACATATTATGCAGTGGAGGATATCAAGCATAAATATAATACAATAAAATAGAATAAAATAAGTTTAAAAATTAGAATTAATGCTGCAAAAAAGCATTAACTCTAGACTTAAAAAATGGAGATATTAGCTGAATTGACTAGCTAATTTGGCAACTTATTCCACAAGTCAACCATGGCCGGCACAAAACACCGTGAAAACTGTGTAGTAGAAAAATTAACTCCCTCAGACATATATGACGCTACCGCGTCATATGGCCGAGTGCGCCAAAAACTCATATGACGCTAGTGCGTCATATGGACTTATCTTCATGGCTCTCTAATAAGTTATATGACGCAGTGCGCCATATGGAGCTCAGTAAGTCCGATAAGTTAGCTTACGATAAAACCGTTGGTGGCAACCTCAGCCACCTCCGATAATTCTAACGGTCGCAGTGTTGTTGTGAGTGTAGTGCGAGGCAGTGGCAAGGATACCGGGCTCCCGCCTCCGTAGACTTACTGGAACATAATATGTCTGAAGGAGTTAACACGGCTCATGGCAAGATCATTAAGATTGCTTGTGAATCTAGTTGCACGAGCCCGGACATAGGGCCCAGGCAGAACCCCATGTAAGGGATGCTGAGGGTTTTTAAAAACTTTAAATAAAAGACTAAGGGCACCAACTTTACGTCGATGACACAGATCAAGAGACAAATGAGGTAGAATAAAACTGATGGAATTTAGCGACCTGTCAAGCAACTTGAGATGGCAGTCAGCTGCTGACAACCAGACAGGTGAGCAGTACTCGAAATGTGGCAAAATAAAAGCATAAAAAACTTGATAACTGTGGCGTCACAAGCAAATGTTTTATAAACCTTGCGAAGCAGACCAATTTTTTGGGAAATGGAAGAGGAGAAAGAACGAATATGCTTTTCAAAAGTAAGTTTGGGATCAAGAGTAACTCCTAACAAATGCAGAGTATCCACATTCTCAATTTGCTCGCCAGAAACTTGTAGATAAGGATCGGGAGGATCCAAGGTACGAGATCTGCTGATGATAATGGAGTGTGTTTTACTAGCATTAAGTTTCATGCCCCAAAGTTCACATCATGATGTAATTTTTGGCTAAATCCCTATTCAGAGCAGCAGCAGAAAAATCAAGATTAATTTTACACATGATGGCATTGTGGTCGGAAGTGCCAACAGGTACAAGAACGGAGGTTTCTACAACACCAGGAATATCTGTTAGTACTAGATCAAGACAATTTCCAGACATATGAGTAGGTCCTTGGATTAGCTGTTCACAACCAGATAAGTTTGCAAAATCCAATGCAGCATGACCATTTCTATTAGTTGGAGAGACCGAGTTCAACCACTCTTGATGATGCGCATTGACATCACCAACAAAAATGAAAGATGATTTGACATCTACAGACTGTATTGAAGCCATGGCTGTTAAAAGGCAGTCATATATGTCATTGTTAACATCATGATTTCTGTACAGGCTAAAAATGTAATGATTATGATACTTGCTGGAAACTTTAACTAACTGCATTTCATGGCATTTACAAATATGCTTAGTTAAGTGCTGAGCATTATACCCAGATCTAATATACAAGCTCATTCCACGAGCACGAGGAATAGAATCACGCCGAATAAGAACTGGTTTACCGAAGTTAGGTATAAGAAGTTCAGAATAATCTCTATAACCAGAGACAAGGGTTTCAGAACAAAAGACAATATCGTAATCAACAGATGCCAATGTAAGATCCTTGATGTTCTTATAGAGACCACGAATATTGGAATAAAATACACGACAACTTGTAGCAAGTTGTCTGTGAGGACCGGGATTAACTTCTATATCACCGGACAAAAGTAGAAACAAAAACAGAAAAAGTTGAAAGCAATCTATATACAAATACATAAAGATAGATATAAACAGGTCGACCCAGACGGAGCCATCACATCTGGGTAAGGTATAAAACAAGCCCCAAAGACACCATATCCAGGGGGGAGCAGTAGCGGTGGATTTTATTTGTTTAGAAAAGACTAGAAACAGAAAAAGAATGCCAAATCTCCTGAAAATCCATCAGACTCAAAAGTCTTCCTCATTGGCCTGCTAACCACCGTGGGGAATAAAACAGGAGATTGCAGGAAAAGGAAGGAAAGTTGCTGTATAGCACCAAACAGCAGGGATGGATGTAAACGGACAATGGAAGACCTTGGTGCAGGCTATGGCAACATCCTAAACATCCATCATGGTAAAATACCATAAGTTTGCTAGATGGCCGTTGACTAATATATACAGTAGTTCATCCACCCTTTGACAGGTATTGCTTTTAGTCCTGCAGGGTGTCTAGCCACCCACCCTCCAAGTGAGGACCCGGAGGGGGAGCCGGTTCAGTCGCCGACAATCCGACCATGAAACAGGTAGTATCAGATTACATGTTACTGATAGCAGGAATACCTGACCTGACACCAAAATTATCATTTTATCATTATTATCATTATTATTAGAGGTTCGAGCCCTGTGGGGAACCCCTATTGTAATCATTAAATCTTCTTATTCTTCCAAATTATTTTTCCACGCCGGTTTATACGCAATAACTCCAGAACCGCCTTTCGGATCGGGACCAAACTTTCACATAAGGTGCGTGTTTGTATTGGGCAACTTTTGATATGATAAACATCCAAAATGACGGCCAAACAGGTCCGTGGCAGCCGTTTTCCCGAAAAATTTAAAACTTAAATACCGTCTCTCCCACTTAAAGAAAATGATTGGGCTTTGGTGTATGGATTCCACTACTAATGCTCCACAAATGTTATAGAAAAGGTTTTGCTTTTTCACGTGGGTTATTTTCCGGCAATCTTGAAAAAAACTTGAATTCCACTTAAAATTCCACATTTTTAAAACTACGCCGATGATCAAAGCCATTTTTGCGTAGTTGGGTGAGGCTTGCAATTCCGAACGTTTTGATACCAAAAGAATATAAATGGGTGGAATAGTTTGGCCGCAGCATTGAAAACTGTCTATTCTTAAATGACTTTAAAACCGTATTCGGTACCCACACAACGTTTTCGGTCTTCAGTCTTTAGGCTTCTACGCATCCCCTAGTTTTGCTTAATAACATAATCGATTAATCATTCAGATCTATAATTTAAATTTTTTTTAACTCTCTCAAAATAGTTCGAGTCCCTACGAATTCCAGCACTTATTTAGCCAACCTACTTATACATACCTACCCTACCAAATAATAATGATAATTCAAATTTATTTTTGGTGAATAGCAGAGTATTGGCTAAGGTTTTTAACAATTCCTCCCTTTGCCAAATGCTTAGTTTAATAACAAAGTTCTAGACCTTCAAAGTTTTGAAATTTTTTTGGTGTGGTGTGACTTACCTTTCCTTCTCCTTCAAACAGCTGTTACGACCGGGACTCGTATAAAACAAGGGCTCTTAATCATTGGACTAGAAAGGCACACAGCCACAACGGTAACACTAGATCCAACCTGCCGGTGCACAAAAACACCTATACCCTCCAGAGTTAAATCTGCGATAGCGAGGTATCCTCTAACTCGGTATAAATGCACTACTACTATAGGCTGATGATCTCTGATACAGCCTGATCACAACATACAATTACGTTAATAATGTATACAAGGAAAAAGATAGAGAGCTTAATTAAATCACTGGAATGATTTAATGCAAACAAGAAGAAGGTATAATTAAAGTTACTCTAAACAATAATAAACTGTCACTCCTATAATAAAGAAAGTGAATGAAAGTCCTAAAGCATCGAACAGGAATCTTCTGAAGAAAGTCTGATGCTGCTTAAGATGATCGAATCGGATTTTGAACTGTTATATAGAGCAGGAACAAGATATGACAAGTGTAAGGACATACAGTGTTAACTGGCACGGGAATAACGATAAATGCGCAATAGTATTATCTCCAACAACAAAAGAAGTACTTCCTCAGGCAACGCAAAAGCCTGCTCGGGTTGTGCAACTCAACAACAACCAAGCCTTACAATCAACGTGAATAAAAATGCTGCATACATAACATAAGAGCTTATAATCCTAATCGGGTGTCTGCTAGGCGAAAAAAGTCTAGCTGGGATGTCGTAGGCGAGGAAACAATGGCTGAGCAAGCGGCTCGTAGCCTAGCGAGGTCCTTAAGACTGTACGGGCAACTTACGTTAAATGACGGGGTGCTCTCTTGAGAGATCCAGATCGCTAGTATCTGGTTCTCTCCTGGCGACCCTCTTCAAGTCAAAGCAAAACGAGTTAGCACAGTGTTGGGTGGCAGAGGCAAAAGCCCTCACTCGCAACACAGTGCTAAACTCACAAGGTACACAGTCAGAAAGACCACCTAGGCTTCCCACGCACCCATTGCAATTGTACAAGTTCAACAAAACCTGGTACACATCGGAAATCACAACATCAATAGCCTCACCCCAGTCTAGCATTAAATAGCCCAGCAGACAACCAAGAAATAGGTAGGGAGACACCGCGAGTGTGTCGAACCTCTACAGACAAAATGTTAAACCCTCCAAAATGTCTAACTAAGCATGAAATATCTGAGAGCTTCAGCATATAATACGATGGCCGATATATGAAATCGTGCAGAACCAAAGGGGAGTTATGATGTTAAATAGATTAGAAGCATAAGAGGTAAGAAGTTGAGAGAGAGAGAAAGTGTTCTATAGGTGGAAGTCGGGGACAGATGGCAAGGGAGGTGTGAAGGGTATGCTGGTCAGGCAAGCTCTGAGCAAGGAAGGCACAAAGGCAGCAGGGAGTGCGGGGGGACTACTTCCTGCCACGGCAGGAGGGCGGCAAGGCGGCCAGCCACTCAGAGGGCCCGGCCGTGGCATGACGTCACCGAGGCAACACGTAACACTACGCGCACAACACTCTGCCTCCTGCACTTACTCACTCACACTCTCTAGCTGTATCATTCAGTCTTATACATTAAACTTATAACTGATGATATAAAATATAATGCATTGTCACAGACGAAAATAAATACCACTTCTATACTGCCTGTGACATGACGATTCACAAGAAAGAAAGTATAACATTCTCTAATAACTGTAGCCCATTTCACTGCCCTGGCGAGCGCTAGTGGCTACCGGGAGGCGATTCTGCCAACGCTGGTAGGCGTCACACAGCAAGCAACGGTATCAGGGGTTCAAGAGTATTGCATACTTCCATAAAAATATGTATAGTCCGGTTTTTACGCAATAACTCCGGAACTGCTTGTCGGATCGGGACCAAACTTTGACACAAGGTGCATTTTTGTATTGGGCAACTTTTGATATGATATTTAAAATGGTGGCCAGACACGCCCGTGGCAGCCTTTCACACCCAACCCCTCTAGTCCTATCTAATTTGTTGTTGAACTCTATTGTTCTTGATCCCACTATAGGACTCAGTAGCCTATTCCACATATCTACAACTCTGTTACTAAACGAATAGAGGTAGATCCCTTACACACCCACGTTCTCTCTGTCGCTAGTTTGTTTGCACACCGGCACAAATGAGGCTGATCCCGTACACATGCAACTAAGATGAACATGGGAATCTGCAGAAAGACAAGTGGCCCACAAAAGGCAGATCCCTTTCACATCAAACCCATTTCGTCCATATGACTATCTGATTTTATCTTGAAATTCTCTATTGTTCTTGATCCCACTACAGCACTAGGTAGCCTATTTCACATATCTACGACTCTGTTACGTGAGAGGCAGATCTTACACAGCCAATCTCTCTCTCTCTCTTATTTGCACACTGGTACAAATGAGTCAGATCCCTTACACATGCTACCAAGATGAAAATGGGAGTCTGCAGAGAGCCGATTGGCCCACACACGGCAGATCCCTTTCACACCCAATCCATCTCGTCCTATAAAATTTTATGTTGAAGCTCTATTGTTATTGATCGTACTTTAGCACTCGGTAGCCTATTCCACATATCTACAACTCTTACCAAGCGAATAGAGGCAGATCCCTTACACAGCCAATCTCTTTCTCTCTCGCTCTTGTTTGTTTGCACACCGGTACAAATGAGGCAGATCCCTTACACATGCAACCAACAAGATGAAAATGGGAGTCTGCAGAGAGCCAAGTGGCCTACATAAGGCAAATCCCTTTCACAATCAACCCATCTCAAATGTTACCTGTTATTAACACTACTTACTATACACCCATGTTATCATATACCTGCAACCAAAACACAATTGTAAGAAATAGGAACATAAGAAAATGGGAGTCTGTAGAGAGCCAATTGGCCCACAGAAGACAGATCCTTTTCACACCCAACCCATCTCATAAAAACTCTCTCTCATCTATCTCTGTCTTCCTTACATTTATGACATCCTAGTCTCTCTCTCTCTCTCTCTCATAAATGAGAACATAAGAAAACCGGAATCTGCAGAAAGCCGATTGGCCCACACATGTCAGATCCCTTTAACACCCAACCCATCCCATGCTCTCTCTCTCTCTCATATTTATTGCTATCTTCCTTACTTTTACGACATCCTATTCTCTCTCGCCATACTCTCTCTCCCTCACAAATGAGAACATACAAAAATAGGAAAACGGGAGTCTGCAGAGAGCCGATTGACCTACATATGGCAGATCCCTTTCACACCCAACCCATCTCGTTCTATCTAATTTCAAGTTGAAGCTCTATTGTTTTTTATCCCATTATAGCACTCGGTAGCCTATTCCACATATCTACAACTCTGTTACTAAACGAATAGAGGCAGATCCCTTATACAGCCAATTTCTCCCTCTCTCGCTCATGTTTGTTTGCACAATCTGTTTATCGTGTAATACGATAGTGTAAGATAATTTATGTGCTTATGTACGTCTCTGTGACGTTACTAGGTATACGACAGTCTAACGTTCGTTCCGACGGTAGGGCGTAGGACGAGTAGATCGTATATTATATGATTGTAAGTAAGTTAAGATTATAAAAGGCCTAATATGCTATTAAGCAATATTTACATGGTCTTATGTAGTATATATGAATTTATCGTATATATTAATATCATTTATCGTATTGAGCAACCTAGATGCGGTACGATAATTTGGGCTCCTGGCATTTGCCAAGGCAGCAAGATGTAGGTCTGGACGAGGTTCAGAGACTTCACGACCACCAACCAGTTAACATCTAATTTCCGCCTTCAGTTGATCGAGGTTTTGTGCCTCTAATCACAATAAACTGTAGCAATACATACATCTACACCAACACGACGCTCTCATCGACGCCATGACTGACTGACAGATAAGCATAGTATTCATGTCCATTCCCATATAATAATTTGATTCTTTCTTTTACTTGACTCGAGCCTCAGGGCCGATGTTTCGCTTCCCCATTGTCCGCCATATTGGGTAAAAGTTCTCCTTTGTCTCGTTGCCACGTGGAACTATTGGTAAGTTAATTCCTGGATAATATTAACCCTTATAACCTTACTTTATATACAGTATAATTTATTATGTGAGACCTTTGAATATAAATTAGCTTGTTTCAGATTGAATTCAATTTAGACATGGAGTAATTTAATTTAGATTGATTTTGTTTGAATTATTATAGCTTAGAAATATTTAACTTCCATTGATAGTTTACCACATTGGTGCCCAGACCCGGGAATTAGCTACCAGTAAGGGATTTTTTATGGCAATGAGCAAGGGGACATAAAACAGGATGCAGGTACAACTCTATGATAAACTGGTAGGGCTAGCTAAGCGATGGTTAGAGACGGAATGCAGGGTCACGTTGTTGCACCTGCCTAAATCCTGCATCCCACC
Organism: Paralithodes platypus; assembly: GCA_032716605.1. Classification (NCBI taxonomy): domain Eukaryota; kingdom Metazoa; phylum Arthropoda; class Malacostraca; order Decapoda; family Lithodidae; genus Paralithodes; species Paralithodes platypus. The sequence continues at coordinate 28,947,381 of CM064483.1, read as the reverse complement.
CATCATCTTTCCCCAATAATTTTCTCTTTCATTTCAGACTTCCTGTGACAGATGACCTGACCTAAAAAAAAATCTTGTTCAATATGACCCTTTAGTGTAGGTATTGCTATTTTGTGTGCTATTTATTCTCCATAACATAGAAGTCTGCCGGTCGGCGTCTCTTAACTAGACTACTATTTTGCCGTTGTAATTATAACATTTTAGGTAAATAGCCTACAGGCTTACATACAAAATGAGTAAACAGGAAGAGACACCGTCTAGTGGGGTGCTGCTGAGCAAAGCCCCTAAAAATCAGAGGGCGGGACTTCGGGGAGTATTAAATAGGTTAATTATTGATGTCAACGCTTTCATCACTACAGCTGACCTCGAAGAATTAGAGGCTAGGTTAGACAATGTCCAGGCTACCCACGGTCGTATTGTTGCTCTTAGTGAGGTGATTGTGGCAGGCATGACAGAGGAGGAAGAGATAATTGCAGAGTGTGATAATCGCGCCCTCTATGATGAACCTGTCTTTAAAGCGAAGCACCTATTACAGCGCGCTGTCATAAATAAGAAGGGAGGCGAGAACGAAGCCCATAGAAGGGTTGACCCGAAACACACTGTGCACCTCCCAAAGCTCAATCTTCCTACATTTGGGGGCAAATTGACTGAGTGGTTAGCTTTTTGGGATGTATTTCGGTCTACAGTACATGAATCCTCTTTGGATGATGTCTGTAAGTTTCACTATCTGAAAGGACAAATGGAAGGAGAGGCCTTACATTTGATAGAGGGTTTTGCGGTAGTAGGTGATAGCTATCTTGAGGCAGTACAATTATTACAGTCCACATATGGGGATCAAGAGCAGTTGAAGATGGCCCATGTCATTGCCTTGTTAAAGCTCGCAGAACCACAGTATAAGGTTGAGGAGTTAGCAAATTTTAGGGCAAATATGGAGTGCCATACTCCATCGCTAGACACCCTAGGGCTCACCACACAGGTAATGATAGTCTTTATCTTTCGTCAGAAGCTTCCTATGGCAATACTTGACAAGGTTAGATCGTTTGATCTGGGGGAGTTCAAAACTCAGTTCAGTAAAGAAATTAATAATCTACAGTTGAACAATGGGAGAATGTATGTGTCGGGAGGGAGTGGGAATGTGGAGATGAGGGGAACTGTCAGCATGACGGTGGGGACTAAAGAAAAGAAAGAGGGTACATATAAGAAACCTGCTCAGATTCTATGTAAGCTATGCAATAATAATAAGCATAAATGGTGTTTCTGTGTAAAATACCCAACAAATGAGACAAAACTAGCACAGGCAAAGAGGTTGAAGCTATGTGTAGGTTGTCTAAGTAAGGAACATGGTAAGCAGGGACAATGTACTGCTACAATACTTAAGACCCTGTCGGCACTATAAAGGACATCACTTTGACAAGTTGTGTCCTACAGCAGACAAAGTCAATGACGTCAAACCAGAGGGTACTACAACTTTGACACTAGGTAGCACGGAAGACACCACTATATTGCCCACAATACAGATTCCCATGGAAGGTAATGACAGTAACAAGGTTTGTCGGGTACTTCTTGATCAATGGTCTCAACGATCCTTTATAAAAAGGTCTGTATTAATGGGACTTAAGCACCGAATCGTAGGGGCTGAGGGTGGTATTCTTAAAAATGTCTCTCCCTTCGCAGCGCCTAATATCGAACGAATATTGTGGGAATGAGTGTTGTTTACAGATATTACACGGATTAGCACTCCCATATCTCAAGGCAACGTAATTTTTCAAGTTATTTCGTCCAATAACGGCGCTGCGAAGGGAAAGAATTGTTTAAGAATACCAACCTGAGACTCTTCGATTGCAGGGCTTCACAGGGGTTACTGACAAACAAGCCTACGAGATAGCGGAGATTTCATATTTCTACCGTAAAAACAGGTACTTTATGACATGTATCGTAGTAGACACCCTACCAGAATATGTGTCTGTAGGAGTGAAGAAGGTGGAACACGCATTACGTAGCAAAGGGGTTAACTTGTCAGATCCCACGGCAGATCAGAGTGAGGTGCATGTTCTACTTGGTGTGGATCATTATTATGATGTCGTATACCCTGGATTTAAAAGAAAGTGTGGTGTAATTTTAATCCCCACTAAATTTGGCTATTGCATGAGCGGAAAGGTGTATACTACACAGTCAAATGTCCTGGTTGACACGGTCTCGATATTAAGAGTGAATGTAACCGCGGAAGAGGAGTTGGGAAGGGAGGATTCCCAACCTAGTGACCCTAAAATGACTGCCGAATTCGACCTGGAACGACTGTGGAGATTGGATCACATAGGCATTAATCCTATGGAGACCGATTATGGCCCGGAAATTGCGCAGAAGAAATTTGAAGAGTCTGTGAGCTACTGTGCCTCAGACAAGCAATACAAGGTTAGTTTACCCTGGAAGAATAGTGAGATGAGCTTGCCAACCAACTATGGATTGGCATTAGGTCGCTTGCGCGCATTACAGCGTAAATTAACAAATGAACCGAGCACGCGCCAGGCGTATGACGATGTATTTCGGAGTTATGAAGATAGGCGCTTCATTGAAAGAGTCGATGTAAAAGAACCGAGTAGGAAGGGAAGGGTTCACTATCTGGCCCATCATGGGGTGAGGAAAGACAGCGTCACCACACCAATACCAAGAGCATTGCAACGTCCCAAAACTGCTCGTCGGTGCAGCTTTTTCTTTAGTAATATAAGGGGACTTCACTCTAACATCAATTCTGTACACCAATTTCTTCAAGCAGAATCTCCTACTCTCCTTTTTTTGACAGAGACTCAAGTAACATCCACATCTGACACGTCTAGATTTAATTTTCCAGGTTATCAACTGCTCCAAAATTTCAGATCTAAAGGAGGTGTATGTTGCTTCGCAAAATCTGAAATTGCCCTGGAGGAGGTTACTAGTTTCAATTGTCCCTATTTTGATTATTCTATATACAAATTAATTTCTGCTGGTAAATTTAAATACATATGTTGCATCTACCGTTCCCCAAATACTCCTCCAGAGCAAAGTCTTTTTGATTCTCTGTCCTCACAACTCAGTGTCCTCAACTTAAATGCTTCTTCTGAAATCACTGTGTTGGGTGATTTTAATGTCCATAGTGTTGAATGGCTCACTCATTCAGCCAGGACTGATGATGCTGGTCTTGAATGTGAGCTATTTGCAGACTCATTTAATCTCACTCAACTAGTCAACCAACCCACCCGTGTACCAGATAATCCTAATCATAATTCCCACCTACTGGACTTATTTTTAACAACCAATTCAGAAAATTATGATGTTACAGTGAGGTCCCCGCTTGGATCTTCTGATCACTGTCTGATACAGGCCACCTGTCTATCACCTACCACACCTTCCCACTCTGAACCTATTTTGGTGACTAAATGGCATTATGATAGGGCAGACTGGGAGGGTCTTCAAGGTTTCTTTATTGATATTCCCTGGACCTCTTTCTTTTCTAATGATGCACACTCCACCTTGAGCCACATACAAGATTTTGTAAAAATTGGAATGGAAACTTTTATTCCTCATCAAAAGTACAATAAAAGATCTAATTCACCTAAATGGTTTGACCATAATTGTGCTAGAGTAACTGAAAAAAATGCAATAGCCTACAATGCATACACAAAATCAAAAACACATGAAGCCTTTAATTACTTTAGAAACATCAGAAATCATGCCAAAACTGTATTAAACCTAACTAAATCAAACTTTCTCCACAAACAGGCAAATAAACTTCTAAATAATCCAAATGATAACAAAATATTTTGGTCTACTCTTAACTCATTCAAATCCAACTTCACTACTGCTTCATCCATTCCACCATTAAAATCTCCGACTGGCAATCTTGTAAGTGACCCACGAGGTAAAGCTAACCTTCTTGCGGATATTTTTCTCCACCAACTCAACCTTAGATGAAATAAATAAAAATGTCCCTGTACTTAATTTTAATTCGCCTGAAATTCCCTCACTTAAGATCCACACCAGACATGTCAAAACTATTTTGCAGAATCTCTCAGTAGATAAGGCTCCTGGTCCAGATGAAATTTCTCCAATAGTACTTAAGAATTGCTCCTTGGTGCTCGCTCCTGTATTGGCAAATTTTTTCCGTCTGTGTACTCATACCTCATGCTTCCCAGTACCCTGGAAAGAAGCAAACATCCATCCAGTTCCTAAAAAGGTGCCTTTTCAGATCCATCAAACTACAGACCAATAGCTATAACTTCCACTCTTGGTAAAGTCTTTGAAATTATATTAAATAATCACATAATTAAGCATCTTGAGAATAATAAATTAATCAGTGATAGGCAATATGGTTTTAGACGATGTCGATCAACTGCAGACATTCTTTGCCTTCTTACACATCAAATCAACCAAGCTACAGACCAACATGGTGAAACACATACAATAGCACTGGATATATCAAAGGCATTTGATAGAGTCTGGCATCAATCCTTATTGTCGAAGATGTCACACTACGGCCTTGCATCATTAGTTCCACTAATTTCTTCTTATCTTCATAACAGAAAATATGTGTAATGGTAGATGGCCTTTATTCTCAATTTCACTCAATAAATGCTGGTGTTCCCCAGGGATCAGTTTTGGCCCCAACTCTGTTCCTCATTCATATCAATGATCTCATATCTACCACTCATAATCCAATACATTCCTACGCAGATGACTCAACACTCCACAGTTCCTTCACATTTACCAATTCTTTCACCCAACCCGATCTTATAAATTCAAAAATAAACACTGCAATTTCTTTTGCTCAGCAGACAGGAGCGCACTCATAAAGAAGTCTGTTGAGCAAAGTTGCGCAATTCTTTGATCCTTTGGGTCTAGCATTACCCATTACCATAAGAGCTAGGATTCTGATGCAGGAAGTTTGGAGATGCAACATAGGATGGGATGACAGTTTGCCCGAGGATTTGAATGACCAAGTGACATTGTTGTTGAAAGAGTATGACATCCTATGTACTAAACCTTTACCTCATAAAGTGGCGGCGTTCGGTGCCGTTACATTACACACGCTTTGTGATGCTAGCGCCACGGCATACGGGGTAGCCATATATGTCATTACTTCATTTGGGGCGCATTTAGTTACAGCCCGGGCCAAAGTAGCCCCGGTCAAAAAGGTAACTATCCCTAAAATGGTATTGACTGCCATGCTGCTATTAGCACGTCTGGTGCAACATGTACGCGCAGCATACGAGAGCGAGTTAAATATTAAAATCGTTCACGTTTGGTGCGATAGTCAGGTCACACTCAACTGGATACATAGCAAGAAGTCTCTGCCAGTTTATATGCGGAATAGGGTAGATGAGATTAGAGCCCTTTTGCCAGACGTTGCATATCATTATGTAAATACAAAAGACAACCCTAGTGATCTCATAACTAAGGGTATAACGGCTAGCCAGTTAGTGAAGTCCGAATTGTGGTGGCATGGTCCAAAGTGGCTGCTCCATGAAAATTAATGGACGATTTGGCATGCTGTTGGTGAGGGACTTCTGCCACTGGAAACAGTGGCAGTTACAGCCCAACCAAATGAGCCACCGGGTCCAATAATAGAGTGGGCAAGCTTCGGTGACTATAATAAACTAGTCAGAGTTGTCGCTTGGGTGTTGAGATATATGTCCAATATCGAGCTTAAAGTAACGGGCCAGCTCTGCACCAGGGGTCACAACATTGATGCTCGTGAATATAAAGCAGCTGAAGTAACTTTGATCAAGTGGGTTCAAGCAGAAACCTTTTCCATTGAATTAGAATCTTTGCAAAGCTCGAATAAGACAATAATGCCTAATCTAGTGCGTCAATTGGGGTTGCACCTAGATAATGACCTCATCAGGTGTGAGGGTCGCCTGAAGTGTTCGGGTGTAATGGACGGCACAAACCGTCCTATACTTATGCTAACAAGACATCACGTTACTGATCTATTGATCATACGTGCACATAGGGAAGTAGAACACTACGGGGTATGTAATATTATATCAAATTTGCGTCTCACATGGTGGATACCCGGAGTTCGACAAGTAGCTCTACGCGTAGTAAGAAAGTGTGTAATATGCCAGAGACTAAAGGGTAAATCATATGCAACTGGACCAGCTCCACCTCTACCTGAATGCCGTGTTAAGCACATAGAACCTTTTCAAGCTGTAGGGTTAGATTTCACAGGGGCATTGAAGACGAGAGAGCATGAGAAGGTTTATATATCATTGTTTACCTGTGCAACGTCTCGAGCGTTACACCTAGAACTATGTGATAATATGTCTAGCGAAGAATTTATGCTGGCGTTTAGACGGTTTTGTGCCCGTCGTTCATTCCCTCAACTCATTCTTAGCGACAATGCTCCTACTTATATCCAGGCATCAAAATATCTAAAGGATATGAGCAGTGATCCTACAATCATCACTTTTATGGGGGAGAGAAAGTGCGAATGGAGGTTCATCCCAGTTAAGGCACCTTGGTTTGGTGGGATGTGGGAATGGTGTGTCGGCATAGTAAAGTCAGGACTCAGAGAGCGGTAGTAGGACGTGCTCTATTAAAGAAGAGTGAGTTGACGACAGTCCTCACAGAGATAGAGGCAGTAGTGAATGATCGTCCGCCCACATATGTGTACACCGACCTGCAAGAACCACTACCATTAACGCCAGCTCACTTGCTATATGGTAAACCATTGTGACGCTCCTGCATAGTAGCCACGTGCGGGCATGCGCGCGCGTCGGCTGCCCAGCTGTTTAGAAACCGGCTGGCGGCAGGCAGCCGGCCGGCTTTTCCTTAGTATATATCCTACGACAATGTAACTAATGTCTGGGATATTCTTATGTTGTTTCACAGCTTGAAGCTGCCCTTATTCTTAACCAACGCATCTTAGTATATTTTATTCTCGATAGTTGATTGTTTCATTATAATATATAAGATGTATGTCTAGTGAGAGTGGGAGGAGACGAGCGGGAGAGAGAGACCGGCTGGGGGACGTTGCTTCGCGCGGAGAGTCCAGCTTGGGACGAGCCTGATGTTGCCACGTGCATTTGATAGCAACGTCAGGCTTAGTTTCGACTCACGCAAGGGGTAGAGGATTTTGACCCGGCAACTGTGTTGAGTGTTGCCAAGCATGGGATGTATTTTGCATGCCTAGGGTGGGGTCCAGACAGATTCAAGACTCAGAGCTCACCTCACTGTCGTACCCTTCGGACCCCCTTGATATCTATCCCTCTCAACCCCACTTAGAAACTTTCTCTCTTACTTTGTATACCTTCTTTCCACTACTTCACCAATCTATTTAATTATCCCATCCCCTTGATAGACCTTATATCTATTATTGTATTAACGACGAGCTCTCAGATAACTAGATAGGATGTAGGGCCTTATGCAGAGATGTAATTGTTAATGAGACCTAGGAAGTTTTTTTTGTTGTCTCATATTTGGTGGTTTCATGCTTGCTAGTGTGTTCTTGTGTCAGGTTAGCAGGGGCTAGACCGGAGGGGAGGCTTTTTGCGATCCTTTAAGTAAAGTCTGCTGGTGCGAGTCCTGTGGACCCGCACGACTTTACTAGGATACCCGTGGGAGTCTGGGGGCATTTTCTTGTCTGTGTCCCTGTGTGTCTAGTGTTGTGTTGTGTGAGGGCCCTTGCCTAGTCCACTCAGCACTGCGCTAGCACGTCTTGCTTTTGTTTTAGGGTCGCCAGGAGAGAGTCAGATACTTGGGATCTGAGTCTCTCAAGAGAGCACCCTTTCAATTAGAGTAATTTGGGGCACAGACTTTGGAACGTCCCTAGGCTAGAGCAGGTGGCTCAGCCCGGGTATCCGAAGCCTATATCCTTCCGGCTAGACCTCTGCCACCTGGCAGATTAACAGCTAGGGGTTTATTATTTCTGTATGCTTGTTATTGTGCCACAGTTTACCGTTTTTGTGAGCATTGTGAGTCAGGGTGTGGCTTAGAGACTCTGTCCGAGCAGGCTTGCCTGACTAAGAGTGAGAAGCACACCTGTATGTGGTTATGTTGCGAGTTGCTACCTTTATTTAATTATACCTATGCCATTATACACTGTATGGCCTATCACTAGTATTTATTCCTGCTTATGAGTTAAGAGTTCTCTAAATCCGTAACATACTTTCTTTGCTAAGCATCAGATCCTACAGTAGCCGCATGTAGTTTAGAAACCTGCATCTTGTCTACCTGTACGATTTTTGAGGACTGTTTGCTTTCACCTTCTTTCACGCAGGGGTGATTAGTTGTATTAATTAACGTAACGTTAAATGTACTTTCTTCTAGTTTGTTATTAAATTGTTTCTGCAATTTAATTCTGTTATCTATCTTTTCCTTGAAGCTTTAAGTCAACTTAATTGTGTGATCTTTTATATAGCCTGCTTGACTATCAGCAGTCTATAGTGCGTGCACCCTGTAACCGAGTCATAGGATACCTCGTTGTCCAGGCAGGACTCTTGACGGTTTAGGGTGGTTTGTTGCCTGGGTTTATAGATAAGGGTTGGATCTAGCGTTTTCCGTTGTTGCTTGTTGCCGCATACCTAGTCCAATAGAAAGAGCCCAGTGTTTATATATCCCAGGACATAACAAAATGGCGACCTTGCATAGGATTTACTGAACAGAGGAATATAGTGGTCATTTGTTTTGAGATTCCTTATGATTAGAGGAATACAGTGGACATAGAGTTTTTTTTTTGGAGCAACCATTATAACACATTAAAGACTTTAAATAACATTAGTATATACATACTTGCATAGGAGATAAGGCACATTCTATAACCGTGACAATTACTGCAGTACACAAACATGTCTAATACATCAGAACACAGTGATGGGTCAGGTCACGATACGGGCTCGGACGGAGAAAGACCTGTGGAGTGGCTAGTCGATAGCAAGGAGGGTGCTAGAAGATTTTTAGATGTGCCCCTTACCGCTGCCAGGGTGTTGAAGCTGAATAAGTATGGCTTAAAGTGTGTGGCAGGTCTTCAGGGTCACCAGGGTTTAAGTGGCATGAGGAAAGATCAGCTGAGGACTTTGATATTGGGTCTAGAAGGGAGAGACCTGGGTGGAGAGGCGACTGGGGGCCCCGGTCCCCAGCCCCCCTTCCACTCTACCCCCATATCAAACGTCAGGATGCCTGAATTTAGTACATACCCCCAAGTTGATGGTCAATGGCAGCGTGGAATTCAATCACAGGGACCCTCTCCATTAAATGCACCTTACCCTCCTCAAGGGTTGACTCCAGATTTGTTGTTTCGGCTTGAGATGGCCAAGGTTGAGGTTGCTAGAGCTCAGGTTGAGGCTGCTAGAGCTCAGGCTGAGGCTGAAGAGAGAACAGCTATACGAGAGGCTGAACTGCAGGCAGAGTCTACTAGGAATCGGGCTGACAGGGAGCTGGAGAGATTTCGAGTGGAGGTAACAGGGCGATATATTGGGGGAGGTAACAGACATCGGGACCAATCATTGTCGCACCTGCTTAAACTAGTTCCTGTGTTCGATGAATTAGGTGTGTCTGAGTTTTTTATGCGATTTGAGAAGAAGTGTCAGGAACACCAGTGGCCTCAGGAAAAGTGGGCAGCATTAGTTTCATCAAGACTCCTAGGAAAGGGGCTAAAAGCGTATGATGCACTACCTTTAGAGTCCTGTGTAGTTTATGATGAGCTAAAGAAGTCTGTGCTATGAGTTACAACCAGAAACTTACTGCTTGAAGTTTCGGGGTGTTACTAAGGGCAAGGATAGTACCTTCCTAGAACACGCCCGGGACTTGTCTGATGCACTACGACATTGGCTGCGTTCCGAGAGGGCAGCTACTTTTGAGGAGTTGAGTGAGCTGGTTCTCTTGGAGCAGTTCTTTAAGTGCACAGGCGGGGACTTAACATTAAATATAAAGGAAAAAATCCTAGAACTCTCCAGGAGGCAGCAGAAATGGCTGACCTCCAACTGTCATTAATTCGAGGGTGCGGAGCAGCAGCTAGGAGTGAGTCGGGTGCAAAGGATCGTACCCCTCCCCCTCCCAAGAATTTTGATACACATAAATACACAAAACCATCTAGCACTGACAATAAAACTGAACATAAACCAAATACCGTCCCGTATAAGAAGTCTAATGGTACCTCCCACTCCCAAGGGAAACCAAAGAGTAAAGAGTGCTTTGCATGTCACAAGGAGGGTCACTTTGCAAATGCTTGTCCGAACAAGCCATCAAACAAGGTTGTGTCATTGGTCCGCAGCATAGGGGTGTCGCCTATATCTTCTGAGTTTGCCAAGGGTAGTTCGTCAGAGGTTGGGACACAGCCTGTGTTCAAGAGTCCGGAAGGCTCGAACCCTGTCCGCGACGTCTTTGGGGGTCATAGAGGGCATGGTTTTGTGAGGTGGGCTGGCGAAAGGCGAGGAGTTAAGCTATTGCGTGATACGGGGACTTCTCAGACCTTGTTAAAGAACTTTACTGGTAGGCCGATTAACGCTGCTCGGGTGGTGGTAGTTCAGGGGATCAATGCTACGAAGTCCTACCCGCTGGTGCGGATGGAGCTGGAGGTGGGTGGTGTGGCGAAGGAGCTGGATGTCGGAATTGTAGAGAACTTGCCTGTTGGGGGCGTCGACCTCCTCCTCGGCAACGACTTTGCGGTGCCTGCCTCTAAGGTTTCACCCTTGGTCGTTGCCGAGAAGGCGGCCGACGTTAGTAGGGAGGAACAGGAGTGGGTTGAGAAGTGTAGCGTACAAACCATGGCGTGTGTTGTGACGCGTTCTCAGACATCCGGAGCCTTGCAGCCCCACCTCAGTCTATCAAACCGCGGAGGAAAGGTCACAAGAAAACGGGAAGTGTTGGTCAATTGGAGAGTTTTGAGCCGGCAGTGTTTCTTGGTGACTCATTATTGGCACCTATGTTAGAGTCTGGAGAAGCCCCGGGGCCTGTCACCGCTAGTGCAGGTGCAGGGCAGGAAGAGACTCTGCGACAGCATCGTTATGCGCAGCGTGAGGAAAGGATGGCTCAGCGGGACATTGGAGGTGGAAATAAATTATTTAAGATGAACTTGGGTAATCTCGCACCTGCTGATATATGTTCCTTGCAGCTGGAAGATCCTGAAGTCAGGGCGTGTGGTAATGGTGCTATCGAACTGGAGAGCGATGGGGATGCGCAGCCTGGTGATTTTTTCTTGTCCGAGGGGATCTTGTATCGGAGACATCAGGATCCCAAGAAAAAGTGGGATGGCGGGTCAGGATTAGTGGACCAGTTAGTAGTACCGAGGGTGTGCCGTGAGAGCTTATTGAGATTAGCTCATGATGTGCCTTTGGCAGGGCACCTGGGGGCACGTAAGACGGAGGCAGCTCTGAGCAAGCTTTTCTGGTGGCCTGGGTTAAAGGCGAGTGTCGTGTCATGGGTGTCACAGTGTCACACTTGTCAAGTTGTTGGGAAACCCAATCAGGTCATCCCGAGAGCCCCGTTATAACCCATCCCTGTCATTGGGCCGCCCTTCAGCAAGGTAGTTATCGATATGGTTGGCCCATTGCCCCCCACTAGTGCCGGCAATACATTTTTACTAACTGTAATGGATGTAGCAACACGGTATCCAGATGCTTACCCCATGCACAACGGGATGGCCAAGACTGTTGTCAAAAATCTACTTGTCTATTTCTCTCGTTATGGCTACCCTCAGGAGATCCAGTCTGATCAGGGATCCAATTTTACTTCTGCTCTGTTTAACCCTCCTGGCCCGGGCAGGCTCTCCTAATGACGGAGCTCGTATCCGGGCGATCTGGTCGAATATCAACAAAAGTAAACTAAGGCTAATCTCGCTTAATATATGACCTACATTAATCAAACATATATAGAAATGAGCGCCTTACCTTCCTACGTAGAATGGCGTTAAGTAGAGCTCTCTAGCTCAACTGGTTCCGGAGTGATGGTGTTGGAAGTGGAGGTAACTTTTGCCGCGTATTTACCTCGGCGCGTCCGAACACTCGACCGCGGCCCCGGCTACGACGCCCAGTTGCACTCGTCGCTCCACCCGCAATTATGCTGGGAAGCGATTTGATAGTGTTATATTGGTTTTTCTGTCATTTATTATAGTTATTATGTTATTTTCACTCAATAAAGTTATTTATATGAACTTATTTGTGTCTCTGTCACTTATTACTTCATTTTATTATTATTATTATGATTATTAGTGTCACTTTCACTGGACTTTGATAATTGGTAGTGTCATTTCCCCTTTTATGTATTGTTAGGTAAGCTAATAATATATATAGTGTCACTGTCACTTATTCATATTGTTATGAAGGCACTTATTATTACTTGTGTGTGTCTCTTTCACTTATACTTAGTTTTATTATTATTATACTGTCACTTTGACTGGCCTAGGCTTATTGAGTGTCATTTTCACTTATTTATTGTTAGAAATATATATTTTAGTGTCAATTTCACTTGTTCATATTGTTATTGAAGGCACTTATTATTACTTATGTGTCCTTTTCACTTATACTTAGTTATATTATTATTCCTAGCCTACATTTGAGTGTCACTTTCACTGTTGTCACTTCCACTTCAAAAGTTTGTTAGAGTGTGGAAGTCGTTGAAGCAGGTGCCAGCACACAGTCCAACTTGACACTCGAGGCATTCCCAAGTGGTTTTTGTGGGTTTGCGGGGTCTGCAAGTTGTGTGGCTGCACACATGGCACCTCTTCTGACTCCTAGCGTTACTACCTGGTGCTTTGAAAGGAAGGGCGCTGAGCTGGTGCTTCCTGAAGAATTCAGCACACCCCGTTCTGTCAAGCTGGCCTGGTCCTTGTATTGGCCTGCCTGGTGTACCCGCATGTTTAGCCAGGAGCTCAAGTAGCACCTGCTTGTGGAACTTCCGCAGGGACTTGTACTTCTTGGCTCCTGGAGTCCTCAAACGGTAGATGTTGTAGGCATTGAGGATCGACATATCTACCGTATGCAGGATAAACTTCTTGTACCACCTGCAAGATGTTCGCAGGCAGTCGATGAAGCCCATCTGCATGTCGGACTTGTCAACGAGGCGCATGTTGATGTTATAATCCAGGACAGCAGCTGGTTTTTGGACGGGGTTCTTGGTTGTTCGGTCCACCTTCCCTGTGGCGACCATCTGGGCCTTGTGGCATGTGGTGAGGAGGTTGACCTTGCGCTGGTCATGCCAGTGGATGGAGAGGATGGGGCCACTCTTCTTGTGGAAGATGTCAGCCTTCTTCGTCTTGGTTGGGTAGCCTGGCATGCCCTTCCTTTTGCCCTTGACTGTGCCGACAGTTCCGGTCTTGCGGTCATGGAGGTACTTGGTCAGGAGAGGCGACGTGTAATAATTATCTGTGTAGAGGATGTGATTATTATTGAAGTGCCTCTCCATCATCTTCTTCACTACAGCGCCACCAAAACCAATGAGAGGGTCAGTCACAACTTCTCCAGCCTTGCCGCTGTAGACTATAAAGTCCAGCACATACCCCGTCAAGCAGTCGCAGAGGATGAAGAGCTTGATGCCGAAGCGGTGTCTCTTGGACGGGATATACTGTCGGAAGTGCAGCCTACCACAGAACAGGACCAGAGACTCGTCGAGGCACATCTTCTGGAAAGGAATCAGGTATGTGGTGAACCGATGACGTATCATGTCATACAGCTTCCTGATCTTACATAATGAGTCGGGAAGGTGGACTGCCATGTTGTTTGTCAGGTGGAGGTAGGAGAGGATGTCGAAGTACCTGTCCCTGGACATGTATTTGCCAAATGATGGAGTCGTTATGATGTCGCCAGTGATCCAGTAGTCAGCCAGAACGTGCTTCCTTATATGAGTCATCAGCATTGTGAGTGCCAAGAACACATATAGTTCTGCCACAGTGAGAGCTCTCCATGCCACCATCTTGGCACTGGTCTTCCTCCCAAGAAAGTTGGCACAGATAGCATGGTGGTGATTTGTCTCTTTGACGAGGTATTCCATGACTTCATTGTCATAGAAGCCACAGAAAAGTTCACTGAGGGTAGCATCTGGGCCACAGGGATATGCTGGTGACACCCCAGAACCCATCTGTACCTCGTCAAAGGCAGGACAATCTGGCTCAAAATCAGCTCCATCTGTCCACACAAACAGGTCGGATGCTGATGCTCGAGGTCGTGCTGCAGCAGACACATGCCCTGGACGCCCTGGCACACGCCCTTGGCCACGCGGACGCCCAGGCGGACGCCCTGCACGCCCACGCCCAGGCCCAGGCCCAGGGGCAGCGGCGTCGGCAGGCTGACCACGTCCACGACCTCGCCCTCTCCCTCGATTTGTCGGCACATCCTCTTCCTCTTCCTGTTCCTGTTCCTCTTCCTCTTCCTCCTCAGGCGACGTCAGGTCATCTGGGGCAATGTTGGGGTCGTCAGCATCCTCCTCAGGAGACAATTCTGGTGAAGAAGTGACCGGGCGTCGGCGGTGTGGGGCACGGGAGGCTGCGGGAGCTTCAAGAATGGGAGCCGAGGCCTCGGGAGTTGGGCTCCTTTTGCAGCGAGCCGAGGGCTTTTCAGCAGCAAATAATGCTCTGCGGTGTGTTGAGGCCTGTGGCACATCACCAATACCAATTGAAGAGGCCCTTTGGTCATCCTGAACGAGAGATGAAGGCGAGAGCTGTGGGTGACCAACGCGGCGTCCCGTGTCAAGGCGTCGGGACAATGGGATGCGGGTGGTTGCTAGGCCAGGGTCGGCGTCATTATCGCTATCTTCAGCTTCCCTATGCTTTTCTGCGGCTGCCCTGCGTGCTTTTTTAGCTGCACTTTTGATCAAGGATTGTTTGTAGAAATATTTGCCCACTTTCAAGGGCGTACGGGCAGGCAAAGGGGAAGGTCCTGGGGTAAGGGCTAGGGCTAGGCCTAGGCTGACCTAGCAAAGATGGCGAGGGGGTAGGCCTAGGTTCTAGCACACTGGGAAGCTCAATGGCACCTTCCTGAAACACTTCCACATCAGGATCATCACTACTGTCTCCCCCCTCAAATAAATCGACATTATCGTCGTCTCTAAAGCCCACAAAATCGTCTTCACTTTCACTTATAAATTGTACCTTGTCCACCAAGCTTTCGCCACTGCTCTCTTCATCACTTTCAAAAAGTTGTCGCTGTATAGCGCTATCACTCAACAAACGTTTAACTTTCTTTTGTTAAGCTCTCTTCTCGGTTGGAACAGGCGTTGAAGTTGCGAGTGGGGTAGCACTGGGGCCCGCGGGAGGTTGCAACGAATCGGACACGTCGGATTTTTTTTTTTCAGTATTACTCGCTATGGCGGCCACGTACGAACTGATAACACTAGTAGTTGAGGCTTGGTGGCGCTGCGGTCGCTCCTACCATGCCAAAATTGGCCGCGCAAATTTTGAAGCATGCTTTCAAGCACAAAGATTTTAAAATGACACCCGGGTTCCGGCCCTTTTGTTTTGGTGTCATTTTAAAATGACACCCGGGCTGGAAGGGTTAAGCAGACCATGCAGCAACATGGGATAGTGTCTGTGGTGTCATCTGCCTACCATCCCGAGAGTCAGGGAGTTTTTGGAAAGGTGGCACTCGACTCTCAAGAGTATGTTGCGGTGTTATTGCATGGAAAATGGGAAGGACTGGGATCTAGGTCTCCCATACGTTTTATTTGCTGCGAGAGAAGTACCTGGGGAGAGCTTGGGATTTAGCCCGAACGAGTTGGTTTTTGGACACAGGGTCAGGGGGCCCCTCCACATAGTCAAGGAGATCTGGGAGGGGGTCACAAAGCCATGCTCGCTTCTAAAGTATGTAGTTGAAAGCCGTGAGAGAATGCTAAAGAGCTTGGAGGTAGCAGGTCGGAACCTTAAGAGTTCACAAGCTCAGATGAAGGACAGATACGACCAGAAGGTGAAGCTGAGGGAGTTTGTAGATCAGGAGGTACTGATACTACTGCCTCTGGTGGGACACCCCTTGTTTGCCAAGTATTCTGGTCCGTATCGGGTTGTAAGGAAGGTTTCTGATCTCGACTATTTAGTAGCTACTCCTGATCGTAAGAAAAAGAACCAACTTTGCCATGTAAATCTGATGAAAGAGTATGTGAAGCGCCCCTCCGAGCCTCTCACTGTCCCGGTGTTGATCTGCAGCGATCGTGGTGGAGAAGGAGGAAGGGACAGTCAAGCTGCAGGGGAGGATAATTGGGATTGTCATGTTTCCGCGGATCAGTGGGCGGGGAATTCTAGACAAGTGGCTCACGAGTTGATATTGCACCTGCCTGAGCAACAGCGTGTAGCTGTGCAGCACTTGTTTGATTCAAACCCAGCTGTTTTCGCGGAGCATCCTGGCCTCACTACTCAAGCGGTGCACGATGTCGATGTTGGGGACCACCCGCCCTTTAAATCAGTGCCATACCGTGTTCCCCCTATTAAATTACCAGCACTTAGGGAAGAGCTGGATTAGATGCTGAAACGTGGGCATATTTCTGAGGGTGCAGTAAGGTGGACTTCCCCAGTCACACTGCAGCCCAAACCAGATGGCAAGATGCGGTTATGTATAGATTTCTGCAGGTTGAATGGTTTAACCCCCACAAATGCCTACCCTCTCCCTCGCGTGGACGACAGTGTGGATAAGATAGGAAAAGCCAAGTTCCTCACTAAGATAGACCTTGTTAAGGGTTATTGGGAAGTGCCCTTGTCTGAGCGAGCGCGAGAGGTGTGTGGGTTTGTATTGTGGTGGACGGTGCCACATATCGTTGCCATGTTATGCATGAAAAATGCCCCTGCAACGTTTCAGAAATTAATGAACGACATTGTAGCCGACATTCCCAACTGTACGGTGTACCTAGATGATGTCATAATATACGACGATGATTTTAACAGTCACTGTGCTCACATCGGACAGCTTTTTAATAAACTGAATGAAGCAGGTTTGGTGGTAAACCTGGGTAAGTGCGATTTTGTCAAAGCCACAGTTTTGTACCTGGGGTTCGAGGTGGGGATGGGTCAGGTGTGCCCTCCACAGACAAAGATCAAAGCCATCGATCAGTTTCCCCAGCCTACGACTAAGAAACAAATCATGCGGTTTCTAGGTATGATAGGCTATTATCGTCGCTTCATCAAAGGCTATTCGACTGTACTTGCACCTTTAACTGATTTATTAGCTAAGGACAAGAAGTTCCGGTGGTCTCCTGAGTGTGCAGAGGCGTTTTCCTTGGTGAAACACCTGTTATGTACCCACCCCATACTCAGGGCCCCGGACTTCAGCAGACCTTTTCAGCTGGCGACTGATGCCAGTGGCGTAGGGGCTGGGGCTGTCTTGTTACAGACAGATGATGAAGGTATCGAACATCCAGTGAGTTTTTACAGTAAAAATTCAATAGTGCACAAAGAAATCTGTAATTGAAAAAGAACTCCTGGCGATAGTGCTGGCGCTCAGGCACTTTGATGTATATGTTCCTGCTTTCGGACCAGTCGTAGTGGTTTATACCGATCATCACCCTCTGAAATTCTTGAATCAGTTTCATAACCGGAATATGAGGCTGACCAGGTGGTCACTCATGCTTCAGGAGTATAATCTGGACATACGCCATATTGCCGGTTCTGATAACGTGATAGCGGATTGTCTATCAAGGGTGGATGATGTTGGTTAGACTGCCACAGGATTGAGGGTTGAGTGTGGAGGAAAATAGGCTGTCACTGTAGTTCAGCCGAAAAAAACAAATTAAAAAAGCAAAAACCTTATAAAAACTCTTTATTTTTATAACGTGTAGAATTTTGTATAAGATGTTGTAGCAGTATCTAAGTTGAATGTTTTCGCTTATTGTCGCTAAGTTAGTTGAACTTGCTCGGTGGAGCGCATCAGTCTTTATTTTGTTTATATATAGTGCCTTGTGTCGCAACAGTGTGTGGTACTATGAGAAGCTTTCTGGTAGATATGAAGAACTTAGTCAAGGGTCTTATATCTTGGGGGAGGTGTGACGCTCCTGCATAGTAGCCACGTGCGGGCATGCGCGCGCGTCGGCTGCCCAGCCGTTTAGAAACCGGCTGGCGGCAGCCGGCCGGCCGGCTTTTCCTTAGTATATATCCTACGACAATGTAACTAATGTCTGGGATATTCTTATGTTGTTTCACAGCTTGAAGCTGCCCTTATTCTTAACCAACGCATCTTAGTATATTTTATTCTCGATAGTTGATTGTTTCATTATAATATATAAGATGTAAGTCTAGTGAGAGTGGGAGGAGACGAGCGGGAGAGAGAGACCGGCTGGGGGACGTTGCTTCGCGCGGAGAGTCCAGCTTGGGACGAGCCTGATGTTGCCACGTGCATTTGATAGCAACATCAGGCTTAGTTTCGACTCACGCAAGGGGTAGAGGATTTTGACCCGGCAACTGTGTTGAGTGTTGCCAAGCATGGGATGTATTTTGCATGCCTAGGGTGGGGTCCAGACAGATTCAAGACTCAGAGCTCACCTCACTGTCGTACCCTTCGGACCCCCTTGATATCTATCCCTCTCAACCCCACTTAGAAACTTTCTCTCTTACTTTGCATACCTTCTTTCCACTACTTCACCAATCTATTTAATTATCGCATCCCCTTGATAGACCTTATATCTATTATTGTATTAACGACGAGCTCTCAGATAACTAGATAGGATTTAGGGCCTTATGCAGAGATGTAATTGTTAATGAGACCTAGGAAGCTTTTTTTGTTGTCTCATATTTGGTGGTTTCATGCTTGCTAGTGTGTTCTTGTGTCAGGTTAGCAGGGGCTAGACCGGAGGGGAGGCTTTTTGCGATCCTTTAAGTAAAGTCTGCTGGTGCGAGTCCTGTGGACCCGCATGACTTTACTAGGATACCCGTGGGAGTCTGGGGGTCATTTTCTTGTCTGTGTCCCTGTGTGTCTAGTGTTGTGTTGTGTGAGGGCCCTTGCCTAGTCCACTCAGCACTGCGCTAGCACGTCTTGCTTTTGTTTTAGGGTCGCCAGGAGAGAGTCAGATACTTGGGATCTGAGTCTCTCAAGAGATCACCCTTTCAATTAGAGTAATTTGGCGCACAGACTTGGGAACGTCCCTAGGCTAGAGCAGGTGGCTCAGCCCGGGTATCCGAAGCCTATATCCTTCCGGCTAGACCTCTGCCACCTGGCAGGTTAACAGCTAGGGGTTTATTATTTCTGTATGCTTGTTATTGTGCCACAGTTTACCGTTTTTGTGAGCATTGTGAGTCAGGGTGTGGCTTAGAGACTCTGTCCGAGCAGGCTTGCCTGACTAAGAGTGAGAAGCACACCTGTATGTGGTTATGTTGCGAGTTGCTACCTTTATTTAATTATACCTATGCCATTATACACTGTATGGCCTATCACTAGTATTTATTCCTGCTTATGAGTTAAGAGTTCTCTAAATCCGTAACGTACTTTCTTTGCTAAGCATCAGATCCTACAGTAGCCGCATGCAGTTTAGAAACCTGCATCTTGTCTACCTGTACGATGTTTTGAGGACTGTTTGCTTTCACCTTCTTTCACGCAGGGGTGCTTAGTTGTATTAATTAACGTAACGTTAAATGTACTTTCTTCTAGTTTGTTATTAAATTGTTTCTGCAATTTAATTCTGTTATCTATCTTTTCCTTGAAGCTTTAAGTCAACTTAATTGTGTGATCTATCAACTTAAGATCTTTTATAGCCTGCTTGACTATCAGCAGTCTATAGTGTGCACCCTGTAACCGAGTCATAGGATACCTCATTGTCCAGGCAGGACTCTTGACGGTTTAGGGTGGTTTGTTGCCTGGATTCATAGATAAGGGTTGGATCTAGCGTTTTCCGTTGTTGCTTGTTGCCGCATACCTAGTCCAATAGAAAGAGCCCAGTGTTTATATATCCCAGGATGTAACACCATTGACTGCATTTCCATCTGATTTCCAATCCATAGTAGAGTTAGAGGATCCCTCGTTGTACTCTGAGGCAGCGGTGTCTAAGCGATGCCAGTATATATCGAGGGTAATCGAAGATTTTAGAAAGAGGTGGATTAATGAATATCTGCTAGCATTGAGGGAAAGGCGTGTTACACCCTCTGGTAGACCGACGGCACCTACTGTTGGTGAAGTCGTTTTAATTAAAGAAGATAGTCCTCGTTTATACTGGAAATTGGCCCGCGTGTTGGAGGTATACAAGGGGGAAGACTCTGTAGAGCGGGTGGCGCTATTAAAGACAGGCACTGGTACTACTGTTCGTCCTATCACACGTTTGTACGCTTTGGAGCTCGATTCCACTTTACAATCGGAGACTCCACCTGTTATTGCTGGGTCCGAGGATTCTTAAGGTAACGACTCACCTCTTACTGATGGTGATCAATCTCGGACCGGGACGCGTCCCAGACGCGCTGCTGCTGGCGCCGTCGACATGTGGCGTCAGAAGATAGCCTCTGGGCAACTTTAAGTTTAAGGTGGGGTTCAGGTATTTTTTTGTGGGGGGAGTGTATCGTGTAATACGATAGTGTATGACTCTTTTGTGATCCCGTATGTCTCTGTGACGTCACAGTCGTTCCCGCTGCACGGCGTAGGACGAGTAGATCGTATATTATAAGATTGTAAGTAAGTTAAGATTTTAAAAGGCCTAATATGCTATTAAGCAATATTGACATGGTCTTATGTAGTATATATGAATTTATCGTATATATTAATATAATTTATCGTATTGAGCAACCTAGATGCAGTACGATAATTTGGGCTCCTGGCGTTTGCCAAGGCAGCAAGATGTAGGTCTGGACGAGGTTCAGAGCCTTCATGACCACCAACCAGTTAACATCTAATTTCCGCCTTCAGTTGATCGAGCTTTTGTGCTTCTAATCACAATTAACTGCAGCAATACATACATCTACACCAACACGACGCTCTCATCGACACCATGACTGACTGACAGATAAGCATAGTATTCATGTCCATTCCCATATAATCATTTGATTCTTTCTTTCACTTGACTCGAGCCTCAGGGCCGATGTTTCGCTTCCCCATTGTCCGCCATATTGGGTAAAAGTTCTCCTTTGTCTCGTTGCCATGTGTAACTATTGGCGAGTTAATTCCTGGATAATATTCACCCTTATAACCTTACTTTATATATAATTTATTATGTGAGACCTTTGGATATAAATTAGCTTGTTTCAGATTGAATTTAATTTAGACATGGAGTAATTTAATTTAGATTGATTTTGATTGAATTATTATAGCTTAGAAATATTTAACTTCCTTTGATAGTTTACCACACTGTTCCTTCTGTAGTTTCTCCATGCCCGATAAATTAAATGATCTTTTGATATCTGTGACACAGCTTTTGTATCCAACACAATACCCTGCTTGCAAAACCGCTCGAACCCCGGACAACGTTGCTTGCAACGTTAATTATCATTATTATTATTATTATTATTAATATTATTATTATTTTAATAATTATTCTTATTGAATTTGTGAGCGCGCCTATTCCCCAACATGACTTGAGATGTACAGTATCTCATATAATATAGTTAACAAATATATTCAATACTTACATCCATATTGAAATGTACAATATTTATATTATATTAATGTGAAAGAAGGAACTAAAAATTAAAACTGTTTGTAAATAATGTCCCTTCCCCATTAAAGACAGATTGATCATTTCAAAGTGTAATTCAAATGTCAGGACTTTCTGGATAATTGTTGAAGTGGAAAATATGATATAAAGGCGAACTTTTTTGAGAAACTACTTGAACAACATAGATCACGTTATTGAAAATCACTGGTTAACGCTCACCGTATTATTGTTATCATTAGGAGGTTTTCAGGTAATCCTGACCACGACTGTACATATTAATTTAACTGTTTGGGCACACAGGGTGGTGTCTGTCGATATGTTGTGTTGGGGTTACGCGTCATGATAGACCACGAGTCCTTCAGGATACGAGGACGTGTTCGTCATTATAATGTTATGTTAAAGTAATTGCTGGTGGGATCAATTTAACTTACTACTAGTGGGATTGTTTTACTGTTTACTATTTTACAATGTATGCCTTTCGGCAATGAACATCTATCTGGGAACATATTTCTGTCCTAAGGTATGCAAAGCTCCAGACGTCTTTTGCCCCAGGCAATTAAAGCCGGCTGAATTGGCGCCAATCTAACGCTCCAGCTCTGCTGTTTCCTTGGCTGATGTATGAATATACTTCATTAGAATACATTTTGTTTTCCTAATCTTCATTTGTACACTGTAATGAAGTATTCTATATTATTATACTTCTGAGTTAACTTACTTGATTTTCGTGGGAGTAGTTGTATCTCGGTAATGTATGTCAAGCCTAATGACCAAGTACTCAATAGAAAATATTAATTAATCGAAAGGCAGTTCACCTTTGGCTTCTGCTTCACCAAGACTTCACCATGGGTCTTCCTGAATTTGTGTGGTGCCTTGTATAACTATATCTCTATAGATATGTAATGACGGAGTCAAACAGCCACCCTCAGGTCCACACCATAGCAGCTATAAGGGACAACAACAAAATGAAGAAGAAAGGACGACGGAACCAAGCAGCTTCCCATGCTTTAATTCCGGAAATGGATAAGTCTACCCATTTCCCTGGATCCGCCCATGCTCTAATTCCGGAGGAATGGAGGAGTCCCCCAATTACAGGAGTTCGAGCCCGGACGAATCCTGAGAGCTCCAGCTCTTCCAATGAGAGCGGCCGACACAAAACGAGACGGCGTATCACAACACTCCAACCGGACTTGAATTATAATGAAGATATGTTTATGGTAATCAAACATCAAGAGCCTCACCAATATAGATACAAGTGGGAACCTCAACCACCTATCAATAATACCTTCCTGCAGGAATGGGAATGAGTGAGATCCAGTGTTCCACATAAAAACTATAGCATACACAAGAATAAAAACTAGAATTCCATATGAACAGGAAATCCTCCATTACATCACCATTATAACCCCTAGAAATAAGTAATACATATCATGATATTAAGAATCTCCACCTGCACCCTTTTATATCTGATCTGTATTTTTAGACTCAGTATTACCTTCGCTATAACCATTACAACGATATCCACATGCCCCTATGTAATCGAAATCCAGTAAGTTGAACAGTAAAGATAAGTTGAACATAGCCTTACATTTCCTGAAGAAAAGTAAGCAAAACACGACTGCCTCCTTCTACTGGTATACCACCAGAAGCGGGATTACGCATTAATGTGAAGCTCTCCAGACGTCCAGCCCCGACTAACCTTTCCCTGCCCCTGGGAAGAAGGTCGTGCCCCTGATGTACCGCCTTCAGACTCCGAGTCCACGTTGACCAGACTCTGATTCTAGGATACTTCTTACTTTACCCTAAGTATCCCTGAGTGTCTTACGTTGTTGGTTATCGTTGTAAGGTAAGGAAAAATATGCGAGTATTCCTAATTTGATTTTGTTAAGATCTGTGCCTAAGATCTTTAGTAAATTTGTATTATATGTGAATTGAATTATTATAGATCCGTACAGTGCATCTTTGAATACGAGATCCTAATTATACTTCGTGTTCATCCTTCAGAATTATAGTATTTACATACGTTACATACTCATTATAATACGCATAATTTATATTGGATACTCTCAGATTTTCCTCTCATGTGTCCAATTATTTTATGTATAAACCAAGTCGAAGTCTAAGTGTATACCGTGAAGTGATAATAACTATATATCTTCTACATACCTAGAACCTACGCCCAATTTAAGATTATTCTTTATCTTTGCTTGTGCTGAATTAAAGTATTTCTTTCTTTTACTTTTATAAGTAAAATCCCCTCTCCGTCGAGTTAAGAATTATTAATTAATTTAATACTCAGATATATCCGTTATATTTACAGTCAAGATCGAGATAATATATATTTCCTCGATTAATATAATTATTCTACCCGATTTTAGGTACGAATTTAACGCTACTCGTTCTGCGTTCTTTTAGGAACCTGTTAATAAATTCAGAACTCCTTGTATACCATCGCTTGGTGTAGTGACTAGCGTCTCGGACTTCCACCCAGAAGTCCCGGGTTCGCGCCCACGCTCGGCGCATTAAAGATTTTTCACAAGCACTGAGTCGTTACCATCCCTCATGAGCAAAAGGATGGTATAGTAGTACAGGACCCCAATGGAAATACGCCTAATCGGCCTTATTGAGCTATCCTTAGCTAGCTTAGCATGCGCTAGCTTTAAGAACTATTATTATTATTATAACCCTTTAGTGCAACTTCGTCGTGTACAACCATTCTAGATAGTAAATTGTTTTACGCTATCTGTTCACGTAATTTTATATGCGTTCTTATTGATGTCGTATTTATTCGATATTTGATATACTTTGATTATCTCCGTATATCTCCTTATGATCTGAAACTCCTAATTTAGTGAATTTATTTCATTACTCCTAAAGTAATTATTCATATCTCGTGTGAACGAATATTCGCAATAACCTATATATCGCTAAACTCCAATTTCATTTATCTTCCCTTCCATCATAAAGTAAACCGCCTCATTGTAATCTCCAAGTTACGATTGCACTTAGAAATATAATTATTTTCTAACACCGCAGTCGACCTGACCTATAGGTCAAGACTAAGGGGTGATCTCTACCTATGCGCGGCTAAACGATTTTGTTGTCTCAAACCCCCCCCCCCCCAATCTTACTTGCGCGGCTGAACGATATCTCTCAGCCGTTCGTGTACATACGAAATTGCTTCGCGTTAGACACTCGACTCTCATAGATATTATCATTTATGAACTTAGGTCTATGTATATCTCTGTCTGTATTATTCTGTATATTTCCCAGTTATTTATATAAATAATCAGTGCATATTATTCTATCTTGATAGTAAATTAGATAACCTCTCTTATTTACCGCCAGTATCATACTACCTATTCTATATAATAGGCAAGTATTGAACAACTATATAATCCACATGCAATTGAATAAAGAAGAGTGTAATTTACCCTGTGTTTTTATTGTGTTTTGGTTGCCTGATTGAGTATATAACTGTCATATTCGCGGCGCTCGAGGTGTTCCTGTTGAGTCATATTCCAAATCTAGATATCCAAAACCTGTATTGAAATTAGAAAATACTGAAGCCAGTTGGATTACAACCCGGCATAACAAGATAAGTATAATATGTTGTGTTGTGTGAGAGTAATGATAGATGTATAAAGTGTAATTTATATGTAAATAATATCCATAATTTTACATTATTTTTTCATCAATACCTACCATATTTATATTTGTGTGTACTATCTTTAAACTATCTTAAAGGTTTAAATAGTTTTGAATATTTTCGGGTTCTAAAAGAAAGTAAAATAAAGTACAAAAAATTATCTATATAGTAAGGTAAATTATAAATAGACACTTAAATGCTTTATATTTTTATCTTAAAGCTTAACCCTTCCTACCCGGGCTGCCTTAGGTAAGGACAGCTCGGCAGAAGGGCCGCTACCCGGTATGCCTTACATAAGAACATAAGAAAATGGGAGTCTGCAGAAAGCCGATTGGCCTAAGCAAGGCAGATCCCTGTTCCACACAACCCCAATTCAATTACAAAGCCCAATTATAGGCTTCACACTCTAATACCCTGAGGATCATCTTACCAAAACGGTTAGAGATTAACGCAGGAGTATGGGGGTCTGCAGAGCGCTGATTGGCCCAACCCGGCTGATCCCCCTTCACACCCAACCCTTCTCGTCCATATGCTTATCCAATTTTATCTTAAAGCTCCCTACAGTTTTAGATCCCACTATAGCACTTGGTAGTCCATTCCACCCATCCACAACTCTGTTACCAAACCAATACTTGCCTATATCTTTCCTGAAACGAAATTTATCTAATTAGAAACCATTGGTACGAGTTCTTTCGCTATCACTGAGCTTTAGTACATTTGCCATGTCCCCTTTGTTAATCCCACTAACCCACTTGAACACTTCTATCATATCCCCTCTAACTCTGCGTCTCTCTAACGAATGTAAACCTAATTTCTTCAACCTTTCTTCATACCTAAGGCATTTGCTTTAAAGCGTGCTTTAAATTTTGCGCGGGCAAATTTTACTTTGCGTGGGCGATCGTAGCGCCACCAAGCCTCAACTACTACTCTTATCAGTTCCTACATTGCCTCCATTGCGAGCTACAGCAAAAAAATGAATTCCGACGCGTCCGATACTGTGCAATCTCCCGCGCGTCCCAGTGCTAACCCGCTTGCAACATCTACGCCTCTGCCAACCGAGAAGAAAAAGAAACTAAGGAAAGTGAAACGTTTGCTAAGTGAGAGTGCAATACACCGTGAACTTTTCAACCCGGATTTGAGCAGTGGTGAAAGCTCTGTGGACAAAAACCTCTATATTCAGAGTAGAAGTGGAAGCGAAGTTGACGATTTTGTGGGATTTGGTGATGATGACAATGTGGATTTATTTGAGGGGGGTGATAGTAGTGATGATCCTGATGTGGAAGTGGTGGAGGAAGGTGCTATTGAAGTACCAAGTGTGCTAGAGCCAACCCCTTTGCCTAGTTTTGTAGGTCAGGGTAGGCCTAGGCCTAGCCCTAGCCCTACGCCAGGACCTTCCCCTTTGCCTGCCCGTACGCCCTTGAAAGTGGGTAAATACTTCTATAAACAGTCTTTAGTGAAAAGTGCAGCCAAGAAAGCACGCAAGGGAAGCAGAACAAGTGAGGGAAGGCGTAGATAGTGATAGTGACGCCGACCCAGGCCTAGCAACCACCCGCATTCCTTTGTCCCGACGCCTTGATCCGGGACGCCGGGAGGGCCACCTACAGCCCTCGGCTTCATCTGTCCCTCAGGATGACCAAAGGACCTCTACAAGTGCGTCATTGGCCTCCCACAGTGTGCCACCACAGGCCCCGCATCGTAGGTCATTATTTCCGGCAGAAAAGTCCACGGCTAGCCGCAAAAGGAGCCCAACTCCCGAGGCTGAGGCTCCCATTGCTCAACCTCCCGCAGCCCCACGCCGCCGACGCCTGGTCTATTCTTCACCAGAGTTGTCTCCTGAAGAGGATGCTGACGACCCCATCATTGCCCCAGATGACCTGACGTCGCCTGAGGAAGAGGAAAACGAAGAGGAAGAGGAAGTCCCGACAAGAAGAGTCAAAGGGCGAGGTCGTGGACGTGGTCAGCCTGCCGACGCCGCTGCCCCTGGGCCTGGGCCTGGGCGTGGGCGTGCAGGGCGTCCGCCTGGGCGTCCGCGTGGCCAAGGGCGTGTACCAGGGCGTCCAGGGCGTGTGCCTGCTGCAACTGCACGTCCTCGTCCTCGAGCAGCTGACATGTTTGTGTGGACAGATGGGGCGGATTTTGTGCCAGATTGTCCTGCCTTTGACGAGGTACAACAGGGTTCCGGGGTGTCACCAGCATATCCCTGTGGCCCAAATGCCACCCCCAGTGAACTTTTCTGTGGCTTCTACGACAATGAAGTCATGGAATACCTTGTCAAAGAGACAAATAACCACCAGGCTATCTGTTCAAACTTTCTTGGGAGGAAGACCAGTGCCAAGATGGTGGCATGGAGAGCTCTCACTGTGGCAGAATTATATGTGTTCTTGGTACTCACAATGCTGATGACACACATAAAGAAGCACGTTCTGGCTGACTACTGGATAACTGGCGACCTCACAACGACTCCAGCATTTGGCAAATTCATGTCAAGGGATAGGTACTTCGACATCCTCTCATATTTCCACCTGACAAATAACATGCATGTCCACGAGCCCGACACACTCTGGAAGATCAGGCAACTGTATGACATGATACGTCATCGGTTTTCCACCTACCTGATTCCTTTTCAGAAGCTGTGCATCGACGAGTCTCTGGTCCTGTTCCGTGGTAGGCTGCACTTCCGACAGTATATCCCGTCCAAGAGACACCGCTTCGGCATCAAGCTCTTCGTCCTCTGCGACTGCAAGACGGGATATGTGCTCGACTTTATAGTCTACAGCGGCAAGGGTGGTGAGGTGCAGATTGACCCCCTCATTGGTTTTGGCGGCGCTGTGGTAAAGAGGATGATGGAGAGGTACTTCCATGACAACCACATCCTCTATACCGACAATTATTACATGCCGCCTATCCTCGCCAAGTACCTCCATGACCGCAAGACCGGAACTGTCGGCACAGTGAAGGGGAAGAGGAAGGGCATGCCAGCCTACCCAACCAAGACTAAGAAGACAGACATCTTCCATAAGAAGAGTGGCCCCATCCTCTCCATCCACTGGCATGACCAGCGCAAGGTCAACCTCCTCACCACATGCCACAAAACAGAGATGGTCCCCACAGGGAAGGTGGACCGAAAAACGAAGAACCCTATCACGAAACCAGCTGCTGTTCTGGACTATAACCTCAACATGCGCCTCGTCGACAAGTCCGACATGCAGATGGGCTTCATCGACTGCCTGCGAACATCTTGCAGGTGGTACAAGAAGTTTGTCCTGCATACAGTAGATATGTCTGTCCTCAACGCGTACAACAGCTACCGTTTGAGGAGTCCAGTCATGAAGTACAAGAGCCTGCAGACCTTCCAAAAGCAGCTGATACATGAGCTCCTGGTAAAACGTGCGGGTACACCAGGGAGGCCACTACAAGGACCAGGCATGATGGACAGAACAGGGTGTGCCGAGTTCTTCAGAAAGCACCAGCTCGTCGCCCTTCCTTTCCAGGGTCCTAACAGCAGAATAAGAATGCAGAAGAGGTGCTATGTGTGCACCCGCACAACTCGACGAACAAGCAAACCCACAAAAACCACTTGGCAATGCCTCGAGTGTCAGGTGGGACTGTGTGCTGGCACCTGCTTCAATGATTTCCACACTATGACAAACCTTGAAGTGTAAGTGACAGTGATAGTGACACTCAATAATAATAATAATATAACTAAGTATAAGTGAAAGAGACACACATAAGTAATAATAAGTGCCTTCAGAACAATATGAACAAGTGAAAGTGACACTAAAATATATATTCCTAACAATAAATAAGTGAAAATGACACTATCAATTACCATAGTTCAGTGAAATTGACACTATACTAATAATAAAACTAAGTATAAGTGAAAGAGACACACATAAGTAATAATAAGTGCCTTCAGAACAATATGAACAAGTGGAAGTGACACTACAATATATATTTCTAACAATAAATAAGTGAAAATGACACTATCAATTACCATAGTCCAGTATAAATAATCATAACTACTATAATGATGACTATAAAACTAAGTCTAAGTGAAAGAGACACACATAAGTAATAATAAGTGCCTTCAGAACAATATGAACAAGTGAAAGTGACACTAAAATATATATTCCTAACAATAAATAAGTGAAAATGACACTATCAATTACCATAGTCCAGTATAAATAATCATAACTACTATAATAATAACAATAAAACTAAGTATAAGTGACAGAGACACAAATTACTTCAGAAAAATAACTTTATTGAGTGAAAATAACATAATAACAATAATATATGGCATAATAAACAATAAAACACTAAAAACTCGCTTCCCGCCATAATTCAAGGTAGAGCGACGAGTCAAAACGTTCGTCGTAGCCTGGGCCGCGGTGAGGTAAATACGCGGCAAAAGTTACCTCCACTTCCATCACCATCACTCCGGAACCAGTTGAGCTAGAATGCTCTACTTAACGCCATTCTACGCGGCAAGGTAAGTCGCACATTTTGACATATGTTTGATTAATGTAGGTAGTATATTAAGCGAGATTAGCCTTAGTTTACTTTTGTTGTGTTTTCAGCCAAATCGCCCGGATACAGCCTCCGTCCTTAAGAAAGGCTGCCCGGGTAGGAAGGGATAAAGGATCTATGAAAGCATAAGCTATACTACTGACTTTAAATCAAATTTATAAATATCAATAATCTGATTCTGGTTGACTTGTTGTATAGTGATAGGGTTTAGCTGGAGGATAATATTTACCTTGCAGTCTAATTTTGGTGGTTAACTTCCATTCTCCTAATACTACGGTGATAATAGCTGTGTTGCCTTTTCATGGAAGTTATTTATTTATCAGTGTTATGGGTTTGAACCCTAGTCCGTAACAATAATCTCGTTATTAGTATACGATCTTATACAATCTAAGATGGAACTTTAGATAAAGTAGTAAAATATATATCAATTAACTCTCTAGCTTCCATTGGTTCCTCCTGAACTGAATAAAATCGTCAATTAACATCCAGAACTACTGTTAAAGTGCGTCATAATACTCAAAATAGTCACTTATGTATTATTCTCAATCATGAATAGTCTGATTTGAGATGTTCATGGGTAGTATGACGGTATCCGAAAGAGAGAGAGAGAGAGAGAGAGAGAGAGAGAGAGAGAGATTGATTTTGATTTTGCCCCGAGGGGCGAGTTTATTGAGCAGCGCCCCCCATCCTGTGAGGGGACAACCACTAGTAAGGCGATACATACTGCTCAAAGAGCCATTATTCCACTGAAACAACAGCATCGTCGTCTGGTTACATTCATATTTGTGTTTATAAATCAGGTTGGCATTATTCAGATGTGTTATTATAGTTTCCTCATTTAATTGTCACATGGTCTGTATATACGTATCTCTAAAAAAAAAAAAAAAAAAAAAAAAAAAAAAAAAAAAAAAAGCAAGCAAGCTTGTAGTGACTGAATTATTAATTGACAGGTTGTAAATAATAGCACTACAGAACTAGTGCAATCGTATGAGGAGACTATTCAT
The DNA here is from genome assembly GCA_032716605.1 of Paralithodes platypus. NCBI lineage: Eukaryota > Metazoa > Arthropoda > Malacostraca > Decapoda > Lithodidae > Paralithodes > Paralithodes platypus. The sequence continues at coordinate 28,916,688 of CM064483.1, read as the reverse complement.
ATTTTCATTACATCAATGGTTATTGAGATCATAGTTAGCTGAATACAATTATTGTCAAGAATTGATTAAACACCGAGAGAGAGAGAGAGAGAGAGGCCAGATATTAAGAGGGTTGGTGATGAAAGCCAGAGAGAGTAGAGCGAGATAAGGCATATATTGAGTCGGACCTTCGATTTTTATAAATTGGGTTAAGGGGCCAGGGCTAATTATGAGAAAGTTCCAAGGGCTTTCAAGGAAATGATGGAATCTCAAAGACTTTGCGGTTCATTTTAGGGAGATTCTCCGGATGAGAGAGAGAGAGATATGCCCAATCAGATTGGGAATTATAGAAGTTTATCATTGCTCTCTCTCTCTCTCTCTCTCCCCGCCAATAAGGGGTTAATTAAGTATCTACTGTATAAATCACAAATTCGTTACACCTTTGTTTGATATATTATAAGCAACACCCCATTACATGTTTAAGGGGAGATTTTCACTGAAGGAGTTTTTTTTCTGGACTCCCTTCACCTTCATGAGTAGCTCAATTGTATAAAAAATACATACATTGTTTATCAGTGACAGAGCCCATTAAATAGTAAATATTGTTGATAGGCTCTTTACAAATAGTTATTTGAGTAGGCAGAAGATTACAACATGATCAGTGCGATGGTAAAAAAATAATAGTGATTAACAAAATAATCATAAAGATTCTGCAAGATTGTAATATGAATATAACATATAGTGATTATTATATGATATATTAAGTTTATGCACGCTAATCTAATATGTGTTTAGTATATGTTTCTTTAACCCACGGGACCCCAGCGCCACAACGTATGCGTCGGCAATGTATGTAACGCTAAACCCCAGCGCCACATATGTTGCGTCCGCTACTTCGAAATTATTTACTCCTGTCCTATGGTAGCTAGAGGCTTGAGGATGGTATGGGAAACTACCTTATGATGTTGCCGAACAGTGGCGGTACGCGGCAACTCCCTAGCCCATCCGCGCAGGTGAGTAAGGGCGGATTGGGAAAGCCAGTTTACACACTTTCCCACCGCCACTTTTGTGCTTATTTATTCTTATCCTATGGTAGCTAGAGGGTTCAAATTCATATGGGATATACCTTACGATGTTGCCCAACAGTAGCAATACTTATCAATTGGCAATACCCAAGTCCCGCCACGGTGGGGAGTGGTGAGAGAGAGCGCGGGAGTGGAAGGACTGGGCGGCCTCCCACCTCCCTCCCGGCCCAGTTGCCTTGTTTACCTCGTCGCCTCGCTATGTTTATCGCTCCCCTAACGCTTCCCATAACATAGTTGACTCCCCACCAAGTGGGGAAGAGGAGGAGGAGGATGACCCAGACCCCGCGGCATTCCTCAAAATTCCGCCAGGTCATGGTAGGGGTAAGAAGAGACGAGCTAGTGTGTCATGTTGCTATGTACACAGCAAGTTTAGGCTTTTTGTGTACACTGGTCCTCGCCCACTCCCCCTGCCTTCACCACCACCTCCCCTGTCTCCCCACTAAGAATACGTCAAAATCCATATTTCTAAGTCAAAGGTGCCTAAAACAATGTGTAACACTCATATTCTAACTATAATATATACGGTAAAGTATAAAATCAATAAATAGAGTACGTGAGAGAGGCATAATAATAGTGAGAGTGAGTGTCGGGTGTCATTCAGGTGGCAGTGTGTACGTGCGTGAGTCCATGAACAAGGTGGCTTATAGCCTGCCAGTCGTCATGGTAACCACGACGCGCGCGAGGTCTTGCCACACCCTCGACACTTAAAAAACTTGAATCTATGCACTTATCACACTGTAACTTCACTTACAATGACAATATGTGATACATGTTGCTAATATCTGAACTATGAAGGCACACATGATGCTCGGGTGGTGTAAATAACTGTCACTCGAAAACTGGACGCATCGTACATCTGCCATGCTGCCGCGCTCAGCTGTGTCTAGCCGGGCGGGAAGCTTGAAGGCCGCCCGGCATCAGCCGATGGCTGAGGCTGCCCCCCCCCCCCATAGGACCCCAAAATGACCGAGGTGAGTGTTTTTTGTGTTATTCTTCATTTCTCACCTATTTAAGCTATTTAAAAAAAAAAGGCCAAATCTGCTGGTCTCTCAGTGTACATTTAATCTAAACTAGCTGGGGTTCAGTGAGTTAAGTTTATTTTGAAAGTAGTGGAGTTTTGAATTGATTTTATATCATTTGGAAGATCATTCCAGAGTATACAACCTTTGTACGCAATAAAACCTCTACTAAGACCTTTCGTGCCAGTTAGGTGTCAATGTTTTTCTGGCGAGCGATAGCAAACCTGCAAATTTGAAAGGAACGGCCTTCGGTCGTCACCTGAATGAGTTGAAACGTTTTCATATCGCCAAACTAATAGGGTGAAACGCCTTACAATATCCAAACTTATGGGGCGAAAAAGGGAGGTTTATTACATGTTATATTTGAAATTGAATATAGGAAATAATGTTACAACTCTTATATAGTTTTAAGGTAATTTATTTGCAGGGAATTGGTATATTTATGCAGGCAGCTGTACACTAGAGTTTGAATTAATGCCATTCTCCGGGTTTTTTATTCCCGTGTCAGATATAGGAACACCAACTCATGCACTCTTTAGGTCACCAGGCTTTGTTCACATGATACAGAATTGTTCACTGGAATTTTCCATCACCTCTTAAAGGTGGAGGAGAAGGGCAGAGTAAGGTGTGAGATATATTTTATGGATACTTAAACAGAGGACTGGAAGCCGATAAGACTGGTGGAGGTTTTCTCCCTATTTGGGGAATGCTCCCTGTTAATATTTCTACTATAAACTATGTTCCTGTTTACCAAGTTTGTTCCAGCATCAATAAGTTTGTTCCTGTTTTCATAAGTTAAAGTCCTCATTATTAAATAATAAACTATTGGCTGGATAAGAAGTTTTCCTTTACCTAATTTATATGGTACGGATGGTGGTGGCAAAACTATCAAATCTATATATATAAGAAGTAGGGAGTCTTCGAGAGAATCTTCAATAATCTACCAGTCTACAATCAACCGAGAACTACATACAACTATCACATCACCCACTTACAAGGTTACAATACTTTTGTACCTTACAGGTTCAAAAAGCTCCCCCTCGGACCAAATAGGGTTAAGTCAGTATTTGCAATTTTGTACTGACACCAATTCGAGAGTATTTAGTAATGTTGTTGGTAACTAGGCAGGAGATAGATTATTGCATGGAACAGAATTGTTATGGATGGGTGATTCGTTCGCTGCCAGATCAAAGTTGTGGACAACATATGAGGGAAGAAGCTTTCATCTATTACCATCGTATTAATTCATTACGTGTCATAGATCCTTCTAGCCCCCTACAACTGATCTAGACTATAACCCAATTCTGTCTAACATCGTAATTCTGCAGGCAGTGGGAGCCTCTTTTCTGTCAAATATGCAACTCGAATATGCAAATCATCTGGCTTTGAACCATTTGCATCAGAACACTCCCTATTTCGGTCTTGGTGTGAATCCAATTTCATAAGAACATAAGAACATAAGAAAATGGGAGTCTGCAGAAAGCCGATTGGCCTACACAAGGCAGATCCCTGTCACACCCAACCCTAATTATAAGCCCAGCTTAAAAACACCATTAGGAATTACCTCACCGAAACGGTCAGAGGTCAGAAAAACGGGGATCTGCAAATCCCCACACCTGGGCCACACCTGACAGATCACCCTCACACCCAACCCATCTCGTCCATATGCCTATCTAATTGTATCTTAAAGTTCCCTATCGTTCTTGATCCCACTATAGCACTTGGTAGCCTATTCCACCTATCTACAACTCTGTTACCAAACCAATATTTGCCTATATCTTTCTTGAAACGAAATTTATCTAATTTGAAACCATTTGTACAAGTTCTTTCGCTATCACTGAGCTTTAGTACATTTTTCATGTCCCCTTTATTAATCCCACTAACCCACTTGAATACCTCTATCATGTCCCCTCTAACTCTGCGTCTCTCTAACGAATGTAAGCCTAATTTCTTCAACCTTTCTTTTTACGGAAGATTTCTAATATTATGGATAATTTTGTGTCATTCTACGTTGTACTCTCTCCAATGAATCTATGTCCATTCTGTATTAAGGACACCAAAATTGAACAGCATAATCCATATGGGGTCTCACTAATGACAAGTAAAGTTTTAAGATAACATCAGCAGTTCTGTTACTCACACTCCTAGAGATGAACCCGAGAATCCTGTTTGCCTTGTTTCGAACGCTTATACACTGTTTTCTAGGCTTCAAATCATTGCTAACAAACACACCTAGATCTTTCTCACAATTCGAGTTTTCTAATTCCATATTAGCTAGTTTATATTTAACATTTGTATGCATCTTCCCTATCTTTAATACCTTGCATTTGTCAATGTTAAACTTCATCTGCCAATTTACTGACCATTCGTGTAAGGTATCTAGATCCCTTTGGAGGTACTCTACAGTATATCTATCTGAATAAATTTTTCTCCCCATTTTGGTATCGTCTGCAAATTTACTTATCCTACTAGTTATACCTAAATCAAGGTCATTTATGTATATAACAAGCAACAGAGGACCTAATACAGATCCCTGGAGGACACCACTTTTGACTGCTCCCCATTCTGACTTCGTACCATTTATGCTGACTCTCTGCTTCCTACCAATTAGCCATGACCTAATCCATCCCAACAACGCCCCACCTATTCCATGCGCCTCAACCTTTCTCATCAATCTCTCATGGGGGACTCTGTCGAAAGCTTTACTGAAATCTAAATATATTATATCATATGACTTGACATTATCTACTGCTTCATATACCTCTGAGAAAAAACTAAGCAAATTATTAAGGCAAGAACGTCCCTGAGTGAATCCATGCTGAGAAGAATTTATTAAATTAAATGTATCTAAGTGGTTTCTAATTTTATTAGCAATAATTGACTCTAGTAGCTTTCCTATGATTGATGTAAGACTAATGGGACGGTAATTGGATGCTATTGATTTGTCACCTTTTTTGAAGATCGGAACTACGTTTGCAAGCTTCCAAGCTTCTGGAACTATACCTGTCTCTAATGACTTGTTAATTAGAAATGTTAATGGGTAACTTAACTCATCCCTACATTCTTTTAATACTCTAGCATATACCTCATCAGGACCAGGCGATTTATGAGGTTTTAGTCTGTCAATTTCCTTAAGCACATCATTTCTACTTATAGTAACCGTAATTAACCTATTTTCTATACTAGCGCTATATACCTTACGGACTTCTGGAAACTGTGCCAAATTTTCATTAGTGAAAACGGAAAGAAATTGACTATTTAATGTACTGCACATTTCTAAATCATTTTCTGTCATTTCTCCTATCGAAGTTTTAAGGGGACCAATTACATCTCTAACCTTGGATTTATATAGTTGGTAAAAAGCCTTAGGATTATTTTTTGAGTCATTGGCAACCTTAATTTCATCATTTCTGTTTTCTTTCCTAATATCCTTTTTTACCTGTCTTGATAGATTCTGATAGTAAGCATGTAGGTGAATTTCGCCTTTCCTAATTTTTCTATATATTCCTCTCTTTTTTCCTAGAAGATCTAATAGTCTATTATTCATCCATTTGGGTTGGTTCTGTGTTGATCTAAATTTTCTTTTGGGGATGTATTTATTTTGTGCATTGAATACTGACTCGATAAAATTATCGTATGTATCTACCAAGGTTGACGTCTCTTCCTGACTTAAGATGACAGGTGCCTGAGAAGGGGTACACTCATTTGGACACCTGGAACGACTTAATTTTTTGACCATAGGGTCAGCTAATAGGGCTCTTCTTAACCCACCATAATTGGCTTTTCTGAAGTCAGGTATTAATGTTGTATTCTCTCTGGTATTACCTTTCCATTGTATATTAAAATACACAGAATTCTGGTCACTATTTCCTAGGTGGTCCCCTATCTCTACAATATTTACCATATGTTCATTGTTACTGAAAACTAAATCGAGAATATTATTACCTCTAGTCGGCGTATCTATGAATTGAAATAAAAAACTATCTTGTACTACCTCTATAAACTCCTTAGAATGAGAGTCTCCTATTTGATGCTGCCAATCTATATTCGGAAAATTAAAATCCCCCATAATGCACACATTGCTAAACCTTGATGCCATTTTAATTTCCTCCCATAATGACGTTCCGTCATTTCTACTCATTTGGCGGTCTATACATAACTCCAATAACTATGGTCTCACTACCTTCGTTAACCTCTACTCAAACACTTTCATTATCGTTATTTAGTCTAATACCTGATTTAATACAGCTTTTTAATGTACTCCTGACAAACACTGCTATACCGCCACCCCTCTTACTTGTTCGGTCATATTTAAACAAACTATATCCTGATATATCAAATTCTTCTAAAAAATGCCTGGTTTCTGTATTAATCCACGTTTCAGTTAGCGCTATTATGTCTATATTTTCTTTGCTAACAAGGGCTCTAAGTTCGTTCATTTTGTTACATAGACTCCTACAGTTTGTGTAATATACTCTCAATTTACTTCTTTTCTTTATACCTAATTTACCTTTATTTCTAACATTTCCATCTTCCGTTGCACCATCACTACTATCATTAGCAATATAGTCATCATTTTTAGCATGAGACTGAATATCCTTATCGCTTTCGCCTGACGCTAAAAAAAATCCATTTAACCTCTCATTTACACACTCAATATTTCTGTTCAAAACCCCACAACCACTCTATCTATAGAACTAGCTGTTTCGGCCTACTACTTTAGCTGGCATTGTAGAAAGTGGACCCATTGACACATAACACCTTTATATAACTAAAAAAGGTTGAATTACAAAACTTACTTATAGGACCACTGACACCAGCTTTAATTTCTCATTGTCTTACAAAGTTGAATAACTTAATTTGACTCTACCTCTAATATCCGTTCTATCCGTTCCATACTTGCGGTTGTAGGCGGCCACCACTCACTTCCTAAACCTATCAACTCCGGTGTTCCTCAGGGTTCTGTCCTATCCTCAGTTCTATTTATAATATTCAATAACGATCTCAACTGTACTTATAGACCTATCCATTCATATGATGACTCTACCTTACACTATTCAACTAGCTTTCCACAGCAACCCATGATGCAGTCACTTCAAAACTCACGTGATAAGGTCATAGAACACCTATCCTCTGATCGGTCAACTATTTCCGATTGGGGCAGAGTTAACCTTTTCAATGCTTTCAAACCCAATTTCTCCATTCATCTACCCATCACAATTTTCCACATGACTATACCTTATTCTTCAATAGCAAAACAAATCAACTCTTCCGCTTCTCTCAATATTCTTGGATTGGTTTTTTTATGACCTTTCCTGCTAAAACAGCCTACTGGAAGGTAAGTGTGCTCAAATGTCTTGGTTGGTTCCTTACCCTCGCACAGCATCTTGCTCTTTATAGGGGTACTGTGCACTCATGTATTGAGTATTGTTCGCATGTTTGGGGATGTTCCACCAATACTGTAATTCTCGAAAGGGTAGAATCAAATGCATTTCGTCTCATCAGCTCACCTCCTGTTACTAATACTCTAATATCTCTCTACACACCACAATGTTGCATCTCTCTCTCTCTCTCTCTTTGTATGTATGTAAAATGCTAGAAACGGTCATAAGAGACAGACTCGTACATCACTTATAGGCAAATAACTTACTTAAAGATACTCAACACGGCTTTCGTAAAAAACGTTCCTGTTTAACAAACCTCTTAGACTTCTTCCACGATATCCTCAACCTCTACGATGAGAGTAAAGCTGTAGATATTATATACCTTGATTTTCAAAAGGCCTTTGACAAAGTTCCCCACAAACGTTTACTGCTAAAACTAAAAGCGCATGGAATACAAGACGGTGTGTTGAAATGGATAGAAAATTGGCTCAGCGACAGAAAGCAAAGAGTAGTCATAAACGGTAAGGCATCTAAATGGACCAATGTAAGTAGCGGGGTACCCCAGGGATCGGTACTAGGACCAATTCTCTTTCTAATTTATATCAACGACATAGATGAGGGTCTTACCTGTACAATCTCAAAATTTGCTGACGATACAAAAATTGCAAATAGCGTACTCTCAAAAGAACAAGTTGACGATATGCAACACAATCTAGATAAATTGTCATGTTGGGCCCAAATTTGGCAAATGAGTTTCAATGCGGATAAATGTAAAGTACTACATATCGGATACCTAAATGAGAAAGCAAACTATTCGATGAATGGCACTCAGCTTAAAAAAGTACACAGAGAAACCGATCTGGGAGTAAAATTATCGAGTAACCTAAAACCGAGTCAACAATGTTCAGAAGTTGTTAAGAAGGCAAACAAAATAATTGGCTTTATGGGAAGGTCATTTGAGCATAAATCCAAAGAAGTTATCCTAACCCTTTACAATTCCTTAGTCCGCCCTCTTCTGGAATACTGCGTTCAATCCTGGTGCCCTTATTACCAAAAAGATATAAACAAGCTAGAACGAGTTCAACGTAGAGTTACCAAAATGATACCTAGCCTAAAGAACAAACCATACGAAGAGCGTCTTAGAGAATTAAATCTATTTCCTTTAACCCAGCGCAGATTAAGAGGTGACTTAATTCAAGTGTTCAAAATCATCAAAGGCATCGACAATATGAACTGTAGTAAGTACTTCACTATCGACCAATCTAATTACACGCGGGGAAACGGTTGCAAAATTATTGGTAAATCTTTTAACTCACAAATCTAAGAATTTCTTCTTCAATCGAGTTGTCAACTTGTGGAATGGGCTTCCCCGAGACGTTATAGACTGCAGCACCGTTGATTCATTTAAACTCCGCTTAGACAAATATCTCGCATCAAACCCGCGACTGACTGCGTTTGTAAATTAATAACTTTATTTTATCCCCCTCTCAGTTACTAACCCCTCTGTCCTCTACTAACTTCCTAATCCTGCCAAGGACATTAGTTCCAGGGCAGTAGTTCCCTTACCCACTCTAAACCACTGTTTGGACACTTGATCCTCAGTGTTTTGGAGGACAAGCAGCCTAGAAGGGTCACTAGGACTGTTGTTGCTTGATTTCCTTTGTACTCCTTTGTACTCTTTTATACCGTTATTATAATAATCCGTGTTCTTCAGAGCTTTCCGATTGTATGCCCTCTCCTTTATGGATGGTAGGTGGCACCCACCTCTAACATATTCCGTTTCTGTCCAACTCTTTAACCCAAGACTAATCCGATTTTCCCAGTCTTTCTTTCACTCAGCAAATAAACTCTGGAACGCTCCCCTTCAATCTGTTGTTATTTCCCTCATGCTATGACTTATATTATTTCAAGCTCCGTGTGTCCAGATATATTGACCCTAAAGTACCTTGATTTTGGACCTGTCAGTCTCTCAATTTAAAGGAACACTCGATAAAGCCAATTTTGCCTTTTGTTCCCTTCTTACACGTAGACAAAAACAAACAAAAAACTAACTAACATGTGCTAAGAATATGCACATAATAGACTCTTTTAACTTTGGTAACTATCTCCATAAAAAATGGATGAATAATTCCGCATTGGCAACTCCACTGATGACTTATAATGACAATATACAGTATATTTAGTCCCTCATGAGCAAGATAATTTAAATATATTTTACTTTTTAATGAAAATAACATTCACTGACTTCATAAATAATGTCGATGAGCTTAACCCTTTCACGCATTTATGACGCAGAGGTTGCCAGATTAGCAATAAGATATAGAGTTCTCTCACTCTTATAATTACCTCTCCATAATTAGTTTTCTGCCCACAGCTAACTCAAAGACAACTGCAGAGGTTGAAGTAACTAAACTAAAGGTTTCTAAATACCCCATCTGGTGATGGGCTGGTCTATCAGAGTGAGAACTGAGCGATCTCTGCCATACCCATAGATTACTATGACTGTTCCTTTTTCTTTTATATTTTCTAGATCTCAAGTGACGGCGTCTCTTCCGTGGATTGACCTAGTAATCTGCCAACCTAGAAGTTGGCAGATTGGAAGCCAAAGCGTCATATTTTTCCTTTGCCCCTCAGCTTTCTCTTCATAATTGCTTAGGGGCACAGGGCCCTGGATGGGGCTTTGGTTTTGTGGGTGTTTCCGCTCCCTCCTAAGCTCCCTGCCATGGAGTGGCTTCGGTCACCCAGGCTTTATTGTGGTAGGCAGGGAGGGTTCCATGGGGGCGCTCGGTTATGGCCTTGGCCTTGCTTGGGGCCTTGGGGCTGTTCGGCCAGGCAACCTGGGGAACGGCAACAAAATACCCCTGATGGTAACAAAGGCTTTAAAGTATCCCCAATAGGCTCAAAATCGCGTCATGTGTCGGAGATGGTTAAGTTTCAAATTCATAATATGGTGTAGTCGCAGCTATTCTCAATATGTGCACCCCAGCTACCTCCAGAAGCTTAAAGCCCCGTCCACACGATCGAGCAGTGTCTGGCAGGCTGTGCCCCCTCACCGGGCAAAGTCTGTCGAACACCTTGTGTTGTTCACACGGCCGTGACTGGCCAGTCAAAGTCTGTCTGTGGTCAGACAAGATGCTCGGCAGGGCAGTTAAAGAGAGATGTAAAGTGTTGTGTAGCATAATAATTGCTATGTTGCAAAAGAGAAAAGAAAAGAAAGTTGTTTGAAGATAAATAATTTATTTCATCAGCTTCCTATTTTTTTATAATATAACTATCCAAAAATCCTAATTACGTGGGAATGGGTTATACTTTAATATGAAATGAACGTCAACATGATAAAAAAAAACACACATTTGAAAAGATCATAATATTATACCGGTACCAATAAAAGAGTGAACTCGCAAAATACCGTAAGTTAGAACTGCAATTTCGCACACACTCTCTCTCTCTGATGCTGTCTTATATTTACGTAATACACTGATAAGCTTAACCTATGGGTGTGAGTATCCTTGGTGTGAGTCCTTGGAGTGCCACATGTATTTACGTAATACACTGATAAGCTTAACCTATGGGTGTGAGTATCCTTGGTGTGAGTCCTTGGAGTGCCACATGTATTTGTTGATTTCATAGTTTAGAAGTAAAGATGGTTGGAGAAAAAATATGAATTTATCCTTAAAATACCCCGGAAAAGGAAAGACCATCAGACAGGAGAGACCGAAAGAGTGGACGAAGAAGGAAGACCAGCCAAGAGAAAGGAACAAGAAGACCCGAAGAAAGGAAGGACCAAGATAGAGAAGCCAGCATCCATCATAATACCACGAGGACCAACAGCAGTAGCGAAACTCAGGAACAGCCGAATCGCTATGCTGAAGAAGGACACGCGGAAGGAAGAATACCCACCCCCACCGGGCAAGACGATTCGCCCCATGACCCCCCCTAAAAAGAAAATAGTTTTCCGCCAACCCTTTTGAGAGAACCCCAGACACTGTATATGTTTTTCTTTTCTGTTTGTATATTGTTGTCATTGTGTGTAATAAGTAATAAGATGTGTCATTAAGATTAAGAATAATAACCAACAAGTATTATATGAATATGCCATGATGTTTTGTTAAACCTAACTATGCAAAATTAATATTAGGTAGTATATCAATAGATCCTTGGGACATCGTTTCCTACTCACATATATTCGTCTTCTTTTATCCTCTAACTATCTCTTCTAATTATACAAGCCACATGATCTTCTTTCTCATATAAGTTTATATGCATATTAGATAGTACCAAAATCGACGCAACGCCGAGTGGCGCTGGTGTTCTTCAAACACGCGCCGGAAGCTAGCTGGCTCGCCCGCTAGCTCACCAGGAGTGCCAACACATTCCGGGAGAGACACCTACTTAAAATACTATATTAAGAGATAACCTACAATGCTATAGTTTACAATTTATCATCAACTTACATCATCCTATCGATGATACATAAGTTGATTCTCATTTCAGACACCCGTGGATGAGTATGATATATCAAATACTTCAATGTGCATCTCATACTTCCTCACTTTGTTTATGCACACGACCCTCAACCTCCCGCTCAAGTTAAGAATTAAGGAACTCCTTTCCTTGAGCAAAGAAATGATATTCCAAGGCTCTATGGACCTTACCTATTTATTTTATAATTATTGATTAACCATTGATTAAGTACCTTTCTAGGTGATATGCCCCTTGATATAGGTACCACCATGTGACCTAATAAATTGATTTAGAAAGAGAATATCTTGACCACCAGAACAAGAAGGTTCTATAGACCCCTCCAGGGATACATCCTCATGCCCTTACCATCCTACACGTTAGGAAGGATCCCTAGCAGTAATTCTCAATACCAGGTCAAGATAATTTAGGAGAGTTAAGCAATTTTAAGGCTTCTTTAGATACTGGCATCCCACCTTTAGAAGTCTTAGAATTAGAACCTCCATTCAGTTGGACCTATGGCATCCCGAAAGTCCAATATACTGTCTGTGAGCTAAAAATCCTATATTAGGGATCTTTGTTGGTTGCGGCATCCCGTCAGCTAATATAGAGACTCTTGATAGGCGGTGTCTACTAAATTATAGTAGTGTAAGTGACCAACATCCCGGAGCTTCACTTTTATTCTTTCAGTTACCGAAACTGTGGCCTGTTACAGGAACTTTGTTACCACTGGCATCCCAGTGATTAACATAGCTTCTGTTACCGGTATAAAGCTTTCCTTAGCTTAGAAAAGAAGGGTCAGGCATCCCGTCCCTTCCTTTCTAGTTAAAGAAGTCCACAAACGCACCTTCTCTAAAAGAAGTTGAGGAGAACGGCATCCCGTCCTCAATATTCTCTAGTGAAAAGTGCTAAGTTCTACTCTAGGAACTTTGTTACTACTGGCAACCCCGTATCTAACATTGTCCCTTTTGCTAGGTTCCACTTCCCCTAGTAAAAGTGGAGAGACTCCGGCATCCCGACCTCTCTACTATTACTCTTGGAAGTGAATACTGCGACAGTGTCCTTTCAGAGGAACTTTGTTACTACTGGCATCCTAGTATCTAACAAGATAATAAGTCGTAGGCGTGTGCATAAACCTTTAACCGTCCTGGTGGTGTAATGGTTAAGGTGGCAAAAATCTGTGTGTGATAACCCGGGTTCGAATCCTGGCGGATCATATATACTTTAATTAATTTCATTGAGGGTGTTTGGTGTTGTGGTGAAATTAATAAAATATAGATTGTCCTTTCTGCTTGGTTCCACTTTCCCTTGTAAAAGTAGAAAGACTCCGGCATTCCGACCTCTCTACTATTACTCTTGGAAGTGAACACTGCGCAAAGTGTCCTTTCAGAGGAACTTTGTTACTACTGGCATCCCAGTAACTAACATTGCCCCTCTGCTAGGTTCCACTTTCCCTAGTAAGAGTAGAGAGACTCTGGCATCCCGACCTCTCTACTTATTGTTATTGAAAGTGAACACCACCACTTTTCACAGGTAGTCTCGAAACATCTGAGACCGCTGTGAAGGAAGGGCTTGGCGAGATACCCTCAAGGGGACTCTGCACACACAAGTCCTAGGTGCACTGAGTCTGTGGCATCCCATTAGACTGTGTAACTGAAAGGTTTAAACACCGCCACAGGTCCCCCGAACCTCTTAAAAAGGTCAGAGACAGTCAGGAAGAGTAGTTCTAAAGTCTTCCTGCGTTAGTCCGATATCATGCCATTATACGTTCTCACTGAGGCACGATATTTAAGACCCCCTTTCAAGAGTACCTTAACAGGACTTCATCAACGGTTGATATAAAGGTCAGGATAGTCGAGTATTCCAAATAACCTCTAGAATACTCGCGTTAGTCAGGTATGGTGCCCAACAGTAATTGCCAGATGATTACAATAAGTTACGGAGCCATACTTAAGACCCCAAACCCATCAACCCAACTGTAACTATCTTCACACAGCCGGCCAACCTGGACGGCCCACGGAGGAGTAGACGACTACAGACAGCAAACACCATAACCATCGTCGGAAAGAAGATATAGAAAACACGCCTCAGTCGATGACCAGAAATGAGAGAAAGTGTCTAAGTTTAACACCTTACGAGCGGCCTAGGCGGTATATAATATGTAGCCACCAGCGGGGTGTTTTTAGCCAAAATAGGGCTGTTTACGTGATCATTTTCATGCCTAAATAAGACCCAGAGCGTAAAACAAGTATCTATCCCTGAAAGGGCATAAACAGAGCTTTCCAATGACACCATAACGATCCTTTTATGATGGCTAGTTTTCTTGCAACAACCGCGCAACGCGAGTGCAAAAAGCATGTAATTCGGCACTTTCCCCATACAATTCCGTATATAGCGAGTGAGAGAGGGAGGGAGGAGGTGGGATTCGTGTCAGTAGGTTCGCCGCGGTGGTCTGGAGCAGTCATATGCTCGCTACTCTCCTGCCACCACTTGTCTCTCTCTCAGCAACATTACGTGCTGAAATTGCCACACGACCTATGTCGAGCGCCGCCAGATAGTCCAGATTTATTATACTCGACTTATGTTGCGCCCCGACAGTTATGGGTTAATATACGAAGAGAGCAAAATAAAACAGAGTCCCCAAGCGACTCTGCCAAAAATCCAAGTTCGAGAGTGAAATAAACAGAGTCCTTAAAAGTGTTAAAACATCAAACATCCATTACCGTGCTAATATTCGGAATTTACAGAAAATAATTTCATTTACGAATGCTGTATAGTCTATTGAAGTGTTTCCGACCATTAAAAGTGATTTTCCGAATTAAATCAAATTAAGCCGATTTTGATGCTAAGCGACTCTACCATATTTCAACCAAGTGAAAATATTTCAAGAGTCCCCACTTGACTCTGCCATTATTCTGGCACGAAGAAAATATTTCAAAGTCCATCCACAATTGATTTTGAACTTGCTTTCATACCAGTACGCACGGTATATAACTTAAGATACCTATAGTGAAATAATTAACTCTCTTTCATAACCACCATCGCAAGTCTACTTCAATGCAAGTACAGTAGAATTAAATCGCTGATTATATTACTTGTAGCAACCCTCGATAGTGATTAGTGTAGCTGATTCCAGACAAAAGGAATACAGTTAAGCTGTGCTAAAAATACCTGAACTCCATCCAGATCCGCGACTGTGCTCGAAGATTGAAAGTGTTATTTAAGTGCTAATCATTGTGTTTATGTTTCTAAACTCGCACTCATACTCTATTCGTGTATTTAGAAATTAAGGGAATAAAGCTGTATTATAAAACTATATTTTGCTGATATATATATCCTCTGTTGTCTTCTTTATATGTATTTGTATGAAATCGGAAGTCCCAGTCTAGTAGAACTCACCTGTATCAATCGTTAACCCTGTATAAAATCGGGGCATAACATTGGTGGCTCGCAGTGGTTCTTAATTCGGACAGAAGAATTCATTACATTTCGCATACTTTGAAACAATAAGAGATAATATACCAACATAAATATGGCCGCTCCACGCTCTCACAATCCCATTCCCAAATACGATGGGGAAACATATGAATTTGAAGTGTACATGGACATTGTAAAACCAGTTTTAGACTTGGCATATACCACGGACCGCGAGAAAATAGCCGTCCTTTTAACGCTCTTGGGAAAAGCCGTTTCCCTTGTTGCCCCACAGGTAACCCCTGCACTCACCTGGGACCAGTTTAAGCCCATGGTCATTGAAGCTATCAAGCCTTCATAGGGTGTTTTCGTAGCCCATTCCCGCATTAACCCTCCAGCCCCGGGGGCTATAGCTCGCGACTGTGCTGCGGTACCGGGTGTTTTGATGATCTTTGGGCTATGTTAACTACTCTGTAAGTCAATGAATATGGCATGTAATGTGAATAAAAAAGAATAATGTTCCACAAACCTTCCTCTGTCGAATGGCGTTGAGTAGAGGTCTCTAGCCCCTCTGGTTGCATAATGGTGAGCGCGGGAAGACGAGTGCTTTTCGGCGGAAAATTCTTCCCGCGTTCGGACGCGTCGCCCCGGCCATGGCTACGACGCACCTAGCCGCTCGTCGTGCCAAAGTATTTATCTCCCTTAGACGATTTTAGTGTTTGATATTGAGAATGTGATGTTTATTTGATATTTTTATAGTTATTTTGAGGCAATTATATAAAGTATGTTTATTAGGGTATCACTGTCACTGATATTGCTAATTTTCACTCGATACCGTACATTTTATTAGTAATTGAGGTAGGTTATTGTTGTATTAGGCACTGATTATTCTTTATCCCAGGTGTTTATTATACTTTGGCCATCAAATATTAGGTCTTGTGTCACTTTCACTTTGACAAATATGCTTTAGAGAGTGTCACTGTCACTGATAATGCTCATTTGCACTCGATACCGTACATTTTATTAGTAATTGAGGTAGGTTATTGTTGTATTAGGCACTGATTATTCGTTATCACAGGTGTTTATTATACTTTGGCCATCAAATATTAGGTCTTGTGTCACTTTCACGTTGACAAATATGCTTTAGAGAGTGTCACTGTCACTGATAATGCTCATTTTCACTCGATACCGTACATTTTATTAGTAATTGAGGCAGGTTATTGTTGTATTAGGCACTGATTATTCGTTATCACAGGTGTTTATTATACTTTGGCCATCAAATATTAGGTCTTGTGTCACTTTCACTTTGACAAATATGCTTTAGAGAGTGTCACTGTCACTGATAATGCTAATTTTCACTCGATACCGTACATTTTATTAGTAATTGAGGTAGGTTATTGTTGTATTAGGCACTGATTATTCGTTATCACAGGTGTTTATTATACTTTGGCCATCAAATATTAGGTCTTGTGTCACTTTCACTTAGTTATATGATTTGTAAACGTTTTATATACAATTTATTGTGTCTTTTTTCACTGATTTATATATTTCTATAGGTTCTAATCATATGAATGTCACTTGGTATATACATATGTGTCACTTTCACATATTATTATGGTGTAATTGTATTTGTATCAATTTTCTCATAATACATGACTTTTGTATTACAATAAATTGGTTTTCTTCCACTTTTTGCCTATATATAATTATAGTGTACATATTGTCATTTTATTTGGCAATTTCAGTATGATTATTAGAACTCCAGCTTGGAGTGGTAATCAAAGAAGCACTCTAAAGCACAGAGTGCCACCTTGCACTCCACACACTCCATGGTTGACTTTTTACCTGGCCTCGGCCTCACCCTGCTGTTGTAGCAGACATGGCACCGCTTCTGCTGCGTTCTTCCTGATTCATTCTGAGCCAGGGAACCAAGCCTGTGCCTAATCAAGTATTGAGCACACTGCAAGCGGTCAATAACGGCGGGCCCAGGATGTGCCACTGCCCTCTGTGGCGTAGCATACTTCTCCAGGAGCTCCGTCAACACCTGCTTTTGGAACCTCCGCAGGCTATTGAACTTCATGGGTGTGTACACGTTCCGAAGCTTGTATATATTGTAGGCATTCAGAACTGACATGTCCACCATATGCAGAAAGAACTTTTTGTACCATCTGCACGAGGTACGCAGGCAGTCAATGAAGCCTATCTGCATGTCGGACTTGTCCACCAGCCTCATGTTGATGTTGTAGTCCAGGACAGCATCGGGCTTGGTCACCCTGGCCTGGGTGTGGCGATCCACCTTGCCAGTCTCCACCATTTCCCCCTTGTGGATGGTGGTCAGGAAGTTGACCTTCCGCTGGTCGTGCCAGTGGATAGCCAGAATGGGCCCCGACTTCTTCTTGAACACATCACCTTTTTTGGTCTTTGGAGGGAAAGGTGGCATGCCCTTCCTTTTCCATCGTACTGTGCCTACAGTCCCCGTCTTGCGCTCATGCAGGTACTGTGAGAGAATGGGGGACGTGTAATAATTGTCCGTGTAGAGGACGTGATTCTTATGAAAGTAGCGGTCCATCATGGCTTGCACCACTGCTCCGCCAAAGCCAATGAGGGGGTCCACAAGCAAGTCCCCTTCCTTCCCGCTGTAGACCAGGAAGTCCAGGACATAGCCAGTTTGGCAGTCACACAGCACAAAGAATTTTATGCCAAAGCAATGTCTTTTTGAGGGGATGTACTGCCGGAAGCTGAGTTTTCCCCGGAACAGCACAAGAGACTCGTCAATGACGACCTTGCGGAAGGGCTTGAAGTAGGAGGTGAAGCGTTCTCGCATCATCTCGTACAACGTCCTAATCTTCCACAGCTTGTCTGGGAGGTGGACGTCAAGGTTGGTGACAAGATGGAGCGCTGCGAGGATATCAAGGTACCGGTCATATATTTCCCGAAGGCAGGGGTGGATATGAGATCATTGGTGATCCAATAGTCAGGCAACCTATGCTTCTTGACATGAGGCATTAGCATGGTGAGTGCCAGGAACACCATGAACTCTTTATGAGTCACTGGGGTCCACTGCCTCATGTGGCCCTTGGTCACCTTGCCCAAAAAGTGGACCTGGTATTGGTGCTGCTTATTTTTCTCTTTGACAACATAGCCTACCACCTCCTCATCAAAGAAGGCCTCAAATAGTTCGTGTGGTGGAGCATTGGGGCCTGCAGGAAAATTGGGGGTAATGCCTGAACCCTCCAGTACCTCATCAAAAGCTGGCACATCAGGGTTGTATCCATCCCCATCAACTACGTCTTGCCACTGAAAAACGTAGAATGGGTCTTGTCTACGCTGACGAGGAGCTCCAGCTGGTGGCCCAGCACGCCCACGGCCAACTCAGGAGGCCCGCGCCCTAGGGCGGCGAGGGCGTCGGTGAGGGCGTCGGCCAGCACGACGGGCAGCACGATGCCGGGCCAAGCGGATGGGTCGAGGGTCGTCGATGTCCATATAGTCATCGTCAGAGTGGTCATCTTGCCCTGACGGTGGACCTATGTAATCATGGCCAGAGTCTTCAGAGAGGTGCCCTTCATCATCAGTGGCCCCCACATAATCTGGCGGGGAACGAGTGATGCGTGGGCGGCGTGCGGGTGGGCGAGGTGGGGAAGGAGTGGCAGGTGAGGCTGTGTCCCCCCGAGGTCCTGGGCTCCTTGGCCTGCGACGAGTGACAGAAAGCAATGCTTCACTGTCACTAGGCCAAGGTATTGGTGATGCGAGCTGAAAGACTTCTTCAGGAAGACATGTTGAAGGCGGGAGAGCTGGGGAGGACCGTGGGGAAAGTTGCGGGGGCGTATGGCTGGGGCCGGCAGGGGTGGACGCCGCGGGAGCCGCGAACAAAACTCTCTTACTTTTCTTAATTTTTTTGGTATATTTCCTGCCTTTCCCCTTTTCGGCAGCAGTATGTCTCCTGTCGGGGGACCTAGGAGGCAAATAGGCCGAAAGTGGGGGGTCCTCAACCCTTGGCAGTGGTGGGGGTGGTGGGGAAGAATGCGGGGCATCCGGGTCATCTTGGGTGGCGTGGGTAGATAAGGGAGACAATGGCGGGCGAGAAGGGTCACCACGCTCACCCTCACTCACAGCCTCATCCTCACCAAGTATTTTTGCTTGTTCCCTAGCTTCCGCGGCCGCCTTCTCAAGTATTTTCTGCTTATATAAGTGTAGCTTGAAAGGCGATTTACCTGGGGAAGGGCTTGGCGTCGTGTCACTTATGCGAAATTTGGTGAGTGACCTTAAACTCTCCCACTCACTCACTCTCTCAAGTTCACTGTCTTTAGGTGAACCAGCTTCCTCAACAACTGGTACATCACCTTCATCACTCTCATCACTGTCATGTTCTCTCGCAAATCCCAGGAATTGCTCTTCTTTGTCACTCTCATGGCCATAATCACTTGACTTATAATTACTGGAGTCGTCACTGACTTCATCATCAACAATATACTTGGCATCAGCACGCTCATAAAGTCTCAATGTCGTCTCAATACCTCCAGGAGATAACACATTTAGGCGATGGCGTCGGGGTAAGGCGCGACGAACTAGCAAGGGCGTCGTAGGAAGCACGGTATCGGACACAGCGGAATCACTATTTGGCGTACTGTCCATGATGGCGTCGGGGTAGATACTGTTGCTGTGGCGTCGTTTATGCCTGGTGGCGCCACCTACCGTCCCACGATACCAAAAATGTATGCGCGGCATTCGAAAGCATGCACGCAAGCAATGGGCGTTCAAGAGCCCTTCCGGGTTGCGCGGGCCGAGGTTGTTATGGGCGTTCAAGAGCCCTTCCGGGGTGGAGGGGTTAAGGACATAAAATACGAATCTAGACGCCACCATATCAACCATCACACAATTGAGGGCTGCTTTCCCTGCTTTAAATAGAATCCTGCAGGAACAACATATCTTAGTGCATCTTGTGCAAGTTCTGCCATCTGCAGTACAAGAGTACTTCGCCGTGCACGACCCCGTAGGCTTCCAGCGAGATATTGTTACCATTCGAAAAATCCTCGCAACGCAACCCAAGACCAATGCGATAGCCGCCATCAAGAGGTTTACTACACATCCTCAAATGTCCAACAGAACCGGGGAATCAACCAATTTCAAACGGCACACAGCTCCAGCACCAAAGGCACATTACCATCAGGGACATTACCAACCAAGCAGACCAAAATTCACTCCAAATCAACTGAAGAGAATTTATCCCAGGAATCAGCTCCATCACCAAGGTAAGCCACAAACTCTAGTGATTATCAACCCCTATGATTTCTCTGCCTGCAACTCTAGGTGCCCCCTTCATCATATTCGTGACTCCGCCAAGTATGGTAGGCCCTCTCAACCTCGTATATCTGCTAACGAGGAAGGTTTCCGAGAGGAGGAATTAGAGGAGACCTCTGAGCCAGAAAACATCGCTCAGATATTCCCAGAAGAGGAACAAGTAGAAATCCTGGAGGAGGAAGAAGTAGATCCTCAGGATTTTTAAGACCTCCCCCGCCCACGATGGCTTTGGCGGGGGAGTCTGCTTGTGATCGACCACCCCCAATTTATCACCTTGCCAAAATTAAGGGCATTCCTATACGACTGTTGATCGACACTGGCGCCGCCCGATCATGTTTGTTCAACTAATTTTATGTAAAATACAAGAAAAGATTCAGTGATCTTTAGCCCCCCACCACCAATCTGATAAGTGCATGTGATACTCCTCTTCATATTCGAGGTGAAACTCGACCCCTACACGTGACCACCCCATTTGCTCATGCTAACTGTTATCATTCATTTGTAGTATTCCATTCACAATGTCAACACTATGACAGCTACCTACTGTAGGTTTGGATCTATTACAAAAGCTCCAAGCTCAGGTAGATTGTGGACAACGCCTGATCTATTTAAAAAAAAAAAAATCCCAGAAACCCTCCAGCAAATCTTTCCCTGTGCTTCAGAAACCTAAACCGATTTCTATGACCACACAAAAGAAGAGAAGTGAACTTAGTAACGTAACCATGCCAAGGGGAGGTGTGGGGGAGTGGTCTTGCCACCTGGCCTGGTAATCCAAAGGTCCCGGGTTCAAATCCCGATGTATCAATGGGAAGATATTATTGGGATGGAATTTGTGCTGTACCTAGTATCAGTGCATTACCACAAGCCCACCAAAACGTCAATAAAATACTTTCATTGTTCCCTGATTAAATAGCACTGTATGAATATTCCCATATTCAAAATATGCTACAGGAGTGCAATGCCTGGTGAGTTATTTGCTCAACAGGTGGCGTTGTGTGTGTGTAAGTGTGAGAGTCCGAGTGTAGGGGGTGAGACAGTGAAGCACGGGAACGAGGTGGCTTCAGAGATGGGGTCGTTTCGGGCCATGAGTGAGCACCTTACCTCATGTGAAGGCAAGATGGCAGGTGCTCGTTGTACTCTACGTGCTTCACATGTCTCACTCCCTAGACTGGAACAAGACCTCACGGGCTTCACTGTTCATTGTAAAGCGGTGAATGTTAAGGCTCTCAGCCTATGCCCGAGAGGAAGTTAGTTGGAATATAGAAGAAAAAAAAATCATCCCATGTTTTTACCATTTCCACTTGCCAGTATCATAGTCAAACAGTTTACCCCACTAACAGCAGGACAGTTTCAGCCTGTGATAAACGCCCTGCTTCTCTTGCCCATAACCATGATTACCATGTTTCTACTGTCCCTATGATCCCTAAAACCGTAGATTATGATCAGCGACCCGACAACAGTGTTTTCAGTGCTCTGAAATGTAAAACAACAATTCCGGCAAATGCTCATGCTGGGGAATTTGTTTTGCCTTAATGCTACTGAAACCAATTCTATTCATACCTTCCATTAATGTAATTCTTCATCTTCCATGATTAATGCTACTGAAGCCGAATCTGATTCCACTTTTCATGACTGTCTCTCTAATTTTTCCATTATCAATGCTACTGAAGCCAAATCTGATTTTCCTTGTTCCCAGAAAACTGATATTTCTCATGCTACTGAAGCCAACCTGGATGTTAAAGTAAATGCAGGTAACAACCAAACGCCTGTAGGTTCACAACTTCACATTTCTTCTGTGCCACATTCCCATTGCAATTTCCCGTCAAGTTCAGCAATTAAACCTACCCCTAATTTGCCTTCTCCTGTAATTTTGTTTTTCTCAATCTATGCCTCCACCCACCATTATCAGTCCCGCTCTCACTCAAGAGAAGACTGAAATTCCCCCTCAGCACCAAAAATGGGTTCGCATCCGACCTATGCCTCAATCTACCATGATTTTGACCCCCACCGGTCTTCTTAATGGGCCAGATCGGTGTAGAATTCAGCCTGCTATTTTGTCCTCCTATAGTAATTCCATTTTGATCGCTAACATTTCGGACGAAAAGTTAACTTTACCTAAAGGTCTCATTATAGGAGACCTCGAAACTTTCGATGACATCGCCCCCATTCCCGAAGAAGAACCTAATTCCCCTGTTCTACCCAACATTCCTGAATCTCTGACTGATCTGCAACACCAACAAATGAATAAACTCCTCCTCGAATTCCGTGATGTATTTGCTCAAACGTCTACCGAGATCGGGAAAACGACTATGGAAGAACATTCCATCCACACCACAAGACCCCCTCTTCGTCAGCCCTCTCGCAGAAAAAAACCTGTACAACGACAAGAGGATGAACAACAAGTAAAAGAAATGTTAGATGCCGGGATTGCCACCCCCTCCGTCAGCCCATGGTCCTCACCAGTCGCCCTAGTAAACAAAAAAGACGGCTCAACTAGGTTTTGTGTGGACTATCGACGTCTGAATGACGCCACAATTAAAGATGCAACGCCTTTACCTCGGATCGATGACTCCCTGGACTCTCTGCACGGCTCCAAATGGTTTACCACCCTCGACCTACAAGCCAGATATTGGCAAGTCCCCATCACCGCCGAACATCAGCAGAAAACAGCTTTCTCAACCAGTGGAGGACACCTCTATGAGTTTAACGTGTTGCCTTTTGGATTGTGTAATGGCCTAGCTACCTTCTCCCGGTTAACCTAAGACATGCGCACAGGGGGTTTTCTACAGGGTAAGACTGTGCGCACCTACAGTATGATGATTTTGGGACCCATTGCCAATTTCGATAAAAAGTACATCATCGTGTAGGGAATGTTTGCGTGCATCGGCCTATATATATTTGACCCCCCCAAAAATGTCTGGGGGGGGGGGGGAACGGTCCATAGTTGAAAAATGTGGAGCGAATGGCACCGCGCGGCTAGATTGTCATCGAGCGGCGAGATTTCCCTGCCGAATTTTCATGCGCCCAGGGGATAGAAGGAGAGGGAGGAGGGGGTGGGTTACCGCGTATTATCACGTATATCTCCTTTTTTGAGCCCTTTTAGGCTATGTAGAGTATGTATACACGTGTAGGCCACCCATATAACAATGAATATGCCTCATAGTGACCAAAAATTGCAATATATAAGGGAATTATAAGATAATTTTTAGGCGGGAATGAAGATGTGTTGGAGGTTTGGCGGCAATTTATGAGCTAAGAGTGTGGTTTACGCCATACATATCACTTATATCTTGTACTTAGAGCACTGTCATGCTATAATACAGATTTGTACGTATGTATACGTGCCATATATCAAAATATATACCGCATATAGACCAATTTATGCGATATTTACGCACATTACCAATGAGTTTCTATGCGTGAACCAAGGTGTGAGTGAGTTGTGCTGGGAATGAAAGGGGGAGAGGGTGTGTTACGCCATAAGTATCACGTATATCTTGTATTTAGAGCACTGTCATGCTATAATAAAGACGTGTACGTATGTAGGCGTCCCATATAACAAGGAATATACCGCATATAGACCAATTGATGCGATATTTACGCAAATTGTGAATGTGTTTCTAGCAGACGGAAGCCTGAAAGGGTGGGTGGGGGTGGGTGGGTGGGAGGGAGGCATGCAGGGAGTGAGTGAGTGAGTCGTGGAGAGAGGGAAGGCAGGCAGGGAGATCTCTAGATAGATAGCCAGCTTTGTGATAATTGTGGAGGCGCCCGAGGCGTATGGATGTCTTGGTATTTTTAACCTTATGTCTACCAGGTGTCTGGTGTTCGTTGCCACCAAGAGGTCTACAATAGCATGAGTCAGGAATGGAGAGAGAGAGAGAGAAACTGAGACATGCGTATGTCGTACGTATAAATGGACTTCAGAATTGCATTTTTATGCAAGCAGACATTGCATTTTAGACACATGTGAAGTACCACAGAAACATGTAGGCCATTGACTGTAAATAAAGTACTATATTATAGACCAGCAACGAGGGTGGTCAGTAAACACAGGCAGATTGCCTTTTGTGATAGAGGGCTAAATATAGACTGGTGTCTCCTTACACTTGCGAAAGGGTAGATTGCCACCAGAGAAACTTATACTTATTTATTTCCAAGTAATATGCAATCTAAATGTATATTCGAGACCTACTGCAAGTATTTGTATGACAGTCATGACTATGTATAATCCAATATACGCGCGTAGGCGAGACATAAGAAAGCTGGTTGAGCAATTTTCGACACCCACACAGTTATTATTCATTTTTATTTACAATATTATACAATACAAATGTATTTGTGAAGAGTATTTTATGCATTATTGTATTTATACCAATTTTGTTCCCAGACAGAGCTGCTGTAGCTGGAGCATCAAGGAGCGGCAAGGGTCACGCTTGACCGTGTTAAAATGAGTGGAGTCACACTGAGAGGGGCAATTTTGCTGAGTGTTTGGGCAATTTTTGACATAATAAAGTTATATAATTACTAATTCTTGACAGAGACAAACTTTTATAAACCTTGGCATGATATAATTGATAATCCCATCAATTTACAAACGTAAATTGGTGGGATAATTAATTTTGTTTTGTATATTGTCATTTCGATTGTGGACACGAAGTTTTGAGTGATATTTGGTATGAGCTCCTGTGGCATGGTTGGTAAGGTCGCAGACTGGAAAACTCAAAGTGTGGTAGGGTAGTGGGATCGAATCCAGGAGGGGGTTATGGGGAAGGTTTTATACTGTCTAGAAAATTGTTGATACATTTTTTTGTTTACAAGATCATGCCATTGTATTCAAACAATATGAAATATTCATAGAATATATCATATTGTAAGAATACAATGACATGACCTTGTTTTTTTTGTTTTTTTATTGTTTTATTTTATTATCTTAGTAGGTTTGACAAGATTTATTGAAACATATGTATTTTTGTACAATTCATTTGAGGTAAGAAAATATATACACATTACTTAGGCTATAACAAACATATATATTGATATACTAAAAAAAGAAGGCATATTACATGTACATCTTTGAAACTTATAAACTAAATAATGAAACATACAATTATATAATGTAAAAGCTATATCACAGGGACATCTTTGGAACTTATACATTATATAATATATATGTTACATTATGAGGTAGCGTGATCAATTAGGTCAGGTCAGGTAAGGTAGGGCGCGAGTCCAGGGCAGGGCAGGGCAGGGGGCGAGTCCAGGGCAGGGCACAGGGCGAGTCCAGGGCAGGGCAGGGCAGGGGGCGACACTCAATAATTCTTGAAGGTGTGGTAGTCCCTGAAGCAGTCACCCAGGCAGAGTGGAACTTTGCACTCGGCGCACATTGAGGTGACTCTTTTGGTGACATGGGGTTTCCTGACACTGGAGCTGCAGACGGTGCACTGCACCTGCCTGCGACGAGTGCCAAGCATCTCGGTGTTGATTGGGTAGTGCCTTTCGACACCCAGCTGGATGCGGTCAGGAACGTGATCCCCACGCCATGCCGTACGTCTGTGAGTGGTGGTGCCATACTTCTCCAGGAGTTGGTATGAGCCGTTGTAGACGAACTCCCGGAATTTCAGCTTCTGGTTTGGGGCCATATCCTTTTTCACCAACCACAAGTTGTAGGCGTTGAGCATCGTGATATCAACTAGGTGGAGGAAGAGCTTGTGATACCACTTCACAGTCTTCCTCAGACACTCAACACCTGACAGCTGACAGTCAGACTTGTCCACCAGGCACATGTTCTTGGTATAGTCCACTACCATGTCGGGCTTGTAGATGGTCTTCCTGGTTCGGTAGTGGATTTTGCCAGAATCCACCTGGGCACCTGTGTGGACGGTGGAAAGCAGGTGGACGTCTCGCTTATCCTTCCACTTCAGGGCTATCACTTTCCCACACTTCTCGAGCTGTTTGAATTTCTGCCCCTTTCGTCGCCTTCTTCGCACATGCCTCTCGCGGTGTTCCTGGGCCAGGTCGTCTTCTGAAGGTGTGTCACTGGAGGAGGCATCTGTGAGAGGAATGACATTACCTGTGAACTTTGGCATAAACTTTCTTGTCTTTCTGACAGTCCCACATGACCCCGTTTGGTTGTCATGAAGAAACTGGCAGAGAGCAGGAGAAGTATACCAGTTGTCAGTGTAGATGATGTGGCCTTTGCCCAGGTAAGGTGCCAACATTTTCCTGATGATGGCACCTGACATGCCCATGGGGTCATTGGCAGCGGCTTTCGGTATGTCAATGTCAGTGCCTGTGTACACGATCATGTCAAGCACTATTCCAGTTTCGCAGTCACACAAAACGAAGAGTTGATTCCGAACCTATGCCTTTTCAAGGGGATATACTGTTTGAAAACAAGACGTCCTTTGAAGAGCACGAGCGACTCATCAATCACCAAATTGAGGAAGGGGTAAAAGTATTTCCTATACCTCTCCAACAACATGGTGAACACATCCCGAACTTTCCATATCCTGTCAATCCTGTTAGGATTGTTGTTGTCTGCAAAGTGCATAAATCTTAGCAGCAACAAAAATCTGTCACGAGTCATGAACTTATTGAAAGTTGGGGTGGCGATGAGAGGGTCGTGCTTCCAATAGTGTTGCAACACATGCTTCTTGATCAGAGGCATGAGGAACAACAAGGCAAAGAACGTCATAAATTCTTCCACAGTCGTATCCACCCAGCCTCGTATTCTCGCTTTTGGAGAAAGGACGTCCAATCTGCCAAACACCCACCTGTAGTAGGCGTTTGTTTGGGCAACGATGTACGTCATTACCTCCATATCAAAAAAAGCGAGGAAGAAGTCGCTTTCGTTCGCTTGATCGTCACAGGGCCAGTCGTCAGTTGTTCCTGACGTCCCAGGATTGAACTGGGGCACGTCAGGTACAAAATTGACCCCGTCAGACCAATCGAACGAAGGCAGCCCAGGGATCGGAATGTCGTCTGCGTCTCCTTCATCGTCTGAAATATCGCTTCCATTGTCGCGATACAGCACTGCATCATCATCACCCTCCTCTTCACTTGACAGACGATGCCCTTCCTCATTCTCGTCACCGACGTCGGACTCACTCCCACTGTCAACTCCCAAATCCCCCCACCCTTGGTCCCGTGATAGGGCTTCGTCGTCGAAACCCGAGCTGCCAATGCCCTGCGAATCACCATCAAACAGCAGGGCGGCATACTTTGATGGTGTCAGAGTTTTCCGGGTCACTCCAGCACGTGCGGGAGTCTTATGGACAGGGACAGCAGGGGCGGCGGCAGGGGCGGCGGCAGGGGAAACAGTGGTGCGTGGTCTTGATTGCAAGATGATGGTGGTGCCTGTCGCCCTTCTCTCTGTTCCTTGGGCAGGGGCGGCAGGGGCGGCAGGGGCAACAGGGGCAGCAGGGGCAGCAGGGCCGGCAGGGACACCAGGGCCAGCAGGGCCAGCAGTCACTTTCCCTCTCCCTTTCCCCTTCCCCTTCCCCTTCCCTTTTCATTGGGCAGGGGCAGGAGCAGCAGGGGCGGCAGGGGCAGCAGGGGCGGCAGGGGCAGCAGGGGCGGCAGGGGCAGCAGGGGCAGCCGGGCCAGGGACGGCTGGTGGTGGTGGTGGTGGTAGGGGCACTGTGGCTGGCGTACGGGTTCTCTTCCCTACGCCCGTGCCTTTAATTTTTCCTGCCCCCGCAGGTTCTGTAGCCCTAGGGCGGCCTCCTGCGTCACTGGTACCGGTGGCAGGGGTGGCAGGGGTGGCAGTGGTGGCAGTGGTGGTGGTAGTGGTTGTTGCAGTGGCCTGGGTCGTGGTGGCAGTGTCCCGAAACACCAATGACCTCTGTACCTTTGTCGTGCTTGCACGTGTTTTTCGTGCTTTGGATGCTGGTGTTTCGTCCTCCGAGCTGTAGGGCGTGTCGTACTGGTAGCTAGGGTCTTTAGCAGCCACCCTCTGCCTTCCACGGCGGCTAACACCACCAGAAGGAGGGCTGGTTATGTCATCAGGGAGCGAGCATGAGGGACGTGTGGGCTCCATGACTAGTGCTTGGTTACTGGCGCGGTAGTGCTTGCACGAGTGCGGGGTGAGCGTTTGGCGGGGTGCTGTCGAGAGTTGACATGTAGTACTATACCCACACCAATTTTCAGCTGCCTGGCTATAAACGCGCGGTTTTGGTACGCGTTCAAAAGCTCTGCTCTTAAGAGTCTCCCCGCAGTCGGCCGGGGGAACTCTTAAGAGTCTCCCCGCAGCTCCCGGGTTAATGGAATCCATGTTAAAAGGACTCACTTGGGAGACTTGTCTGGCATATTTAAACGATGTGATTGTGTATTCCAGTACCTGGCCTGAACATCTAAGAAGACTTCGTCAGGTATTATAACGCATCAGGGACGCCGGATTAAAACTCAAGCCTTCCAAATGCGAGATTGCCCGGAATTCAGTAGGATTCCTCGGTCATGTCATCTCAGCTCAAGGTATCTCACCTGATCCAAAGAAATTGTCAGCCATCGGTAACCAACAACCACCTACCACCGTCAAAGGCATGCAATCTTTTCTCGGATTAGCCACGTATTATCGCCGTTTTGTTCCAAATTTTGCTGAGATCGCCCGTCCTCTTCATCAACTCACCCATTAAGACACAGAATTTATATGGACATCAGAAAGAAATTTAGCTTTCGAAACATTGAAAGAGAAGTTAGTACAAGCCCCCACAGTAGCAATTCCTGATTATCAACAACCTTTTCGCCTATATACGGATGTTTCTTTATACGCCATTGGAGCCGTACTTGCCCAAGTGCAGAAAGGAAAAGAGCATGTCATCGCCTACGCCAGTTCGACCTTGAACACCGCCCAACAAAATTACGCCGCCACCAAGAGAGAATGTTTAGGCATTACCTGGGCCCTTAATCATTTCAGATCTTTTGTATTAGGGGCTAAATTAGATATTATAACCGATCACCAATCCTGCAATGGCTCAGAAGATGTGAAACCAACTCTGTGTTGTTAGTTCGCTGGAGAGAAATGCTGGAAGAGTATGACTTTGTGATCCATTATCGTCCCGGAAAACTTCATACAAACGCCGACGCTCTCTCCCGTTTACCTGTGCCAGACCAGCCCCCCACCAACCTCGCCGCCCTACAGCAAACTAATCCTTCCCCACTGTTACCCACTGATGTCACAACACCCTCTGAACCAACCCTGTTACAATTGTGGGACAAGAAAATCAAACCGAAATGGATCCCCAGGCACATCTTCCAACACCTTTGTCGATGGGGAGACCAATTAACCACTGAATCAGGACATATTGTTTTGGAACCAGGCATTGCCCAAGAATACATGATATCCATTCATGAAGGCAATGGTATACACTTGGGGCAGAAAAAAATGCTCCAGGTGTTCCAAAATCAATACTGGACAGTCAATCCATCAGGTATTGCAAAACGAGTAACCGAAGCATGCAAATCTTGTGCATTAGCGAAAGATCGATGCAAGACAGCAGGACCTGCCGGTACAATCTCTGCTCTTAAACCTTGGCAGGTACTTTCCCTAGACGTCATGGGACCATTTTCACCCAGTCACGGAAAGCGATTCATCGTTACTTTCGTGGACGTCTATTCCAAGTTTCTTGTCGCCTGTCCAACCAAAGATCACTCTGCTGTTACCGTAGCTGAATTACTTGCCACAGAGATTTTTCCTGTATTCGGGCTACCCCTAACGTTACTATCGGACAACGCCCCCGAATTTACAGGACAGGTCTGGGAAGCGTT
The DNA here is from genome assembly GCA_032716605.1 of Paralithodes platypus. NCBI lineage: Eukaryota > Metazoa > Arthropoda > Malacostraca > Decapoda > Lithodidae > Paralithodes > Paralithodes platypus. The sequence goes on along the minus strand of CM064483.1, from coordinate 28,886,283 downwards.
CACCGCGAGATGCGGGATAAAGATTAAACATTCCTCACCGTATTGACCACAAGGGAATGCGATCTGTGAACGTAGTCATCGATCAATAAATAATCAGCTGCGGACCAGAATGATTGAGTTGCAGACATCTGACTGGCCAGTACAAATACAAATGATTCAGTGGGGGTTAAATTCTTGCCCCAGAGAGGACGGAATATCTCCTCATGAACGCGTGTATGGCGTCGCCCCATTATTGTTACCTTTCCGCCATCTTGCTACCCCTTAATAATAATAATAATAATAATAATAATAGTTCTTAAAGCTAGCGCATGCTAAGCCAGCTAAGGATAGCCCAATAAGGCCGATTAGGCGCATTTCCATTGGGGTCCTGTCCTTGCTCATGAGGGATGGTAATGACTCAGTGCTTGTGAAAAATCTTTAATGGGCCGAGCGTGGACGCGATCCCGGGCCTTCTGGGTGGAAGTCCGAGACTAGTCACTACACCAAGCGAGCCCAACTTACTGTAGATCCCCTCCAACAATTAAAGAACACTCTGCATACCGCCCAAACGTGCCAAGACGTTAAACAAGATGCCACCAACATTCAGAATCCGTTTGCCATTGGCGACACAGTCATGGTCGCCAAACTATCAGTAGTGAATAAATTAGGGCCAAGATACGTAGGGCCATATCCTGTTGAAAAAACTCCTAACCCATACCAAGTACTGTAATAATCAACTATCACGGGGAGTTTAGAACTTATCGTAATAGATTTTTCAGACGATATACTCCCATCACCAATCAAGATACACCACTGATGCCTAAGGCAGAAGACTCACCTACAACCTGCAACCCATCAACTATAAATCCTCCTCGCCCCTACGACAGTGCAACTTCTCCAAACCCTCCCTTAATACCCCTTCCCATCTCGCAAAAGACTCCCCCGAAAACCACCAACAAACCCTCGCAGCAACTTTTCCAACACACTCCTAGAACTCCACTACCAGCACTTACTTCTCCCAATATAACCCCACCTTCACAACTATCTGACTCCACCAACTCCATGCCACCTACAAACCGTGAGCCTCAACCCAATACCTCCCACTACAAATTGCGCCCCCGTTTGAAACTGAAACCCTCTGTAGCATCAAGATATCCTTCATTTTCCAATGTTCAATTCACCAAATCACGCCATTCCAAATCCAACCGCAAACAATCTTTTCCTCGCCCTGTATCTCCTCATCTAAATTCTCCAAGTTCATCTCCACCAAAGAAAAAGTCACGTCCTTCCATATCTCCATCCACCTCACCACCCAAGTCCACATCACCTTCACCCTCACCCCGCTCGACATCGTCTTCCCCCATATCCTCTAATGACGATCGCCTCCCTCAACCTCTAAAGCTCCCACGTTTAAAAAGCTCCGTTAACAAACCTGCATCCAACTCTAACCTTCAAACCTCACATTCTCAACCTAAATCTCCATCCTCTACCTCACCACATTCCACTACACCCGTCGTCATATCACCTTAACTTCCTCACCCTCACCTTTCACCTCATCACTCTCAGCCTCCTTCTCACCTTTCACCGCATCACTCTCAACCTCCTTCTGTATTACCTACAACATCACCTACTCTATCTTCACCCCAACCTTCTACCCCATCCAACAAAACCCTGTTCAACTCTTCTTCACCTCGCCTCGCCCCTTCCAAATCTATCTCCTTTTCCATCGACATTATCACCTAAAATCACCCAGCCTCACAAACCAACTTTAACTTCGCCGAGAACTCAATCTATACCTCTTTCTTCACCTCCACGCACTCCCAACCCCAGACCTTCCTCTCAGTCACCATCTCCTACCACCAGCCCTGAGCCGCCTTTCCGTGGCAATTTTCGCACTAAATCAGGTCGGTTGGTTAAACCGCCAGATAGATTCACTCATATTTTGTCTGCTATTCGTACTCCGTCAAATTTGCCATTCCGTCATGCAAATATAAAAACACAAATTCCCTAGCATCAGTTTGATATCTTACGATTAGCAAAGATAACTAACACAAATGCCAGTCCAGCTGCTAATTTTTCACCCACACTTGTCCCGACCTCAAAACCTTGTACTTTTACGTCCGCACGAGGTCATGACCATCCAGCTGTCAAAACTCTAGATATCACTTGCTCCACCACCACCACCAACTGCACACCTCCAGCTCTTCTCCTGACCAGCATCAACATGACGTCCGGCACTCCATTTATCAAGCGGGTTAAATGGTCTAATGACAAAATCAACTTTGTCCGTATCCGCTATCTTCATGAAGCGTTTACTGCTTCTCTACAGCCGGACAACACTCCAGAAATTGCTGTACTGATTGACCCCTCCAGAGCGCCTGACCTACGTTCGCTCGAATGGTGGACCTATTTGCACGCTCTACCATTACTAGAGACCCAGGCCAACTTATTAACCTTTACCCCTGAGGGACGTACCTTTCATAAGGGAGAGGGAAGTAAAAAAACCCGGAAAAGGAAAGACCATCAGGCAGGAGAGACCGAAGGAGTGGAAGAAGAAGGAAGACCAGCCAAGAGAAAGGAACAAGAAGACCCGAAGTAAGGAAGGACCAAGATAGAGAAGCCAGCATCCATCATAACACCACGAGGACCAACAGCAGTAGCGAAACTCAGGAACAGCCGAATCGCTATGCTGAAGAAGGACACGCGGAAGGAAGAATACCCACCCACACCGGGCATGACGATTCGCCTCACGACCCTCCAAAAAAGAAAATAGTTTTCTGCCAACCTTTTTGAGAGAACCCCAGACACTGTATATGTTTTTATTTTCTGATTTTATAATGTTATGTTAGTATGTGTAATAAGTAATAAGATGTGTCATTAAGATTAAGAATAATAACCAACAAGTATTATATGAATATGCCATGATGTTTTGTTAAACCTAACTATGCAAAATTAATATTAAGTAGTACATCAATAGATCCTTGGGACATCGTTTCCTACACACATATATTCGTCTTCTTTTATCCTCTAACTATCTCTTCTAATTATACAAGCCACATGATCTTCTTTCTCATATAAGTTTATATGCATATTAGATAGTACCAAAATCAACCCAATGCCGAGTGGCGCTGGTGTTCTTCAAACACGCGCCGGAAGCTAGCTGGCTCGCCCGCTAGCTCACCAGGAGTGCCAACACATTCCGGGAGAGACACCTACTTAAAATACTATATTAAGAGATAACCTACAATGCTATAGTTTACAATTTATCATCAACTTACATCATCCTATCGATGATACATAAGTTGATGATTCTCATTTCAGACCCCCGTGGATGAGTATGATATATCAAATACTTCAATGCGCATCTCATACTTCCTCACTTTGTTTTTGCACACGACCCTCAATCTCCCGCTAAAGTTAAGAATTAAGGAACTCCTTTCCTTGAGCAAAGATATGATTTTCCAAGACTCTATTGACCTTACCTATTTATTTTATAATTATTGATTAACCATTGATTAAGTACCTTTCTAGGTGATATGCCCCTTGATATAGGTACCACCGTGTGACCTAATAAATTGATTTAGAAAGATAATATCTTGACCACCAGAACAAGAAGGTTCTATAGACCCCTCCAGGGATACATCCTCATGCCCTTACCATCCTACACATTTGGACGGATCCCTAGCAGTAATTCTCAATACCAGGTCAAGATAATTTAGGAGAGTTAAGCAATTTTAAGGCTTCTTTAGATACTGGCATCCCACCTATAGAAGTCTTAGAATTAAACCTCCATTCAGTTGGACCTACGGCATCCCGAAAGTCCAATATACTGTCTGTGAGCTAAAAATCCTATATTAGGGATCTTTGTTGAGGTGCGTTTTTGCAAGCGTTTTGGCTTAAGCCAGACTTAAGCCAAGAGCAAAATTCGTTTTTGCGAGGACAAAACTTAAGCCAAACTCGAGCCGCGGTTAAGCAGGATCGACTTTTCTCAATCCGCCCTGAAAGGCCGCTTGACTTTGGGACCTTGGCTTAAGCGGGAATTGTTTGTAAACAATATCTGTTGTGATGTTTTTTGTTTTCATTGTTTTGTATTGGGTAAATACCATAGAGACTAGATCGAGTGTATATTATGAATACATAAGTAATGTAATATATATTAAGGCGCATTTTTGCGATCTTTTTGGCTTAAGCCTGGCTTCCCCCTTTGGCTTAAGCAAGAGCAGCCGCGCAAAAATGGTTTGTCTCGACTTCGACCACAAGTCACGTGACATAAACACAAACACTGAAAATGGCGGAACAACAAGATGACCTAGTGGTCTGGTCTGGTGCCGTTGTAAAGGTTTTTCCCTCAATTGTTCGGGGAGATCACCTTTTCAACCATCAGAATCATCCAGGCCGATCTGGAAAAAAACTCGTTCTGTGTTTAAAGAACATCCTTCTAGTTCCCAAATCGTGTTATTGATGCCGGGGTATTGTCATAACACTGGATAATTTTGTACTATATTGTGAACGTTACCAAGATATACAAACACTATAGTCCGTTCATTCTAGGTTGGGCAGAGATCGTAACCTCTAACTTCTGTAACTCAAGGGCTTAAGCAAATGAGTCGTCAATTTATACACATATTCCCTAGCCAAGTCTGCCTAGTTGGTAGAAATATTAGCTCGATTACCTTAGTCCTTTTTGAGTTATGAGAGGTTGGAGTTTACGATTTCTGCCCAACCTACAGTATACTGTACGGACTAGGCCTAGGCCTATAGCATACTATTTGATAGGCCTTACACAAATAATATAATAGCAGACATACTATTCAGAGAACAATAAAGCAGGAAATAGACAAAAATGTGGACACAAAGACAAAAGAAGTTGAAATATCAGTAAATAATCAAAAGCTTAATCAATAACAAATATGGCGGAGCCGTTGAAAAGGTGATCTCCCCGATCAATTGAGGGAAAAGCCTTTACAACGGCACCAGACCAGACCACTAGGTCGTCTTGTTGCTCCGCCATTTTCAGTGTTTGTGTTTATGTCACGTGACTTGTGGTCGAAGTCGAGCCAAACCATTTTTGCGCGGCTGCTCTTGCTTAAGCCAAAAGAGGAAGCCGGGCTTAAGCCAAAAAGATCGCAGAAACGCGCCTTTGGTTGCGGCATCCCGTCAGCTAACATAGAGACTCTTGATAGACGGTGTCTACTAAAAGAAGTTGAGGAGAACGGCATCCCGTCCTCAATATTCTCTAGTGAAAAGTGCTAAGTCCTACTCTAGGAACTTTGTTACTACTGGCATCCCAGTGATTAACATAGCTTCTGTTACCGGTATAAAGCTTGCCTTAGCTTAGAAAAGAAGGGTCAGGCATCCCACCCCTTCCTTTCTAGTTAAAGAAGTCCACAAACGCACCTTCTCTAAAAGAAGTTGAGGAGAACGGCATCCCGTCCTCAATATTCTCTAGTGAAAAGTGCTAAGTCCTACTCTAGGAACTTTGTTACTACTGGCATCACAGTATCTAACATTGTCCCTTTTGCTAGGTTCCACTTCCCCTAGTAAAAGTGGAGAGACTTCGGCATCCCGACCTCTCTACTATTACTCTTGGAAGTGAATACTGCGACAGTGTCCTTTCAGAGGAACTTTGTTACTACTGGCATCCTAGTATCTAACATTGTCCTTTCTGCTAGGTTCCACTTTCCCTAGTAAAAGAAGAAAGACTCCGGCATTCCGACCTCTCTACTATTACTCTTGGAAGTGAACACTGAGCAAAGTGTCCTTTCAGAGGAACTTTGTTACTACTGGCATCCCAGTAACTAACATTGTCCCCTCTGCTAGGTTCCACTTTCCCTAGTAAGAGTAGAGAGACTCCGGCATCCCGACCTCTCTACTTATTGCTATTGAAAGTGAACACTACCACTTTTCACAGGTAGTCCCGAAACATCTGAGACCGCTGTGAAGGAAGGGCTTGGCGAGATACCCTCAAGGGGACTCTGCACACACAAGTCCTAGGTGCACTGAGTCTGTGGCATCCCATTAGACTGTGTAACTGAAAGGTTTAAACACCGCCCCGGGTCCCCCGACCCTCTTAAACAGGTCAGAGACAGTCAGGAAGAGTAGTTCTCAAGTCTTCCTGCATTAGTCCGATATCATGCCATATACGTTCTCACTGAGGCACGATATTTAAGACCCCATTTCAAGAATACCTTAACAGGACTTCATCAACGGTAGATATAAAGGTCAGGATAGTCGAGTATTCCAAATAACCTCTAGAATACTCGCGTTAGTCCGGTATGGTGCCCAACAGTAATTGCCAGATGATTACAATAAGTTACGGAGCCATACTTAAGACCCCAAACCCATCAACCCAACTGTAACTATCTTCACACAGCCGGCCAACCTGTACGGCCCACGGAGAAGCAGACGACTACAGACAGCAAACACCATAACCATCGTCGGAAAGAAGATATAGAAAACACGCCTCAGTCCATGACCAGAAATGAGAGAAAATGTCTAAGTTAATATACGAAGAGAGCAAAATAAAACAGAGTCCCCAAGCGAATCTGCCAAGAATCCAAGTTCGAGAGTGAAATAAACAGAGTCCTAAAAAGTGTTAAAATATAAAAAATCCATTACCGTGCTAATATTCGGAATTTACAGAAAATAATTTCATTTACGAATGCTATATAGTCTATTGAATTGTTCCCGACCATTAAAAGTGATTTTCCGAATTAAATCAAATTAAGCCGATTTTGATGCTAAGCGACTCTACCATTATTTCAACCAAGTGAAAATATTTCAGAGTCCCCACTCGACTCTGCCATTATTCTGGCACTAAGAAAATATTTCAAAGTCCATCCACATTTGATTTTGAACTTGCTTTCATACCAGTGCGCACGGTATATAACTTAAGATACCTATAGTGAAATAATTAACTCTCTTTCATAACCACCATCGCCATCCATTGGGTTCTAGTCATGTGGTGATGGGCTGGTCTATAAGAGTGAGAGCTGAGCAATCTCTGCCATACCCATAGCTTACTCTGACTTTTCCTTTAACTTATATATTTTCTAGATCTCAAGTGACGGCGTCTCTTCCGTGGATTGACCTCCCAATCTACCAAGATTGGAAGCCAAAGCGTCGCATTTTTCCCTTGCCCCTCAACTTTCTCTTCATAATTGCTGAGGGGCACAGGGCCCTGGGTGGGGCTTTGGTTTCCCGGGCTTTTCCGCACCCTCCTCAGCCCCCCGCCATGGAGTGGCTTCGGTCACCCAGGCTTTATTGTGGTCGGCGGGGAGGGTTCTGTGGGGGCACTCGGTTATGGCCTTGGAATTGCTCGGGGCCTTGGGGCTGTTCGGCCAGGCAGCTTGGGGAACAACAACAACAACAACAACAACCACCATCGCAAGTCTACTTCAATGCAAGTACAGTAGAATTAAATCGCTGATTATATTACTTGTAGCAACCCTTGATAGTGATTAGTGTAGCTGATTCCAGACAAAAGGAATACAGTTAAGCTGTGCTAAAAATACCTGAACTCCATCCAGATCCGCGACTGTGCTCGAAGATTGAAAGTGTTATTTAAGTGCTAATCATTGTGTTTATGTTTCTAAACTCGCACTCATACTCTATTCGTGTATTTAGAAATTAAGGGAATAAAGCTGTATTATAAAACTATATTTTGCTGATATATATATCCTCTGTTGTCTTCTTTATATGTATTTGTATGAAATCGGAAGTCCCAGTCTAGTAGAACTCACCTGTATCAATCGTTAACCCTGTATAAAATCAGGGCATAGCAATCCTATCATATAATTTTGGATAGTGCTTCAATCATCACGCGATTTGCTGATATGGTCAGCATACGTACGTTAAACGAACATTACTTCAATAGTTACTGCAGAAGATCATGGCGGGGTGGCTTTCTCACAATAATAAGATTAATAATACTATTTATAATAATACTCATAAGAATATTAATAAAATAATATCTATAAAAATAATAGCGTCTATATAAATAGGGATGCTACCCATACAACATTCTAAAGCTAAAACTTAATTCATACCATCAGTGACCGTTAATAAAGTGCTTGTACTGTACATATAACATCCAGGATTTCTTCCACCAGATTTACCTGATAAATATCCGGTAAATAATAGGATAAAATATATTTGATAATTAAAGATCAAACTACACACTACTCTCTTCCTTCCACAGGCCCTCTTTATCCCCATATCCACCAGCAAACTACCGGGCAGTGTCTGGTGATTTCGCTCTACTACCGCCGCGGCCATTCCCCTGTTTTGCCCGCTGAATTTGCCTCATGACGGACATTTCCCTCATGCCCCGACGGGCAGTGCTCAATCGTGTGGACGGGGCTTAATAAAAGAGCGTCACCGATCTATTTTATTCACCCATTTAACTTTCGAGACCTGGTGAAAACTATCTAAGAAAATAGTACTTTTTGTGCAGAAGTAAAGACTAGTGAAGTGTACGGGACATTATAGAAATTAAATTAACTAGTCTTTGGGCCCCCAAATTTCAAGGTTTATAAGTACGATAGTAACATATCATCAGTACCTGTGAGGGTTATTATTGTTTTATTACTGTTACTATAGTCGTGTTTTTTAGTTGATGGTAGACTTAGTCCTTTAGTAGCTAATTTCTCGATACCTAATTAAAAATTATGAAACTAATAACTAATGTTTATGTTTCGACGTCACATTAGTAGTAGTGCCGAGTATTTATATTTGACATCACATTTCACTACTGGTAACTCCACCCAGCATACTGTTGAACCCACACGGGAAAAAGACTATCATAGACCTTGTCTTCATTAACAATGACTCCCTAGTACACCGTACTAACATATCGGCCGTAACATACTCAGATCATAAATAAATTGAAATAAAAACAAGACTAACAAGTGTACAGACAACTTCAAAAGCAAGGTAAATAACCGGCCCCTTCAGCTAATTTACCTTCAATAACGGATATTAAGTGGGAAGAGGTAAACCTAGAATTGGAGGAAATAGACTGGGAGGATTATACCTCTTCTATACGGGAGTCGTCTTTGTAATATTAATCTAGCTATATTTAGACGATTTTGAGCAGTTAAAGAGGGAACTGTGCTACTAAAAATGGTTAAGTTAGATAGCTCGAAGCCTGTTGATTGCTGGAGGCCCTTTTCAAACGGGAAACCAAACATCTAATAGTAGCCACAGTAAAGTTAAAATAATGGAAACGGTACTAAATGGGTTAATGAATAACTTGACATCATCAGAATGCCTAGTCCTAATAACAGAAACCATGACCCAAATTTGTAGCCACCAAATACCAGAAAGACAAATAGGATGAAGAAAGAAAAAAGAACGGGAAAGAAGGAAGCTGTACAGAATAATATTACTAACACAATGTCGCAAACAACAAAATATATAGGACACCTCAAAGGTCAAAATAGATAGAGAAATTGTGGAAATTAAACAAAGACTAAGAATCTCCTATGAACCACAACAAATGGAAGAGTAGATCAAAGCTATTGCAGGTATAAAAGACAATTTCAAGTACTTCTTTTCATATGCCAAACAAAAGTCTAAAGCTACATCAAACATCGGCCCACTAAGTAAAGTAGATGGGTCATTCACAGAGGACAAAAAAAGAAACGAGCGGACGTCAGTTAGCCTGACGAAGCAAAGTCATCAGAGACCAAACTTAAATTTTCATGAATATCTACATCCCCCCCCCCCCCCCCATAGGAGCCCTGAAGACTCTGGATGTTGATTTTGGATCAAAAGACATAGAGGAGGCCATTGCCAACATGCCTTCCCACTATGCACCAGTCCCGGACTCATGGAATTCGATCCTAATAAAACATAATGTAAGGAAAAACTCTCAAAGCCCCTGGCTACCATGTGGAGAAGGAGTCTAGACACTGGAGAAATACCGGATAGCTTTAAAAAAACACAATAATTACCCCTCTGCATGAAGGAGTAAAGCACTACCAAAAAACTATTGCTCAGTACCTCAACATCCAACATCATTAACATTTTCGAGCGAGTCCTGTGAAGCAAATCTCAACGTTTATGGAAACAAATAAATACACAACACCGGTCAATATGGGTTCAGAGCAGGAATATAATGTCTCTCACAACTGTAGGAATATTATGTCAACATTTTTAAATCCCTAGAAGAATAGGAAAAGATGGATGTCATTTATACCAATTTTGCTAAGGCCTTTGACAGTTTTATTCAACTTTGGAAGGATCTGTGGTCGCTAAAAAGATTAATTGAGAGACGTTGTATCCTTTTAATGGTTAGAGGTCCTTCCTAAACGTAGTAAAATCATCAAATAATTGACAAAATATAATGATAAGGACGTCACCGGTAGGGTATGGGTTAATAATATACACATAGAAAATTGTAGAGGGTTTATTACCGAATTTACACCCCCCAATACAAGATGAAGTTAAGTGATAGAAGAGGCTGGGAATACAATCTCCCCAGGATGATAAAACAGGCTGCTATGTGCTTGTTGCGAGAGGGTTAGTTATCACATATTTGTTTTTTATATTCCAACTATACTCCCTCTCGGGCATAGGCTGAGAGCCTGTACACTCCACCGCTGAACACGGTGATGCCCGTGAGGTCTTGTTCTAGTCTAGGGAGTGAGACATGCGAAGCACCCATTCACGGCTCAAAGCAACCCCATCTCTGAAGCTGCTTCACCTCTGCGCTTCACAGTCTCATCCCCCAGACTCGGACCCTCACTCTCAGAACGCCACCTATAGAGCAATTAACCCGTGGAGCCCCGGCTAGTTTTGTAATGTTTGTTCACCAGAACCCGGCCGGTTTTCAAAAAATGGTTTTATTCCAGAAACAATAGCGAATGGGTTAGGAATGAAGGAAAAACCACGAAAAACCGCTCAAAAAGCTTAAAAAATGGTCCTACAGAGCCCCCGAAAACGTATTCTACAAGAGTAAAAAATTGAAGGCAATTACCCCCAAAAAACAGGTTATTGCGCGCTCACGCGCACGCACGTGGACTTTGAGAGTTTTCAACCATCGGCACGGTTGCGTGGGATAGGTACACAGTTCCCATACAAATCTGAGCCCTTTTGAGTGGCTACACCTGAGGTTACGGTCGGCGCAATTAGGGTGACGTGTCAGGCGCGTCTCTGGGGCTGTGCGTTACATACATCGCCGACGCGTCAGACGCGTCGCTGGGGCTGTACGGGTTAACTCACTAGACATTGCCCCCCTGTAGCATATTTTGAATATGGGAATATTCTTACAATGTTATGTAATTAGGGAACAATGAGGGTATTTTTTGGCATTTCGGTGTGCTGTGGTAATGCACTGAAACTAGGTACAGCACAAATGAGGAGCGTACAGGAACAAGGCAGCATAAGCCAATGCCCCCATATTCTAAAACCATACTTAAGTTCTGCACTAAAATTCATGAAGAAAATATACAGAAACAAAATATAATGCTCTGTTTGAAACCGAATGATATTTATCCCTTTATCACACATTTGGACTCGGTTGTATTGTCTTCGTTTGATATAGGGTTAGGGAAGCACGTAAGTTTGGTTCTAACATTTGGAGATGAGTGCTAATTTGTGATTAACGGCTAACTATCATTCAGTTTCAGAAAGATCACTATATTTGGTTCCTTTTTATTTCATTCATGAAGGTTTAGGGCAGCACTAAAGTGTGGTTTTAGAATACGTGGGCATTGCATTATGCGGCCTTGTTCTTCTAAGCTCCTCAAATTCCATCCCAATAATATCTTCCCATTGACATATTGGGATTCTAACCCGGGTCCATTGGATTACCAGTCCAGTGGCAAGACCACTCCGCCACACCTCCCCACGTCTCTTAAAAAAACTTCCGCGGCAAATAAGACTAGTGAGAGGCGTCTCATAAGACAGCTTCAAGAGAGCCCTCGATGTCAAATTGCAGAAAGTCCCAGACGAGCTCCTTCGAACAGTCTCCTACACCAATTTTCAAACCACAACGAAGGGCGGTGCGTTTCTCGGTGCCACTAGCAGAGTGAACCCTACATAAGTGAACTGAGTTGGGTACTAAACTCTGCATATTAGTTAAGTTATCAAGCTGAGGACATGCCAATTTACTATCAGCTGGAAAAGAACGACTTCTAATATTAATCTTGTTGACTCAGTAGATATCCTCTAACGATGCTATAATTGGGGTTGTCAGAATAATTAGTAATATCTATTGTGTGTTATTATACTGGCTAACAAAACCAATATACAATTGTAAGTGGTATATATCATATATGTTTCTAATTTAATTCTGTGGAATTTGCAACCTCCCTTAGCCAATGTCAGCGGGCCTTTAGCTTTAGTTATTGAAAAAGACAATAGTCAATACACTTACTCAATAAAAGGATGGAAAAAACAAGAATGCAATCTGTTAAAATTCTCTTTATTTCTCAACTGACCTATCAACAACATTTATATTTTGTTCCTATGTACAGATTCTCTATTAATGTTACGTACAAAACAAATGTTATGGGTTATGTTACAAGACAAGAGTCGGTGATGCCACGATGGGTCCCACGATTAGGTATATAACAGGGTGGTGGGTGGGTAGGAAAGGGGGACGAAGGGATAAAATTGTGTTGGGTGGAGAGGGGGAAAGGAAGATATTTTTAACAAGTGAACCCCTAGAAGAGACGAAGAAGAAAATGGAATTGTTGTATATATATATATATATTTTATAAAACAAAAACAAATATATGTTGTCATGATAAGTGGCCTCCGGAACCATCCCACGAGCCGCGTTTGAAGTCACTACCTGTTATTTGCATTATAGTGAGCATAGGTGTATACTTAATACAGTAACACCTTATACATTGCGGTCGCTATTTGAAATATTTGTGCGATACTGAACATACTGTAAACATATATTTCGAAAAGTTGACGAAAGGGATTTTAAACTTTAGATAAATAGAAACAGCTTTTGGTAATGCTTTGCTTGCAGTTCGTGGGCACAAGACCTAAAACTTCAAACCATGCCACTTCAAATTACAGATATACTGGCTGTCGTTATACGATTGTGTTCAAACCAAAGGAGTAGGAACTATCCCCATTAAACTTTTACCCCCCATAACATTTTTCTAAATTGCATAACATTGTCCAATGATAGCCGAAACATAAGCCAAAAGAGATCTAAAAAATGCCGTATTAAATTATATGTAATTACTCAAAAAATGGCTCATGAGATAGCTATAGAGTTCAGAACCTAATAAGATATAATAGTTGTTTCACAAAATGACCACCAATAGTAAGTAGAAAATGGACAACGTTCTCCATTTCGACGTCATTTTGGTACCACCAATTTTTAAGCTCACAATGGAAACTATAATAGATAAGTTCCTATAAGTTTTCCTTCACTATCTAAATTGAAAGTACCCTGTACCAATTATATTGCTTTATTACGCTGGAAGTTCATGAGCCCTCTAAATAACATATTAACATGTATACATTTTCGAAACCATTGGGATAATTTTTAGAACTGGTGGTTATAATACATACTGTATATCTAGTCAATATATAATATTAAATAATAATAATAATAATAATAATAATAATAATAATACAAATAATAATAATAATAATAATAATAATAATAATAATAATAACATCAGACAAAATAATATTGGATCGAAAAAGTGTAATAGTCAAATGCTAAAGTTGGCCTCAAAATGTCGCCAAAAGCTGTCCATACTATTTACTAAAGTGTACGTAATAAGCCATCTTAATAGGAGGTTGGGGTGTTGGGGTGTTGGGGGAGGGGGAGCTCAATAGATACTGTAGATATAAAAGTCTTGAGTCGCCCCCCCCCCAAAAAAAAAATAAAATAAAAAAAATAAATAAAAAAAAAAAGTGGGGATTGGGCCTGAGCATATAGATAGATAGATAGATAGAATAGATACCCGGTACCGATAGATACACACACTCGTGGGTTCGAGCCTTGGTTGTGGCAGTTCGAACCTGATTGATAAAGTTCCCTGGTACTGATAGATGCAACTCTGTGCTCGGACCTGGGCTGTGGTTAAGGGGGCCCACCTCGCTTTTTATCTCTTTCTCTCCTTCTCTCTTTGGCTTGTATCCATTCGGCCCCATTCAGCCTACTGTGTTAAGACGTTTACCCCCATCCAGGTGTCAATATTTTCCTGGCTAGTGGTAGCGAGCCAGCATATATATATTTTTGTTTTGACAGCAAGCTAAATTTGTAAATTTTTCGATAGAAACATGTATCCTGCGAAGCCGGATTTCTCCATACAATGCTGTCTCGCTATCGCTCGCCAGGAAAACATTGACACCTGGATGTGGGTAAACGTCTTAAAACAGTAGGGTGAATGGGGCCGAATGGATACAAGATAGGGTAAGAGAGAAAAGGAAAGAAAGATAAAACAAAGCTGGTGAACCCCCTTAAGCGAGATTCAGGATTCAATTTAGGATAGCCTGGCCAATTTGTACGCAGTGGTTCATTTAGTACACGAAATTAAGTATACGAAACAAATACCCACAGCATACAGTATACGAAACAAATACCCACAGCATACAGTATATGAAACAAATACCCACAGCATACAGTATAAGTTGAGTAGGAATCATTCTTTCAAGATATGATGACGCATTCTTTTCTGTTTTCTGGCTATTATAGGAGTATTTTTATTCAGATGAGGAAGGGTTTATGGAAGTTAATGGGTTAATTGTGATAGTCTTTACCCTTTCAAGTCCCACAGATCTTTCCTAAGCTGCATAAAATCGTCTAATGATAGCCAGAATAAACTGTCAAAACGCGGCATAATCCTCAAGGGGTTAATAAATTTGGTGTCAATATGTATGATCATAATTTTCAGCATTATATATAATCCATATACATTAACACACTACCCACTGCCTTCTGTACTCATACACGTGTTTTGTTATTTGTAGTTTGGCAACAACAAACCAAATGTCCTGATAAGAGTGAGTCTTTTAACAGCTGTCAACACAATTTCTATTCACTAGGTGCAAAGTACTAAAACATGCCGATATGCCACACCATTTTCTTTCGATGCAGAGACTATGACAAAATAAGTTAATGATATTCAGAATATCATGGCGCTTTAATTATTTATATTTTGACTTATTTTTCATGACAAAAGAAGGGAATATGGAATTCAAAGTGGTACATGCTACCACTCATAACTGCTAGAGTTTATTCTTTATTATTCTTGATTTCCAAAGATCCTTCCGAAATTGCATAACCTCCTCTAATGATAACCTGAATAAAGTGTAAAAATGCGTCTTCAAATACGGAAGGGGTTAATAGTATTTTGTATTAATACCAGGGGACCAAGGCTCACCCGTACATACACTGGAATTGCCTTAGCAGTCAATATACGAAAGGTAAGAAGTTGAGAGTATAATTTGCCAAAGCAAATAAAAGTGTTGACCAGCATAATTACATGCATAATGATTTGTGCAAAACACTGGCCATCATTCCAAAATATTTCAATTACCCCTAGATTTGTGCTAGATAATCGAGTATATTCCTTAAGTGGATTTAATCACCACATATATTAGGATAATACAATCTCTTTATACACAACATTTCAGGGAAATAATGGGAAAGAAATATTGTCCAGTATCAATTCCAAACCGGGTATTATTGTAGTTTAGCTTTTCCTCATATGAGGTCATAGTAATTTTGGTGTCACAGTAAGTTCTTCTTTTGCAAACTAAGTCATCCATATTGTGGACAGGTAAGACTGTTTTCAATCATGTGTGGCAGAAACAATTGTTCTAACAAGTTGTGTGGGGTCATAAATTGCTGAATCAGGATAGATTAAGCTAATTCCAGATTTAGTTTGAGTTGAGAGTGTAATGGTAATGGCTGCAATATATGAAATGGAAGATATAAAAGTGGACAAACAGGTATTTTTTGGGCTAGTTAATAGTATCTCTCAATCATCGTTATGAACATCAATAACCTTCGTTACCTAGTGCTTAGGTTAAACATAGCATTTACAAGGTCTAGGAATTGTTCACAGGTTGAATACCGGAATGGACATACAGTACTGAGATGACGTTTTTGCTGGAAGAATTCTCTACGACATGACCTGTGACCCATCTAGCCCCCACCCCAATCCCCCGTTCCAAGGCGGCCAAGGGTGACCAGCGCCCATAGCCTCGTGGAAGGACTTGGGGTGTGCCTCCTAAGACACCCTCTGATGCTATTAATCCAGATTATATTCCTGTTCAATGTTTTAGTTGTATAGCATAAATATTGCACATAGACTCCTTAATGCCGTGTGATGGACTACAATACAAAAACACATAAGTTAGAGAGTAGAACATGTTCAAAATATTCTTAAATAAACATAGCAATTACAAATTGTGCTTGACAATAAATAAAATATCTTACTAACAACACAATATTATTATAGTCTACAATAAAAACTACAATAACATAAGACAATATCTTATTTTGCAATGAATATTACACATATTTATTATGAAAACAGCATCAGGTGGTGTTGAAAAGGCTACGACCCAAGTGCGGCCGAGCGAGGTTATAGCTACTATTTAATACCTGCGAGGGGCACCTACCTGAGGGGCCTGAGGCTCCTACAGGGTGTCTGGGCGCCTGCCGGGGACTCGGGACCCCCAGAGTGTGATCTCAGATATAACCAGATTATGTGGCTGATTCATTATGACAAGTGGATATATTGGGCTGGAGAGAAACACTGGAAAGATCTTGAATTTTGTATTTCTCTAACGTTTCAGGCTATGCATATCCCCTCTTCAGAGATAATGTTATAAGACAAATTATCTCTGAAGATGGGTTTTCCAGTCTAAAATGTTAAGAAATATCAAGAGTTCAAACTCTCCTGTGTTTCCCTCCTACCCAATTTCTCCATAACCAGAGTAAATATGTGCGCTTGAATCACTTTCTGCAACTTGATAGTTTCAGTAAAGGATCAAAAGATCAGCATAATAAACTATCAACTTACATCAAAGATACTGAGAAGGGTTCAGTGATATACTCATTCAAAAGTTCTTCAAAGCTTCTCACACACATGAGGTATTTTTATTTTTCATAATTAAAACACAACAAATAGAATGTCAAGACAGAACAGAAAACAAAAATATATCGGCCAGGAGCAACCACTGTCCAGACATCACCTGAAGAAGGAAACGCATTGTAGGAGTATCGGCATCGGGACACAAATGAATGTCTGTTCAATTCTCAACCACTAATGTCAGTTCTGCCTGCCAAACCGATTACTGTTTTAACTAGCTCCTGGGTATATGCGAGTGGTTCAGTCATTTATGTAAATGACACACACACACGGCACCTGGCTACAACAGTTTTCAGACTAGTTTGCCGAACTGTGCATGTGTGACAACCTTAGATAAGTACCTAGTAAGTACGAATCCCCTTTCAAAGTTACTATGTGAGTCTCCCTAAAGGCGAGTGTGTCAAGTAGTTATTGTTTGACCACAGCATCAACATAAGGTGTGCCAATTTCAGAAGGAACAAATATGTTCTGGGCGTTGCTGCCTGGTTAAGGGGTGACCAGACAACTCGACCAACACACCATTTCAACTAGTATATTTCAATCAGTGCAAACTATACCAGCACTGGTAGGTTAGGTTAGGGTAGTCTCAGTTAGTATTTTAAATAGACACTAGCTAAGACGCAGTGGTTGAAATCTATTGGCTGAAATGGTGTACTAGTGCAGTTGTCTGGGAAACTGCTTATGAATAATACTTAAAAGTCATGTTTTCTGTCCATAGAAACATAACTAGAACAAAAATATCTAACATCAGGATTGATAAAATAGTTGTGTAAGTAGTGCTTGAGCAAGATTTCAAGCTTAACTTACTTAAAAATTTTGGATGGTTGAAAAATGTGTCAATACTTATGGAATAGAACCGAACTTAACATAAACAACACTAATTTCATCATTGCATTAAAGTTGCAAAGTGCCCTAAAAATCACCATAACCGACACTACATTCCTAATAATTATTAGAAGTTAAATGAGAACTTAAATACATTGTTTGAGTAATGCCGCTTATAAAGGCATAGTCGTGAGCACTAATAGCTAAATACACATTTGAATCAGTATCGAACACAAGCAAGGCATTACAGAACCTTATCATATCCCAAATGTTTCAGAATTTGACTATAAATTTTCAAAGATTCAAAAGGGTGCAACCTTTATAATGCTCAAGTATGTACCCGGTAATGTTTTAGATAGTTGTCAACATATATGCAAAGGTAATTTCTATGTGGTTTACATTCAGTATCCTGAACAGACTAGCTAGTGTGAGGCAACATGTGTTTCACCAACACATTTACATTTTTCTCTGACCTTCAAGCAACATTACGACACCGAATACGACTTCTTTCTGCAGCAAGCGCCCCTAGACTTTCCAAATCATCTATGAAATCTTTTCAGCAAAATAATACCCTCTAATGTTAAAAATATATTAATTAAGAATAGATTGCTTAACTTGAAATCAGTTTGTTATGTTAGAAAGTATATTAACTGAACATAGAATCATACGGTGTACTGACGAAAACAGATTGGTAGAAGATGATAAATAGAGACGGCTTCCTAGAACAAATTGCTAAATAAATTTCAATACTGAGAATGGAAATACGAAATATTGTCTTAGACCTTTTCAAATCACACATGGATCCCTCCACAACTCACACGCTTAGTTAGGACGACGGTGAGAAATTGGAAGTTAAGTAAAATGGAGAGAATTCAAATGATGAACTTAACGTTGAATTATGTAGGATTTTTTTTGTTATTACTTAGCGGATATGCCAGTTCAAGTGCATTATTATTTGTAGTCTTGGAACCTTTGTAGAACAGAATCTATATTTTGTTCTACACCGTCGTCTACAATAGGTCCGAGACTACAAACATACATCAAGTGGGGAAAAAATATGTTAATCTTTTAACAAACCTAACACTGGCCAAGGAACATTGTGTGTACTTTGAAATGGTCTATGCACACAAAATAGCTTCAGGGAAACCACTGGTTAACGTAACCAAACAACACCTTAAGGTTGTTCGGCTTTACTTGTTTTGTGTATGGGCTTGCTTTCCTTCCCGTAATAAATAGATAATATTCGCTTCTCAACCAAATACTTTATTCATATAGTAACGAACTGGAGTGAGTGATGGGATAAAAACACAAAGTATTTAGGAGGGGCCTGCTATTAACAATTGAACTATGAAAAGAGGCAAAAATGTAATGTACGAATCGAAGCAACCACATGCTTGGTTGGTAGTGAAAGAAAACAAGAATAATGAATAAGGTGAGGTAAGTTCCTGTGCTTAGTATTTCCCTTGTATGTTCTGTGGAGGCGGTTTCATGCGAGCACATATTCCAGCAACATTTGATCAGCAACTCTATCCTGTTGACATTTTAGGACTATTTTATACAGATATCGATGATTACACTGAAGATACTGTAGATCATCTTTAGTGATACTTGTAAAACTTTACTTATGAAGCTGCGAGACCAGATTTGTCAACAAGCAGTTGCTGAAAAGAGCCCTTCTGTGATTCCAACAATGTTATTTTGTTTTTCCTTCCTTTCATTGCTTAAGCTTTTAATCAAGTGAAGGCATGGTAAAGATCTCTCACCTCTATTCCTCCGGAAAAGACACCAGAATCTAACAAAATACCAGCATAGTGTGGTGGGTATTCAATGACTACTTGGCCAGTAACTTTTGCATCTGGGGATGACAGCCTAAATTTTGCGATTTACAGCTTTACATTGTTAATGATGTGTCAGCATATTAGATTGTAACAAAACTTTTACCCAGAATAAGAGGGTTAATTTGTACTTATTTTTAAATTATTCATTAATTTCATACATTTATAACACATAAATTTAATGTGCATTATAGATATGCTTAAAAGTCTTAAAGTATGGTTGCATTACTATGTGAAGCAATTATCATACACTATGCATCAAAAGTACCAGTTTTGTTACAGTCAACTTGTTATTGCATCACAAATCAACAGAGTAGGCTACTCTTCAAGCTTCAACTGTGTATCAGGTCTCGTATGTATCAGACTAACAAATCAATGATACTGTAGATTTAGATATGCCACAACCGCTGCTTGTTGTAGTAATTTCATCCACAATTCATTGCAACTTTCTCCTTAAATGAATAAAGAATAATGAGCATTTGGTGAAAACATCGTCAAAAGCTGAAACTTTTGGTTGTATTGGATTTGAAGAAAAAAGTAAGATGTTCTATCAACAGAGCTTATTGTCAACAGTTCATATCAAAGTAAGATGTTCTATCAACAGAGCTTATTGTCAACAGTTCATATCAATCTCAAACTTTTGACCAACATGGAAGTGAAAACAATTAATCCTTCAATGAAACATATTTTTTTTCAGATATATCTCAATTCTCAATTTTCACCAGAAGTGAATTTATAAATGCAAGAGAATTGGTACAGTGTCAAAAGTCATCAAAACCTCCATTACTTCAAACTTTAATGGCAACTTTTAATGTTCTCCTTTCAATCATGAACTAAGTTCTTCTACAATCACCCATTAATTAGGTGTATTGAAGAGTAGATCGTCATTTGATTAAAAGAAAATACTTAAACCCGAGTCGAGGAGCAGTATCATAACTATCGCCCCTAACTGTACAAGCAGATTAGAAAGGTGGTCTAGGTCAATGTGGCCTCATATCCCCGGTGCAGACAAATGCCCGGGTCCTCAAAACAAGCATAAGTCATTGTGAGACTCATTAGATAAAAGGTGAGGTAATTTAATTCGGTATTTTGAATTGATACCTTGCTCTTTCGGACTATGACTGAATCGGACTGGAAAAGTCCCATATTTCTAGACAAACTTTATCATTGTCGGTGGAAATAATAATAGTTTTGTCGAACTCCAAGCCAGTCAATGAGATGCACTAGATGTTGTAAATGAAGTGAGAGCACTGTAATAATGTTCTGGCACTTCTAGTTCCAAGTACAGTACAGCAACTAGCAGAATACATTGACTGTCTAGCAATACGGTAAAATTATAGTAAGCTCCACAAATAATAATAAGTTTGTCTTAGAATATGGGTCAAAGTGCTTACTAGATAGCTACTCCAGTAGCCTTAGGCTTCTCGGGATCCGATAAAAACAGGTTTTACTGCGACCAGTTATAACATAACGGTAGTTTGAGTAATGGATTGGAGTTATAATTTCGGCTGTCAAGATACGACAGACATAGGAAGATGAGATGTCTTTAGTGCTTTGAGAATCCGAGCCAGAATTGGTAAGGCACTCACAGATCACCAGTGCCTCGATCACGCCTAATCAAGAAGTACAGTGATATAAAGCAAAGTCACACAAGCAAATTCTACAGCAAATTCAATCAGCATCATATATACATTGTATATAGCACAATTTCAAATGTTCTTTTCAATTTGCAATGGAGAGAACTATTTCAACTGGCAACTAGTTTCTGACAAAAGTTCAAGGCTCATTCATGATGGTAACAGTGAGCACTCTTTCATGATGGTAACAGTGAGCACTCTTTCATGATGGTAACAGTGAGCACTCTTTCATGATGGTAACAGTGAGCACTCTTTCATGATGGTAACAGTGAGCACTCTTTCATGATGGTAACAGTGAGCACTCTTTCATGATGGTAACAGTGAGCACTCTTTCATGATGGTAACAGTGAGCACTCTTTCATGATGGTAACAGTGAGCACTCTTTCATGATGGTAACAGTGAGCACTCATTCATGATGGTAACAGTGAGCACTCTTTCTGTAAATTTGCAATCATCAGTGTTATTCAATCAACATTACAGTTTGATTTGCATTGGTATCGGCATCTCCAATGAAGGTACATTATTCAAGATGGCTGAATTCTATTACAAACTAAGTTATAAATC
This sequence comes from Paralithodes platypus, assembly GCA_032716605.1. Taxonomy (NCBI): domain Eukaryota; kingdom Metazoa; phylum Arthropoda; class Malacostraca; order Decapoda; family Lithodidae; genus Paralithodes; species Paralithodes platypus. The sequence goes on along the minus strand of CM064483.1, from coordinate 28,864,359 downwards.
TGCCAGACTAGGAATGCTCAAGAAATTTGCTGCGTGACTCCCACTTTAGGTTTGGAAAGGGAGTAGTTACTGAACTAAAAAGATAATACAATATAAAATAAAATAATAATAATTATATATATATATATATATATAATAAAAACAAATCATGGTACTGTATGTTGTTTTAGCTACATATACAATTCGCTGATCTTGTTAGATATGTCGAGTTTTAGGATACATGTACTTAATTTTCATTCGAAGTAAGTACGATTGGATCGATTTTTACTACTTTTACAGAGTTGGACATTATTAAGTGTGAAATGACGTTAAGTTATCCTCTCTGACTGATAATTGTTTTTTTGATTTAATTTGTTTCTAAATTATTGTACAATATATCTACCACATAGGTCTACATTTTCGTCTCGTTACTCAGTTGACTTATTGAATAGGTTCCTTGCTACTGCCCTAACCACCAGCTTGAGTCTTTATAAAAATGTTTGATTCTACGTTATCGACCATTGCGCATCGAGGCACTGGAGGGGTCAAGTATATTTGTGCTTTACAGACTAGTTCGTTCATCTTACCAGGGGGAGGAATTTCGTCGTTCAACCGATCTTCTGACACTTAATAGCAAAATAAGAAACTACTACACCTTTGCTTCAAAATAATAAACTGTATTTCATCATTTACATTATCTTTCAGTATTAACCCATTTTCAGCGAATGAAGTCATCAAACACGCACACTATTTCCCACCTTTCTTCTTGCCTTAAGTGACATCTGGTAAGGGAGAGACTCACCCACACAGATTAAGTTTGGCTTACAACAAGGTGAAGGTAGTATCTCTGAGACACTTTCTTATACATTTCATTCTCACTCTGCCTCTCCCATGCATTCTGGAGTATCTGACAGGCCACTCAAGAGGACTTCTTGATGTCTACTGGCAGCTGAACTGTGACTTAATTCTAATGAAGGAATTTATCATCAATTACATAAACAGATTAGTAAAATGTAGCAGCAGCAGTTTCTTATTCTGCAATCCAGTGTTAGGAAATCGCTGTTTGTGGATGACGTTTCTCACTCGGTTAAAATGAATACAGTTCGTGTTATCCAAGTTAAGTCTTATTAGTCATGCAAGAAAACAAGGAATGGATACATGGATGTGTGATTAATGTTTAACATGGAAACACGTGACTCCTTATGGCAACAATTGTCAAGATGAGTAAACACAAATGTTAGACAGTTTCAAAATCTCGAAGCTTGCTTTTACACAAAAGGATAGATTAATTTATATTTCTTAAAAGGGAAATACAGTGGCTAAACATGTTTCCTACAATAAACAAATTTTACAGATAGTATTAATTTTCTGGAGTACAATACTGCTTTGTTATATCTTCCATTTATTTTGCTTTGGAACATAAAAATTAGACTTTTCTTCATTATGAGCTGCACAACACAGATCCAAAGAGATCTTCAGGCTGTTTTACAACTATAGAAACACCTTTCGATATTTTGTTTAATCGAGGTCAATGTACTGTATATATATTCCACTTTCCATCCATTAGGAATATTCAGATAAGTCCTATGCATAATGCAACGTTTACTCTTATACAGTTACTGACAGATGTTGTGTTGTAGTACACCCACCAATGGAAAAGAATCAACGCTATCATATTATTATACCCGTATAACGGGGCGGAATGAAACTTTTGCTAGGTACAGTGAAACTGCCGACACAGGTAAATGGTACACATTATGAGGAAGAATTTGGACACACTAACGCAATTATATGATAAAATTGTTATGATCACACATACTGATTCATTGTGTTTTGTTATAGTGATTGAGCTTATACATTTTAGTAAAAGATATGTGCAGATCGGGTTTGGTTATGTTGGGTGTATATTGATAGGGATAGAGGAAGAACTAGGGGATACCATAGGAAGACTTCAATCGAGATTATTTGGTGTGATCTTCGGGCAAAGAAATTAATTACAAAAAAGTTGCCACGCTAAAATATGGCTTCCTAACGAAAACCTAGAAATAGCCGTAAACCACTAATGGTGAAGATGTGTACTGTCCTAGGCTTAGCGTCAGGTACTGTACCACTTACTTGTGAAGGCGGATGTACAAGATACAGCCAAATTAATCAATATACCACATTCTAGTTCCATAATACTAAGCATCACACAGGCCGGCTGTTTTGTATGATATTGTACACTGTCTATAAACAATAAAGAATGGTCAAATGGTCTTGAAATGTTGAATAATATCGATACATAAGTCATAGAAATGTCATGTAGCATTCTTGAGAAAAATTAGGAGTACATTCTCATCATGAGTAATAGAAGGATGGATTTGTATTTATATTACAGTATAAAACCAATCCACATAGATTAAGACAATTTCTACCAGATGTTGTTATATTGGTGCCTGATGGTCTTTAGTCATACAGTATATTTGAGCATATATATTATTAGCATTATCTAACTTACGTGAACCTGATTAAACTGAACACATTATATTCAAAGGATAGACTCGTTAAAAAAAGGCATACAACGAATCAGAGGGTTGTTTTCAAAATGTTCTAACTTAAAAAAGTTCATTTTGCTTTATCGTCCCATACTAACCATGCTTTAAACACTTTTTAAACTAAATTTAATAATTTGGACGTAGCTAGAGTTATTTTTCTATGTGGATGAGCGAGACAAAAAGCAAAAGTGCCTGTGACGAGTGCCTCCCCCAGGAGGTTCATCAACAGATAGTCATTCGCTTGAAATGAAGCGAAAATGTAATGAGATGGCTGTGTTTAAGTTCTTAACTGCGAGGGGCTACTTCTCAAGCTAAAAAGATTAATGTGTTGGTAATCAAGCAAAATGTGAAAATCTGTCATCATACAAAGAGTCTTAAATCATGTTTCCAATTCCAACACATATGTTCCTATTAATATACTATAATTTCAGTTACAGCCAATTCTAACCCTGATCCATTTTACTGTATATTAAATACATTTAACCCATGATCATCAACCCATAAGTTAATATAACCTGAAATACTTTTTAACTTATATTATAACTTTGGTTCTTCGAAGTGTTCTAAAACATATGTATATTTGTTTGTAGCCAAATTATAGTATATTTGGTCACTTCAATTCACAATTAAACATATATACTGTATATCCTGCAATTACATTAATTCAAATTAGTTGTTACCATTCAAGTCATTATATTTTCTGTTAAACCTCTACATTACTTCTACAAACATAATAGCTGCTACAATGCCATACATATCAGAACAGTAGTTAATAAGTATATCTACCATAGCAACCAAACCACCACTACAAAACATTAATATTGGAATGGATGAAAAATCATAATTAACCCAATATAATTTTCCAACTTACCCTGACAGTTATGGCAATGCCACACACAAACTATTAGAGACTGAGTTAGGAGTCTTCAGATAATTTAAGATAATATAGGTTTCAATTTTTGTGTGAGTACACCAGGGGTGCGTTCACCAAGGTTATCAGTCAATTGTTCGATATAAATTAATCAATCAATGTTCCATTGCTCTAGTGAACGACACATATCACCAATCACTGATTCTTGTTTGTGATTGGTCAGTCACCTCAGCCCGCCGTCACGTGAGGTGCTAATGACAATATCAGATAATGTAGGAATACTTGGAGTGGTGGAGTCTATTACTGTAGAGTTGAACCTTTGTATCAAAGCTTAATTTTTTTTTTTTTTTTACGATGGTAATTTCGTGAATTAAGGTACCGGTAGTTACTGGGCCTAGCGGTGTTTATATTTTTTGGATGATTCAGTAATTTTTTTTTTTTGGATAGCCACCCTCTCACACCAATCGCTCTAACTGTAGTTACTCGCTCTGATTCGACGAATCGTTAGCAATCACATTCACTCGAGTTATACAGTAGTGATTGACCTAGCGATCAAGGTGGACGCACCTTAGATGAGTGGACATACAATTCTCAACCCTGTCATAGGATATCAAATGCAAAACTTCATTGTATCAAAGGTAAAACTCATTAGGTAGGTAAACTATATTTAGGCTCGGAGCCCATGATTTTGAGTAATGCCTCCGCTTAAAGTACACATGTGACAAGGGATTTGAATGTTGACAATCGTTCCCGTTTGTGAATTCTACTCATAAGAAGCATTTCATACACATATGATCGATTTATAAGCAGCTAAATCCAAGCACAATGAAAATATGAAGGTATACTAAAGAACAATTGAAGGTAACATGGCTAAAAATGTTTTTACTTCGTATTAAAACACATTTAATATTAAATGCACATAACATCAAATATGAAACTTGAAATGGCAACACTCATAGAACTTCTGTGCCTAGCAGATCAGAGATATTCCCAACAAATGGCTATATTAAAAGCAGGAATATCGTGTTGGATGAAACACTCAAATATTACATAAATAATAATAATTGGAAACATTTCATTTTTCTAAATATATAAAATCTTAAATATACTGAGCTGGGGAGGAGCAGTTGTTCATTATGACTTTGAGGAGTCATCGAAGGGCAGACTCATAGACAACATAATTTAATTGATGATCATCTCTCATCGGCCTATGAAAAGTTCATATTTTGAAATTTCAGAAAGAAAAAAGTATTGAAATTAAAATAATAGCTTGCTCAAAATGGCGAAGAGAGCATCAAGTAACACGATATCCCGTTTGTTAACCCATTCAGATACGATGACGCATATTGTGTATGTGTTATGGCGATTATTGGACGATTTTATTCAGATTAGGAAAGTAGATGGAAGGCAGAGGGTTAATTGAGATAGTCTTTACCCTTATAATTTCCAAACATCCTTCCCAAGCTGTATAACATCCTTCCCAAGCTGTATAACATCCTTCCCAAGCTGTATAACATCCTTCCCAAGCTGTATAACATCCTTCCCAAGCTGTATAACATCGTCTAATGATTGCCAGAATAAGCTGTCAAATTGCGGCATAATCTTCTAGGGGTTAATATGGCCTAGAACAAGCAGGTCAAAACGGTCACACTCTTAACCCTAGTTGGTCTGAAGGTCTTTTTGGGCAACCCCTGTTTCGTTCAATTTTTTGAGAGTTTTAGACATTTCACCCCATTAGTTTGGCGATAATACACATTTCACCCAATTCCGGTGTCATATTCTTTCTGGGCGAGCGATAAGAAATCTATCGAATAATGTACAAATTTAGGTTGAAGGGGGTCGGGTAGACAATGTTTAGTTTGAAGGAAGACTGGGAAGGCGTTGTTGTTAGCCTAGGGCACAAATTAAAATATATTGCTCGTAAATGTCAAAAGCAAGCACATCCTCAATAATAATTACGATAAGCAAAATATCATAACCCACGAGACGTCAGGCCAAATAGGGTTAAACAGCCACAACCAAAATGGCCAAGTCTAAGAAATGGTTAAGCTTGGTTTGGTCATGTTACACCATGATCGGGTAAATTAAGTTCGGATAAGTCAGGTTAGGTGAAGTTAGGAGGAGTTAGGTTCGGAATGGTATGGGCAACATAGGTTAGGTTAGGATGAGTTAGGTTTGGTTTGGTTTGGTTTTGCCAAGTTAGGTTAGGTTAGGATGAGTTAGGTTTGGTTTGGTTTGGTTTTGCCAAGTTAGGTTAGGTTAGGATGAGTTAGGTTTGGTTTGGTATGAGCATGTTAGGTTAGGTTAGGATGAGTTAGGTTTTGTTTGGTTTGGTTTTGACAAGTTAGGTTAGGTTAGGATGAGTTAGGTTTGGTTTGGTAAGGGTATGTTAGGTTAGATTAGGATCAGTTAGGTTTGGTTTGGTTTGGCATGAGCATGTTAGGTTGGGTTAGGAGGAGTTAGGTTCGGAATGGTATGGGCATGTTAGGTTAGGTTAGAATGAATTAGGTTTTGTTTTGTTTGGTATTGGCATGTTAGGTTAGGTTAGGATGAGTTAGGGTTTGTTTGGTTTGGTATGGGCATGTTAGGTTAGGTTAGGATGAATTAGGTTTTGTTTTGTTTGGCATTGACATGTTAGGTTAGGTTAGGATGAGTTAAGTTTTGTTTTGTTTGGTTTTGCCATCTTAGGTTAGGTTAGGATGAGTTAGATTTGAATTGGTATGGTCATGTTAGGCTAGGTTAGGTTAAATTAAGTTTGGATCGGTCTGGTCATGTTAGGTAAGGTTTGGTTTGAATTGGTCTGGTCATGTCAGGTTAGGTTAGGTTAGGTTAGGTTTGGATTGGTCTGGTCATGTTAGGTTAGGTTAGGTTAAGTTAGGTCTTGATTGGTCTGATCATGTTAGGTTAGGTTAGGTTAGGTTAGGTTAGGTTTGGATTGGTCTGGTTATGTTAGGTTAGGTTATAATGAATTAAGTTTGGTTTGGTTGTGTCATGTTAAGCTAGGATAGGATACAGTAGCTTTAATTAGTAAGGTTTGGTTTGCTTTTGTCTTGTTATGATAGGTTAGGATAAGTTTTTGTTTTGTTTGGTTAGGTTAGGTTTTGTTTAGTCTTGTTAGGTTAGGTAAGGATAAGTTAATTTTGGTTAGGTTAGGATACTGGGGCCGTTTTGGTTGTGGACGTTTAGGAGTTTTATGCCGTTTAAACTTGATATCTGACCAAACACAGCCTCTGAACATATTACCCAGAACAACAGCAAGTCAAAATGGATCAAATCAATTTAGGGGGCATCTAATCTAATACTGTGAAACTCTCTCAAACGTAACTGTGTATATTTTATATTTTGATAAACTTTCACACATGCACTGTAAAATGAGGTCATGTCGATATCCTGGACTGATACTATATATGTAGAATAAACATTATTATACTATTGCGTTCCGAAATATTGAATAAATGTACCGAGATGCAACCGTGATTCTCTATTATCATATGTTAGGAAACTTGGTTCAAGTTTCTGAATCTAACGAAAAATCTTCGACATAACCGCAATTTACAGTATATACCTTCTTTATAATTCTATAACATAACAGTATTTTGATATACACTTTGTAGAGCATTATACATCAGTTTTAATAGTTAACCATTCTGTATCCCACAAACTATTCTCTCATACAAAATTGATACTCGTCACATGTACAAATAGATGCATTAGTTGATATATTGTAAAATATGTGCATTTCGTAACAATGACACTCTTGATTTTAAAATTGTAAAATGGGATCAAATTGACAAAAACATCTAATGGAAAAGACATTCCATCTGATACACAAGCATTTGACTCCTGCAAACAATAGTTGATTCATGCTTTCAAGCTGACGACAATGTTGTAAATATATTTAGAAATAGCCAGTACCGGTACTTCTAAATTATATATTTCTATATTTCTCAGTTTAAGGGATCAAGTTAATCCTTTAAGTCCTTGATTTGATCTAAGAATACAATGACCTCGACCGTTTTTTTTTATATGCATACTTTAGTTAAAAAATTTACTTTGATTTCTTAATTTCATAGGCGTAAAATAGATGTTCATAAAGTAAAACATATTCAGTCATCTGATTGAAAGGGTAAAACATATACAGTCATCTGATTGAAAGGGTTAGGAAAACGAAGAAAGTGAAGAAGTAAAGAATGTAACGAGGGATTGTGGTGTGGTATTGATATATAATTGACGGTAAAGTTGGAGACAGATATTCGTGGTACACTACCCAATGGGAGCAGGCTAAAGGGGGGGTTCTGGGGGTTTTCTGGTCTCCCTTCTTCCTCATGCTTAGCCCCATTTTGAGATTTTAAGACATTCGTTCCATAACTTTGGTGATTATAAGACCTTTCACCCATTTTCTTGGCCAATATTAAAACCTTTCGTGCCAATTAGGTATCGATTTGTTTTCCTGGCGAGCGTTAACGAGCCTGTAACTTACGAGGAGCCTGCCTTTGGCCGGGACAATTTTTCTACCGATTTTTTTTTTGTTTTAATCCCGACAGGGGGTATTGAGGGTGTTTTTTTAAAGTTGCTAGAGGTCTTGTGAGCAAACTATAAATAGAAACCCTTTGCGGCTTCAACCTTGATGTCCACAATTAGAATGGCCACAAACCATAGCAGCCTAGGTTGTGTTATATTGTGGTACAGTATTGTTTGCTTGCATGTGTTTATATTAGGGAGTCATCACTTCTGGCCTACCTATAATGAATGGACTATACAGTATACTGTATAACCTAAACTTTATATTCTGTCCGTTGTGTTTAGTAAATTATTCTATGAGATGTTCTGTATAGTCCTAAGTGTATGTGTTTGCCGTACTGTTATGCTAAAATTAACACTGGTCCGACATCTTGGGGGCTATTATGATAATTTGTTTTACTATTTATGATGACTTTGCTTACTTTTGCCATTTTCGAGCAATATAATTTAGTTTGTCTTCTAGGCTATCAAAAAGACCTTTTCAGACTTCCTTCAAACTCAACAAAATGCCCACCCAGACTTCTTTCAATCTAAATTTGTACATTTTTCGATAGAAAAATTTCCCCGCCGAAAGTCAATTTCTTGCAAGTTACAAGTTCGCAATCGCTCGCCCAGAAAAAATGTCAACACCTGAACGATGTAAAGTATCTTATTATCGCCAAACGAATTAGATGACACGTCTTAAAACCTCCAGACTAATGGAGCAAAGCAGGGAAGCCCCAAAGCTTTCCTCCCTTGGACCAAATTGGGTTAATGCCCCATCTCTCCTTTCAATATTCTGGAAGTGCCAATCTGCAATTGATCACTTGCAAGCTTTGAGCTATTAGGACATTGGAGTCTTAGATATGTAGCAGAACTACCAGTTAATATGTGGTTGTAGTACATAATTATATAATGACATAAAATCAAATTCAGCAACATTTCTATCCATAACAAACTCACATCACGTTTGTATTTTTGCTAAATATAGAAGAAGTTTACGACTTCAACTTCCATATATCCTACAATGTGGTCTGTTGGCGATAGGGAGGCAACAATGACAATATGTTATAAGCATTAAGGGGAGGTCTTTGTGTTGGCGATAGGGAGGCAACAATGACAATATGTTATAAGCATTAAGGGGAGGTCTTTGTGTTGGCGATAGGGAGGCAACAATGACAATATGTTATAAGCATTAAGGGGAGGTCTTTGTGTTGGCTATAGGGAGGCAACAATGACAATATGTTATAAGCATTAAGGGGAGGTCTTTGTGTTGGCGATAGGGAGGTAACAATGACAATATGTTATAAGCATTAAGGGGAGGTCTTTGTGTTGGCGATAGGGAGGCAACAATGACAATATGTTATAAGCATTAAGGGGAGGTCTTTGTGTTGGCGATAGGGAGGCAACAATGACAATATGTTATAAGCATTAAGGGGAGGTCTTTGTGTTGGCGATAGGGAGGTAACAATGACAATATGTTATAAGCATTAAGGGGAGGTCTTTGTGTTGGCGATAGGGAGGCAACAATGACAATATGTTATAAGCATTAAGGGGAGGTCTTTGTGTTGGCGATAGGGAGGCAACAATGACAATATGTTATAAGCATTAAGGGGAGGTCTTTGTGTTTTATGGACCCCCTTCCTCGTGTTTATCCCCATTAATTGTGAGTTTTTCAGACGTTCGCCTCATTAGTTTGGCAGTTTTAAGACATTTCACCCCATTTCTTTGTCAATATTAGCACATTTCGTGCCATTTAGATGTCAATTTTTTCCTGGCAAATGATATCGAGCCTGTAATTTAGGAGGATCCGGCCGTTGGCTGGGATATGTTTCTACCAAAAAAAATTACAAATTTATCTCGAATTTATTTATCTTGGGGATGTTTTTTAATTCTTGACAGAGGTCTACGGAGCAAACTAACCCCAACATCTTAATAGTGACAGAGGGGTTATAAGTTGTAAGTATATTGAAATGGAAATATGGAATACTTAAGTTATTGCACATTACCTTATCGACGGCTACGGTTATCAATATGAACACTGGTAGGTCACTATAGTAAATGCCCATCATCACCTCAACGACGGACTAAATCCAAGACGACAATTAAGTCCAATGTAGTTTAATTGACTGGGTCTGGTATTCTTTCCTCTCACTTAAACATTAGGCTACCATAGCGCAGTTGGGAATATGAACATGATTAGATTAATATCCAGTTTTCGAGAATAGATAATAAATCGTAGGCGTGTGCATAAACCTTTAACCGTCCTGGTGGTGTAATGGTTAGAGTGTTTACAAATCTGTGTATGATAACCCTGGTTCGAATCCCGGTGGATCACATATATGCTTTCATTAATTTCATTGGGGGTGTTTTGTGTTGTGGTGAAATTAATAAAAATATAGATTAGGTTGAACAATTATTTTGTTTTGGCTAGGAATAAGCATAAGGAAGTTAAGGGTAGGTTATTATTTCTTATTTTTGTGGGGCTCCCTTCTCCCTCATGTTTTGCCCCATTAGTTGTGAGACTTTAAGAAATTTGCCCCATTAGTTTGGCAATCTTATAACCTTTAGCCCCCGCCAATATTGAGACTGTTCGTGCCATTTAGGTGTAAGTTTTTCCTGGCGAGTGACAGCGAACTTGTGATTAAGGAGGGACCGGTCTTTGTCAGGGACATATTTCTACTGAAAACTATACAAATTTATGTCGAAGGGGCAGGGCAATTTTTTGTATTTAATTTTATAGCTTGATAGAGGATTAGGGAGCAAAGTTGCCCTCACCCCTTAAATTGAGTAAGATTAGGTTAGGTTAGGTTAGATGGGAATAGATTAGGTTAGGTTAGGTTAGATGGGAATAGATTAGGTTAGGTTAGGTTAGATGGGAATAGGTTAGGTTAGGTTAGGTTAGGTTAGGTTAGGTTAGGTTAGGTTAGGTTAGGTTAGGTTAGGTTAGGTTAGGTTAGGTGGGAATAGTATTATTCACTTGGGCCTGACTTGGATAGGTGAGGGCTTAAATATTAAGTGACCAGAGAAGTGTCCCAGCCGAATGCCGAGTCCACCTACATTACAGGTTCGCTGTTGCTCGCCAGGAAAGAACAAAAAATACACCTAAATGGTACGAAAGGTCTTAATATTGACTAAGAAAAGGTCTTAGAAATGCCAAACTAATGGGGCTAAACGTGAGGGAGAAGGGGGGCCAGAAAACCCCCCCCCCCCCCCCCCCTCCCCTCCCCTCAAGCTTGGATAGGCTTAGTAAGGGAAGATGTGTTACCTTCAGTAGAAATAGATTAGGTAAGGTTATATTTTGGTTTGTCTTGGCTAGAAGAAGTTAAGTGACCAGGGTTTGTTAAGTTTAGCTAAATCAGATAAGGTTAAATTCAGTTACGGTTGACTTAGATAAGGATAGATTCAGTTTGACTAGGAGAGATAAGGAAACAAAATGCTATGTTTAGTTTAATTATATAAGGTTAAATTAGGTCACTTAATATTGGCTAGGCTAAATAAGGATAAGGTTGTTAATTTTAGTTGCATTAGATCAGTTAGTTAGTTAAAATAGGACTTCAGAGGCTATCAACCCTTCTGGATTACTAAACCAGCACACTGTAAGTCAAGAATAGCGTCAGGACTGGAGCCCCTTTTCGAGAACCCCAGTCCCTTATTAGATCAGGTTAAAATTGATCACTTGGATTGGCTAGGCTAGATTTGGTAAGGTTGTTGTTGTTGTTGATGCGTTTATTTTATACTAACCCACTGGGGGCTAGGTAAGGTTAAGGGGGGTCACCGGTATTTTTTTTATTATTCTCTCCTTTTCTCTCTTTCTTTAGCTTGTATCCATTCGGCCCCATTCAGTCAACTGTTTTAAGAAGTTTATCCCCATCCAGGTGTCGATTTCTTCCTGGCGAGCGATAGTGAGGCAGCATTGTATGGAGAAATCCGGCTTCGCCGGAGAAATTTTTCTATCGAAAAATTTACAAATTTAGCTTGCTGTCAAAACAAAAAATATATATGCTGGCTCGCTACCGCTCCCCAGGAAAATATTGACACCTGGATGGGGCAAACGTCTTAAAACAGTAAGCTGAATGGGGCCGAATGAATACAAGCCAAAGAGAGAGGGAGAGAAAGAGAAAAAGAGCGAGGTGGGCTCCCTTAAGGTGATTCATTGACCAGAGGTTCTTGTTAGGTTGGGTTGCGCTAGATTATGGTAGATTATACATACTTAGTTAGGTTAGATAAGTTAGTTATAATACCAGACAAGGAGAGTATTATACATGACCCAGGTTTAAGTTGCTGAGATACAGATCTTGGCATATATAACGTTACACCAATTCGAATCTTTGAACCTTTAAAGCCAAATTTGAAGCACTTATTATATAAAAATGCATTGTATTGTCTCGTTTGTGTTCGATAATGATTCAAATGGCTGAGTCGAGATAAGTGCTCTCGACTGTACCAATGTGAACACTCTCAAAAGCAAATATAGGCCTACTGTAGAAGACAATTTGAGATAATAATTAATTTGCCAAAGGAGGTTAGTATGGGAAAATATAAGTTAATGTTGTAATTTTTTCAATTTCATTATCCACAAGAGAATAACAAAGTTTCATGCAAGTTTCTCTCTATTCATAATTTCCTTCACGGCATTTGATTTCTTTTTTAAGTAAATATGTTCGGTAGATATATCTTAGATTTTCTTAGGATTACCGTTTGCTTAAACTATAATTATAGTGATTTTGGTAAAATTATATTCAAGACAATTGATGAAAGAATGAAAATAAGTGATCAGTCCTGTTTTCTATAACATTGCTTCAATATTTCCGCTAATTCAAAATTATAAATTATCTAATATGTTATTTGATCAAAATTTCAAATGATCAACCATCCCTGCAGATTCCAAATTGCACCCAATTAATTATATTATCTGATCCAGTATTCTAAGAAAATCGGTACTTCTTCTCGCCTAACGTTCGAGTTAAAAGGACATGTTCATTTTTTTTCTTGACCCCCTTCTCCCTCATGTTTACCAACTTAACTTTGATACTTTAAGATGGTTGCCCCATTATTTTGGCGATTTTTAGACCTTTCACCTAATTATTTTGTCAATTTCTTCGTGTACAAATTTGTCTCGAAATTTATCTCTCTTGGGAGTGTATATTGTCTTAACCTTGCCAGAGGTCTAGGGAGCAAACTAAAAGTAAAACCCTTAATCTAATATACTTTTTTACTTTCCGTGCGTAATATGAAGAGTGATGCTAGATGGTAATAAAACTGTTGTTAATGATTATACCAACCTATTGATGTATATATTAGAATGAAGGATGACTTGAGATGGCCGGAAGAAGAAATAGTTGTTTCTTCCAAGGCAAGGTGTTATTTTAATAAAGACTAATGTGGATGAATTACAACTACAACATTATTTTTAGTTTTCGAACTGGTCATTTTTCATTACATTTTTTCGTATATATAGTTACTGTTATATAATATTACCAACTAATAAAATACTCATGTTCTCAAAAATAGTTAGTGGATGTTGTGTACATAGACTTAAGAAGATAAATTAGGTTGTGGAAGTATGTCAGCATGATGATGTTGGTTATTTACTGAAGGAGTGTGGTTGTGTGGTAGTTTGGTGTGATGTGGTAGTATGATGTCGAGATTATCTGGTAGTTGAATACTGCAAATATTATGGTCGTGTACTTGTTTAGCTGTGTGGTTTAGCTGTGTGTTGATGTGGAACTGTTTATGACATGCAAACCTCTTGACAGCTATGGTATAATGATGACATGGTAGTGTCATGTGTTACTTTAAGGGGGCCCACCTCGATTTTGTTCTCTTTCTCTCCCTTCCTCTTTGGCTTATATCCATTCGGCCCCATTCCGCCTACTGTTTTAAGACGTTTACCCCCATCCAAGTGTCAATATTTTCCTGGCGAGCGGTAGCGAGCCAGCATATATATATTTTTGTGTTGACAGCAAGCTAAATTAGTACTTTTTTCGATAGACAAATTTCTCCGGCGAAGCCGGAAGAAATCGACACCTGGATGGGGATAAACGTCTTAAAACAGTTGGCTGAATGGGGCCGAATGGATACAAGACAGGGAAAGAGAGAAAAGGAGAGAAAGATAACAAAAAAGCCGGTGACCCCCTTAAAGAAGTATACATACTGAGTATGAGGCTTGCGTGATGCAGTATTCAAACCGTCACATGGGACATACATATCATAAATACCTTCCTTTAATCAACCTCAGCATAGTTCCTCTCATATGGTAGTGGTACACTGGAAACACTATACAGTCACCAGTATACCAAGGCTAAACCAATCATTGTCCTTGGTCATTACTATAGTGTTACCTTATTCCTAGCCAGTTAAGGGAGGTCACCGGCTTCTTTTTAACTTTCTCTTCTTTTCTCTCTTTCCCTGGCTTGTATCCATTCGGCCCCATTCAGCCAACTTTTTTTAAGACGTTTATCCCCATCCAGGTGTCGATTTCGTCCTGGCGAGCGATAGCGAGCCAGTATTGTATGGAGAAATCCGGCTTCGCCGGAGAAATTTTTCTATCGAAAAATGTACAAATTTAGCTTGCTGTCAAAAACAAAACATAAATATGCTTTCTCGCTACCGCTCGCCAAGAAAAGATTCACACCTGTATGGGGGTACACGTCTTAAAACAGTAGGCTGATTGGTGCCGAATGGATACAAGCCAAAGAGAGAGGAAGAGAAAGAGAAAAACAGCGAGGTGGGCTCCCTTAATATACTATTATGTGCTAGTTGTTGTAATGACTATGAAAATACGGTAATAATGTCCCATTACTTCTTATTGAATGTTCAACAAGTAGGGTATCATATCGACCGACTATAATAACGACTACACTATAGTAATTACCACCAACAACTATGGGGTTGATCTACGAACACGGACCACTAGTGACCACTCATTACCAAAGCAAACTATATTCAGATAAAATTAATCTGGTGACTTATTACATTCTGATCCAATTTATTATAATGTATCATAAAGCTTCGGACATTGTTCAGCTGTAATGGCTTCTCTGTATACCACTGACAAGCAAATATGTTTATTCACAATCAAATGGATGTGGTGATGATTCATCCATATACCACTGACAAGCAAATATGTTTATTCACAATCAAATGGATGTGGTGATGATTTATTGACAAGGTAATGATAACAGACTATAGTGTCTGTGATAAACAATACAATGACAATTAATTTTGACCTTACATTTTCAAACCCATCATAAATTGAATACAATATTTATATTAATATTATTCCTAGTATGTTCACTTTGAAGGATAATACAATAGTTTGAGGCGTAATGTCCCCATGTATACCACGAATATGTGAATGAAACTGTACATAATATCATTCTAATAAGACTATCACATGGAACTCTTAATAGAACAATGCGAACAACCCTTTGGTAAATCCTGAGGACATGACCCTTACGCATTACCCGCTTTTAATGTCATATTGGAGGAAATATAAAGAAACGAAAGGCAAAATTACAACGTACAGTGGAATAACGATTGGCAATTCTCGCTTCAGTGATTAAAATGTTAAAAGATCATTCTGTTCTGTGACATCTGCCTAATGATCCAATTTATGTTGTAGTTATGATCTAATTACCCTTTAAACATGTGACGTGACAGTGGTGGTTAGCGATATAATGGCTGTAGTGTTAATTGATGCACTCTACAACAACAAATAATTATCTACTGCCCGACACCATATCCTGCGCCTGTACAGTCTCTCATAAGCATTGCTGGGATTCCTGTTTTTAATTTTCGAAAAAATTATACTTTCAGAATGATTAACACACATTTTAGATTTTGTTGTTATAACTGATTTGAGTGAGGTCAAAATAAAGGGGTATTAATGACTTGAACATCTAAACAAATGTAACTTTCCTGCTCTTCTTCACAACACCCACTATTTAGCTACAGTTGCTCAGAGATGTGCAATATTTTAAAGTTCATTGAATTATCTAGAAGATTCTAGACCAAAGGTGAAAATAAATTTGGATTCAAACGTACCACTGTACATACTCTCTTACATCAACCATTTGTCAATACTCGTATAATAATAAGCATAACTAATACAAACAAGATTATCGTCATGTGGTGAGCTTCGGTAAGTTAATGCATAATGATGATCTTAGTGATTTACAAAATAAATGTTAAGCAAGTTATTGGGTCAGTTTCCAGACAATCAACATTATTTTCATAATTAATATGAGTTCAATAAAAAATAATTTTTACTCAGTCAGAAGTAAGTAATGACAATAAATATAATGTTACTCGTGATACCAGAATTAATTTTGTAGGATCTGACACAAACGAAATAAGTTAAGTAACTATAATGAGTCCAAAGATGCCGCTATTCCTATTAACACTCTGTCATAGGTTTCTATTTTACCATTACTACTTCTAGATGATTTTATTCAAAGGGTTAACCTAGATCATAAATAGATCTTTCATTCCTATTGGGCTTTCCTGTGTAGAAAAAACGTCTGTCAGTAGCAAGAATATAAATTTAAAAGTCCCCTGCTTGAAGGTTTTAATATGTATGTTATCAGGCAGGTAATGTTGATACCATTTAAAAGTCCCCTGCTTGAAGGTTTTAATATGTATGTTATCAAGCAGGTAATGTTGATACCATTTAAAAGTCCCCTGCTTGAAGGTTTTAATATGTATGTTATCAGGCAGGTAATGTTGATACCATTTAAAAGTCCCCTGCTTGAAGGTTTTAATATGTATGTTATCAGGCAGGTAATGTTGATACCATTTGCATTGAGTTATTATAACAAAGGAAGGAAACTTGCAGAAAATATGCAAAATTGAGGTCTCTTCGCCCCACTAAAAAAAAACTATATGTTTAATTATATGTTCTTCAGTTGGATTTATTAGATTACTGTAGATATTGAGAAGCGACGAATACAAGACCTATTTATTGCAGGGTAGAGCCAATTCCTATGTGGAGTTCCAATTATTACGCAACATCTATAACAAAAAACTACTTATACAAATTTAGACGAGGTTGAATAATTAAATTCGTATCAAATTTATATGCTAGTTAAGGTATATTTTGACACAATATTATTCTACCTCAAGCTCGATTAATTT
This sequence comes from Paralithodes platypus, assembly GCA_032716605.1. Lineage (NCBI taxonomy): Eukaryota > Metazoa > Arthropoda > Malacostraca > Decapoda > Lithodidae > Paralithodes > Paralithodes platypus. Next base: position 28,847,337 of record CM064483.1, on the reverse strand, counting down.
TGTGTTGGGTAGTTGTTAATGGATATGGAGTACTAAATGGACCACCGCGTACAAATAGGTGATTCTATGATGGAAAATAACAGCGGCGTCACATGGATAAGTTATTTTCGGCATGTCTTCTACCCTGTTGCTGATTCTGGCTAGCACTTGGCACCAGATTTTCTATGATATTGCTTTTGATTGTCAGATTTAGAAGCGATCATTTAAGGGAGCCCACCTCGCTTTTTTTCTCTTTCTTTCCCTCTCTCTTTGGTTTGTATCCATTCGGCCCCATTCAGCCTAGTGTTTTAGGACGTTTACCCACATCTAGGTGTCAATATTTTCCTGGCGAGCGGTAGCTAACCAGCATATGTATATTTTTGTTTTGACAGCAAGCTAAATTAGTACATTTTTCGATAGAAAAATTTCTCCGGCGAAGCCGGATTTTTCCATACAATGATGGCTCGCTATCGCTCGTCAGGAAGTAATCGACACCTGGATGGGGTTAAACGTCTTAAAACAGTTGGCTGAATGGGGCCGAATGGATACAAGCCAGGGAAAGTGAGAAAATGAGAGAAAGATAAAAAAAGCCGGTGACCCCCCTTAATGAACTCGTGTTGTTATCCGTGAGTCGTAAACAAGCATCGGATACCGGCTAGGAAAATGGCCGAAAAGTTCAGTGTGACACCGCTTTTAGCTAGTTCAAAAAATCACGATAACTCACCACACTGAATTACGTAACATGAAAATTAAAATTCCATGGCGAATATTGTACACACGGTTAGATGAAAACTCTTGTGGTGTGCGTTCCAAAGGTGATTTCTACATAGTAAAATTATGTATTTTTTTCTTTTCCGGTTAACACTAGATGATTATCTTCAATTCCGGCATCAATTCCAAACATCGAAGGGGTAGAAAATATCTCGATTAAACCTTCGGTGCCCACGCATCCCTCCCAAACTGAATACAATCGTCTACAGATAGCCATAATACAGACGTCATGAGAGAGTGGAAGCTGGCAGTGGCAGAGAGAACTACCATAAACAATAAAGTAACACAATCGCTTCTTTTGGCAATTTTGATCAGCAATATTTGCTGTCAACATTTCAGGAGCATCGGCAACTAGATTGAATGTTGATTACTCAAGTGGTTGAATTCTTATGAGATATTATTCAAAAGCTGCCAGAATATAATTACCAAATCAATTGCTGCAAAAAGAGCTCGTGCAACTCAGCCTTTAGGGAGACATGTAAATAATTGTCATACAATATTTGAAAATGACAAGTAATTTACCAAAATGTGCAAGGTGACTCTGAGAACTTCAAAAACGATCGTATGTATGTAATAGTAGAGCAGGTGGTAATTAACAGAAGACGGTAAGACCAAGGATGACTGGTAACAGAAAGCTTTGCACTGTAACTTTTGTGTCTTAAATTTAGTACACATAGATGGCAAACACAAAAATGGTACACTTTGTAAGAATAATGATTAGAAGATATACTAATAGTTGAATGATTATTTAATATGGTATTAGTTCAGAATATGTTTATAATATTTATCACTAAAGTTTGGAACCAACATAAACAAAAAGTTAGTATTGCTATACTAAATAGTGTTCACACCCTGACAATGTATGCTAGGACCGTTACAGTCTATGTGTTCTGTATCATATAGCATACACAAACCATTAAGGGACCCAACCTTGCTTTTTTCTCTTTCTCTCCCTCTCTCTTTGGCTTGTATCCTTTCGGCCCCATTTAGCCTACTGATTTAAGATATTTACCCCCATCCAGGTTTCAATATTTTCCTGGCGAACGGCAGCGAGCCAGCATATATATATATATATATATTTGTTTTGACAGCAAGCTAAATTTGTAAATTATTCGATTGAAAAATGTCTCTGGCGAAGCCGGATTTCTCCATACAATGCTGGCTCGCTATCACTCGCCAGGAAGAAATCGACACCTGGATGGGGATAAACGTCTTAAAACAGTTGGCTGAATGGGGCCGAATGGATACAAGCCAGGGAAAGAGAGCAAAGGAGAGAAAGAGAACAAAAAACCGGTGACCCCCCTTAAGAGTAGGAGATAATTTGAACTTGTACAACAAGATTCCGGAAACTAGATTGGTAGATATTAATAGAGAATAATTATATTTATAATAATTAAAGTTACTGGGGTGGGGGTGGGGAAGTAGATGTAATAATAATAGAGAATAGTTGTAGAAATACGATTGGAAGTTGCTGGGGATGGGATGAGTAAGTTAGAGGTAGTACGGGTTCATCACTCAAAGATAAGGTTAACCCCTTCGATACTGTGGCATCGCTTTCCTTGGGTTATGGCTGTCACTAGACGATTTGTATTAGACTCGGAAAGGACCTCTGGCAAACAAAGGGGTTCAAACTAACTAGATTTAACCATTGAATTTCATAGATACTTCTTGGGGCGCATCTTATACTGATTCCTGGGGTACTACTGTATTTACTACCAATAAACCTTTCGCATCTCAAATATCCTTCTTTTACTAAAAACAAATCGGTAAATGGTAGCCAGACTATAAGGAAGAAAGACGTCAAGGTACGAACAGGGCTAAACGAGCAGTGGAACCAAGACTGAATAAAGGTGGTGTCACACAAGTACTTTTAACAGCAATTTTTGATGGCAAGTTGTTTCTGGCAACAATATGGGCCTCATATATATTATCATGGGCAACTAGACTGAAGGTAGATAACTAAACAAGGATGAAGTTTTATAAAAAAAAAACAAAAATTGAAGTTGCCAAAACAGAAATGCTTGTAATTATTGCCGGGAAAATCGCTCGTGTGACACTGGAGGCGGAAATGTACAGCAGACTATGTTGATTAATTACATAACTGTAAACCTAATATACATGATAAATTCCTGAAGGAATAATTTCCATTGAGTTTATTTCTTCTTGCAAGTTGACTGTATTATACATTGGTGAATAACGAATGTAGAGTAACCAATCATAAAAGTACACCAAACGATGCACAAACTGGAAACAGGTCAAAATGGCCACACTTTTAAATGGCCGCAGCCAAGACAGCCATACTATTAGGCCCTAACAGTCTAGGGTTGGCTTGGTATGAGTTAGTCGTGTTAGGTTAGGCTAGGTTAGGTTAGGTTAAATTAGGTTAGGTGAGGTTTGGTAGTTTAGGTCATATTAAGTTAGGAGACTGGCCATTTTAGTTGTGGTAATTTAATAGTGTGGTGGTTTTAACTTGCAACCAACAAATTTAGCGATTCAATAATTAATCGTATTGAAACCAAGAATACAAGAAGTGCAATACCAGTAGCTTCTTCCTGGAAGAATCTATCAAAAATATTATGTAGCATTATACAGTACATGGTTTAGGAAAAATAGTTAAATATAAACTGCCACGACTCTATTTCCTATTGAAAGATGTAAAGGCCGGTTCACACAAGATCTTTTTCTGGCAACTTAAAATCGGCAATTGTATTTCAGCAACATATTGTTTTCATTTTTGCATTGGTATCGGCAACCAATGTTCCCGGTTGACCAAATTTAGTAGATTATTTATAGATGACTGATCAATAAAAAAGTATAATTAAAAAACTACCAGATTATTTCAGATGGATAATGTATTATATATGTTTGAATTTACAAGTTGCAAGAACCAAATTGCCGAGAAAAGTTGCTGGGAAAATCGCTTGGGTGAATCGACCTAAAGTGTGCGTACGAGTGGGGCCTGCGCGACTCCTATGGTCGGCATCAGCGGGGTCCAATCTCCTTCCCGGGACAACTAACATCAAGAGCACTAAAATCATCCATGTATTAATGTCACCACCTATCCTACAGATCTCTAATGGCTTATACATCCATAAACTCCATGAAAGAGGTTATATCCCTCGGTTTGTGTCTTCAGTTATAAGAAGATGATACGTATCCTTAACTTTCATAAGCGACATGACGAAGGTTATATCCCTGGGTTAACGTGTATTCAGTTCTAATATTGGTTGTGATAATTGACATGGCAATAATTAGGACATATGTCGACTTTACTGCAGTGTCGATTTTAGTGCTATTGACCTTAGTACACTAGAGATTTATGTAGTCTTCCAACATGTCTACCATTCTAAAAATATATCTGGGAGTATAACAAATTAATGAGTCGTAGTGAGAGCGATACAATGGATGAGGACCACTGAACTCCACTACAAGAATCTGGCAGGCTCATTGCTCACGTCGCTTAATGTAAACAATTGAAACCACCACACGGGATGTTGGGAGTGGTATAAAAAGGCTTATCATTGATTGTGTGTACTGGAAAAACTGTATTTACTGCTGGAATACTCATCCAAAACCTTACTCTGTCTGTTTTAGAAGTTGATTGCCAAGTGTATCCTAACCAATGTAAAACGATCATGAGTATCTGCTCCCTATGCACTTACAATGGGTAAAAGATTGCGGTGATTTCAACTAACGTGAGCCATGAACCCTTCAGACTATATATAGAGATCGGTGATGAGGACTGATGAGAGGCGTGTGGGACCGTATGCACAACTTGCACAGTGATTGTCTGTCCGAACGATGCCGCCGCTCCTCTTGCAACTTGCCGCTGAGCCTCCCCCTGCCTGTTGATGTTGCACCGAGTTCCTTCAAGCTTGCACCAACTTAAAGACTGCATCACACGGCCAGTTTTATCAACATTTATATTTTCGAGCCTGCTACCGATTCTGGCTTTCATCTGTCATCACTGTTTCGCTTTAATTAACGATTTTCTAAATTGCTACCAATTGTGGCGATCATATCTCACCACATATCCACTAACATTGCCTGTAATAACCTGATTTTTGCACAATTATTATCAACACCAAGTATTTACTTAATACTAGAGCTAAATAATTGGCCAGCGTGACTGATTTTGGTATTTGTTTATCCAAAGATCAGAAGCCAAAATCGGATATCGGCTACTACAAACGCTGGCAACATTGCCCGAATGACGCAACCCTAACTGGCCTGTGTTCCAGGACTCTCCATGGGCAGACCCCGAGACACGGCAGGGCTGCACAGGGAAGGGGTATAAGGTCACAGGCACCATCTGTCTGTCAGTGCTTAGAAAGGTTTCTGAAATTTGACTCTTTTTAGTGCTAGAGGTCCCCATGCTCTCCTCAATCCAAACCTTTGCTGAAACCATGATACTGTCTGTACCCATCTTGTTCACATGTAACCCACTTAATTTGCAAAACAATTTGGGATGCTTTAGTAGTACGAGATCAAAATACTGAATTTACTCCGAGTTGATAGCTTGGGCGATTGTTTGGTGAAGTGTGAGCGATAGGGTGGCACTAACATTTTATAGATAAGGCTCTGGGGTTCCGGCAGCCTGGCATCCCTGTGTCGCCAAGTAGTGCAACAGGTTTGATTAAGATTACTGCAGTTATTCCATAAGACACTGGAGTTTCAGTCCCTAGGAAGGCCATGGTAAGAAGGGCTCTAGAAAATCTGGCATGATGATAAACTTGTCATCTCGAGAACTCAAGGAAGATATGTTTTAAATTTGCTTTTTTTCAATGAAGATGATGATACCTGCACTTATATATTTTCCGCACACAGTCATTTAGGAGTGAACTCGCTACATTTCCGCACTTGCTGGGTATTAAGGTTGATGGGAATGGACGCACTCACTTACACATCTTAACTCACTTGGTTCATCGTAAAAGTAAACATACACATTTCACCTGGGTTTTGAGGCTGGCACGGCGCTCCCTCTTAGCACACACTGAGGGGGGGGGGGGGGGCTGAGATATTTGCTAGTCTCAGGGAAAGGAGGAATTCAGAATGAGGAAGTGACTGCAAGTGAAGAAATGGTTGGAGAGGTTATAGGAATGATTGTAGAAGGAAATGTCAAGAACAGAAGCATTCATGGACAGGATGAGCAAGACAATTAATGACACTGTATTCAAAATGTGAGAGGAATACACTTAAATGTAACATAACTGATAGATTAACCTCTGAACAAGAGATGCTATGATACGAATTCTTATAAATATCATATTACATATACCATTACAGCTTCACAGAAGACAGAGCTGAAAATCTTACATAAACTATATTACAAGAAAAGTTCATAATATTGATGTATTAAAGAGTAAGCTAATGAATCCTTGCAAGTTATACATTAAAAAAGAAACTTGTGGAATAGTTAACCCAGTCAATCAGATGACACAATTTTTTCCTCTAGATGCAAGCCAGTCGATTATATTCAGCTTTAAAAGGACCTTTAGAATCTGGAGTGCTAAAAGCTATATCACTTAACCCTTTGATTCAAGGGGTCCTCCATAAACTGAATGAGTTCGTCTAGAGAGAGAATAAATGTTGTGGGGCGTCATCTGGTTGAAATAGTTACGAGACAGGTTGGGAATATGGGCACTGAGAGGGAAGGGAGGGGACCGTAACAGCCTCTAACAACACTCAACTTGGACGCCAGTCACTAGGTGAACCCCCGCGGAAGCAACACACGAGTTCGCACTAAATATAACAACAATATATATAACGCTGTACGAGTCCAACAATGTTTTCTGTATATAACGGGGGGAGTTGAACTGCTTAACTGTGAAACTGGGCTAGGATCAGGCGTGGATAAACAAGGGCCTCCGTCCTTGGCTGAAAGACACGAGTGGTCCTCTGGCTGGCGAGGTGAACTGCCCGACGACGACGACGAGGAGGTTTCGCTGATGCCCGAAGTGACCACCCTGTCGTTTTGAGGTGCATCGGCGAAGAGGGGGGCAGAGGAAGAGGTGCGGGGGGCAGGAGAAGAGGTGGTGCGGGGGGCGGCGGAAGAGGTGGTGCTGGGAGCGGTGGATGATGTGCGGGAGGAAGCGGAAGAGGAGCGAGGACTTGAAGAGGAAGAGGTGATCGACGAGGAGGTGATGTTGCACGTATCGCAGATGGCGCGTGTCTCGTGCTGTGGGGTCCCCTTGACGTAACCCATCGCCTCGTTGCTGCTACACATGTAGTAGCAGCAGTTGTCTGGCCCATACATGGATTGCTGCTCCTTCAGCTCGTCGATATTGGGATCTGTAATACCAATGGGACATTAGAATTTTCGTTTTTTGTTGTTGGGTCTAATGATGATAATATCATTAAGATGTTAGCCTGTTTCTGTTGTAGTAATCATAAGTGTGTTCTTAAGAGAGCATAATGTAAATGATCTTGTCATTCCATGCCATAACATCATAACAAAAACAATCTCTACAAATAAATGGGGTTCGAACTGAATACATTAATATGGAAATTCCTCTACATCACATTGGGTTTACCCCTCCAGTAAATGTCTATATTATATTAATTCTGGTAAACAATTTGCAAATTATCCAGATTATGAATGTCCGGGAGAGGAAAAATTATTTTTACAAAATAAAATAGTATCACCTTTTTTTTTCTATGTGATTGAGGGAGGCAAAAGGCATAACTGCCTATAGCGAGTGCCTCCCCCATAGTTGAAAGAGTGACAGGGCCAAAATCAAGGGACGTTCGAGCCAAAATGCCTGGACACACAGAGTTTGAAGCAATTTAAGTCATAGGAAGAGGGAAAGACTGATTCTGGGAGAGAGTTCCAGAGCTCAGCTGTTGAGTAGAAGAAAGTTTGAGAGTAACGTTTCACTCTTGGGTTGGAGAGTTGCACAGAGTAGGGGTGGGATTGAGTTGAAAGACGGGTACCACGTGCCCTACGTAAAGGAGGTGGTATGCACTGGGATAGCTCTGAGGAACACTGATTATTATAGTAGCGATAGAATAGCGAGAGAGATGCAACATTGCGGCGGAGAGAGAGAGATTGCAGAGAGTTGGTGAGTGGACGGGAGTTAATGATACGAAAGGCCTTCCTTTCAACTTTGTCTAGGAGAGCGGTGTGAGAGGAACCTCCCCACACATGTGAACAATACTCAATACAAGGGCGCACTATGCCCCTGTACAGAGCAAGAAGCTGTGCAGGGGAAAAGAACCCCCTAAGGCGGTTGAGCACACCCAGCTTCTGGGAGGCTGCCTTAGCAAGACTGGTAATATGGTCCTTCCAAATGAGAGCAGAAGAAAAAGAGACACCAAGAATATTGAGAGAAGATGAAGGGTTGATTTTTGTATTGTTGAAGAATAAGGTATAGTCCGCTGGGAGATCCTGACGGGTAGATAGATGGAGAAATTGGGTTTTGGAAGCATTAAAGTTAACAAGGTTTTCTCTGCCCCAATTGGAAATAGTATTTAGATCAGAATTTAAGAGTTCTATGGCTTCATTACGTTTGTCGTTGAGGGATTGCTGGCTGGGGCGTTCTGAAAAACTAATGGAGTAGTGTAAGGTTGAGTCGTCTGCGTATGAATGGATGGGAATTAAGGTACAGTTAAGGAGATCATTTATAAAAATTAGAAAGAGAATAGGAGATAGGACAGAGCCCTGAGGAACACCGGAGTTTATAGGGTGAGGAAGTGAACAATGGCCGTCCACTACCGCGGCTATGGAACGGCCGGAAAGGAAATTAGAGACAAAGGCACAGATGGAGGGATAGAAACCGAAGGAGGGTAGTTTAGAAATTAAAGATTTATGCCAGACTCTATCGAAGGCTTTCGATATGTCTAGTGCACTAGAAAAAGTCTCACCGAAGTCCCGAAAGGAGGATGACCAAGAGGTAGTAAGATATGAAAGAAGATCACCAGTAGAGCGACCCTTAAGGAAGCCATACTGGCGATCTGAGAGCAGATTATGAGAAGAGAAATGCTTAAACAATTTGGAAGCAAGAATAGTTTCAAAAACTTTAGAAAGACAAGAGATAAGAGCAATTGGACGATAGTTGGAGGGTTGAGAGCGGTCACCCTTCTTTGGGACAGGTTGAATGTGAGCAAACTTCCAGCATGAAGGGAAGACGTTAGAGGATAGACAGAGACGAACTTTAGTATAATAAGTTTAATTTTGGTTAACACTCAGCCAACACCTGAATCCTTCAAACTGAAAACTCATCTGCACCCCGTTATCTGTTTTAGAATTCTCACCTGGGATAAAAAACATTGCATTAAGGATCCCTATTCGGATAGTTAAAAATCTGTTAATTAAATAGCAACTCACTAGTCTGCAAAGGAATGATTCTAGTCCTCGTCACAAGGGTGTTAACAAAAAAAGAAACTAAACACAAAATGGAAAACTGATTACTCCTGTCTATATTTCATCCTTTGAACATATCCAAGTAAATATATCGTTGATGCAAGTAATTTAATGATAACAAACTCATATTGCATATTACTTTAGACGATTGGATTCAATTTAAGCTGGATTTGTGATAGGCAAACAGTTAATTACCAACGACCCACGTAGCATTTTTTTTTTTTAAGCTTAAAGGGGATCTATGGATCAATTCCTCCAAGCAGACACTCCGGGCTTTTCTTGGTAGAGTTAACAGTTAGTCCAGCCACAAGTTAAGGGGAGTTGGGTCGTTGTTCTGGTCCCCCTTCGTCCTCATGCTTAGCTCCTTTAGTTTTCAGATTTTAAATAGTTGGCCCCACTACTTTTCTCGATTTAAAACCTTTCCTCTCATTTCTATATCAATATCATGACTTTTCCTGATATTTAGGTGTCGATTTTTTCCTGGCGAGCAATAGCAAGCCTGTAATTTTAAGAGAAACTGGCCTTTGGCCGGGACATTTTTCTATCAAAATATGTACACATTTATCTTGAAGGAAGGTCTAGGGAGTGTTTTTTCAAGCTTGATGGAGGTTTAGCGAGGAAATTAAAAATAAATTAATATACTGTACAATTATATATTATTAGACCAACAAAACTAAGCACTGTCCCCTAAAGGTAAACGGTGGCCGGACAACTCCACCACTAGATCTCAACCAGTGCCGGCCTAACCAATACTGATAGCCAAATCTGAGTTAGGTTACGTTAAGTTATGTTATGTTAAGTTAAGGGTTAAGAAGTTAGGTTTAGTAAGTTATGCTAGGTTAAATTATGCTAAGTTAGTTTAGGTTAGGTTAAGTTAAAGTAAAGTAGGTTAGGTTAGGATAAGTTAAGGTGAGTTAAGTAAGTTAAGGTAGGTTAGGTTAAGTTAAGGCAGGTTAGGTTAAGTTAAGGTAGGTTAAGTTAAGTTGAGGTTAGGTTAAGTTGAGGTAGGTTAGATTAAGTTGAGGTAGGTTAGGTTAAGTTGAGGTAGGTTAGGTTAAGTTGAGATAGATTAAGTTGAGGTAAGTTAGGTTAAGTTGAGGTAGGTTAAGTTAAGTTGAGGTAGGTTAGGTTAAGTTGAGATAGGTTAGGTTAAGTTGAGGTACGTTAGATTAAGTTGAGCTAGGTTAGGTTAAGTTGAGGTAGGTTAGGTTAAGTTGAGGTAGGTTAGGTTAAGTTGAGGTAGGTTAGGTTTGGGTTGAGGTAGGTTAAGTTAAGTTGAGGTAGGTTAGGTTAAGTTGAGATAGATTAAGTTGAGGTAAGTTAGGTTAAGTTGAGGTAGGTTAAGTTAAGTTGAGGTAGGTTAGGTTAAGTTGAGATAGGTTAGGTTAAGTTGAGGTAGGTTAGATTAAGTTGAGCTAGGTTAGGTTAAGTTGAGGTAGGTTAGGTTAAGTTGAGGTAGGTTAGGTTAAGTTGAGGTAGGTTAGGTTTGGGTTGAGGTAGGTTAAGTTAAGTTGAGGTAGGTTAGGTTAGGGTTGAGGTAGGTTAAGTTAAGTTGAGGTAGGTTTGGTTAAGTTGAGGTAGGTTAGGGTTGAGGTAGGTTAGGTTAAGTTGAGGTAGGTTAGGTAAGTTGAGGTAGGTTAGGTTAAGTTGAAGTAGGTTAGATTAAGTTGTGGTAGGTTAGGTTAAGTTGAAGTAGGTTAAATTAAGATGAGGTAGGTTAGGTTAAGTTGAAGTAGGTTAGGTTAAGATGAGATAGGTTAGGTTAAGTTGAAGTAGGTTAGGTTAAGATGAGGTAGATTAGGTTAAGTTGAAGTAGGTTAAGTTAAGTTGATGTAGGTTAAGTTAAGTTGAGGTAGGTTAAGTTAAGTTGAGGTAGGTTAGGTTAAGTTGAGATAGGTTAGGTTCAGTTGAGGTAGGTTAAGTTAAGTTGAGGTAGGTTAGGTTAAGTTGAGGTAGGTTAAGTTAAGTTGAGGTAGGTTAGGTTAAGTTGAGATAGGTTAGGTTCAGTTGAGGTAGGTTAGGTTCAGTTGAAGTAGGTTAGGTTAAGATGAAGTAGGTTTGGTTAAGTTGAAGTAGGTTAGGTTAAGTTGAAGTAGGTTAAGTTAAGTTGAAGTAGGTTAGGTTAAGTTTAAGTAGGTTAAGTTAAGTTGAAGTAGGTTAGGTTAAGTTGAGGTAGGTTAGGGTTGAGTTAGGTTAGGTTAAGTTGAAGTAGGTTAGGTACAGTTGAGGTAGGTTAAGTTAAGTTGAAGTAGGTTAGGTTAAGTTGAAGTAGGTTAGGTTAGGTTGAAGTAGGTTAGGTTAGGTTAAGTTAGAGTAGGTGAGGACTAAAGTTGACACGGTACTGTGAACAAGAAAAAGGTCAAATAAGATATACAAAATCCTGTTGGATATAATGTTAACGATATACTATGGATTATTTGATATGGCTTTTATATTAATGTTAGATGAGTTGGTCACCACCTATACAGTGTACCTTTAACAGTTGAACAACGTATTGGGAGTTATTATAATATTTTATTTTATTATTATTAAACATTTTGCTTGCTTTTAATGTTTTCAAGCAATGTATTTTAGTGTATCCCTTAGGCTATAATAATGTCCACCCAGATCCCCTTAAAGTAAATGTTTTACATTTTTCGATAGCAAAATGTCCCAGCCGAAGGCCGATTTAATCTAAGCTACAGGTTCGATATTGTTCGCTCAGAAAAATATCGATACCTGAATGGAGTGAAGCGTCTTATTGTCGCCGAACTAATGGGACGAAACGTCTTAAAGTATCCAAACTAATGGGGCGAAACAGGGGAGGCCCAAAAAGACCTTCTCGGACCAAATAGGGTTAATGGGAAAGTATTAAGGATACTTGAATTACCCTTTTCATTCCCTTATAAGGTACATGGGTTTATCACCACCAATATGCTGTTAATGGATAAATTGTTTTGGACACTAATTACACTTTCCTTCACTGGATAATTAGCATTTAATTGTAACAAAAAACGTGTACTAATATAGAGTGTTTTAATAGTTAATATTTTAAATTGACTAAATAATCCAAAGAACACTGTTTATGTGTACTATATTTCTTACAATTCGAAGAATGTTTTTGTTTATGGACTCCCTTCTCCGTCATGCTTAGCCTCATTAGTTTTGAGATTTTAAGACGTTCACTTCATTAGTTTGACCAATTTAAGACCTTTCGCCCAATTTCTTTGTAAATTTCAAGACCTTTTGTGCCATTTAGGTGTCGATTTTTTCCTTGCGAACGATAGCAAGCCTGCAATTTAGGAGCAACTGGTCTGAAGGTCGGGCCATTATTCTATCATAAATTGAACAAATGTATGGGACCTTTGGGGTATTTTTGTAAGTCTGATAGAGGTCTAGGGTGAAAATAAAAACATAATAAATAAATAAATATGTAGATAAATACAATTCATAACTAAATAAGTCTCCCGTTAAGTGTTCAAAAATTGACAGTGTACCCATAACACCGACTGAGATCTGATCTACTGGGTGAAATGGTTGTGTTGTCCAGGATTCAGGGAAACCATAGCCAGGCAGTATTTGGCAATGCAATCTCTGCTTCAAAGGCAGAATACGGATCTTATGAAACAGGCCAATTTGCATGAGTAATCAGCTTCAGGCGCTCGTGATCAAGTGAGGCAATGTTTTTACTGCAAAATTTCACTAGGGAGAAGAATAATGTCGTAAGTGATGTCTGTATGTATAGCTGTGGACAGGTGATAAGAATAAGGCCGTAAGTGATGTTTGTATGTATAGCTGTGGGCAGGTGATAAGAATAAGGCCGTAAGTGATGTTTGTATGTATAGCTGTGGACAGGTGATAAGAATAATATCGTAAGTGATGTCTGTATGTATAGCTGTGGACAGGTGATAAGAATAAGGCCGTAAGTGCTGTTTGTATGTATAGCTGTGGACAGGTGATAAGAATAAGGCCGTAAGTGATGTCTGTATGTATAGCTGTGGACAGGTGATAAGAATAATGTCGTAAGTGATGTCTGTATGTATAGCTGTGGACAGGTGATAAGAATAAGGCCGTAAGTGATGTTTGTATGTATAGCTGTGGACAGGTGATAAGAATAATGTCGTAAGTGATGTCTGTATGTATAGCTGTGGACAGGTGATAAGAATAAGGCCGTAAGTGATGTTTGTATGTATAGCTGTGGACAGGTGATAAGAATAAGGCCGTAAGTGATGTTTGTATGTATAGCTGTGGACAGGTGATAAGAATAAGGCCGTAAGTAATGTTTGTATGTATAGCTGTGAACAGGTGATAAAAATAATGTCATAAGTGATGTTTGTATGTATAGCTGTGGACAGGTGATAAGAATAAGGCCGTAAGTGATGTTTGTATGTATAGCTGTGGACAGGTGATAAGAATAATGTCGTAAGTGATGTTTGTATGTATAGCTGTGGACAGGTGATAAGAATAATGTCATAAGTGATGTTTGTATGTATAGCTGTGGACAGGTGATAAGAATAAGGCCGTAAGTGCTGTTTGTATGTATAGCTGTGGACAGGTGATAAGAATAAGGCCGTAAGTGATGTCTGTATGTATAGCTGTGGACAGGTGATAAGAATAATGTCGTAAGTGATGTCTGTATGTATAGCTGTGGACAGGTGATAAGAATAAGGCCGTAAGTGATGTTTGTATGTATAGCTGTGGACAGGTGATAAGAATAATGTCGTAAGTGATGTCTGTATGTATAGCTGTGGACAGGTGATAAGAATAAGGCCGTAAGTGATGTTTGTATGTATAGCTGTGGACAGGTGATAAGAATAAGGCCGTAAGTGATGTTTGTATGTATAGCTGTGGACAGGTGATAAGAATAAGGCCGTAAGTAATGTTTGTATGTATAGCTGTGGACAGGTGATAAGAATAATGTCATAAGTGATGTTTGTATGTATAGCTGTGGACAGGTGATAAGAATAAGGCCGTAAGTGATGTTTGTATGTATAGCTGTGGACAGGTGATAAGAATAATGTCGTAAGTTATGTTTGTATGTATAGCTGTGGACAGGTGATAAGAATAATGTCGTAAGTGATGTTTGTATGTATAGCTGTGAAAAGGAATGTTTGAGTAATTTATAAAAGCACAATTAAATAATATGACGAACTAATATGAATATCTGCTAGAGCCACAATATACTGTATAAGTGACTCGGATTCACTAGTTAATGCTCATCGTCTAATTTTTATCATTAGGAGTTGTTTCAGTTCTCCTGCCTATGACTTTACTGTTGTAGCCAGGAATATCTGTACAATATTTGGAATACAAATGAAAATTCCCTGACAAAGTGTATTGACAATATAATTAATAATGGCACATCAATTGGGTGTCACTAGTTAATGTTCACTGTCTTGTTTTTTTATCAAGAGGAAATGCTTAAGTATCTCTGTCTTGCACACTCTAGAACTAAACACATTTTGTTTCTGTTGATGAGGGAGACATAAGGCAAAACTGCATGTGACGAGTGCCTCACCCAGAGTTGAAAGAGTCAAATACAAATAAAGTCAAATTAAGTCAAAATCAAAGAATGTTCGAGGCACACAGAGTTTGAAGCAATTTAATTCAAAGGATGAGGGAAAGATGGATTCAGGGAAAAAATTCCAGAGCTCAGCTGTTAAATAGAAACAAAAATTGGGAATATCGTTTGGGCGAAGAGTTCAGTTTTGTCGGAGGAAGAAGTGACAGTAGTGCCGTCAGAGTGGTAAAGGGGAGGGCAAGACAAGGAAGAAGATTTGTTGGAGAGGTTTTTGGCTAGATCCCAAGAAGCTTGGGAAGAGCTAAAGTTGGATAGTTCAGTGCATTTATAATTGATGAAAGAGTGTTTGGCGAGACGAAGAACAGATTTGGCTTGATTCCGGGCAGAAACATAGAAAGAATGAGATTCTTGAGTTTGAAGGCGACGGTATTGTTTGAATGCTTCCTCCATATTGCAGACAGCAGTAGAACAAGCGTGAGTTAACCAAGATTATTTGGGATTAGTTTATGAGAAAGAAAATTGAATGTATGCCTCCATGCCCGAGAGGATTACCTCGGTAATGCTTTCAGCACTCTCTGAGGTACATCGATCATGGAACAAAAATAATTTCATGAGAAATCAAAGAAATACTGCTGAAGAGCCTCCCAGTTGGCAACGCCAAAGTGCCACAAGCGCCGCCGGCTGGGAGGATTGGGTGGTTGTACTGGAGAGATAGGACAGGTGACAGAGATAAGTTTATGGTCGGAGGAACCCAAACGAGAGAAAAGATCGACAGCATAAGCAGAAGGGTTAGAAGTTAGGATCAAGTCAAGAATGTTGGGCCAATCACCGAAGTGATTCGGGATGCGGGTGAGTTACTGAACCAACTGCTCTAGGTCATTTAAGATAGAAAATATGTAGGCTTGTTCACCAGGTTGGTCAGTGGAATGAGAGAAGAGCCATTGGCAGTGGTGAATGTTGAAATCTAAGATGGAGATTTCTAAGAAAGGAGAGATGGAAAGAATACTCTAGTGTTCCACTTTAGAGTTTAGATAGTCAAAGAATTTGGGAAAGTCAGTAGAGTAAGGGAAAAGATAGATAGCACATAAATATTTAGTATGAGAGTGACAAGATAGTTTGAGCCATAAAGTTGAGAATTCCGAGGAATCGAAGTCGTGAACGCGAGAGCAAGTTTCATTTGCTTGGCATCTCTTACTGATTTCCTTTGTGCCTCACTTACACTGAGAGTAATCCAGCTATCTCTCACAAACACCTCCTCCTCGTATCCACTTCGCTACACTAAACATGCACACCATACTTCCTTCTTCCACATCAACATTTATTTAATACAATATGATGATAAATAGACCTGCCTCGGAGTCCCCAGGGGAGGGGGACCATAAATGCCCCCACACCCGTCCGACCTTCCCATGACTACCCTTCAAAATTATCTGAACCTCGGCCTGTTACTCTTACTATTAGCTTCTCCAACATTCGCTGCCTTTTCTCTAATTTTCCCTCTGTGCAACCCCATCTCTCCTCCTACAAACTTGATCTTCTTTTCCTCACTGAAACTCAGGTGTCTGAAGCGACTACCAGCAGCCCCTTCTCTGTATCCTCCTACTTTCTCTATCCTAGTTTCAAAGCCAAAGGTGGATGTTGTACATACGTGCACAACAAATTCACTTGCTCTCGTGTTCTGATTTCGACTCCTCTGAATTATCCACTTTATGGTTCAAACTATCCTGTCATTCTCATACTAAATATTTCTGTGTTGTCTATCTTTCCCCAAACTCTACCGACTTTCCCAAATTCTTTGACTATCTAAACTCTAAAGTGGAACACATTCTATCCATTTCTTCTTTCTCAGAAATCTCCATCTTAGGAGATTTCAACGTTCACCACCGCCAATGGCTCTCCTCTCACACCGGCAGAGGCAGGTAGGTTTGTCAGCAGTGGGTTTAGACTAAATTCAGGTAGGTTAGGTTAGGTTAGGATTTTGGTTAGAGGTATACACATTGGCGAGTGAATGAGATTAATTCACTAGCCACAAACAATTATACATGACAAATACAAACATTGAAGATTAAAACAAGGCAATGGATAGGAGGCACAGGTTCGTCACACTTGCACTCTCGTCAAATATGGCACAGGAAGACAAGTTTCCAGCTTTATATATAACATGCGAAGTATACTTACAATCAGTAGATGAACAACTAGACAAATAAAGCAAACATGCGATGATCGAAGCACCAGTATGCAAAGGGCTACCCAAGTTTTTACATTGACAGAGGCCACGAGTTTAGATTTTTGGAAAGGTGGCAAACAATCACGCGCTAGCCTTAAAATTTGCGTCTACACAACAGCCTCATGCAAGTGACCTGGAATCCAAGCAGGGTATGGGAGGCCCATATAGAGGACGGTGGGTTTGCCTGTCACAGGGTTAGAGTTAAAGAAGTAAAGCCGAATATGAACTTTAACCCATTTTTTAAAGGCGACGTGTTATTAATTAAATCTTAGCTACATTTAGAAGATGTTGTGCAGTTTAAGATTCTGTATTAGTGAAAAAGTTTAGGTGAGATAGTTCGAAGCCTGTTAATTGCTTGAGGCCTTTTTTAAACTCAATACAATCGTATAATAGTTGCCAGAATATAATGCAAATTACGTTGATGGTACAGAAGGGAATAATGAATGCCAAACATCATAGTCTCTCCTCGACACATTAAACATGAACACAACCAATATTCAAGGTAAAAGTATGGGGAGAGGGATCTTCTAGCTTCAAAATATGCATGCACACAAACACTGCTAATTTAGAATCAGAACACTGCATGGAAGGCACAACTTTTTACCCTGTGAGTGGAAAGTGGGGTTGAACACAAAGAGTGGAAAACAATCACCAGCAAAAAACAAAAACAAACAACAAACGAATCTAGAAGTGAATGAGTGTATGTGAGGGCCCGATGTTTACCCTGACAGAGGAAGGTGGGTTCGCCAGCCACGGGTTTAGACTTGGGGAGGAAGTAAGGACACTTCTGCTCCACGTCGTGACAGAACCGTCGGCAGGGCTTGATCCGCGCCCCGCTATGGTAGTACGGGAACAGCTGAGAACACACCCAGTCCCGGTACGCCACCTGTATGGAGATAAATACATATATAAGTAAGTACAGTCATAGCTAGATACATACATAGGTACGTACAATGATAGGTAGAAAGGTAGGTAAGTAGGTAGATTGATAGCTAGATAATACTGTAGGTATGTATATTGCTAGATAAATAAATAAATAAATATATATATATATATATATATATATATATATATATATATATATATATATATGTATGACTAACAATATTAGTAGCATAACAAAATAAAACTTTATCATAAAATACTGTTAGAATGTGTGAAACATTCTAAATATGCGCGCTTATTAAAATACAGACCCTCTAAACGGTTGGAGTCTGCAAGCAGGAGCCAGGAACATTAACAAATATTGAAACTTCTTGCGAAGATTTCAGTGATTACAATACAAATATAAGAATACAAAATAACTTAAAACATTCTGCCAGGAACATAAATTAAAAGAAACTTCTTGCGAAGATTTCAGTGCTTAAAAACAGAGGAATAAAAAGAAAGCTATAAAAAGTGCTTTTAGAATGAAGTCCCTTAATGAGAACTCCAATCTGTGGTCATAATTATTAAAAGCATGCTGCCACTATTTAAAATTTTGCCAAATGCATTTTTCCACTTGGTGGATCCTCAGTGGCTTCTAATGCAGGTCTGAGATCGGTGGTAAAATGTCCTGCTTTTATAGTGGCACAAGTGTAGTTGCTGCCTTCTAGTGTCCAGATTCGGCATTAATTTTATTTTTATACACAAACAAATTGTTTCGGGACAAGTCTCATGGTTTTTTTAAGTATAAGTATATGGGATCGCCTTATTAGATTTGAGTCATAATGGGGTTTGGTTGTGGAAGAAGCTTTGAACTTGTAAATATATAATATCGAAAAAAGGAAAACTTGGTATCATTTCTTTCGAACCATCTTCATAAGTTCGAGTTGTGTGAATAATAACTGAACATATCCCTGATATGTTCAGAGATATGTTCAGAAATGATACCATGTTTTCCTTTCGCCTTTTCTCGATATTATATATTTACAAGTTCAAAGCTTCCTCCACAACCAAACCCCATTATGACTCAAATCTAATAAGGCGATCCCATATAAGTAAACCATGAGACTTGTCCCGAAACAATTTGTTTGTGTATAAAAATAAAATTAATGCCGAATCTGGACACTAGAAGGCAGCAACTACACTTGTGCCACTATAAAAGCAGGACATTTTACCACCGATCTCAGTCCTGCATTAGAAGCCACTGAGGATCCACCAAGTGGAAAAAAGCATTTGGCAAAATTTTAAATAGTGGCAGCATGCTTTTAATAATTATGACCACAGATTGGAGTTCTCATTAAGGAACTTCATTCTAAAAACACTTGTTATAGCTTTCTTTTTATTCCTCTGTTTTTAAGCACTGAAATCTTCGCAAGAAGTTTCTTTTAATTTATGTTTTGGCAGACATTTTTAAGTTATTTTGTATTCCTATATTTGTATTGTAATCACTGAAATCTAAGCAAGAAGTTTCAATCTGCTTTAATGTTCCTGGCTCCTGCTTGCAGACACCAACCGTTTGGAGGGTCTGTATTTTAATAAGCACGCATATTTAGAATGTTTCAAACATTACATAAGAACATAAGAACATAAGAAAATGGGAGTCTGCAGAAAGCCGATTGGCCTAAGCAAGGCAGATCCCTGTCCCACACAACCCCAATTCAATTACAAAGCCCAATTATAGGCTTCACACTCTAATACCCTGAGGATCATCTTACCAAAACGGTTAGAGATTAACGCAGGATTATGGGGGTCTGCAGAGCGCTGATTGGCCCAACCCGGCTGATCTCCCTTCACACCCAACCCTTCTCGTCCATATGCTTATCCAATTTTATCTTAAAGCTCCCTACAGTTTTAGATCCCACCATAGCACTTGGTAGTCCATTCCACCCATCTACAACTCTGTTACCAAACCAATACTTGCCTATATCTTTTCTGAAACGAAATTTATCTAATTTGAAACCATTGGTACGAGTTCTTTCTCTATCACTGAGCTTTAGTACATTTGCCATGTCCCCTTTGTTAATCCCACTAACCCACTTGAACACCTCTATCATATCCCCTCTAACTCTGCGTCTCACTAACGAATGTAAACCTAATTTCTTCAACCTTTCTTCATACGAAAGATTTCTAATATTATGGATCATTTTTGTCATTCTACGCTGTACTCTCTCCAATGAATCTATGTCCATTCTGTAATAAGGACACCAAAATTGGACAGCATAATAACAGTATTTTATGATTAAGTTGTTTTTTCTTTGCTACTAACATTGTTAGTCATATTATGTTCTTCCATTAGTATTTGCGGTTGTCTTACTGCACCCCCCTTTTTTTGCATATATATATATATATATATATATATATATATATATATATATATATATATATATACTGTAGGTATATACATACAGATATAGGTCGGTCAAATGATAGGTGGATATACTGTATATATAATTAGGTAGAGTGATAGGCATATACATATATACTGTAGGTAGGTAGATATATATATATATATATATATACTGTATATATACATATATAGGTAAGTAGATACATAAAGAGGTAGGTAGTGATAGGTATATATAGGTAGGTTGGTTAATACATAAATACAGATATAGGTAGGTAGTGTGATAGGTTGATATGGCTCTAGGTAGATAGATTGATTAGTAAATTCAGATATAGGTAGGTATGTTGACAGGTAGACATAAGTAGGTAGAGTAATAGGTAATTAATGATAGATAGTCACATAAATAGGTAGATACAGATATAGTTAGGCAGAGTGATAGCTAGATACAGACATAGGTAGATGCAGATATAGGTAGGTAGAATGATAGGCAGATACAGCTATAGTGATAAGGAGATACATACATAGGTAGATATAAATATAGTTAGGTAGAGTGATTGGTATATATATACATAGGTAGATGCAGATATAGTTAGGTAGAGTGATAGGTAGATAAAACAGGTAGATGCAGGTAGGTACACTTATTGTCCCGAAATGTATAAGATTAATTCCATAAAAACTTTGTTAACAGAGCATTATATGATGTTTGTTCTAATTATATGAAATTGCACGAATAAATGTGTAAGCTACGAGATTACTTTGTCAAGAATAACTATAAGTAGGCACCTTTAATAGAGTTTTGAATGCATCTTTAATCAATAAGCAACGAGGTGATAAACTACCTATTCTAACTGTTCCGAAACTGATTAAGTATGTGAAGATGCCGTTTTATGGAAAGATTAGTTACCAATATAGAAAACCGATGTTAAATATACTAAGAAATAGTTTTCCTTCAGTAAATTTCAGAAGTATTTTTACGAATTATTTAAAAATCGGTAGCTTTTTCAATATAAAGGATAGAGTGGCAGGCCAATTGTGCTCGAACATTGTTTACTTGTTCACCTGTCAGAGCTGTGAGGCTCGGTGTGTGTGGGATGTTCGGGGCGTTCCTTTAAGATAAGGATATTCGAGCATATGGGTAAAAGCCATAGAACAGGGAGGTTTTTTAAATCAAATGCCCTTTTCTGCCATTAGGAATCACTCTAAGTCCCAGGATCATCCATTTTCACCAAATAAATGTCAAATCATCGGTAAATTCAACAGCCAATATGAGGCATTACTAGGCGAAAAACTTTTAAAGAAGCGAAACCCTGAACTAAACATTTCGAATAATTAGTTGGATTATTTTTCTTGTTTTTGTTTCATTTGGGTGATTTTTTTAGATATATATGTTAGGGTATATGAATCTTTAGGAACCATAATAACGTAATATTTTTCAGTTTGGATTAGTCTTGGGTTGGGGTTGGACGCATTTGGTAAGCGGTCGTATACCTTTTTGTTTCACTGCTGTAATGTTTAACTTCTATAGGCTAGTGGTTATTTTTAGACACGTTCGATGAGCTGTTACGTACTTTTTTGCTTGACTTTACTATAACATTAGATTTGTGTTGTGAGGAAGAGTTAATAATTTGTTAATGTGTTTCCATTTTTATATTTTAGGTTTTAAGATGCTTTCATTTCCTGGTCACCGTTAGTTCTTTAGTTTGATTTAGTATGTTTAGTTTGTTAAGCTTATGGTTAACGTTTTAAGTTGACTTTACTTTGATTTGTATAATTATTGGTTCATATGACGATTATCGTATAAATACGATAGAATATGACTCTTTTGTGATCTTGTATGTCTCTGTGACGTCACGATCTCTCCTACAGCACGACGTAGGACGAGTAGATCGTATATTATAAGATTGTAAATAAGTTAAGTTATAAAAGGCCTAATATGCTATTAAGTAATATTGCCATGGTCTTATGTAGTATATATGAATTTATCGTATATATTAATATAATTTATCGTATAGAGCAACCTAAATGCGGTACGATAATTTGGGCTCCTGGCGGTTTGCCAAGGCAGCAAGGTGTGCTTTTGAGGTACGCCAGAGCCTTCACGAACACCAACCAGTTAACATTTAATTTTCCGCCCTCAGTTGATCGTGCTTTTGTGCCTCTAATCACAATACACATACAGCAATACACACAACTACACCATCACGACGCTCTCATCGACATCATGACTGACTGATAGATAAGCATAATATTCATATCCATTCCCATTTAATCATTTATTCTTTCTTTAACTTGACTCGTGTCTTGGGACCGAAGTCTCGTTCCCCATTGTCCACCACCATATTGGGTAAAACGTTCTCCCTTGCCTCATTGCCACGTGGAACTATTGGTGAGTTAATTCCTGGCTAATATTAACCCTTATAACCATACCCTATAATTATATACATTTATTATGTGAGACCTTTGGATATAAATTAGCTTGTTTCAGATTGAATTCAATTTAGATATAGAGTATTCATTTAGATTGATTTTATTTGATTCATTATAGCTTAGTAATATTTAACTTCCATTGATAGTTTACCACATTGCTGCCCAGACCCGGGAATTAGCTACCAGTAAGGGATTTTAAGGCAATGAACAAGGGGACATATAACAGGATGCAGGAACAACTCAATGATAAACTGGCAAGGCTAGCCAAGCGATGGTTAGAGCCGGAATGCAGGGTTGTGTCATTGCGCCTGCCTAAGTCCTGCTTCCCACCCATCGTCTTTCCCCAATAATTTTCTTTTCTGTTTCAGACTTCCTGTGACATATGACCTGACCTAAAAAAAAATCTTGTTCAATATGATCCATTAGTAGGTATTGCTATTTAGTGTACTATTTTTTCTCCATAACATAGAAGTCCGCCGGTTGGCGTCTCTTAAGTAGCCTATTAATTGGCCGTTGTTTTTGTAACGTAATATTTAGATACATAGCCTATAGGCTCGCAAGCAAAATGGATAAAAACGGTAAAGAGACACCGTCTAGTGGGGTGCTGAACAAAGCCCCTAAAAATCAAAGGGCGGGACTTCGGGGAGTAATAAATAGGCTAATAGTGGACGTCAACACTTTCATCACTACTGCTGAACTAGAGGAATTGGAGGCTAGATTAGAAAACGTCCAGGTCACCCACGGTCGTATTACGGCTCTGAGTGAGGTGATTGTGGCTGACATGACAGAGGAGGAAGAGATTGTTACAGAGTGTGATAATCGCGCCCTCTATGACGAACCTGTCTTTAGAGCGAAGTACCTATTACAGCGTGCAATCGCGAGTAAGAAGGGAGGCGATAATGAGGCCCATAGAAGGGCTGACCCAAAACATACTGTACACCTCCCAAAGCTCAATCTTCCTACATTTGGGGGCAAGTTAACCGAGTGGTTAGCTTTCTGGGACGTATTTCGATCTACGGTTCATGAATCCTCTTTGGATAATGTCCGCAAGTTTCACTATCTGAAGGGACAAATGGAAGGAGAGGCCTTACATTTAATAGAGGGTTTTGCAGTAGTAGGTGGTAGTTATCTTGAAGCGGTACACTTATTAGAGTCCACATACGGGGATAGAGAGCAGTTGAAGATGGCCCATGTCGTTGCCTTGTTGGGGCTCGCAGAACCACAGTATAAGGTTGATGAGTTGACAAACTTCAGGGCAAATATGGAGTGCCATACTCGATCGCTAGACACCCTAGGGCTTACCACGCAGGAAATGATAGTCATTATCTTGCGTCAGAAGCTTCCTATGGCAATACTTGATAAGGTAAGATCATTTGAGCTGGGGGAGTTCAAAACTCAGTTCAGTAAGGAGATCAATAATCTACAGTTGAACAAAGGGAGAATGTATGTGTCGGGAGGGAGTGAGAATGTGGAGAAGAGGGGAACAGTAAGCATGACAGTGGGGACTAAAGTAAAGAAAGAGGGTGTGTATAAGAAACCTGCTCAGATTCTATGTAAGCTATGTAACAACAAACATAAATGGAGTTTCTGCGTAAAATACCCAACAAATGAGACAAAACTAGCACAGGCGAAAAGATTGAAGCTATGTGTAGGTTGTCTAAGTAAAGAACATGGTAAGCAGGGACAATGTACTGCTACATACTTAAGGCCCTGTCGCCACTGCGAAGGACATCACTTTGATAAGTTGTGTCCTACAGCAGATAAAGTCAAAGACGTCAAAAATGAGGGTACTACAACTGTGGCACTAGGTAGCACGCAAGACACCACTATATTGCCCACAATACAGATTCCCATGGAAGGTAATGACAGTAACAAAGTTTGTCGGGTACTTCTAGATCAAGGGTCTCAACGTTCCTTTATAAAGAGGTCCATACTAGTGGGATTGAAGCACCGAATCGTAGGGGCTGAGACTCTTCGATTACAGGGCTTCACAGGGGTTACTGATAAACAAGACTACGAGATAGCAGAGATTTCATATTTCTATCGTAAAAACCGGTACTTTATGACTTGTATCGTAGTAGACACCCTACCAGAATATGTATCTGTGGGTGTGAAGAAGGTGGAACACGCATTACGTAGCAAAGGGGTTAACTTGTCAGATCCCATGGGAAATCAGAGTGAGGTGCATGTTCTACTTGGTGTGGATCATTATTATGAAGTAGTATACCCTGGACTTAAAAAGATGTGTGGTGTAATTTTAATCCCCACTAAATTTGGATACTGCATGAGCGGAAAGGTGCATACTACACAGTCAAAGGTCCTGGTCGACACGGTCTCGATATATAGAGTCAATGTAACCGCGGCAGAGGAGTTGGGAAGGGAGGATTCCCAACCTAGTGACCCTAAGATGGCTGCCGAGTTCGACCTGGAACGACTGTGGAGATTGGATCACATAGGCATTAATCCTATGGAGACTGATTATGACTCGGAAGTTGCGCTACAAAGGTTTGACGAGTCTGTGTGCTACTGTGCCTCAGACAAGCAATATAAAGTTAGTTTACCTTGGAAGAACGGTGAGATAAGCCTGCCTACCAACTATGGTTTGGCATTAGGTCGCTTGCGCGCATTGCAGCGGAAATTGTCTAACGAACCGAGCACGCGCCAGGCGTATGACGATGTATTTCGGAGTTATGAGGATAGGGGTTTTATTGAGAGAGTCGATGTCGAGGAACCGTGTAAGAAGGGTAGGGTTCACTATCTGGCCCATCATGGGGTAAAGAAAGACAGCGTCACCACACCAATACGGGTGGTGTATGACTGTTCTGCCCACCAAGGTCAACAACCCAGTCTGAATGACTGCCTGTTGACAGGTCCGTCCATGGTGTCGGACCTGTCCCAACATCTATTGCGGTTTAGGCTGGGGAAGTACGCCTATACCAGTGACATCGAGAAAGCATTCTTGATGGTCAAGCTAAAGGAGGAAGATAGAGATGTTACCCGCTTTCTTTGGTTCGGCGACATTAGCGACTCTGAAAGTCCCATCATAATATACCGTTTTCGGGTTGTACTCTTTGGGGCCACTTGCTCGCAGTTTTTGTTAAATGCCACAATCAGAAAACATCTAGCTGACACTCATGAGGACACAAGTAAACTATCTCGCGGATTATACATTGACAATTTGCAGGGTACTAGCGATAGTCAAGATGATATGTTGTATGCATACTGGCAAGCACGCAGATTGTTTGCGGATGCACATCTATTTCTCCGCGAGTGGGTTACTAATAGTGAAGATCTTCAGAGTTTAATACAAGTGGATGGTACGGCATCTCTTAACCAGGAAAAGTCCAGAAATTTGGGGATGATCTGGCAACCTAAACATGACATACTAACTTTTCAAACAAGGTCTTTTGCTCAGCAGACAGGAGCGCACACAAAAAGAAGTCTGTTGAGCAAAGTTGCGCAATTTTTTGATCCTTTGGGTCTAGCATTACCTGTTACCATAAGAGCTAGGATTCTAATGCAGGAGTTTGGAGACGTAAAATAGGATGGGATGACAGTTTGCCCGAGGACCTGAATGACCGAGGGACATTGTTGTTGAATGAATATGCCATCCTATGTACTAAACCTATACCTCGTAAAGTGGCGGCGTTCGGTGACGTTACGTTGCACACGTTTTGCGATGCTAGCGCCACGGCATACGGGGTAGCCATATATGTTGTTACTTCATTTGGGGCACATTTAGTTACAGCCCGGGCCAAGGTAGCCCCGGTTAAAAAGGTAACTATCCCTAAAATGGAATTGACTGCCATGCTGCTATTAGCACGTCTGGTGCAACATGTACGCGCAGCATACGAGAGCGAATTAAATATTGAAATCGTTCATGTATGGTGCGATAGTCAGGTCGCACTCAACTGGATACATAGCAAGAAGTCTCTGCCAGTTTATGTGCGGAATAGGGTAGATGAGATTAGAGCCCTTTTGCCAGACATTGCTTATCATTATGTAAATACAAAGGAAAACCCTAGTGATCTCATAACTAGGGGTATAACGGCTAGCCAGATAATGAAGTCCGAATTGTGGTGGCAGGGTCCAAAGTGGCCGCTCCATGAAAGTGAATGGACGATATGGCATGCTGTTGGTGAGGGACTTCTGCCACTGGAAACTGTGGCAGTTACAGCCCAACCAAATGAGCCACCGGGTCCTATCATGAAGTGGGCAAGATTCGGTGACTATAATAAACTAGTCAGAGTTGTAGCTTGGGTGTTGCGATATGTATCCAATCTCAAGCTTAAAGTAACGGGCCAACTCTGCAACAGGGGTCACAACATTGATGCTCGTGAATTTAAAGCAGCTGAAGTAACTTTGATCAAATGGGTTCAAGTAGAAACCTTTTCCAATGAATTAGAATCCTTGAAAAGCTCGAATAAGACATTAATGCCTAATATAGTGCGTCAACTAAGGTTGCACCTAGACAATGGCCTCATCAGGTGTGAGGGTCGCCTGAAGTGGTCGGGTGTACCAGACGGCACAAACCGACCTATACTTATGCCAACAAGACATCACGTTACTGATCTATTGATCATACGTGCACATAGGGATGTAAAACACTACGGGGTATGTCATATTATATCAAATTTACGTCTCATATGGTGGATACCCAGAGTTCGACAAGTAGCTCGATGCGTAGTGAGAAAGTGTGTAATATGCCAGAGACTAAAGGGTAAACCATATGCAACTGGACCAGCTCCACCCCTACCTGAATGCCGTGTAAAGCACGTAGAACCTTTCCAAGCGGTAGGATTAGATTACACAGGGGCTTTGAAGACGAGGGAGCATGAGAAAGTTTATATATTATTGTTTACCTGTGCGACGTCTCGAGCGGTACACCTAGAACTATGTGATAATATGTCTAGCGAGGAATTTATGCTGGCGTTCAGACAGTTTTGTGCCCGTCGTTCATTCCCTCAACTCATTCTTAGCGACAATGCTCCCACTTATGTCCAAGCATCAAAATATCTAAAGGATATGAGTAGTGATCCTACTATCATCACTTTTTTGGGAGAGAAGAAGTGCGAATGGAGGTTCATTCCAGTTAAGGCACCTTGGTTTGGTGGCATGTGGGAACGGTGTGTCGGCATAGTAAAGTCAGGACTCAGAGCGGTTGTAGGACGTGCTCTATTAAAGAAGAGTGAGTTGACGACAGTCCTCACAGAGATAGAGGCAGTCGTGAATGATCGCCCGCTTACATACGTGTACACCGACCTGCAAGAACCACTACCATTAACGCCAGCTCACTTGCTATATGGGAAACCATTGACTGCGTTTCCATCTGATTTCCAATCCATAGTAGAGTTAGAGGATCCCTCGTTGTACTCTGAGGTAGCGGTGTCTAAGAGATACCAGTATATATCCAGGATAATCGAGGATTTTAGGAAACGGTGGATTAGTGAATATCTGCTAGCATTGAGGGAAAGGAGTGTTACTCCCTCTGGTAGACCAACGGCACTTAATTTGTTTTAATTAAAGAAGATAGTCCTCGTTTATACTGGAAATTAGGCCGCGTATTGGAGGTATACAAGGGGGCAGACTCTGTAGAGCGGGTGGCGCTATTAAAGACAGCCACTGGAACTACTGTTCGTCCTATCGCACGTTTGTACGCTTTGGAGCTCGATTCCGCATTGCAATCTGAGGCTCCACCTGTTATTGCTGGGTCCGAGGATTCTCAAAGGAACGACTCACCTCATACTGATGGTGATCATTCTCGGACCGGGACGCGTCCCAGACGCGCTGCTGCTGGCGCCGTCGACTTGTGGCGTCAGAAGATAGCCTCTGGGCAACTTTAGGTTTAAGGTAGGGTTCAGGTCTTTTTTGTGGGGGGAGTGTATCGTATAAATACGATAGAATATGACTCTTTTGTGATCTTGTATGTCTCTGTGACGTCACAATCTCTCCTACAGCACGACGTAGGACGAGTAGATCGTATATTATAAGATTGTAAATAAGTTAAGTTATAAAAGGCCTAATATGCTATTAAGCAATATTGCCATGGTCTTATGTAGTATATATGAATTTATCGTATATATTAATATAATTTATCGTATAGAGCAACCTAAATGCGGTACGATAATTTGGGCTCCTGGCGGTTTGCCAAGGCAGCAAGGTGTGCTTTTGAGGTACGCCAGAGCCTTCACGAACACCAACCAGTTAACATCTAATTTTCCGCCCTCAGTTGATCGTGCTTTTGTGCCTCTAATCACAATACACATACAGCAATACACACAACTACACCATCACGACGCTCTCATCGACATCATGACTGACTGATAGATAAGCATATTATTCATATCCATTCCCATGTAATCATTTATTCTTTCTTTAACTTGACTCGTGTCTTGGGACCGAAGTCTCGTTCCCCATTGTCCACCGCCATATTGGGTAAAACGTTCTCCCTTGCCTCATTGCCACGTGGAACTATTGGTGAGTTAATTCCTGGCTAATATTAACCCTTATAACCATACCCTATAATTATATACATTTATTATGTGATACCTTTGGATATAAATTAGCTTGTTTCAGATTGAATTCAATTTAGATATAGAGTATTCATTTAGATTGATTTTATTTGATTCATTATAGCTTAGTAATATTTAACTTCCATTGATAGTTTACCACAACGATATAATGTTAAACTGTTTTAATTTACATTTTTAGTATCATCATGTTTTACCTAATGATGGCTGCTTGAGCAGGCCGAAAATTCGTAATAAAGATAGTGCTCCATGAAGATATTTCCCAAATGTTCCTCCTATTATATATATATATACCGGTATATATGTAGTAAAACTCGCTTGGAAAATTGAAACAATGGAACACCAAGCTCTCAAGACATCTTCAGGGTAATAGGATATATGACATATACATAGGACAAACTGGAAACAAATTAGAGGTGAGAGTTAAACAACACAAACAATCAGTAAGGTCAGCTCAAGAATCTAATGGTATTTTTAAACATAAACAAAGACAAAACCATCATGTAAATTGGGATGAGGCTAAGATGATCTCGTCAAGCTGCTATTATGAAAGACTATTTGCCGAGTCCACCTTGATCAGAGAATTTAGAAACACTATGAATCTAATTGATGGCCTTTACAAAATAGATAACATCCTGCTAAATCTCCTCCATGAAAATGATAAAATAAAAAGAGCTAGAAATAGATGTCCAGACCGTCAGATTATAGACTGAAACAGCTTGTAGTCTGATATCTGACCCTTTTGGTGAGGTCAATCCTCATAGTATTAGATAGTTAGGTATCTAATTAATACTATACACATGAGGTATGATCACTATGTATTTTCCTTTGTTTATAATAATTATTGTATATATGTATGTTTATGTATGTATATATGTGTGTGTGTATGTAGGTGTGTGTATGTATATGTGTGTTTATGTATATATACTGTTTAGTTGTGAGGAGGATATGCCAGGTGTGGGCCATTCGGCTTTCTACAGACTCCTTTTTCCTTATGTTGATCTGACCATTATGGGAAGGTCAGTCCCCAGGGGCCATAGTATTAGTGAGTTGGGCCTATAATTCGGCCTTAAAATTAGGGTTGGGTGTGGGAAGGATCTGCCTTGTGTGGACCAATCGGCTTTCTTTAGACTCCCATTTTGCTTTTGTTCTTATATATATGTAATTTTTATTTGTATGTATGTAATATATGCGTGTATATTTATGTATATGTGTATGTATATGAGATTATATGTGTATCTATATGTATTTCTTCATATTTACATAGGTTAGAGTTGGCGCCTGACCTTTGACCAGTGAGGACGTTCCCAGTGACCGCTCGTGACATACCTGTTTACCCCCTAGTGAGGTGAACATTCTTAGTGATGGCTTGTGTTAATTAGATTGCCACCTCTTCCCATATTCTCCAGCTTTGTTTTGCTTTGCAAGAAAGGCTGGAGAATGTTGAGCTCGAGGTCCAATCTCTCAAGGACGAGAACTTAGCATTGAAGATGGCATTAGAGGAAACGAAAAATGCCACTGGTGTAGGAAAACCGGAGTCTTCCTGGAAGGTGGCAACTTCAAGAGGAATGAAATTAACCTTCCAGAAGCAGTGTGTGACGGTTAAAAACAAGTATAGCGCCCTGGATGACGAGTGTGATGGCAGTGAAGGGGGAAAGGAGGAAGGAGATGACCCGTCTTACAGCGGGGCAGTGAGAGGGGAGGGGAGGAAATCTGCAGCTACTACTTCTGCTACAGGCCGGCAACAGAAAAAAGCTAAGTCTATTTTAATTGCAGGGGATTCAATGGTTAAATACCTTGGCAGGGCTACTAACACACATGTTGGTAAAGTTGTCTGCCTGCCTGGTGCCGGAGTCGAGAGGGTGGCAGAGAAGCTAGATGGTGTCATGGAAGCGAGTGGGGAGGACCCCATCATCTTCCTCAATGCAGGGAGCAACGACATTTGGAAATGCAAGACTGAGGAGTTGCTCACCACGTACCAGGAAATGTTGGAGAGGATCAAGGAGAAGGGTGGAGTTCCTTTGGTACACAGTATCCTACCAAGAAGAGGGGTAAGGAAGGAATGGTCCTCCAGGGCTATTGGTGTAAATAGCCGGCTGGAGAAGTATTGCAAGGCAAATACTATTCCATTCCTGGATAACTGGACCCTCTTCTATGGTAAGGATGAACTGTATGCCCAGGATGGAGTACATCTCTCTCGACTAGGAGTTTCGACCTTAGCCAGCTCACTCGACAAGTTTGTTGCGGGGTTTTGTTAATAAACCATAGGTGTGTAAGTAAAATAGAATCCTAGCCACATAAAATTGATAGTAATGACGAGAATTCTGATAGCGTAGATTTTCCGTCTAGGTCTAGTAGTTCAACAGGTAAAAATAAATTAGTTAAAAACAATAGAAAAATAGTTGCAAATATAAGTAATAGGTTGAGGGATAATTATACAAATTGTAGGAGTTTATGTAACAAAATTAACAAACTTAGAGCACTGGTTAGCAAAGAAAATATAGACATAATAGCGCTAACTGAAACATGGATTAATACAGAAACCAGGCATTCTTTAGCAGAGTTTGATATACCGGGATATAGTTTGTTTCAATATGACCGAACAAGTAGGAGGGGCGGCGGTATAGCAGTGTTTGTCAGGAGTTCATTAAAAAGCTGTATTAAATCAGGTATTAGAGTAAATAATGATGATGAAAGTGTTTGGGTAGAGGTTAACAAAGGTAGTTAGACCTTAGTTATTGGAGTCATGTATAGACCGCCAAATATGAGTAGAAATGACGGAACATCATTGGGAGGAAATTAAAATACCATCCAGGTTTAGCAACGTGTGCATTATGGGGGATTTTAATTTTCCTAATATAGATTGGCAGCAACAAATGGGCGACTCTGATTCAAAGGAGTTTATTGAGGTAGTACAAGATAGTTTTTTATCTCAATTCATAGATGAACCGAGTAGAGTTGATAATATTCTCGATTTAATTTTCAGTAACAATGAACATATGATAAATAGTGTAGAAACCGGGGACCACCTAGTAAATAGTGACCACAATTCTGTATATTTTAATATACAATGGAAAGGTAATTCCAGAGAGAATATGACATTAATACCTGACTTTAGAAAAGCCAATTATGGGGGGTTGAGAAGGGCCCTATTAGTGGACTCTATGGTAAAAAAATTAAGTCTATCCAGGTGTCCAAATGAGTGTACCCCTTACCCCTTACCCTTTACCCCTAGCTTAAGTCAGTAAGAGACATCAAACTTGATAGATACATACGATAATATTATCAAGTCAGTATTCATTGCGCAAAATAAATATATCCCCTAAAGAAAATTTAGATCAACACAGAACCAACCCAAATGGATGAATAATAGACTATTAGACCTTCTAGGAAAAAAGAGAGGAATATATAGAAAAATTAAGAAAGGCGAAATTCACCTACTTGCTTACTATCAAAATTTATCAAGACAGGTAAAACAGGATATTAGGAAAGAAAAGAGAAATTATGAAATCAAGGTTGCAAATGACTCAAAATATAATCCTAAAGCTTTTTACCAACTATATAAATCGAAGGTTAGAGACGTAATTGGTCCCCTTAAAACTTCGATAGGAGAAATGACAGAAAATAATTTAGAAATGTGCAGTACATTAAGTAATCAATTTCTTTCCGTTTTCACTAATGAAAATTTGGTACAGTTTCCAGAAGTCCGTAAGGTATATAGCGATAGTATAGAAAATAGGTTAAGTACGTAAGTAGAAATGATGTGCTTAAGGAAATTGACAGACTGAAGCCTCATAAATCTCCTGGTCCGGATGAGGTATATGCTAGAGTATTAAAAGAATGCAGAGATGAGTTAAGTGAGATGCCCGGTCTGAAGATGAGCCGCCCAAATAACAGCTACAGTTTGTAACTCCAAGACCCCCATAATTCAGACAAGAAAATAGCAGAGACACCCCAATTCTCCCATGCTCTCGCCCTGGATAAATACCCAAGCTTCCACCGTTTTCTATGATGAGACAAAGGTATGGGAGGTCCCCAACTCTCATTAGCCACCTGCTCGGGTCACGCCCCCGCACAGCCCAATACCTGCACGGGCTACGTGTACTCAGCTCCTGGATATGGAAGACACGAATGAACTGAAGTTATGCAAATAAACACCAACGACCTGAGGACTATAGGAACAAATGGACCTGAATCGTGCCTGACCAATCCATGCTCCTGAAGATACAACTACAATCCTCTATGTATATGTCCTAGAATAATTAGAAGACCTGCAAGACAGTTGCTCCATTTTTAGCTTTAAGTGTTTTCCATTTTTCACAAGCGCCCTGGACCTTCCAGCCGCCCCATTAAGTATTATAATATTATCTTGGAACCAGGCCAGCAGGAAAATACCTGAGTTCCAAGACTAGAATGTATATGTACCTCACAACAACCATTTTTCCTCTTTCCTCCATACCCCTTTTTCCCCGAGTTCATTGACACCGGAAGCAAGAAAATATTTGCATAGGACCTCACGAAAACCTGAGGAAAGTACACACCACCTCACCTACTGAATAGGCTTGACCTCTCTGGAATGGGCTAGTTAAGGACAGTGTTGCTACGGTGCCACCCCCCCCCCCCCAACCTCGTCCCCCTGCCCCTCGAGAGTGCCCCCTGGACTACGCCTTCCCCCTTCCGGATTGCTGAAGGGCCGCCCGTCTGTTGCCTGGCGCCCTGAACCGAGGATCCCTGATCGAGCTATGGACGTAGACCTGGACCTAGGACCCCTGCTCGAATTACGTAAACAGGCCTGGACCTAGGACCCCTGTTCGAATTACAAACCAGGCCTAGATCGAGGACCCCTGCTCGAGGAGGTAACCAGCTGTGCAAGATTGGCTACTACCCTCTACGCCGGCCAGACCAGCACTCTCGTCCCCCTGCCCTCCCAAATACTTAAGTGTTTCTGTGTCTTTCTCTGTTGGTTATTGTTGTGAGGTATTGATTATGTAAATACTGTATGTGAACCGTGTTGTGCCCTGATTTACTTGTGATCTGTGCCCAAGATCCCATACTTGTGTAATAAGTTTCATCCTTCTGAACCTGTGCTATTCTGTGTTAATCTTGCCTCAATTCCTTGACCCTTGTTCAAGACTTTATTTAATTCATAACTTACGCATTCGTTATATATCAGTGTCATTAACATATATTCAGGCCCCCACGCTCGCAGATTTACTGACTACGTGTATGTTGATTTATTATTTGTGAGTTGAAGTCCCAATATATTCCATGATCAATCCATTTATATAATCGCTTTTTACTTAGAACGTACGCCCAATTTTCCAACGAGTGCTCAGTGTAATTCCTAAATTCTCTTCAGTAATCGCATATGAAATATATCTTATAGACGTGCTTTTATGTTCTAATAAATCTTGATGTTGTGATATTTCGAATACCGTGTTTAGGAATTCTTTCCTCTGTGTTTCGTGTCACTTTCATCCACCATACACTAATTGTATCTGTGTATTTTATTCACCTCGCATCTGTTAACCCGTTCAGGCCCGAGCCTGGTACTGCCTGTTTTAAGTATCAATGAGTAGGACTTCGTCGCCTACGTCCATGTACTAATTGTGCCTGTACATTTTATTTTCCTCGCCCTGTTAACTCGTTCAGAAGCGAATCTGATATTGCATTAAATATCAATGAGCTAAACTTCGTAATTAGCGCCAATTTAATTACTAAGTACGATCTACCGATCGATATTTGTTAATCACTCAGTTCTCGCGTTTTGAGATTAAATTGTAGTGTTCATTCAAGTCTGAGTCTTTTGGAACTCATTTAGTTATTTTGCTTATCTTTGTGTGTTGCCTTAATTACGAATATTGAAGATTACATCTTGACCTAATTAATACCAACCAGTAGACCAAATAAACTACCTTTTCACTCTTATTAAATTCACGTGATTACTTTGCTTTACCTAAGAAAAATATAGCAACACGAATTCCTAAGTTCGGTTCGTTATCATAGCATATGTTCAAGTAATATAATTCCGTGATAAGATATAACTTCCCTTGAGAGCGATTTTGATACTTCTCATTAATTATAAATAATAATCTCAGCCCTTTCCTGTAAAGTAAATTAACATCGCATTTTGCATTCACTAAGTTCATAGTTGCATTAACTAGAAAAAGTATTTATCACTAGAACAGTCCAACTAGTGACCTTCCCAGTGACCTGACCAAAAGGCAAGTTCACGCGGTCACCGTTAAGACTCCACCTGAGCCGTACGTGTGACTCCCCCAAACCTTGGGGCAATATTTAAAACCTCAACTCTCTCAGTTAGGGCTAGGATCATTACCTAGCCGCCTAGGCGTTGAAGTCTCTTGTGAAAACGGAAGATATTTGACTCACATTGATTATTGTATTGAAGGTTAATATTTATTTATGTGTATTATGCCCTTATGTATATTTTCCACATGATCTGATTTAATACTAGACTCTCACCATTGAGTTATTCTGGTATTAGTAACATTGTTCTGAAGTAAGGACAATATATATATGTGTGTTACTATTGTTGGATCTTCCTTCATGATCCTTATTATTATCTTACTCTCATGCATATTAAATAAAACCTTCATATATGTTCTCCCTTGTGTTGTTATTGAGTACTATATTGAACCTTTGAATACCATTTTTACTGTATATAGAACCTACTCGGTATTTTCCTGTCAAGTATATTTAAGTCCATCAAACCAGAACTGGATTGTTTTACGGACTGTATCAAGGGAACTAACTTATCAGGACCCGGCACAACATTAAGTTACCCATTAACATTTCTATTTAACAAGTCATTAGAAACCGGTTTAGTTCCAGAAGCTTGGAAGCTTGCAAATGTAGTTCCAATATTAAAAAAAAGGTGATAAATCAATAGCATCCAATTACCGTCCCATTAGTCTCACATCAATCATAGGAAAACTACTAGAGTCAATTATTGCTACGAAAATTAGAAACCACTTAGAAACATTTAATTTAATAAATTCTTCTCAGCATGGATTCACTCAGGGACGTTCTTGCCTTACTAATTTGCTTATTTTTTTTCTCAGAGGTGTATGAAGCGGTAGATAATGACAAGTCATATGATATAATATATTTAGATTTCAGTAAAGCTTTCGACAGAGTCCCGCATGAGAGATTGATGAGAAAAGTTGAGGCGCATGGAATAGGTGGGTCGTTGTTGGGATGGATTAGGTCATGGCTAATTGGTAGGAAGCAGAGAGTCAGCATACATAGTACTAAGTCAGAGTGGGGATCAGTCAAGATTGGTGTCCCCCAGGGTCCTCTGTTGTTTATTATATACATAAATGACCTTGATTTAGGTATAACTAGTAGGATAAGTAAATTCGCAGACTATACCAAAATAGGGAGAGCAATAGATTCAGATAGCGACATAGAGTGCCTCCAAAGGGATCTAGATACCTTACACGAATGGTCAGTAAATTGGCAGATGAATTTTAACATTGCCAAATGCAAGGTATTAAAGATAGGGAAGACGAATACTAATGCAAAATATAAACTAGCTAATACGGAATAAGAAAACTCAGACTGCGAGAAAGATTTGAGTGTGTTTGTTAGCAACGATTTGAAGCCTAGACAACGGTGTATAAGCGTTCGCAACAAGGCAAACAGGATTCTAGGGTTTATCTCAAGGAGTGTAAGTAACAGAACTGCCGATGTTATCTTGAAACTTTACTTGTCATTAGTGAGACCTCATATGGATTATGCTGTCCAATTTTGGTGTCCTTATTATAGAATGGACATAGATTCGTTGGAGAGAGTACAGCGAAAAATGAAAAAAATGATTCATAATATTAGAAATCTACCATATGAAGAAAGGTTGAATAAATTAGGCTTACATTCGTTAGAAAGACGCAGAGTTAGAGGAGATATGATAGAAGTGTTCAATTGGGTTAGTGGGATAACTAAAGAAGACATGACAAATGTACTGCAGCTCAGTGATAGCGAAAGAACTCGAACAAATGGTTTCAAATTAGATAAATTTAGTTTCAGAAAAGATATAGGCAAATATTGGTTTGATAACAGAGTTGTAGATGGGTAGAATAGGCTACCAAGTGATATAGTGGGATCAAGAACGATAGGGAGCTTTAAGATATAATTAGATAGGCATATGGACGAGATGGGTTGGGTGTGAGGGGGATCTGCCGGGTGTTGGCAAATCGGCGCTCAGCAGACCCCCGAAATCTTGTGTTAATCCCTGACCGTTTTGGTGGGGTCAGTGCTCAAGGTATTAGTGAGTTGGGCCTATAATTGGGCATTGTAATTGGTGTTGGGTGTGACAGGGATCTGCCTTGTGTGGACCGATCGGCTTTTTGTAGACCCCCATTTTCTTTTTCTTCATGTTCTTAAAAGTATGAAAGGGATCTGCAAGTCCATTGATTTGTATCAAATTGTATATATGATTAGATTGTATTGTTAGGCATATTTCAATGTATATGCATATCTGTATTAGTATATATAATGTGTAAGACATTTATTTTGTATGTAAAAGAAGTACGTTCCTAAAAATATGGCAACAGGCAGTAGGATGGCAACACTTTTTGTATTTATATGCTAGTTAGGAACTCGCAGATGATTTAGGACGGGTATTTAAGCCTCACTCTCCCCCTGTTTTCTTGTATTACCCTGAAGATGTCTTGAGAGAATAGACGAAAGCTTGTTGTTCCATTGTTTCAATTTTCCTAGCGAGTTTTACTACATAATTTGGTCACACGTATTTGTGATTTTACCTCCACATATATATATTATATATAATATATATAATATATATATATATATATATATATATATATATATATATATATATATACTGTATATATATATATATATATATATATATATATATATATATATATATATATATATATATATATATATATATATATATATATATATATAAATATATATATATATATATATACTATTATTAGATATTACGTTACCTTGCAAATGAGTGAGCGTTGGTATGAAGGGTTGATAGATAAGAGGGGTGGTGTGTGAGGGCCTTATCTTGAGTACCTTCTGAAACCTCTCTATCATATTGTGTCACCCACTTCCTTATTATAGCCCCCCCCCCCCCATCTCTCTCTCTCTCTCTCACTTTCTCTCTCTCTCTCTCTCCATATATATATATATATATATATATATATATATATACAGTATATATATATATATATATATATATATATATATGCTCCCAGCCGGACTCCAACTTCCGACAGTCAGTACGAATGTCCAAGCTTTAATCCACTACACCACGGCGTGATAAAGGAAACTTAACCTTTTCCTATTTATAATAAGGAGAAGGGAAATCCTACGTGGAGAATATATCTCAATTCATACACAAGTCATAGGATCTATTTTACAGGATACCATACAGGGATGGGATATATAATCAACCCGATCAATTGTGAACACCACATACTGTAGGTTAACTCGAAATCACGTAATAGCTTAAATATAATTACCAATCTTCCAGTTTGTACATTTTAACATCCTTGTTAACCTTATGTTTTTCTATGTGGACGAGGGAGACAAAAGGCAGAACTGCCTGTGACAAGTGCCACCCAGAAAGTTGAAAGAGTGACTCATGACTCCACATGATAAGACATACTCAACATTAACCCTTTCAAGATACAATGACGCCTTTCTGCCCTGTTTTTTTCTTCTGGCTATTAGGAGAAGAATTTTTCAGAATAGGAAGGAATAGTGGGAGTCAGAGAGATAATTCCAGTTTACCACTTTGTATTGCCCGAGGGCCTAAACAGCGTATAATGGTAACCTATTCAGTACCGGCGACATCCTTTTAATTATATTCTGGTAACTATAAGACGGTTGTATTCAGCTTATGAAGGATGTCTACCCGTTAAAAGATTACAGACTATCTCAATTAATCCTTTTGGCTTTTTTTGTTTTCTATATTCCAACTACTTACCCTCTCGGGGATAGGCTGAGAGCCTATACATTGAACCGCTCAACACGGTGAAGCCTGTGAGGTCTCGTTCCAGTCTAGGGAGTGAAACATGTGAAGCACTTTTTAACTGCAACCAGCCTCTGCCATCTTGCCTTCGCAGGATGCATGGGGCTTAGTTGCCCACTCACGGCTCGAAGCAGCCCCATCTCTGAAGCTACCTCGCTCCAGTGCTTCACTGTCTCACTTCTTAGACTCGGACCCTCACTCTCATATATCTTGCCAATGATTCATAAAATCGTCTAAATGCAGCTGAAATATAAGCAAAAAGACATGGGCGGTATTGTAAGGGTTAAAACAGAATAAAAAAAATGTGTCCTTGAATACTGAAAGGGTTAACCCAAATTATTTTAATACTCTGCGGGCGATTGAGCAAAGTTTCATATATTAGATCATTATAAAATATATTACATTATTAATTGAATGTTTTTCTTTCAGCTATGGATGGATACATCGAAGATTCCCATTTCAGAATTCCTTACCATTTACAATCCTTAACATAATATATAATCCTCTGGTTACAATGAAATGAAAAATATCGTAAAGTGGGAGTATAACAATATAAATTAGGCTAGAGACAGTTTAACCCATGCTGTACCAGTGACGACATTTTCATTTTATTCTAGCGATATTTAGACTATTTTGTGCAGCTTAAGAGGGATCTGTGGAAGTATAAATGGTTAAGTAAGAGAGTTCAAAGCCTCTTTATTTGCTAGAGACCCTTTTTATACTGAATAATATAGTCTAATAGTAGCCAGAATATAGTTTAAAAGACGACGACGGTACAATAGGGGTTAAATAAAACAACACAGTAATCTACTGGTAGTTAACATAATTAAATCCCAATGAGCTGGAGCAACACTATTAATTCGTCTGAAGTTACGAAGTC
This sequence comes from Paralithodes platypus, assembly GCA_032716605.1. Lineage (NCBI taxonomy): Eukaryota > Metazoa > Arthropoda > Malacostraca > Decapoda > Lithodidae > Paralithodes > Paralithodes platypus. The sequence continues at coordinate 28,807,360 of CM064483.1, read as the reverse complement.
TGTAAGTTTCAAAGTTGGCCCCCTCAAGCACAACGTACGTCATTCACCTCGGACGTGCAGCAGACCCAATCTGAGGAACTCGTGCTAAAGAACCGGAAGCTGATTCAGGCGTATACGGAAAACTCACACAGAGTCATCATATCAGGGATCATCCACAGGATCGGTGTGGAGAGCCGGTTCTTCAACATAGCCACCAGCATGAATCGTCGAGCTAAAATCTGGAGGGAGGAGGACGCTGAATTCGTCAACGTTTGAGACGCCTTCTACAACGAAGATCATCTGTTTGTAGCGGATGGAGTCCATCTGAGGCGGTGGGAGCAGCAAGATTTGGCTGCCTGCTTCACGATGCAGTAAAGAATTTTCGGAAAAGAAGCAGAGCCAACCGAGGACTACCAGGGACGAGGATCAAGGACAGCGAGGACCGAGAACAGTCAGGTACGTAAATGTAGATCCGAACAGAACCAAAAATTTGTTTAAAGGGCGTTCCGTGAATTCTAAAATCACAACTTTAAAGGTTTTCTATGCAAACGCTCGTAGCATATGTACTATATTTTCAGATTTAGAGGAACTGCTGTTTACAGATAATTACGATGTAATTGGCATAACAGAATCTTGGGTCAATACAGAAGACCGAGACTTTTTAGCAGAGTATTCACTTCCCGGTTATGTAATGTTTGAGAAAAGCCAAATAAATTAAAATGGAGTTAGCGTTCTATTTTGTATCAAAGAAAGTCTTAACCTGATCCTCTTGTCAAAACCTCAAATTGTAATAAAGGTACACAAATATTACTTGCAGCTCAATCAGGGCAAACTGACCGAGAAATATATGAGCAAATTGCAGATGTAAGTAACTCGCAAGATACTGTAATTTTTGGCGACTTCAATTTACTTGTGACCAAGTGGGGATATAGTCTTATTTCACACTCTGGACAAAACCTGTATGGCAACTTGCAAGTGAGTTCGCTCTATCAATTTGTTAGATCTCTGACCCGTGGAAATAACGTTCTTGACCTTGTACTTGCAACAAAAGAAGAATTGATAGAGAATTTGAATGTTGGTGATGAATTCAGTAATAGTGACCATTATATTATCGCTTTCCATTTAACATTTAATAGCAACAAACTCAATGTCAGCAAAGAGAAGGTCCCAAATTTCAAGAGAGCAAACTTCCGTAAACTTAGAGCAATACTTAAAGAAACCGATTGAAGTTTTCTGATAAACAATGATGATACAAACCACAACCTACTCAAATGCAGTACAGGAGTGCATACCATAAATGAACCGAAGATCAGAGCATGATCTGTTCTCAGATCGCCAGTATGGCTTCCTTAAGGGTCGCTCTACTGGTGATCTTCTTTCATATCTTACTAACTCTTGGTCATCCAACTTTCGGGACTTCGGTGAGACTTTTTCTGTTGCACTAGACATATCGAAGGTCTTCGATAGAGTCTGGCACACATCTTTAGTTTCCAAACTGCCCTCCTTCGGTTTCTGTCCCTCCATCTGTGCCTTTGTCTCTAATTTCCTTTCTGGCCGTTCCATAGCTGCAGTTGTGGACGGCTATCGCTCAATTCCTCATCCTATCAACTCCGGTGTTCCTCAGGGTTCTATCCTATCTCCTATTCTCTTTCTAATTTTCATAAATGATCTTCTCAACTGTACATCTAGTCCCATCCATTCATATGCAGACGACTCTACTTTACACCACTCAATTAGTTTTCCAGAACGCCCCAGCCAGCAGTCCCTCAAAAGTAAACGTAATGAAGCCATAAAATGCGTATCTTCTGATCTAGCTACTATTTCCAATTGGGGTAGAGAAGACCTTGTTACATATAATGCTTCCAAAACTCAATTTATCCATCTTACTACCCGTCAGGAACCTCCAGAGGACTATCCCTTATTCTTCAACAATACAAAAATCAACCCTTCATATTCCCTCAATGTTCTCGGTGTCTCTTTTTCTTCTGCTCTCACTTGGAAAGACCATATTACCAGTCTCGCTAAGGCAGCCTCCCAGAAGCTGGGTGTGCTCAACCGCCTCAAGGGGTTCTTTACCCCTGCGCAGCTACTTTCTCTGTACAGGGGCACAGTGCGTCCTTGTATTGAGTATTGTTCACATGTGTGGGGAGGATCCTCTCACACGGCACTCCTAGATAAATTAGAAAGGAAAACCTTTCGGATAATTAACTCCCGTCCACTCACCAATTCTCTGCAATCTCTCTCTCTTCGCCGCAATGTTGCATCTCTCTCACTATTCTATCGCTACTACAATAATCAGTGTTCCTCGGAGCTTTCCCAGTGTATACCACCTCCTCTACATAGGGTACGTAGTACCCGCCTTGCAACACAATCCCACCCCTACTCTGTGCAACTGTCCAACCCAAGAGTGAAACGCTATTCTCAGACTTTCTTCTATTCAACTGCTAAGCTCTGGAACTCTCTCCCAGAATCAGTCTTTCCCTCTTCCTATGACTTAAATTGCTTCAAACTCCGTGTGTCCAGGCACTTTAGCTCGAACGTCCCTTGATTTCGGCCCTGTCACTCTTTGAAATCTGGGGGAGGCACTCGCTGCAGGCAGTTATGCCTTTTGTCTCCCTCATTCACATAGAAAAAAAGAAAACAAATATAATAAGTCTAAGTGGTGGAATAATGAAATAGCGGAGTGTCTGCTTAGAAAAAAGAATGCCCATGATAGATTAAAAATCTTCGATAGCCTGGAAAATAAAGCGATATTCATAGATCTGCAGTGCAAAGCCAAAAAGTATATTAACCCATTGAGTACCAGCGACGCACGTTATTCGTCGCCTATGTATCTAACGCTAAACCCCAGCGATGCAATGGTTGCGTTTTCCTTAACTCCTCTTGTCGTATGGAACCTAAAGGGTTCAGATTTGTATGGGAACTGCTTTATATACTAAACAAGTAAACCACTTATCTTATCAATATTGTAAAAAAAAAATATATATATATATATATACATATATATATTATTATTATCATTATCTTTTTGTTTTTTGCCCTCTCACTCTCTCAGCTTTGAGGGAGACAATTGTTGCAGGCAGCATTGCCTTTTGTCTTCTTCATACACATAGAGAAACAAATGAGAACAGAGATTACAGCAAAGATGAAGAACAGATGAGCAATGCCCTCAATACCTTTTCTCCATCAGTTTTTGAAACAGAAGACCTTAGTGATATCCCTACAGCATCGCTAGATCAGATAGGCAATTATGATGCTCTAAGCAATAATCAGGAGAGAGAAGCATTGATATGTTTGGACAGAAATAAGTTAAATAAAATGCCTGGACCCGACATAATCTGATTTATGTATAATTGTATATATATTAGTCCAGACAGATATACAAACAACCTTACTAGTTTTCTTTTGGCACCTGGTCCCCTCCTATAGAAAACATTCCAAAATCAGTATATCATCCTACAATAGCCTGGCACCTACTCATCCTGCAAAATGTATAAATAAGGTCGATTTTTATGCATTTGGAAGTGGCTATCGGCACCCTGCTTTTGCAGGAGTGTAAAGGAATGCTGGGGCAAGTGTACCATGTGTCTAACGTAAAATCCTTAAATTTGTTATTTTTTTGCCAGATATTTACTGGGCAATCCCCTTAACCCCCCCAGACATATTAACTTACGAAAGTTAGGGGTTGCCCGAATGCCTGGTATTTCCCCCACAACACTCTTTCTCACACTGTCTTCGTGGTGCGATGTATAAGGTGTTGATTTTCGGTGTGAGCATCCTGGGTTCGAATCCATGGACTGCCACATGTGTTTGTAAATTTCATTAATCGATTTTAGGAGTATGGTTGGTTGTTGGAAGGAACATAATAACTGAGGGAACGTTAGAAGTCGGAGGAATTTGGGGTTGCCACCAACCGACAGATTATGATCTAACTTACCTAACTTACTGAGCTCAATATGACACAAATCGCGTCATAAACTTATTATTGAGCTATTTCACTAAGCTCATATGACGTGATCGCGTCATATGATACTTTTGGGCGAAACAGCCATATGACGCGATCGCGTCATATATGACGGAGGGGGTTAACCTCAGTTGTCTGTAAAGTGCTAGAAACACTCATAAGAAACGGGGTTGCAATTCACTAATAGGAAAACAACATACTTAGAGACAGTCAACATGGCTTCCGTAACAGGTGTTCTTGCTTGACGAAACTCTTAGAATTTTACCACGATATTCTCAACCTATATGACGAGAGTATAGATGTACCTTGATTTTCAAAAGGCCTTTGACAAAGTACCTTACACACGTTTATTTAATAAAATTAAAAGTGCATGGAATGCAAGGCAGAGTGTTGAGATGAATAGAAAATTGGCTCAGTGAAAGAAAGCATAGTCATAAACGGTAAAGTATTGAAAGGGAGCAATGTAATTAGCGGGGTACCTCAGGGATCGATACTAGAGCCAGTTCTCTTCCTGGTTTACATAAAGGACATAGATGAGGGCCTGACCTGTACAATCTCAAAGTTTACAGATGGCAAATAAATGTAAAAAACCGTACTGTTAAATGAACATGTAGAACATATGTAAAATAACCTGGAGAAGCTGTCAAGTTGGGCTCAAATTTGGCAAATGAGTTTTAATGCGGTTAAATGTAAAATACTCCATATCGGGACCTGTAATAAGAAAACATACTATTCAATGAAAATTCAGATTAATTAAAAGTGTAGACAGAGAAATAGATTTGGGAGTAACAATATCAAGTAACCTAAAACCCAGTCAATAATGTTCAGAAGTTGTTAAGAAGGCAAACAAAACAATAGGCTTTAAAGGCAGGTCATTTGAGCACAAATCAAAAGATGCAAGCCTCACTCTTTACAATTTCATAGTCTGTCCTCTTCTGGGATATTATGTTCATTCCTGGTGCCCTTACTACCAAATAGATATTGACAAACTGGAAAGAGTTCAACATAGAGTTACCAAAATTATACCCAATCTAAAAAAACAAACCATATGAGGAGCATCTTAGAGAATGAAATGTATTTCCTTTAACCCAGCGCAGATTAAGAGGCAACCTAATTCAAGTGTTTAAAATCATCATAGGCATCAACAACATGAACTTTAATAAGTACTTTACAATCGACCAATCAATTTACACGTGGGGAAATGGTTTCAAAATCATCGGTAAATCTTTTAACTCACATGAGTAACAATTTCTTCTTCAAGCGAGTTGTGAACTTGTGGAATGGGCTTCCTCGAGATGTAACAGACTGCAGCACCGTTGATTCCTTTAAACATTGCCTAAACAAACACCTTGCCTTAAATCCACGACTGACTGTATTTGTAAATTAATATTTTGTTTCTCCTTTTTCCTCAGACACTTCCAGGATCATTGCATGTATAAGTAAATAGCTTAATGTTACTCAATTTTCCCAAGATACATGAAGGATCACTTATAGCTGTGTTATGCTATCAACCCATTTTGTCCCTTGCTAACATCTAACCCTGCCAGTGACATTTGTCCTAGGACAGTACTTCCCTTTCCAATTGTCCCTTACCCACTCTGAACAACTGATGCACACTTTGAGCAGCAGTGATTTAGACGACAAACAACCTCAAGGGGTCGCTAGACCTGTTGTTGCTTGGCTTCCTTTGTACGACTGAACTGAGGCTCCCTACCCCACCTTCCATCACGTCACGAGAATGGGGCTTCGTGATTCGCTAGTGAGCAGGTAGAATGTTTATTCAGAGGTGGACTGACGTTTAGAAATTAGTAGTGGTCCTGACTCGGCCAAAAGCGTGAGTGTGACGGAGAGGCGACGGAGGAGAGTTCGAACATGGCAGTTTAAACAGATAAGATTTATAATTTTAATATTAACTGAGGTGGTAATGGTGATCTAATTCCATGAAATGACTACTTCACTTTGAATTGTAACTCATTATACCGTAGTTAATGTATGTGATATGGTCATACAATCAAATGGATAGACAAATGAGGCTAACACTGTAACCGTTATGTCATTATCGTTTGTCATCATTCCTTTAGTTAAGGTGCGATCAAACAACCACCTATGTTCGTTAAGGAAGTGCGTTCTATCAACCACCTTGCTTATTGCATTTTTTGTTCAGTGAATCTTGAAAGTTGTAATATTTGATAAATGGTGCGGTATGACTATTGAGGGATTTAGTTGCGAGTTTAGAATAAACAGTAAAACTACCCTGTTAATTAATCAAGCAAATTTTCGTTTTATATTTAAGTAAGTTGCAATGTTCTTGTTAGAATCCATTTGTTGTCATTTATATTAATAATTGTGATACGTGAAGCATTGAAAGACTTGAATATTTGGTAAACTTGCGAGCAGTGAACGATCGGACAATCTTGTACGTCCTGGATCTCAGTATATGTTTATCTATATATTTTCATATATTTTGTACTGTACTGTACATACGTTTTCTTTTGTTTATTGGGTTTGAAAAAAACATTTGTTGTTGTTAAACTGATGACTTTAATATCTTCCCTTCCACAATAGTACGAATGGAGAGCACGCTCACGTGTGATCTGCCTGACCTGGATTCAATCTTAACCAAGGCGGACTATTTTAGTAAGTGTGGTAGTACGTCCTAACGTGTTTCACATGCTGGCACCCAGTCGGGGACACCTTGGAGACATATACAGACTAATAACACACCCAACAAAGCCACTCCAACAGCTTCCTCTAACAGTCTGACTCCATGGTCAGACACTTAGCTAGGTCCACCTGTACTGATATTAGGAAGCTTGTCTGTCTGCCTGGTGCCGGGGTTGGGAAGGTGTTAGAGGAAATTGATTACATCATGAAAGATATTGGAGATAGCCCCATTATCTGTCTCAGTACAGGGAGCAATGATGTTGGTAAAGGTAGGACGGAAGTACTGCTTCGGCAGTACAGGGAGGTGTTAGATAAAGTTAGGAGGAAGGGAGGCATACCTGTAGTACACAGTATCTTGCCACGGAGAGGGGTCAGCAAGGAATGGTCATCTAGGGCAATTGGTATCAATTGTCGGCTGGAAAAATACTGTAATGCAAATGCAATACCATTCCTTGATAACTGGACCCGTTTCTATGGTAAAAATCAGTTGTACGCACAGGACAGGGTTCATCTTTCTCGGCTAGGGGTGGCAAATTTAGCTAGGTCAATAGATAGGATTGTCGCGAGGTTTCGCTGAAAATAAAGCCTGAGAATATGAGTAAGAACAATTGTCTAGATAGGGTAAATTGCCGTACTGGTACATCAGGTAGGAATAGAATATATCAGTCACAGGATTTTAATTGTACTGCTAGTAGAAATATTGAAGGTGTAACAGAAGATGGGAATTCAGTTAGAAATAAAGGTAAATCCGATACCAGTAAAATAAATTCATTGCGATTATATTATACAAACTGTAGGAGTTTATGTAACAAAATGGATGAACTTAGAGCACTTGTTAGCAACGAAAATATAGACATTATAGCACTGACTGAAACATGGATTAATACAGAATCAAGACATTTTTTAGAAGAATTCCATATACCAGGATATAGTTTGTTTAAACGCGACCGAACAAGTAGGAGGGGCGGCGGAATAACAGTGTTTGTCAGGAGTTCTTTATAAAGCTGTATTAAATCAGGTATTAGACTAAATACTGATAACGAAAGTGTTTGGGTTGAGGTTAGCGAAGGTAGTGAGACCATAATTATTGGAGTTATTTATAGACCACCAAATATGAGTAGAAACGAAGGTACAGCTTTATGGCAGGAAGTGAAAATAGCATCAAGGTTTAGCAATGTGTGTATTATGGGAGATTTTAATTTTCCGAATATTGATTGGCAGCATCAAATCGGCGACCCAGATTCAAGAGTTTATTGAGGCGGTACAGGATAGTTTTTTTATTTCAATTCATAGACTCGCCTACTAGAGGTAATAATATCCTCGATTTAGTTCTCAGTAATAATGAACAAATGATAAATAATGTAGAGATAGGAGACCAACTAGGAAATAGTGATCATAAATCAATTTATTTTAACATACAATGGACAGGAAAGGCTAAAGAGAATACGACACTTATCCCAGATTTCAGAAAAGCCAATTATGGTGGATTAAGACGAGCCTTAAGAGTCGATCCTATGGTTAAACTATTAAGTGGACCCAGGTGCGCTAATGAACATACTCTCTCTCAGATACCTGTCTTAACTCAGGATAATTTGATAGCTACATATAATAATCATTTTATTTCTTCACTCCACAATGCGCAAAATAAATATATCCCCAAAAGAAAATTTAGATCAACACAGAACCAACCCAAATGGATGTATAATAGACTATTAGACCTTCTAGGAAAAAAGAGAGGAATATATCGAAAAATTAAGAAAGGCGAAATTCACCTACTTGCTTACTATCAGAATCTATCAAGAGAGGTTAAAAAATGTATAAGGACAGACAAAAGAAATTATGAAATCAGGATAGCCAATGACTCAAAAAATAACCCTAAGGCTTTTTACCAGCTATATAAATCTAAAGTTAGAGATAAAATAGGCCCCCTTAAAACTTCGATAGGAGAAATGACAGAAAATGATTTAGAAATGTGCAGTACATTAAATAGTCAGTTTCTATCCGTTTTCACTAATGATAATTTGGCACAGATTCCAGAAGTCCGTAAGGTATATAGCGATAGTATAGAAAATAGGTTAAGTACGGTTACTATAAGTAGAAATGATGTGCTTAAGGAAATTGACAGACTGAAACCTCAGAAATCGCCTGGTCCCGATGAGGTATATGCCAGAGTATTAAAAGAATGCAGAGATGAGTTAAGTTACCCATTAACATTTTTTTTTAACAATTCATTAGAAACAGGTATAGTTCCAGAAGCTTGGAAGCTTGCAAATGTAGTTCCGATTTTCAAAAAAGGTGATAAATCAATAGCATCCAATTACCGTCCCATTAGTCTCACTTCAATCATAGGAGAGCTACTAGAGCCAATTATTGCTAGGAAAATGAGAAACCACTTAGAAACATTTAACTTAATCAATTCTTCTCAGCATGGATTCACTCAGGGACGTTCTTGCCTTACTAATTTGCTTAGTTTTTTCTCAGAGGTATATGAAGCAGTAGATAATGACAAGGCATACGATATTATATTTAGATTTCAGTAAAGCTTTCGACAGAGTCCCTCATGAGAGATTGATGAGAAAGGTTGAGGCACATGGAATAGGTGGGGCGTTGTTGGGATGGATTAGGTCATGGCTAATTGGTAGGAAACAGAGAGTCAGCATAAATGGTACCAAGTCAGAGTGGGGAGCAGTCAAAAGTGGTGTCCCCCAGGGATCGGTATTAGGTCCCCTGTTGTTTCTTATATACATAAATGACCTAGATTTAGGTATAACTAGTAGCATAAGTAAATTCGCAGACGATACTAAAATGGGGAGATCAATTGATTCAGATAGCGATATAGAGTGCCTCCAAAGGGATCTAGATACCTTACATGAATGGTCAGTAAATTGGCAGATGAAGTTTAACATTGACAAATGCAAGGTATTAAAGATAGGGAAGATGCAAACAAATGTTAAATATAAACTAGCTAATTTAGAATTAGAAAATTCAGACTGCGAGAAAGATCTAGGTGTGTTTGTTAGCAATGATTTGAAGCCTAGAAAACAGTGTATAAGCGTTCGTAATAAGGCAAACAGGATTCTCGGGTTCATCTCTAGGAGTGTGAGTAACAGAACTGCTGATGTTATCTTAAAACTTTACTTGTCATTAGTGAGACCCCATATGGATTATGCTGTCCAATTTTGGTGTCCTTATTACAGAATGGACATAGATTCATTGGAGAGAGTACAGCGTAGAATGACAAAAATTATCCATACTATTAGAAATCTTCCGTATGAAGAAAGGTTGAATAAATTAGGTTTACATTCGTTAGAGAGACGCAGAGTTAGAGGGGATATGATAGAGGTGTTCAAGTGGGTTAGTGGGATTAACAAAGGGGACATGACAAATGTACTAAAGCTCAGTGATAGCGAAAGAACTCGTACCATTGGTTTCAAATTAGATAAATTTTGTTTCAGAAAAGATATAGGCAAACATTGGTTTGGTAACAGAGTTGTAGATGGGTGGAATGGACTACCAAGTGCTATAGTGGGATCTAAAACTGTAGGGAGCTTTAAGATAAAATTGGATAAGCATATGGACGAGAAGGGTTGGGTGTGAAGGGGGATCAGCCGGGTTGGGCCAATCAGCGCTCTGCAGACCCCCATAATCCTGCGTTAATCTCTAACCGTTTTGGTAAGATGATCCTCAGGGTATTAGAGTGTTGAGCCTATAATTGGGCTTTGTAATTGATTTGCGGTTGTGTGGGACAGGGATCTGCCTTGCTTGGGCCAATCGGCTTTCTGCAGACTCCCATTTTCTTATGTTCTTATGTTCTTATGTACAACACCACTATTCTGCTATATACACTTTCCCAGCCGTATGGTCCTAGTGTCCTGTCTGATGGCGTAATGGGATTCCAAATGTAAGAGAATATAATAAAAAGAAAATCGCCAGAAATATTGATAGTAATTATTAATAAACTATCAAAGTAAATAAGAAATAATCAGAATACATCATAAGGAATAATACTATATAATAATTTGTAATAATATATAATCACAATAATTAATCTGAATAATAAATAATTATAAAAAGCGAATAATCAAAACTAAATAATAAGACCTTCAAATGCTTCCACAAAGCTATAATTTATCTAGGAAATAGTCTCGTTTGTCACATTGCTAAGTTTCCTTGATGACAATATTCTTGAGTTTTCTTATATCTTATAATTACTCTTGAATAGCCTGATTTGATCACAAAGTAAAAGAAAAGCGAGCAACAACAGACAACCTAATTACTACCACAGACTGAAAAGTATAAACATCATTGTTACCACTCCAGTCAAGCGAGCAAACTACTTCGGAGTGGTGAAAGCGCCCGGTGTCGAAATGTCCTGATACATTGCTTCGTGGCCGCCAAGGTCATAACAATATAATATATTGTATAACAAAAATATATATAGAGCAAAAATATATATTGTATATATATATATATACAGTATATATATATATATATATATATATATATATATATATATACCGGTATATATATATATATATATATATATGTACTGGTATATATGTATATAGAGTGCATGTATTGTGCCGTTGTACAAGGGGAAGGGAGATCGGCAGGAGTGTTCAAGTTATAGAGGTATTAGTTTATTGTCAGTGGTTGGAAAGCTGTATGGCAGGGTGTTGATAGAGAGGATAATAAAGTGTACAGAAGTTGCAATAGGAGAAGAACAGTGCGGTTTTAGGAGGGGAAGAGGGTGCGTGGATCAGATGTTTGCAGTAAGACAGTTATGCGAGAAGTATTTAGAGAAGCATAAGGAGATATTTTGGGCATTTATGGACTTGGAAAAAGCGTATGATCGTGTGGACCGTGAAGCAATGTGGAAGGTGTTAGGGATTTATGAAATAGGAGGAAATTTGTTAGAAGCAGTTAAGAGTTTTTATGAAGGGAGCAGAGCATGTGTGAGAGTAGGAAATGGTGAGTTGAGTGAATGGTTTGAGGTAAAGGTAGGTTTGCGACAGGGTTGTGTAATGTCACCATGGCTGTTTAATATGTTTATGGATGGTGTGGTGAGGGAGGTGAAAAGGAGAACTATGGGAAGAGGATTGGGTTTAGTAGGGAAGAATGGTAGAGATTGGGAGTTGAATCAGTTGCTGTTCGCTGATGACACAGCATTGGTGGCGGATTCTGATGAGAAACTGCAGCGGGTAGTCAAAGAGTTTGGTGTGGTTTGTGGAAGGAGGAAACTGAAGGTGAACGTCAATAAAAGTAAAGTAATGGTGTGTAATAGGGGAGAGCATAGGGTGAATCTAGATGTGAGGCTGGATGGGGAAATATTGGAACAAGTAGAGTGTTTTAAATATCTAGGAGGAACGATAAGCAGGAGTGGAGGTATGGAAGTGGAGGTAAAACAGAGAGTGTGTGAAGGAAGGAAGGTTTTCGGAGCAATGGGAAGTATGTGGAAGAGAAGAAATCTCGGAGTGAAAGTAAAAAGTGCACTGTATCAAGGAATTGTTGTGCCAACAGTGATGTATGGGGCTGAGACATGGGCTCTGAAGAAAAAGGAGAAAAGAGGGCTGCATGTGATGGAGATGAGCTGCTTGAGGAGTATGTGTGGAGTTACTCGTAGAGACAGATTGAGGAATGAAGAGATACGTAGGAGAGTGGGGCAGCAGGAACATTTGTCAGCCAGAGTGGACAGAAGGGTGCTGAGCTGGTATGGTCATGTTGAACGAATGGGAGATGAAAGGCTTACAAAGAGAATATGTGAGTCAGGTACAAGGGGAGATAGAAGGGCAGGAAGACCCCCATTGAGATGGAGAGACTGTGTAAGAAAGGCTTTGGATGATAGAGGAATGATTAGATCAGGCAGGGGAAGTGGTGGTGGACAGGAGTGAATGGAGAATGCTTGTGAATAGTTGAGTGAACACGTGGTCATTTGGAGTAAGGGGTCGGGCGCAAGTTGGACTAGATAATAGTCCATCAGGCGCCTGGCCCGGGGAGACGATTAATATGAAGGGTGCGCCTGGAAGTGTGGTGGGAGGGCTTGTGGCTTTGGCTCCGCTGCATGTCTGCCTGCCGAGATCGGAACCTCTCCGGGTGGTCGGGGGCCGGGGGAGTGCTTGAGCGACCTTGGTGACCCTGGTCTCTGGGTCTTCTCCTGGGTGACCTGGATGTGTGTGAGTTTGTGCTTTTTATCTGTTTTTATTTGTTGTTTTATGTTGTTTTTGTGTTTTCCCTGTTCTTGCTCTGTCTTAAGTCGGCTACCCCCAAAATGGGGATTGGGCCTGAGCATATAGACAGATAGATAGATAGATGTATATATATATATATATATATATATATATATATATATATATATATATTTATATATAATTTCTGCAATGGAGCTTCCTCTTGTGAATCGAAGTCTCACAAGGAAAAGGAGAACCAGCGTAGTAGCGAACATCTTATCTACCCACCCCAGTTCAAACCGTACAAAAAGACACTAGATATTTTAAACTCTCATATTTAGGGCCACTTAGCTATGAAATTAGGAAATCCCTCCAAAAAACTCTTCGCAACTGCTACCCACATATTAATTTCAGATTCGTTTTTTCTAATAATAACACTATAGGAAATTTCCTCAAACATACTTCTTCTCTTCCTATGAACCTCCATTCCAATGTGGTTTACCAGTTCACCTGTTCTAGCTGTACTGCTAGATACGTGGGTTGCACCTCACGTTGGTTGCTTCACCGTATCCGGGAGCACCAAGGTAAATCCATTCGAACAGGCAGGTTCTAAGCCTTCCACTTCTGCTATCCGCGATCACTCTCACCAGTTTGATCACCCTTTCTCTTCCACAGACTTCCAGATACTAACCACATGCCATTCACGCTGTGACCTTAACACCTCAGAATCAATCTATATAAATAAATTAAAGCCTAGCCTGAACAACACGGCCACTGCAACACCTCTTTTCACTCAGTAAATATCCTTCTATTTTCTTTTCGAACTTGATTGTATACCCTCTCTTATTAGTATTATTTGTTTAAGTTTAGCTTAATGCTGTTCTCTTAATACATAGTTTTTGTTTTATTATGTTTAGTTCTTCTCGGTTCATATTCATACGAACCTTACTGCTTGATATTTCACATCCATATGTAATTATTTGTTTGATTTCTTATGTAAACTTTCATTTATTTTAGATTCACTGAAGATGGAGACTGTTTTCTCCGAAACGTTTGATAACAAATAAAGATAAGATGTTCGCTACTACGCTGGTTCTCCTTTTCCTTGTGAGACCTATATATATATATATATATATATATATATATATATATATATATAGATACACATATATACATATATATACATATATATATATATATATATATATATATATATATATATATATATACAGTATATATATATATATATATATATATATATATATATATATACAGTATATATATATATTTTTTTTTTTTTTTTTTTTTTTTTTCTGTATCACAAATACATGTGAGCTACTACGTGTATTTATACTCCCATTCGGACTCGAACCGCCGCCAGTCAGGACGAGTGTCCATTTAGTAACTCACGTGTATAATGTATATGTGAGATATACTTGTTATTAATGACTCGCGTTTGGTTAGGCGATTATATAATAATATCACTTTAACACAAGTTGCGGGGGGGGGGGGGGGGGTACTTGTAAGAAAATAAATATATAAACAAATCCCTATATGGTATCCTATAATATGAATCCTACGATTTGTGTATACATTAAAAGACATTCTCCGAGTAGGATTTTCCTTCACTTAAAAAAATAGGAAAAGGTTAAGCATCTTTTATCACACCGACCGTGGTGTAGTGGGTTATAGTATGGACACTCGTCCTGACTATCATATTTATGTACGGAATATCTGTTTGAACATCTATACTCTATAGTATCTCTCTCTCTCTCTCTCTCTCTCTCTCTATATATATATATATATATATATATATATATATATATATATATATATATATATATACACAAACACAATATGTAGCGTGAGTGCGTGTGGGGAGAGAGAGAGAGAGAAAGAGAGAGGCAATGAATGACTTCAATACCCACCCCCGTAGCCAAGGCAACGCGGGGTATCCTACATCTGGCAACTCATCCCCACCCCCCTGCCTCTCCTTCTGTTCCCCCCTCTCCCCCTCCCTGCCACTTCTACCCCCTTCCTCCTTCACCGTTCCTTCCTCCCCCTACCTTCCATTTCCACTCCCTTCCCTCCCCCTCCCTTCCACTTCTTCCCCCTTCCTTCACCGCCCCTTCCTCCCCCTCCCTTCCATTTCCACTCCCTTCCATTTCCACTCCCTTCCCTCCCCCTCCCATCCACTTCTTCCCCATTCCTTCACCGCCCCTTCCTCCCCCTCCCTTCCATTTCCTCCCCCTCCTTTCCACTTCCTCCCCCTTCCTTCACCGCCCCTTCCCTCCCCCTCCTTTCCATTTCCTCCCCCTTCCTTTATCGTCCCTTCCTCCCCCTCCCTTCCATTTCCTCCCCCGCCCCTTCCATTTCCTCCCCCTTTCTTCACCGCCCCTTCCGGGACCCTCCCTCCCCCTTCCTTCACAGCCCCTTCCCTCCCCCTCCTTTCCACTTCCTCCCCCTCCCTTCCATTTCCTCCCCCTTCCTTCACCGTCCCTTCCTCCCCCTCCCTTCCATTTCCTCCCCCTTCCTCCCCCTTCCTTCACCGTCCCTTCCTCCCCCTCCCTTCCATTTCCACCCCCTTCCCTCCCCCTCATTTCCACTTCCTCCCCCTTCCTTCACCGCCCCTTCCTCCCCCTCCCTTCCACTTCCACCCCTTCATCCTTCACCGTCCATTCCTTCCCTCTTCTTCCCCCCCTCCCCCTCTCTTCCATTTACACCCATCTCCTTCACCGTCCCTTCCCTTGCTCCCCCTCCCATTCTTCTCCTGCCCCCCCCCTCTCAGTTCCACTTCCTACCCTCTCCCTTCCCCGTCCCCCTCCCTTCTGCTTCCACCCCTCGCCTTCGCCCTCCCTCTCTCTTCCACTTCCTTTACTCTCCCTTCTCCTCCCTCTCGCCCCTCCCCTTTCCTTCCAATTCCACCCTTCTCCTCCCTTCCATTGTCTTCATTAATCCCCTCCACCCCTCTCTTCCATCTCCCCACCACTTCTATCTCGCTTTTCTCTTCCACCAACCCTCTCTTTATTCCCTACCCATCCTGGCCTCTCTCTCCCCATCCTCTTCCTTTCCTCCATCCCTCCCTTCCTCCACAGATCCCTCCATCCTACTCTTTCTCACTTCTTGCCATCTTCCCCAACCATCCCTCTCCAAACATTCCATTTCTCCACCACTCTAGCTTTCTTCCTCCCATCTCCCCTTTCCTATTCTCTATTGTGTCCCCTTACTCATCCCCCATCCGTTCCTCCACCATACATCCGCCTCCCTCAATCCCTAGCCTTTCCTTCCTCTTTCGTGTCATTATCTTTAGCCCTTCCTCTCTCCTCCACCGTTCTTCCTTCTCTACCACTCACCCTTCTTCGTCCATCACCCTCTCTTCTTCTACCCCTCCCCTCCCTTCCTCCTCCTTCACTCTCCCTTTATCTTCCGCCATCCTCCCCTCCTCAAACATCCTTCATCTTATCCCACGACCACCTTTCTTTCTCCTAATTGGATAGAAAGTTGGCTAACAGGTAGACAGCAATATAATCATCAGTGTTTCTAATAAATGGACTCCCGTCAGTACCAACGAGATCAGTCCTTGGCAAATCTGGTTATTGGTGAGTTCTGCTAACAGGGAGGTATAAGTGTTTTATATATAACTACGGCAGTGGCAGTGTGGCAGTACGTGTGGAGAGTGAGCAGAGCGAGTTCTTTGACCTGAATGTTGGTTTGAAACAGGGGTGTGTGATGTCCCTGTGGTTGTTTGCTGTATAATATATGGATGGAGTCATGAAAGAAATACTATCAAGAGCAGTGGATGTTCGTGTATCGCTGAAAAGGGAGGGAATTGAGTGGAAGCTACCTATACTGCTGTTTGCGGATGATACAGTTCTGATGAGTGATAATGAATGGGAGTTGCAGGGTCTGGTAATTGAGTTTGGAACAGTGTGCGAGAAAAACGGAATTTGAAGGTAAATGGGAGAAGAGCAAGGTTATGGTCTTCGAAATGGGTGAAGTCACAGAGTGTGAGGTGAAGCTGAACGGTCAGGTTATGGAGATCGTCAACTCTTTTAAGTATCTGGGCAGTGTGTTGAGTAAAGATGGGACTATGGATGAAGAAGTGCGGGAGAGGGTACAACAGGGGAAGAGGGTTGTAGGAACGCTGAAAGCAGTAACAAGAAATAGGGTGGTCAGTATGGAAGTGAAGAAGTCCTTGCATGACAGTGTGGTAATCCCGACACTAACTTACGGAAGCGAAGCATGGACGTTGGTTGAGAGACTCAGACCAAGAGTGAGAGCAGTGGAAATGAATTACTTAATTATTATTATTATTATTATTATTAATAATTATTATTGAAGTGCGTGCAGAGTTACATGGAGGGATAGACAGACTAATGAGGAAGTAAGAAGGAGGTGTGGTGTGGAGGTAGATGTGCTGGAAAGTGTGAAAAGGAACAACTTGAGATGTTTCGGCCATATGGAATGTATGGAAAGCGAGAGAATGACTAAGAGGGTGTACGAGAGCGAGGTGGAGGGACAGAGAGGGAGAGGTAGACTGAATGAGAAGTGGAAGGATGGAGTGAGGAAGTACATGAACGAAGGCGGTGCTGGTTGGGGGGAGGGGCGTCAACTGACTGGGGACAGAGGTGCAAGGGGGCGGTTCGTTCGTGGTCACCCCTTCGGGGATCACGGCGTCAGGCAATAGATAGATAGATAGATAGAATTAAATACAAAGGCAAGTCATACAATAGGTACGGAACAACCTTATATTTATACAATATTTAATATAGGCTCACACAATTATGGTAAGAATAATGCATAGAAATATAAAGATACACATTTCACAATCAGAACTAAAGACTGAACTTTACTTGAGTTATAGGTAAAAGGGGCATACGTGCGCTGCACCCGTGCTCTAAACACAAGATGAACTTGTACGTGATAAATTATGCAATTATCTATTGATGTGGGTTCTTAGATCAAATCAAACTTCTGCTTTGTACATATATTATATTGATACAACTGGAAACTTGGTGTTTTTAGTAATTAAATTATTAGAGTTACATTTAGCAAAGTCAGTCACTATTTCGTCATAAAGTCACATTTTCTCTACTCGTTCAACTATAGTTTTATTTACTTTTCATAAGAGGTGAATAATTAACTATTGGAAAATCACTAAGCAAAATGTGTACACGATCAGTTGTTGGGTTTCTTCGAAATTTAATTATCTGCTATTTAATATCTGTGATTTATATTGATGCGGGAGTGCTCAATTGTAAATTTCAGAATGTTTAAAATAGGGGAATGCAAGGATAAAATATGTGTTTTGTTTTACGTGAAGGGTAATACACTGTTTTCTAAAAAAGGACACATTACTACTTTATAATTTAGCAATTTCCCTGACATCAGAGGGGGACTTAGTGATCTTTCATGAGTTCGACGTGCTGGGCTCTTGATACGATACTCATCTGTCTTGGGCGTCTCGTTAGGTCTGAACTTCCTCGGAGTGCAACTTGCAGGTTTTATTCGGCTTTGCTTGAAGGCTAGGTCTTAGACCACATGTAAGTGAAAGGGTAGCGGTGAGCCTCGGCTTCCGCGGCTACAGTCGATGACCTAGGGGTTGAGCATCGAGCCTCACTGTTATGTCAGTTTGCACTTGTGTTGGTATCATACTCAACGAGCCGGTCTTGGGACCAGACTTGATAGTATCGAACTTAGCATATTGACCAGAGCACTTGGTATATTCAGTTATCAGACCTGAGGGACTAGTCTCATACCTAGCAGGCTTAACATTTGTACTTGGTACTATCAGGCATGAGACCTGATGTCTAGTATCGAACCTAGTTTTCTCAGTCTCGTACCTAGGATTGTTCCAGTCTTCAGATCTGGAGGTGCTAGTATTGAACCTAGTTAAATTATTTCTCCCTGGTTGAGTGACATAGTCCTAGTTCTGCATATGCTGGTTCCTATCCAGTGCGAGCTAGAAGGGTACGATCTGATGTTATTGTCTACGCGGCTTCCTGTGGCATTGTTGTCTCGCATAGCCACATGGGTACATCTGTGCGCATGAAGGGTGCACAGGTACTCTCTCCTTGGGTTTTTTATGTCCTTGTGGTGTGGTGCTGGTGGTGGTTTGCATGGCCGCAATTCGTATTGTGGGCATAACACTTCACCCGCCTGTATGAAAGTCACGACCTCGTGGCTGGAGATCGTACATGTTTTTTGTTGAAGTATTGCAGGCTGGTAACAAATGTTTGAGGAACTTGGCCCACCTTTTTTATCTTTTATCGGCTCCACGTCTGAGGTTTTTTACTATGATGAGCGTGGATGGTTCAGCTTCGAAGAGTAGTCTTTTCTTTAAAATGTATATGCTGGAGATCCTTTTCTTAGCCTCTGTTGAAGTCACCAGAAACACATACGTAATACAAATGGTGATGATGGATGGTGGGAGATGTAGAGAGGTGATGCATGTGGATGATGTGTAGACGTTGGTTTTTGGTAAACAAATGATCTGATTGTGGTCAAGGTATTAAGACTAGCAGACGTAGAAGTACCAGGTAATGCCTTCAGGGGTAGTGGGAGGCCTGGATGTTGTGCTTGTACCTGGAGGGTATTTGTCGTATGGTCTTGATGGATTGCTCGGTTGCAGCAAAAGATATTTTCTTGGATGCAGTGGAACTATGTATAAAAGGTGGTGGTAAATAGCAATCTGGTGGACATGAGGTTCGACTGGAATGTCTGAGTGTAGGTGTTGGTGGAGACGCATTTTGGTTTGTTTGTACATTGCGTGATGTAGTTGTAGGTGTGTCAGCCATTTAGAGTGGTGTGGTGGGTATGGGTAAAGGAGTAGGAAAGGCATTGGGGTCGGAAGTTGAAGAATTAAGGACTGTACTGGGTTTAATAGGTGATGATGGAAGCACAATATTTGAATCTGGGGATAAACGTGGGCATTTAGAAGGAGGGTTAGTGGTAGGCTTTGATTTATGGGGAGCATTTGGGGTCTGCTGTTTTGGGGGGTTGAGGGTTGGTGTCACGTTACTAGAGAGGGTGGCTTTGGCATCACGTTACTAGGGGGGATGGCTCGAGTTAGGGTGGGGGTTTCGAGCGGTCTGTTAATTTGTAAATCAATCGGAGGTCATCTGATTAAAGTTGAAGAGGGTACTGGAGCTGGTAGATAGTATTTGAAATGACGTTAATGCGCGCGTCTGGTTTGGGAACGGAAGTTGTATGGGGAGGTGGGTAGGGAAGGGGGGTGTTAGGGGTGGGGGTCAGTGAAATATAAGTCGGTGTAGGAGTCTGGAGAGTTGGTGGTTGGTAGCCCTTTTCTATAATTTATATTTTCTGTCCGTGTGATCTGGTCAGCTCTCACTTGTGTTCCTAACGGTTTGAATTGCCACACATGACGGTTTCTATATATTCTGCTCTCCCTGTGGTAATCTAGTATGACTTGATTAGAGTGGTATGCGGTTGATCAGGAAATGTCCTGAATAATGGGGTATTAATTTGTTGATCACAGGTAGTTGAATCACCATGACTTGATCGCCAGGTGTATAGGGGCTATCAGGTGGAGGTTTGTCCTGTAATACTTGAGTTGTTGAAGTCGGTTGGTCAGGTGCTGGAGCTAGTTGTTCTTGTTGTTTGTTTTGGCTGGAGTAGTGGCGAGATGACAGTGGGGGCTTAAGTGGGGGGGGGGAGGGGGGTTAGCCAAACACGTGTTCGAGGGGGGTAATCTCATTTTCACGTGGGCAAGGATTCATCCCCAACTGAATTATTTTTACTTGTGCAGGCCAGTCATCTGTGTTGAGAGCTATCAATCTAGTTCTTAATTGATTCGCCAAGCTCTGATGACTGCGTTCACAGAAACTATTTCCTTTTGGCCAGTATGGTGAGGAATGTGATATCTTGTATCTGAACAAGTTGGATAATTCTTACCAGACTTGCCCTACTACCTCGGGTGTGTTGTCCTAGTGTCCTAGCTTGAGGTAGACTGAAATAATGAAATAACAGGGTTGAGTATGGCTCTGGCCACTACCATTGTTATATGTTCTTTGCCTGGGCAGGCACTTAGAAACTTTGAATTGGTATCCACGAATGTGATTTCATATTTTGTGGACGCTTTTGATGAAATGGGTCCCATGATATCCAAGCAAGCAATTACCAGGGTTTGAATGCTGTGAGTTTCCCTGAAAGTCCAGGAGTTCTGGTGGTATCTTTGCCTGGAGCACAGGCTCGACATGATTCTATGATAGTTTTTGCAACTTCAGTGGAGTTGGCATTCCAATAGAATCTTTTGGCCTAAATGGATACCATTATGTTAATTTAAGGTTTGCATGAGTTTTTCAGTTTGTTGTGGTGTTACGACAACGTGGCCTGAAGGGGTATACAGATGGTCGCCTACTCTCTCTAGATTAGAGAACATTTGTTGGTTAATCCATTCGGGTTTGTTCTGTTGTTCCCATTGTTGCACGAGAGTAGGGATTCTGTAGGTGATTCCGTTGGTGGGCAACCTCAACAGGGTCCCTGTTAGCATTTGTGTACAGTCTGCCAGGCCTGTAGGAAATTTTGAAGTAAAATTCCTCCAGAGTATCTCCATCGTACAATGAGGGCGTTATTTTTCTCTGATCTGCGAAACCATTGTAAAGATTGGTGGTCTGTGATGATGGACACATGAGCACCGAGTAGGTAAGCTTGGAAGTGTTTCAGGGCCTAATTTACACCCAAGCATTCTCACTTGGAAGCCGCATAATTAACTTCCGTGGATGTCAGTGTTCGGCAAGGCACAAGCAATGAGATGTTCACGTCCATCACTGTTTTGGCTGAAGACGGCAACTACCCCTACCAGAGAGTCTGGCAGAGACACATCAGTGTATAGGCAGAATGGTTTTGTGTAGTCTGGGAAAGCTACAGTTGGTGCATTAATTAAGTGTTGCTTCAAAGAGTCAAAGGCTTTCAATCTTTCTTTGGTCCAGGATTTTTGGTAATAGGAGGCTAAGCCTAGAAATGATCTTACCCTATTTATGGTGGTGGGTCGGGGGGGGGGGGGGGCTTGGGGGGTATGTTGGCGATGAGTTGCGGCTTCTTGGTGTCAGGTGCGATGCTCTGGGCAGATATGGTGAGTTCTGACCCATGGTACACTTGGTAGGTATTAATTTCAACCCAGCTTCCCGGAAGCAGAGGAAAACTTGGGTTAGTCTCTAGAGGTGCTCAGCCCAGGAACGGCTGAACACAATGACATCATTGAGATATGTTAAACATGTTTCCATGTCAAGCCTTGCAATACGAACTCCATCAGTCTTGAGAAATTGGTGCGACCAATGCAAAGGCCGAAATGCAGTACATTAAACTTGTAGAGTCTACCTCCAGTGAATGCCTTTTCTGTTGATGTTTGGGCGTTAGGGAGACTTGCCTGTATCCAGCCTGTAGGTCAAGTGTAGAGAACCATTTACAGCCGAATAAAGAGTTTAGCGAATCACCATTTCGTGGCAAGGGCGCAGCATCTTCAATTGTCACATCGTTTAATCTTCGATAATCGATGCAGAAATGTGTAGACTCATAATTTTATTTTTACGAGTATCATAGGTGTTATGAACCCTGCTTGCAACATTGTCAACCCTCTACCTGTCGATCTTCTTCTACACAGTGTATCAGGTTCTTACGTTGTGAGGGTTGTCGAATGGGTGGACCCGTGG
>CM064483.1:28772415-28779915 GCA_032716605.1 Paralithodes platypus | reverse complement strand
AATCCCACTAACCCACTTGAACACCTCTATCATATCCCCTCTAACTCTGCGTCTCTCTAACGAATGTAAACCTAATTTCTTCAACCTTTCTTCATACGGAAAATTTCTAATATTATGGATCATTTTTGTCATTCTACGCTGAATTCTCTCCAATGAATCTATGTCCATTCTGTAATAAGGACACCAAAAATTGGACAGCATAATCCATATGGGGTCTCACTAATGACAAGTAAAGTTTTAAGATAACATCAGCAGTTCTGTTACTCACACTCCTAGAGATGAACCCGAGAATCCTGTTTGCCTTATTACGAACGCTTATACACTGTTTTCTAGGCTTCAAATCATGGCTAACAAACACACCTAGATCTTTCTCGCAGTCTGAATTTTCTAATTCTAAATTAGCTAGTTTATATTTAACATTTGTTTGC
The DNA here is from genome assembly GCA_032716605.1 of Paralithodes platypus. Classification (NCBI taxonomy): domain Eukaryota; kingdom Metazoa; phylum Arthropoda; class Malacostraca; order Decapoda; family Lithodidae; genus Paralithodes; species Paralithodes platypus. The sequence goes on along the minus strand of CM064483.1, from coordinate 28,779,487 downwards.
ATCTTCCCTATCTTTAATACCTTGCATTTGTCAATGTTAAACTTCATCTGCCAATTTACTGACCATTCATGTAAGGTATCTAGATCCCTTTGGAGGCACTCTATATCGCTATCTGAATCAATTGATCTCCCCATTTTAGTATCGTCTGCGAATTTACTTATCCTACTAGTTATACCTAAATCTAGGTCATTTATGTATATAAGAAACAACAGGGGACCTAATACCGATCCCTAGTAGTGGTGATGATGGTCATAGTAGTAGTGATGATTGTGACAGTAGTAATTATGATTGCAAGATGATGATGATAATATTAATGATGATGGTGATAGTTGCCGTGGTAATGATGATGGTAGTGATGATGGTGACGATAGTTGTGATGAAGGTAAGAGTAGTAGTGATGAAGGTGAGAGTACAAAGGAGTACAAAGGAAATCAAGCAACAACAGATCTAGTGACCCTTCTAGGTTGCTTGTCCTCCAAAACACTGAGGATCAAGTGTCCAAACAGTGGTTTAGAGTGGGTAAGGGAACATTGGAAAGCGAATTACTGCCCTGGAACTAATGTCCGTGGCAGGATTAGGAAGTTAGTAGGGGACAGATGGGTTAGTAACTGAGGGGGGGATAAAATAAAGGTATTCATTTACAAACGCAGTCAGTCGCGGGTTTGATGCGAGATATTTGTCTAGGCGGAGTTTAAATGAATCAACGGTGATACAGTCTATAACGTTTCGGGGAAGCCCATTCCACAAGTTGACAACTCGATTGAAGAAGAAATTCTTAGATTCGTGTGAGTTAAAAGATTTACCAATAATTTTGCAACCGTTTCCCCGCGTGTAATTAGCTTGGTCGATAGTGAAGTACTTACTACAGTTCATATTGTCGATGCCTTTGATGATTTTGAACACTTGAATTAAGTCACCTCTTAATCTGCGCTGGGTTAAAGGAAATAGATTTAATTCTCTAAGACGCTCTTCGTATGGTTTGTTCTTTAGGCTAGGTATCATTTTGGTAACTCTACGTTGAACTCGTTCTAGCTTGTTTATATCTTTTTGGTAATAAGGGCACCAGGATTGAACGCAGTATTCCAGAAGAGGGCGGACTAAGGAATTGTAAAGGGTTAGGATAACTTCTTTGGATTTATGCTCAAATGACCTGCCTATAAAGCCAATTATTTTGTTTGCCTTCTTAACAACTTCTGAACATTGTTGACTCGGTTTTAGGTTACTCGATATTGTTACTCCCAGATCGGTTTCTCTGTTTACATTCTTAAGCTGAGTGCCATTCATCGAATAGTTTGCTTTCTCATTTAGTTATCCGATATGTAGTACTTTACATTTATCCGCATTGAAACTCATTTGCCAAATTTGGGCCCAACATGACAATTTATCTAGATTGTGTTGCATATCGTCAACTTGTTCTTTTGAGAGTACGCTATTTGCAATTTTTGTATCGTCAGCAAATTTTGAGATTGTACAAGTGAGACCCTCATCTATGTCGTTGATGTAAATTAGAAAGAGAATTGGTCCTAGTACCGATCCCTAGGGTACCCCGCTACTTACATTGGTCCATTTAGATGCCTTACCGTTTATGACTACTCTTTGCTTTCTGTCGCTGAGCCAATTTTCTATCCATTTCAACACACCGTCTTGTATTCCATGCGCTTTAGTTTTAGCAGTAAACGTTTGTGGGGAACTTTGTCAAAGGCCTTTTGAAAATCAAGGTATATAATATCTACAGCTTTACTCTCATCGTAGAGGTTGAGGATATCGTGGAAGAAGTCTAAGAGGTTTGTTAAACAGGAACGTTTTTTACGAAAGCCGTGTTGAGTATCTTTAAGTATGTTATTTTCCTCTAAGTGATTTACGAGTCTGTCTCGTATGACCGTTTCTAGCATTTTACATACAACTGAGGTTAAGCTAATTGGACGATAGTTACGGGGTAGGGATTTGCTGCCTTTTTTGAATATCGGTGTTACGTTGGCTAGCTTCCACTGATCGGGCATAGTCCCAGACTGCAAGGATTTATTGAATAGTAATGTCTGTGGTTTGGAGAGCTCATCCTTAGCTTCCTTTAGAACTCTAGGCGAGATTTTATCAGGTCCAGACGTTTTATTTACCTTGAGTTTATCTAAACAATTCAATACTTCTCTCTCTGTAACGGTGATATTGCTTAGAACATCTGAATTATCAATCTGAATCGGCGATGGTGTAGGGATATCACTGAGGTCTTCTGTTGTAAAAACTGATGCAAAGAAGGTATTGAGGGCATTACTCATTTGTACTTCGTCTTTGGTGTATTCTCCATTTTCATCGACTAACGGTCCAACAGTTGAAGTAACTACTTTTTTCTTTCTGATATAACTATAGAATTCTTTCGGGTTTGTTTTACTTTGATTCGCAATATGTAACTCTAAGGTCTTTTTACTTTGCTTAATTAACTTTTTGGCTTTGCGTCGTAGCTCTACAAATTTCAGCCTTTTCTTCGTCATTTTGTGAGGATTTTAATCTATCATTAGCAAATTTTTTAGCAAGCAGGCAGTTTGAAATATCTTTATTCCACCATTTGGGCTTATTATTATGGCCTGGACGCCGTATTTTCGATGGTATACAGTCTTGCACTGCTTTTAGGTAAGTGGCTTCGAATAACTTCCAAGATGTATTTATGTCGTTATTGTGAATTAAAAAGCTCCAGTCAGTTTCTTTAAACATAGCTCTAAGTTTATGGAAGTTTGCTTTCTTGAAATTAGGGACTTTTTCGATGCTACTATTTGGTTCGTTACTAATAAACTTTAAAGTAAAAGTTATCGTACGATGGTCGCTGTTACTGAATTCATCACCAACATTCAAATTCTCTATTAATTCTTCTTTTGTTGCAAGTACAATGTCAAGAACGTCATTACCACGGGTTGGCGTTCGAACAAATTGATAAAGCGAACTCTCTTGCAAGTTGGTATACAAGTCATGTCCGGCGTGTGAAGTAAGAGTATCGCCCCACTTGGTCACAGGTAAATTAAAGTCGCCAAAAATTACGGTATCTTGTGAGTTACTTACATCTGCAATTTGTTCGTAAATTTCTCGGTCAGTTTGCACTGATTGAGCTGGAGGTCTGTATATTAATGCAAGTATTATTTTTGTACCTTTATTATTCTTTATTAGCACAAAAGATGCGTCGACGTTCACAATTTGAGGTTTTGACAAGAGGGTAGGGTTAAGACTTTCTTTGATATAAAGTAAAACGCCACCTCCATTTCGATTTATTCGGCTTTTCTCAAACATTACATAACCGGGAAGTGAATACTCTGCTAAAAAGTCTCTATCTTCTGTATTGAGCCAAGATTCTGTATGCCAATCACAATCATAATTTTCTGTAAACACTAGCTCCTCTAAATCTGAAAATTTATTGCGTATGCTACGAGCGTTTGCATAGAAAACCTTTAAATTTGTTATTTTAGAACTCACGGAACGCTCTTTAATAATATTTTTGGTTCTTGTCGGATCTACATTTATGTTCATGGCTGTCCTCGGTCCTCGCTCTCTTCGGTCCTTATCGCTGGTGGTCCTCGGTTGCCTCTGTTTTTTTCTTGGCGTTGGATGATTTATGTCACTGCTGCTTCTTCTCGGATGGCGTTTTTTATCCATGGCTGCGGACTGCTTCGTGTGGGAGACGACCCATGCGTGCTGAACCCACAGGGTTTAGATGAGTGCCATCCTTGCGGAACAGAGTAGGCTGGTTGTAGAAGTTGTCCCAGAGGTTGATGAATTCAACTTCTTCCCTCAGACACAAATATTTTAGTCGGCTATTTGTGCTGAAGGCCTTGTCGTAGAATTTGTCAGGTGCGTCGATCTTGGGGAGAATGCCTGAGATGATGATATTCCTTGATTGTATTATTGATGAGTGTAATAGTAGTAGTGATGATGGTGAAAGTTGTAGTAATGACAGTAGAAATGATGATGGTGATAGTGTTATTGATGTTGGTGATAGTATTATTGATGATGGTAATACTACTGATGATGGTAACCAATCGCAGAGTTGGGAATGCCGTTTTGATTTTGGATAAAACAGCACATCTACTTGATTGATATCGGTGGTAGAACATTGGTCGTTGCGTTTTATTTTATATTTTTATTGCTAACCCTCGTCTAGCGGGGGGTTTTGGGCTTATTTGGGCATATTCAGGCCCTCCTGAATGATAAATCAAGTATCTGCATGAAAAGAAATGTATTCAGAAAAAAACTAGGTGCTAAAAGCTTCAAAATGAGACCAGAACGAGCTACGTAGCACTTGTGGTTCTCATACAGTGGTACCAGTAACATAGGAGTTTATCATATAGCGGTATATTTTTCCCAGCTACGCTCACTACTGGCTACACTGCCGGCCTCTCGAGAACACAGGGAGGGTGAGTCAGTGGGCGGCGGTAGGCCCTGGGAGTCGGACGTGTGGGCCGCTGCACTCCCGGCCATTTGCACTTGATTTTAACCTTTTAAAAGCCATAATTATGCTCCTAACTTGCTGCAAATTGGTGCCCGGCTATAGCCGGGCGCCGCTCTTTAAGACAGTGGCGGATCCAGCTCAGGCTTAAGGGGGAGGGCTGATATACATGAGGGGCGCCTTAATTCACACAATATTCTTTATATGTATTGTATTTCAGAAAAAATGCAGTATATGCAGAGGGGAGGTGTGGCGGAGTGGTCTTGCCACTGGCCTGGTAATCCAAAGGTCCGGGGTTCAAATCCCGAGGTATCAATGGGAAGATATTATTGGGATGGAATTTGTGCTGTACCTAGTATCAGTGCATTACCACAAAGCCCACCGAAAATGCTAATATAATACCCTCATTGTTCCCTGATTAAATAGCACTGTATGAATATTCCCATATTCAAAATATGCTATAGGGGTGCAATGCCTGGTGAGTTAGCTGCTCAACAGGTGGCGTTGTGTGTGTAAGAGTGAGTATCCGAGTGTAGGGAGTGAGACAGTGAAGCACGGGAACGAGGTGGCTTCAGAGATGGGATGACTTCGGACCATGAGTGAGCACTGTGCCTCATGTGAAGGCAAGATGGCAGGTGCTCGTTGTACTCTACGTGCTTCACATGCCTCACTCCCTAGACTGGAACAAGACCTCACGGGCTTCACTGCTCATTGTACAGCTGTGAATGTCCAGGCTCTCAGCCTATGCCCGAGAGGGAGTAAGTTGGAATATAGAAAAAAAATAAAAAAAATAAAAAAAATAAATAAAAAATATATATATCAGATGTAAAGGCGCAATTTTGGTCACTAAGGGGGGGGACCCCCCCCCCCCCTGGATCCGCCACTGCTTTAAGGGTTAATATTATTATTTTTGTTTTACCGAAGGACAACTGACACCCTGCGCAGTATATTTGGGCGCCAAGTTTCTCTAGGAGATCTAATCCTAGGTGTCTATCATATTTATCGCAGGTAGAATCAAATAAGATGAATGGATGTTCGGTAGTGGCAGAAGGTGTTGGGGTGGTGATTGGAATTGGGCGAGTCTCCCCTTTTAAAGTTAATGCTTCATCACCAGCGCCTATCAAGTTTACGGATGATGGCAGCAGCGGTCCGAACTTGTCTCGGTGTTGGTTTGAGAAAATCTGGTATATAAACACGAACTGCACCTGTGTACACTAACAAGCGAACACATAACCCCATTATTTTAAGCTGTGTATATACTGGATATTTTGTCGTGAGGGCCCCCGCCAACGTAGCAGTTAACGGGGGATCATTAACCCCTTTTGTACCGCGACGTCTTCTTAACTTTATTCTGGCTACTATTAGACGATTTTATTCAGTTTAAAAGGGTCTCCAGCAATTAACAGGCTTCGAACTATCTCACTTAACTCTTTATAATGCCACAGATCCTTCTTAAGCTGCACAAAATCGTCTAAATATAGCTAGAGTAAAATTTTGAAAGACGTCGCCGTACAGGAGGGGTTAAAAAGATCCTTTGTTTCTTTCGGTTCTGGCTATACAGTATCTTGGTTTATCGAATTCTTCTGCCACTCTTCTCCTTAGCTCATTTCTTCTTGCTGGTTAAGTGTCGCTTGTCCAGGGGCTCCGGGTCTACGTCTGCACTGCAACTCTGGTGTTCTTAATACTTTGTTGGCCGTATTTTCCGTCTATATTGTAGCCAAGGGTATGATTCCTGTGTCTGTGTTATTGTTGCAGGTCCTGCATTTCATGGACAGAGCAATTTCCGATGTTGCAGACCCTCCATTCCATAGTTCCATCAGCAGGAGCTTGCATTTTGGTGATATGGAGCTTCTGCGGATGGATGTTGGGGACTCTGGCTCTTCTTCCTTCCTGTTGCACCTGTTCTGGGTGTTTTCATTTGGGCTGGGAGAAGGTCTTGCTCTGAACAGAGGTTTGATGGTATCCTCCCTTGATAGCATTGATCAATTGCTGTTGTTGTTGTTGTTTGGTGCTGGCATGGACTTTTGCCAGCGACTTTCCCAGATGGTGGTGAGGTCCTCGTTCTAATACGTCTGTTTTCTCAAGAAGGTACTCTAATATTTAGAAACCACTACCACTATTCCATTTAGGGATTTCCCTGGTTGTTGAGGAGGACTTAATGATCTGCAGATTTTTATTTGCTGGGCTCTTGTTACGACACTCTACTGTCTTGGGCCGTCTGGTTAGGTCATGGACTTCCTCCGGGTGCAACCTTGCAGGTTTCTTCTTCGGCTTTGCTTGAAGGTCTAGGATCTCAGACCACTAGCGTGTGGGTGCAAGGTTTCGGACCACATGCAAGTGAAAGGTATAGAGGTGAGTCCTTGCTTCTGCGGCTCCAAGTTTGATGAACTCAGAGGATGAGCATCAGAGCCTCAATTATTAACGCCAGTATGCACTTTAGTTTTTGGTATCGTACACAATGAGTCTTGGTACCCAGACTTGCTAGTATTTAACATAGCAGTTGACTAGCCCAGAGCACTTGTTATAAGTTCCCGTCTTAAGAGACCTGAGTCTAGTCTAATATCTCGCAGGTTTTCCATTTGCACTTGGTACTATCAGTCTTGAAATTTGACATCTAGTTTCAAACCTAGGCTTTCCCATTCTCAT
>CM064483.1:28705156-28770156 GCA_032716605.1 Paralithodes platypus | reverse complement strand
TTGCCGTATTCATACAGCCTAAATTTAAAACCATACACTTCGTAGCAACGAAATAAATCGAAAATGTTATAAACCATATCAATCAAAATATATATATATTTATTTTCGGTCACTGCTTGAGAACTATTGAAGATAAACAATTTCTGTTTTCAGATTTGGAAAGAGGAGAAAAAAATACTATTATTTGAGCAAAAAAAAATATATGGTCATCACTCACAATTTAGAGCTAGGACGGTGTGAAGACAATTGCATGGGAAATAATTGTATTCCGGACTCATTTACACTTTCATATTTCGATTTATTTACATTTTGTTTTGTTTTATCATGTACTATAAATATTCCTCTTTCCATTGACATATGATACATCACAATAAACAGCATTCTGGTGGATGAAAATACAGAAAAACACAAGGCTTCGAAAACTCGCCCAGCCTGATATTTCATGGCAAATTAGAGAAGGTCTTACCATAAGTTAGATAATTAAGTTGCTGGATGCGAGAGGGTTAACTTCTTATAACTCAAATGAATGAAAGCAATCGGGCTGACATTTCTATCATTTGGGAAGAGTCCACTAGGAAATAGGTATGGATATTTACAGCCAGTTTGCTCTAGGCCCTTTTGAGTTACAGCGAGGTCAGGGATCAAGATTAATGTCAAGTTCATTGGCGCTGCCTATAGTAATGATGGTGGTGGTGATTGTGGTAGCGATGATGGGGATAGTAGTGATGATGGTGAAAGTATTGGTGATGTTGGGCATGGTTACTGGAGATGTCCTGAAAAAACTCGCCCTGCATTTGTACGAGGAACTTGCCCTGATTTGGATAGGTTAGGTCGGGTTAGGTTATGTTAGGTTAAGTTAGGTTAGGTTAGTTTAGTTGACAGTAGCAGTTATGGTAGTAACAGTAGGGATGATTGTGATAGTAGTGATGATGGTGATATTAGTAGTGATGATGGTTATAGTTGTAGTGATAATGATGACAGTAGTGATGGTGAAGGCAGTATGATGGTAACAGTAGTAACTATGATGGTGACAGTATTAAGAACATAAGAACATAAGAAAATGGGAGTCTGCAGAAAGCCGATCGGCCCAAGCAAGGCAGATCCCTGTCCCACACAACCCCAATTACAAAGCCCAATTATAGGCTCAACACTCTAACACCCTGAGGATCATCCCACCAAACCGGTTAGAGACTAACGCAGGACTACGGGGGTCTGCAGAGCGCTGATTGGCCCAACCCGGCCGATCCCCCCTCACACCCAACCCCTCTCGTCCATATGCTTATCCAATTTTTTCTTAAAGCTCCCTATCGTTCTTGATCCCACTATATCACTTGGTAGCCTATTCCACCCATCTACAACTCTGTTACCAAACCAATATTTGCCTATATCTTTTCTGAAACGAAATTTATCTAATTTGAAACCATTGGTACGAGTTCTTTCGCTATCACTGAGCTTTAGTACATTTGTCATGTCCCCTTTGTTAATCCCACTAACCCACTTGAACACCTCTATCATATCCCCTCTAACTCTGCGTCTCTCTAACGAATGTAAACCTAATTTCTTCAACCTTTCTTCATACGGAAAATTTCTAATATTATGGATCATTTTTGTCATTCTACGCTGAATTCTCTCCAATGAATCTATGTCCATTCTGTAATAAGGACACCAAAATTGGACAGCATAATCCATATGGGGTCTCACTAATGACAAGTAAAGTTTTTAAGATAACATCAGCAGTTCTGTTACTCACACTCCTAGAGATGAACCCGAGAATCCTGTTTGCCTTATTACGAACGCTTATACACTGTTTCTAGGCTACAAATCATGGCTAACAAACACACCTAGATCTTTCTCGCAGTCTGAATTTTCTAATTCTAAATTAGCTAGTTTATATTTAACATTTGTTTGCATCTTCCCTATCTTTAATACCTTGCATTTGTCAATGTTAAACTTCATCTGCCAATTTACTGACCATTCATGTAAGGTATCTAGATCCCTTTGGAGGCACTCTATATCGCTATCTGAATCAATTGATCTCCCCATTTTAGTATCGTCTGCGAATTTACTTATCCTACTAGTTATACCTAAATCTAGGTCATTTATGTATATAAGAAACAACAGGGGACCTAATACCGATCCCTAGTAGTGGTGATGATGGTCATAGTAGTAGTGATGATTGTGACAGTAGTAATTATGATTGCAAGATGATGATGATAATATTAATGATGATGGTGATAGTTGCCGTGGTAATGATGATGGTAGTGATGATGGTGACGATAGTTGTGATGAAGGTAAGAGTAGTAGTGATGAAGGTGAGAGTACAAAGGAGTACAAAGGAAATCAAGCAACAACAGATCTAGTGACCCTTCTAGGTTGCTTGTCCTCCAAAACACTGAGGATCAAGTGTCCAAACAGTGGTTTAGAGTGGGTAAGGGAACATTGGAAAGCGAATTACTGCCCTGGAACTAATGTCCGTGGCAGGATTAGGAAGTTAGTAGGGGACAGATGGGTTAGTAACTGAGGGGGGGATAAAATAAAGGTATTCATTTACAAACGCAGTCAGTCGCGGGTTTGATGCGAGATATTTGTCTAGGCGGAGTTTAAATGAATCAACGGTGATACAGTCTATAACGTTTCGGGGAAGCCCATTCCACAAGTTGACAACTCGATTGAAGAAGAAATTCTTAGATTCGTGTGAGTTAAAAGATTTACCAATAATTTTGCAACCGTGTAATTAGCTTGGTCGATAGTGAAGTACTTACTACAGTTCATATTGTCGATGCCTTTGATGATTTTGAACACTTGAATTAAGTCACCTCTTAATCTGCGCTGGGTTAAAGGAAATAGATTTAATTCTCTAAGACGCTCTTCGTATGGTTTGTTCTTTAGGCTAGGTATCATTTTGGTAACTCTACGTTGAACTCGTTCTAGCTTGTTTATATCTTTTTGGTAATAAGGGCACCAGGATTGAACGCAGTATTCCAGAAGAGGGCGGACTAAGGAATTGTAAAGGGTTAGGATAACTTCTTTGGATTTATGCTCAAATGACCTGCCTATAAAGCCAATTATTTTGTTTGCCTTCTTAACAACTTCTGAACATTGTTGACTCGGTTTTAGGTTACTCGATATGTTACTCCCAGATCGGTTTCTCTGTTTACATTCTTAAGCTGAGTGCCATTCATCGAATAGTTTGCTTTCTCATTTAGTTATCCGATATGTAGTACTTTACATTTATCCGCATTGAAACTCATTTGCCAAATTTGGGCCCAACATGACAATTTATCTAGATTGTGTTGCATATCGTCAACTTGTTCTTTTGAGAGTACGCTATTTGCAATTTTTGTATCGTCAGCAAATTTTGAGATTGTACAAGTGAGACCCTCATCTATGTCGTTGATGTAAATTAGAAAGAGAATTGGTCCTAGTACCGATCCCTAGGGTACCCCGCTACTTACATTGGTCCATTTAGATGCCTTACCGTTTATGACTACTCTTTGCTTTCTGTCGCTGAGCCAATTTTCTATCCATTTCAACACACCGTCTTGTATTCCATGCGCTTTTAGTTTTAGCAGTAAACGTTTGTGGGGAACTTTGTCAAAGGCCTTTTGAAAATCAAGGTATATAATATCTACAGCTTTACTCTCATCGTAGAGGTTGAGGATATCGTGGAAGAAGTCTAAGAGGTTTGTTAAACAGGAACGTTTTTTACGAAAGCCGTGTTGAGTATCTTTAAGTATGTTATTTTCCTCTAAGTGATTTACGAGTCTGTCTCGTATGACCGTTTCTAGCATTTTACATACAACTGAGGTTAAGCTAATTGGACGATAGTTACGGGGTAGGGATTTGCTGCCTTTTTTGAATATCGGTGTTACGTTGGCTAGCTTCCACTGATCGGGCATAGTCCCAGACTGCAAGGATTTATTGAATAGTAATGTCTGTGGTTTGGAGAGCTCATCCTTAGCTTCCTTTAGAACTCTAGGCGAGATTTTATCAGGTCCAGACGTTTTATTTACCTTGAGTTTATCTAAACAATTCAATACTTCTCTCTCTGTAACGGTGATATTGCTTAGAACATCTGAATTATCAATCTGAATCGGCGATGGTGTAGGGATATCACTGAGGTCTTCTGTTGTAAAAACTGATGCAAAGAAGGTATTGAGGGCATTACTCATTTGTACTTCGTCTTTGGTGTATTCTCCATTTTCATCGACTAACGGTCCAACAGTTGAAGTAACTACTTTTTTCTTTCTGATATAACTATAGAATTCTTTCGGGTTTGTTTTACTTTGATTCGCAATATGTAACTCTAAGGTCTTTTTACTTTGCTTAATTAACTTTTTGGCTTTGCGTCGTAGCTCTACAAATTTCAGCCGTTCTTCGTCATTTTGTGAGGATTTTAATCTATCATTAGCAAATTTTTTAGCAAGCAGGCAGTTTGAAATATCTTTATTCCACCATTTGGGCTTATTATTATGGCCTGGACGCCGTATTTTCGATGGTATACAGTCTTGCACTGCTTTTAGGTAAGTGGCTTCGAATAACTTCCAAGATGTATTTATGTCGTTATTGTGAATTAAAAAGCTCCAGTCAGTTTCTTTAAACATAGCTCTAAGTTTATGGAAGTTTGCTTTCTTGAAATTAGGGACTTTTTCGATGCTACTATTTGGTTCGTTACTAATAAACTTTAAAGTAAAGTTATCGTACGATGGTCGCTGTTACTGAATTCATCACCAACATTCAAATTCTCTATTAATTCTTCTTTTGTTGCAAGTACAATGTCAAGAACGTCATTACCACGGTTGGCGTTCGAACAAATTGATAAAGCGAACTCTCTTGCAAGTTCGTATACAAGTCATGTCCGGTGTGAAGTAAGTATCGCCCCACTTGGTCACAGGTAAATTAAAGTCGCCAAAAATTACGGTATCTTGTGAGTTACTTACATCTGCAATTTGTTCGTAAATTTCTCGGTCAGTTTGCACTGATTGAGCTGGAGGTCTGTATATTAATGCAAGTATTATTTTTGTACCTTTATTATTCTTTATTAGCACAAAAGATGCGTCGACGTTCACAATTTGAGGTTTTGACAAGAGGGTAGGGTTAAGACTTTCTTTGATATAAAGTAAAACGCCACCTCCATTTCGATTTATTCGGCTTTTCTCAAACATTACATAACCGGGAAGTGAATACTCTGCTAAAAAGTCTCTATCTTCTGTATTGAGCCAAGATTCTGTTATGCCAATCACATCATAATTTTCTGTAAACACTAGCTCCTCTAAATCTGAAAATTTATTGCGTATGCTACGAGCGTTTGCATAGAAACCTTTAAATTTGTTATTTTAGAACTCACGGAACGCTCTTTAATAATATTTTTGGTTCTTGTCGGATCTACATTTATGTTCATGGCTGTCCTCGGTCCTCGCTCTCTTCGGTCCTTATCGCTGGTGGTCCTCGGTTGCCTCTGTTTTTTTCTTGGCGTTGGATGATTTATGTCACTGCTGCTTCTTCTCGGATGGCGTTTTTTTATCCATGGCTGCGGACTGCTTCGTGTGGGAGACGACCCATGCGTGCTGAACCCACAGGGTTTAGATGAGTGCCATCCTTGCGGAACAGAGTAGGCTGGTTGTAGAAGTTGTCCCAGAGGTTGATGAATTCAACTTCTTCCCTCAGACACAAATATTTTAGTCGGCTATTTGTGCTGAAGGCCTTGTCGTAGAATTTGTCAGGTGCGTCGATCTTGGGGAGAATGCCTGAGATGATGATATTCCTTGATTGTATTATTGATGAGTGTAATAGTAGTAGTGATGATGGTGAAAGTTGTAGTAATGACAGTAGAAATGATGGTGATAGTGTTATTGATGTTGGTGATAGTATTATTGATGATGGTAATACTACTGATGATGGTAACCAATCGCAGAGTTGGGAATGCCGTTTTGATTTTGGATAAAAACACATCTACTTGATTGATATCGGTGGTAGAACATTGGTCGTTGCGTTTTATTTTATATTTTTATTGCTAACCCTCGTCTAGCGGGGGGTTTTGGGCTTATTTGGGCATATTCAGGCCCTCCTGAATGATAAATCAAGTATCTGCATGAAAAGAAATGTATTCAGAAAAAAAACTAGGTGCTAAAAGCTTCAAAATGAGACCAGAACGAGCTACGTAGCACTTGTGGTTCTCATACAGTGGTACCAGTAACATAGGAGTTTATCATATAGCGGTATATTTTTCCCAGCTACGCTCACTACTGGCTACACTGCCGGCCTCTCGAGAACACAGGGAGGGTGAGTCAGTGGGCGGCGGTAGGCCCTGGGAGTCGGACGTGTGGGCCGCTGCACTCCCGGCCATTTGCACTTGATTTTAACCTTTTAAAAGCCATAATTATGCTCCTAACTTGCTGCAAATTGGTGCCCGGCTATAGCCGGGCGCCGCTCTTTAAGACAGTGGCGGATCCAGCTCAGGCTTAAGGGGGAGGGCTGATATACATGAGGGGCGCCTTAATTCACACAATATTCTTTATATGTATTGTATTTCAGAAAAAATGCAGTATATGCAGAGGGGAGGTGTGGCGGAGTGGTCTTGCCACTGGCCTGGTAATCCAAAGGTCCGGGGTTCAAATCCCGATGTATCAATGGGAAGATATTATTGGGATGGAATTTGTGCTGTACCTAGTATCAGTGCATTACCACAAAGCCCACCGAAAATGCTAATATAATACCCTCATTGTTCCCTGATTAAATAGCACTGTATGAATATTCCCATATTCAAAATGCTATAGGGGTGCAATGCCTGGTGAGTTAGCTGCTCAACAGGTGGCGTTGTGTGTGTAAGAGTGAGTATCCGAGTGTAGGGAGTGAGACAGTGAAGCACGGGAACGAGGTGGCTTCAGAGATGGGATGACTTCGGACCATGAGTGAGCACTGTGCCTCATGTGAAGGCAAGATGGCAGGTGCTCGTTGTACTCTACGTGCTTCACATGCCTCACTCCCTAGACTGGAACAAGACCTCACGGGCTTCACTGCTCATTGTACAGCTGTGAATGTCCAGGCTCTCAGCCTATGCCCGAGAGGGAGTAAGTTGGAATATAGAAAAAAAATAAAAAAATAATAAAAAAATAAATAAAAAAATATATATCAGATGTAAAGGCGCAATTTTGGTCACTAAGGGGGGGGGGCCCCCCCCCCCCTGGATCCGCCACTGCTTTAAGGGTTAATATTATTATTTTTGTTTTACCGAAGGACAACTGACACCCTGCGCAGTATATTTGGGCGCCAAGTTTCTCTAGGAGATCTAATCCTAGGTGTCTATCATATTTATCGCAGGTAGAATCAAATAAGATGAATGGATGTTCGGTAGTGGCAGAAGGTGTTGGGGTGGTGATTGGAATTGGGCGAGTCTCCCCTTTTAAAGTTAATGCTTCATCACCAGCGCCTATCAAGTTTACGGATGATGGCAGCAGCGGTCCGAACTTGTCTCGGTGTTGTTGAGAAAATCTGGTATATAAACACGAACTGCACCTGTGTACACTAACAAGCGAACACATAACCCCATTATTTTAAGCTGTGTATATACTGGATATTTTGTCGTGAGGGCCCCCGCCAACGTAGCAGTTAACGGGGGATCATTAACCCCTTTTGTACCGGCGACGTCTTTTTAACTTTATTCTGGCTACTATTAGACAATTTTATTCAGTTTTAAAAGGGTCTCCAGCAATTAACAGGCTTCGAACTATCTCACTTAACTCTTTATACTGCCACATATCCTTCTTAAGCTGCACAAAATCGTCTAAATACAGCTAGAGTAAAATTTTGAAAGACGTCGCCGGTACAGGAGGGGTTAAAAAGAATCCTTTGTTTCTTCTGGTTCTGCTATACAGTATCTATGGTTTCGAATTCTTCTGCCAGCTCTTCTCCTAGCATTTCTTCTTCTGGTTAAGTGTCCAGGGGCTCCTCATTGTCTACGTCTGCACTGCAACTCTGGGGTTCTTAATACTTTGTTGGCCGTATTTTCTCTGATATTGTAGGCAAGGGTAGATTCTGTGTCTGTGTTATTGTTGCAGGTCCTGCATTTCATGGACAGAGCAATTTCCGATGTTGCAGACCCTCCATTCCATAGTGTCCATCAGCAGGAGCTTGCATTTTGGTGATATGGAGCTTCTAGGATGGATGTGGGGACTCTGCTCTTCTTCCTTCCTGTTGCACCTGTTCTGGGTGTTTCATTTGGGCTGGGGAAGGTCTTGCTCTGAACGAGGTTTGATGGTCATCCTCTTGATAGCATTGATCAATTGCTGTTGTTGTTGTTGTTTGGCGGCTGACTTTGCCAGGACTTTCCAGATGGTGGTGAGGTCCCGTTCTACGTCTGCTGTTTTCTCAAGAAGGTACTCTAATATTTAGAAACACACTACCACTATTCAATTTAGGGATTTCCCTGGTGTTGGAGGAGGACTTAATGATCTTGCATGATTTTGATGTGCTGGGCTCTTGTTACGACACTCATCTGTCTTGGGCCGTCTGGTTAGGTCTGGACTTCCTCCGGGTGCAACTTGCAGGTTTCTTCTTCGGCTTTGCTTGAAGGCTAGGTCTCAGACCACTAGCTGTGCAAGGTTTCGGACCACATGCAAGTGAAAGGGTAGAGGTGAGTCTTGGCTTCTGCGGCTCCAGTTGATGACTAAGAGGGTGAGCATCGAGCCTCAATTTTACGCCAGTATGCACTTGTGTTGGTATCGTACACAATGAGTCTTGGGACCAGACTTGCTAGTATTGAACATAGCAGGTTGACCAGAGCACTTGGTATATTCAGTCTTAAGACCTGAGGTCTAGTCTAATATCTAGCAGGTTTACCATTTGCACTTGGTACTATCAGTCTTGAAATTTGACATCTAGTTTCAAACCTAGCTTTCCCAGTCTCATACCTAGGATTGTTGTAGTCTTCAAACATAGAGATGCTAGTATCAAACCTAGCCGAATTATTTCTCATAAGGTTGAGTGACATAGTCAGTCCTATTTCTGTGTATGGTGGTTCCTATTCGGTGCGAGGTAGAAGGGCACGATCTGATGTTGTTATTGTCTACTCGGCTTCCTACAGCATTGTTGTTTCTGCGCATGTGAAGGGTGTGCAGGTACTCTCTCCTTTTTTTTATTTTATACCCTTGTGGTGTGGTGCTGGTGCTAATCTGCACATCGCAATTCGTATCGTGGGCATAGCAATCATGTATGTCGATGATACTGTTATTGGTCCGTTAGGTGTGATCTCTAAGTTGTAGATGAAAATAAACTTGTGAGAGAATATAAACATTCCTAAACTGGTTGAAAACTCAGCATGGTTCCTAACAGACTGGGTGAATAATCTGAGACATGGCAGATGCCACTAAACTTGAAGAACTGCAAGATGATGCACATTGGCCAATCAAACCTCAAGTGGGAAAGACTCTGGAAGTAACTGATTTGTAAGTTTGAGTATTCGATTAAAAGTGACATCAGGTTTTCTAATAAGTGAATTGGTGTAGAGAAGAAAGCTCAGAATATATTTGAAATAAGGAGACAGTCCTCACACTCTACACCATTTTGATATTGCTTCTTCCAGAAATTGCTGCTCAATCCTTGTCTCCAGCACTCAAGAATGATATACAGTGACACAAAAAAGTCCAAGATAGAACTACATAACTGATTTAATCGAATAGAAGACTGAGCTATGAAAATCGGTAGAGAGCTTTGGTCTCTTTTCGTTGGAAACGCGTAAAATACCAGGTCAACTCACTGAAGTCTAAAAGAGTTTGACAGTGTGTAATGAAAGTTATGTTTAGTCTCAATAATGATACAACGCACAACCATGGCTTGGGAATATGAGTTGGAAGAGGTTTAACAGTAGAATATGTGGAGATTTGTTCACATATTAAATCTGTTATAACTGGAACGCTCTGTCCACAGAAGTTCAAATAACTCTGCAGTAGATCAATTAAAGACAATAGTAGATACATCAGTATTTGGCACACTCTGCAATGAGTGTATCAAAATTTACAGTCCCTCTCTACCAAGAGTATCTCCCCGGAATAGACAGCAAGATCTTTGAGATACTAAATATGTATTGCAATTCCTTGCAACTTTTTATATTCTTCTTCCTCCTCCTCCTCCCCCCCACCAGCCACCTCCTCCCTACCTGTCTCTCTAGACTTCCCAGAAATCATCGCTCCATTCTTTATAACTTTCGTCAATATACCGTAGGAAATCACAACAAAACCATTCTTTATTCACAATCCTAAGCTCAAGAATGAAAGATAATACTGTCTGGAATGCTCAGAGTAGGCTAATGAGTGGGACTGAGCGATATTTGAGGCAGTGAGCGAAGTTTTGTGAAGTGGATCGGACGAAACGTTTTGGTGGAGGCCGAAAGATATGCGAGCTGGGTTTAGAGTGTTGCCGCTGGTGCTTTTCCTTTTCTTTATATCAATCGGGGTCTCTCTCTCTCTCTCTCTCTCTCTCTCTCTCTCTCTCTCTCTCTCTCTCTCTCTCTCTCTCTCTCTCTCTCTCTCTCTCTCTCTCTATCTCTTTGTGGAAGGAATGGGTAGTAAGGCTTTAAAATACTACCTATTACTATAAACTGTGTGTAAATATTACTGCCTATATAATATATTTATTATCAATCTTGCTTTCATAATTCCTCTTTATCTTGTAATCAACTGTTATTCTTCTCTATTCCTTTCCTTCCCTCCCCCCCCCCTTCTCTCTCTCTCTCTCTCTCTCTCCATCTTTTTATCTATCTATCTATCTATCTATCTATCTCTCATTCACACACACACACGCTCAGAGTATTCACGCAGCTATCTTATCTCTCCTAATCTCTCATTCAACTCCCCTCTCAGTGACAAACAACCAATAGACTAGGAATCAGTCTCTATTATATACCTATTTAAAACAATTCATTAGGTGTACTATCTTATATTGGTGTTATTTTGTGGTGTCACTCATTTCCTCTCACATTCACGTTCTTATCGAAACACACTCACTCACTCGTACCCTCACCCACTCACTCACTCTCATTCTCCCCCCCCCCCCTCTCTCTCTCTCTTCTCTCTCTCTCTACCTCTCTCTACATTTCGATAAAACGATTATTGTATCAAAATGTGTAAGTGTTTGTTCTCCTCCACACCCTGGTGCAGTAAATAAAGGTTATGCAGTCAAGTCAAGTAATATCGTTATGCCTCTAGTATCTGTTTATTCCATATGTAACCCCTTCATATACGAGGACGTGATTATTTATTTTATTCTGGCTATTATTAGACACATTTATTCCGTTCAGGAAGGAGCTCTAAAAAAAAAAAAAAAAAGTAGGGATTGGGCCTGAGTATATGGAATATAATAGATAGGAAGGAGCTCTAACAATAAAACCCTCTGACTTCCAAATGTTCGTCCTAAACTGAATAACATAATGTACTGGTAGCCAGAAGCACAGGGAGAACCCCACCATCGTTACTGAAGGGGTTAAACTTGCTCATCCCTCACCTCCCTCCTACTTTCAAAAAATACCCCAAAGACAACTTTGTTCATTTTGGGGTAGGAAATTACTCGGCCGAAGGCAGGTTTCTCCTATATTGCAAGCTCGCTATCACTTGCGAGGAATAAATCGATATCTAAATGGCACGAAAGGTCTTAAAATTGACAAATAAATGGGGATAAAAGCTTTAGAATAGCCAAACTATTGGGGCGAACTTCTTAAAGTCTCAAAACTAATGGGACTAAACATCAGGGAAGAGGGGGTCCTGAAAAATCTAGCCCTTTCCGTACTATGATACATTTAAGCTTACATTCTGGTTATTAATAGACGATTTTAGTCAGTTTAGGAAAGCCCTCTAGGAATCAAACGGGTAAGGTCCATTAACTCTCTGATTTCCTCAACCACTGCTTAAAACATTAACTGATCCGACTTCTTGGGGATATTTTTGTTATTTTGTTTAATTAGCATTGAAGATTTTAATTACTTTTACCATTGTCGATTTATGTATCTTAATTTGTCTCCTAGGCTAACAAAAGCACCTTCCCAGACTTCCTTCAAACTAAAAAATGCCGAACGCCAATGTTCTCCCCATGGTGATAATAAGACGATTCGCCCCATTCAGGTGCCGATTGTTTTTCTGGGAGAGATAGCGAGCACATAGTTTGAAAGTAAACGGCCTTCGGCCTTAACATGTTTTGTACCGAAACATGTACACATTTAGCATTCTTTATTTTGAAGGAAGTCTGGGAAGGAGTTTTTGTTAGCTAAGGAGACAAACTAAAATACATTGCTCGAAAATGGCAAAATCAAGCAGAATCCTCAAACATAATTAAACAAAATATCATAATAATGATCCACAAGAGATCGGACCAGAGAGTGTTAATGCTTGGATATAATATATTAGTCGATTATATTTAGCCTACCGGCCAAACACAATTAAATTGAAAATACAAGAACATTTGATTGGAACATGACTCTCAGCATCCTGAACCCTAGCCTCTGTAACTCAAAAAGAGTATTAGTAAATGGGCTGTAGATGTTCACACCAATTCTCTGGTTTACTCTTCTCAAATGGTGGAAATATTAATTCAATTACTGAAGTCCTTTTTGTGTTATATAATTTAGTTGTAAAGATCTTTGGTCTAATTATAATGAGTATACTATAGTTACTCAAAACGAGTTCCCCAGAAACATTCTTGAGTCAGAAGCTCTAACAATATTTGAATGAACTCAAGCACGAATTTGATCTTGCAATTATTTATTGCAAATTAAAAACACTATTTAAACAACGGATATGAAAATGCTTTTTTCTAAAAGTATGAATTTCAATTTCAACTTTTAAATTATAAGTTTATTGAGAAGTTATTGACCCAGATAATACACCACCAGTCTAGATGCCGATGTAACATTTGGAAGGCGTCATCGCACACCCGCTAACATTTCCAACTGGTCTAGCGCTAATTGCTAATATTCTAGTGCTAGTGCTAATATTCACTCTATCTATATAATATTTTCGATTGTCTGTGTGTGTGTGTTTCTGTTCTTAATAGATGGCCGCAGTTTTGGACCTGGGGAGCTGAAACTTTGCATGTGGGTGTCAATTGACCGGGGTCAGGTCATAGAGGGGGCGAGGCCACGATCGGAGGTCGTTTCGAGGCCGAAAACAATTGAAAAAAATGTCCGTTTGGGGCAGAAGGAGGCCTCCGATCGGAAAGGTGTATGGAACGAAAGTTGTTCGCAGCCCCCAAAAGGGGGTACGGATGAGGTCAGATCCAAAATCGGAGGTCATTTAGCGGCCGAAATCGAGGTCGCCGTTTAATGAGGCACAGGGAGGTCGAGGCCGGTGATTATGGTAGTAGTAGTATTGTGATGATTGTGGTAGTAGTGATTGATGATGGTGATTATGGTAGTAGAATTTAAACCCGGGCAACGCTGGGTACCCCTGCTAGTATAGTTGTTGTTGTTGTTGTTGTTCCCCAAGCTGCCTGGCCGAATAGCCCCAAGGCCCCGAGCAAGGCCAAGGCCATAACCGAGCGCCCCCCACTGAACCCTCCCTGCCGACCACAATAAAGCCTGGGTGACCGAAGCCACTCCATGGCGGGGAGCTGAGGAGGGCGACAGAAACGCCCGGGAAACCAAAGCCCCACCCAGGGCCCCGCGCCCCTCAGCAATTATGAAGAGAAAGCTGAGGGGCAAAGGAAAAAATGTGACGCTTTGGCTTCCAATCTTGGTAGATTGGGAGGTCAATCCACAGAAGAGACGCCGTCACTTGAGATCTAGAAAATATATAAGTAAAAGGAACAGTCAGAGTAAGCTATGGGTATGGCAGAGATCGCTCAGTTCTCACTCTGATAGACCAGCCAATCACCACATGACTAGAACCCAATCCTCTCAGCATCAGCTAGGAAAGGCCCTAGAAAGCCGCCTTTGGCGGGGGGATGGCTCCCCTATTTCAACCCCTTTCGGGGTTGGGCACCCGCCCCCGCTAGTATAGTAATAAAGTAGAGCAATGGCAAACAAATTTTACAGATTAAGGGAAGGCTTTTGGGATTTTTTTACTTCCTTTTCCCTCATGCTTAGCCCCATTAGATTTGATATTTTAAGACATTCCTCTCATTTCTTTATCAAAATTAAGACCTTTCGTGCTACTCAGGGGTCGATTTTTTTCTAGGTGAGCGATAGCGAGCCAGTAATTTAGAAGGAACCGGACAGTGACAGGTACATTTTCCTACAAACAAATGTATAAATGGATCTCAAAGGGTAGAGACCCTATAGCATAACAGAGAGATCGGCCAGCCGCCATCTTGTTCCAACTGTAAAGCTCAGTTAGGTCTACCTACAGTAGGTTGTATACAGATCGGTGGTGAAACGTTACCTCCCCAACTTTCTTGATTCTCCCTACTTATTTGTAATATATTTACCAGTCGAAGGTTTGGATTTTAGCTAATGATTACAAGAATAATATTAGGGAAAACACAACAAGGGATAAGGAAGTATTTCACCACTGTTGTTTGAAGGCAATTGTACCAACATTCAATCAGCTGGGCGATTGTCACTTGTTTGGTCTCACTCCTTTATTTATAACTTACAACACTTCTAGCCTCCGTATTGCCCTCCAACCTACTACTTCATAACCAACAACAATCATTATTTTATCAACTCTGCGTTGTTGTTGTTGTTGTTGTTCCCCAAGCTGCCTGGCCGAACAGCCCCAAGGCCCCGAGCAAGGCCAAGGCCATAACCGAGCGCCCCCACAGAACCCTCCCCGCCGACCACAATAAAGCCTGGGTGACCGAAGCCACTCCATGGCGGGGAGCTGAGGAGGGTGCGGAAATGCCCGGGAAACCAAAGCCCCACCCAGGGCCCTGTGTCCCTCAGCAATTATGAAGAGAAAGTTGAGGGGCAAGGGAAAAATGTGACGCTTTGGCTTCCAATCTTGGTAGATTGGGAGGTCAATCCACGTTAGAGACGCCGTCACTTGAGATCTAGAAAATATATAAGTAAAAGGAACAGTCAGAGTAAGCTATGGGTATGGCAGAGATTGCTCAGTTCTCACTCTGATAGACCAGCCCATCACCACTAAACTCTGCGTAAGCAGAGTTTGGTATCGCCCCCCCGTATAGTGGGTACCACATGAAAAAAATGTCTGTCGTCGTCGTCGTTGTCGTCGTCGTCGTCATCGTTGTCCGTCTGTCTCGGAACTCCTCCTAGACCGTTGGACGGATTTTCACCAAATTTCACACAAACATTTGTTGCGTGAATGCAAAAGTCAGTCAAAAAAGATTTTTTGAATTTATGCAATAGTTATGATTTTAGGTCCAAAATATGGTTTTGCCCCCCCCCCCCCCCCAACCCTCCCGGAACGCCCCCCAGCAATGATGGCGTTCTTTGTGTGTCAGCCCCGAAGGGGTTCACACATTAAGAACGCATTCGTTCTGGGAGCGAAAACATCTCGCTACGCATTTGCTAGGTTAAGTTAGTTTAGTTGGCATTAGAAGTGATGGTAGTAATATTTGGATTTATGGTGATAGTAGTGATAATGGGGATTATTGTAGTGATGATGGTTGTAGTTGTATTGATGATGATGACAGTAGTGATGATGATGACAGTAGTAGATATGATGGTGACAGTAGTAGTAATGATGGTCATAATAGTAGTGATGATGGTGACAAGTAATGATGATAGTTGTAGTGATAATAATGACAGTAGTGTTGATGGTAGTGACGATGGTGTGAGTATTAGTGATGATGGTAGGATGGTGAAATTTGTAGTGATGATGACAATAGTTGTGGTGATGAAGTTCATAGTAATGGTGATGATGGCAGTAGTAGTGATGATGGTGACAGTAGAATAAATTATGGTAATATTTGTGACAGTAGTAATGATGATGGTTATAGTAGTAGTGATGATGTTAACAGTAGTAATGATGATTGTAAGATGGTGGTGATGATATTAGTAATGATGGTTAATAGTTGTAGTATCAATAATGATAGTAGTGATTAAGATGCTAGTGACAATGGACAGTGATGATGGTGAGAGTATTAGTGATAATTGTAATTGTAGTAGTGATGATGATCATAGTAATGGTAATGATGACAGTACTCGTGATGATTGTGGCAGTTGTAGTGATGATGGAAGTTGTAGTGATGATGGCAGTAGTAGTGATTATGTTGATTGTGATTGATGATGGTATTAGTAGTGATGATGGTAACCCATCGCAGAGTTGGGTATGCCGTTTTGATTTTGGGCAAAACGGCACTCTATTATTTAGCCAGTAATTTAGAAGGAACCGGACAGTGACAGGTACATTTTCCTACAAACAAATGTATAAATGGATCTCAAAGGGTAGAGACCCTATAGCATAACAGAGAGATCGGCCAGCCGCCATCTTGTTCCAACTGTAAAGCTCAGTTAGGTCTACCTACAGTAGGTTGTATACAGATCGGTGGTGAAACGTTACCTCCCCAACTTTCTTGATTCTCCCTACTTATTTGTAATATATTTACCAGTCGAAGGTTTGGATTTTAGCTAATGATTACAAGAATAATATTAGGGAAAACACAACAAGGGATAAGCAAGTATTTCACCACTGTTGTTTGAAGGCAATTGTACCAACATTCAATCAGCTGGGCGATTGTCACTTGTTTGGTCTCACTCCTTTATTTATAACTTACAACACTTCTAGCCTCCGTATTGCCCTCCAACCTACTACTTCATAACCAACAACAATCATTATTTTATTATATTGTTTTCTGCCTAGTGAACTATTGCCTATATTTTTCACAGCCACAGTATATTATTATTTATTTGCTGTGCAACTTCGACCGTGATGCCTGGGAGATGAGCGTGATTGTGTCACCTTGTTTTACCTTAATTTTCTTCTTGCTGGGTATCTAATTGGGTAGATAGCTATTAATACACTTGTATGCCATACACCACAGCATTATCAAGTATATAGCATTAGATGAAGCACAACACCCTGTATACTTTAACACCACGCAACCCTAAAGTTCAATCACGAAATTCGACCAATCAGAACACAGGTTGGAAGACTGACTGTCCGATCTCTGTTATTCTATAGTGTGTGTAATAATAATAATAATAATAATAATCGGTTTATTTCAAGCCGGCAGCCAATGGGGCTGAAAATACACAGACTTAACCTAGATCTTATCCTAATGGATCAACAGACTGATCCTGGCAGCTAACGAGAGCGCCTACATACTCCCAAGGGAGTAGGACGTGGGCAGGAGACTTTGTGGGTCCCCCGAGACGATCCGCCCAGATCTTGCCTTCACGGCCAGGGAAAGTTTTTGAGAGAACTTCCCCTGCCGGCGCGTGGGATCGAACCCCCGACACCAGAACTAGGGCTCCCAATACAGAGTACTAAGCGCGCTCGGCCACCGTGACCGTAAAAAAGTGTGTGTGTGTGTGTGTGTGATTTAAGGTTGATAGAGATCTAGGGAGCAAAGTATTCTCTGCAATAATGTTCTTTAAACCTAATTTCTGGAAGTTCATTGTTTACATGTGCCTTGTACTTCCAAACTATGCACAAGTGGGATAGTAATATTACTTTTTTATGAGAGATAAAAGGTATATCATATAACAAACTCCCCTTCCTCCACCACTGTCTTGTTTCCTGCACATGACCACAGCTATTTATCAACTGATTTTTTTTTTCTATGTGAATGAGGGAGACAAAAGGCATAACTGCCTGCAGCGAATGCCTCCCCCAGATTTCAAAGAGTGACAGGGCCGAAATCAAGGGACGTTCGAGCTAAAATGCCTGGACACACGGAGTTTGAAGCAATTTAAGTCATAGGAAGAGGGAAAGACTGATTCTGGGAGAGAGTTCCAGAGCTCAGCAGTTGAATAGAAGAAAGTCTGAGAATAGCATTTCACTCTTGGGTTGGAGAGTTGCACAGAGTAGGGGTGGGATTGTGTTGCAAGGCGGGTACTACGTACCCTACGTAGATGTGGTAAACACTGGGAAAGCTCCGAGGAACACTGATTATTGTAGTAGCGATAGAATAGTGAGAGAGATGCAACATTGCGGCGAAGAGAGAGAGATTGCAGAGAATTGGTGAGTGGACGGGAGTTAATGAGACGAAAAGCTTTCCTTTCTACTTTATCTAAGAGTGCGGTGTGAGAGAATCCTCCCCACACATGTGAACAATACTCCATACAAGGACGCACTGTGCCCCTGTACAGAACAAGTAGCTGCGCAGGGGTAAAGAACCCCTTGAGGCGGTTGAGCACACCAAGATTCTGGGAGGCTGTCTTTGCGAGACTGGTAATATGGTCCTTCCAAGTGAGAGCAGAAGAAAAAGAGACGCCAAGAACATTGAGGGAAGATGAAGGGTTGATTTTTGTATTG
This sequence comes from Paralithodes platypus, assembly GCA_032716605.1. Taxonomy (NCBI): domain Eukaryota; kingdom Metazoa; phylum Arthropoda; class Malacostraca; order Decapoda; family Lithodidae; genus Paralithodes; species Paralithodes platypus. The sequence continues at coordinate 28,751,791 of CM064483.1, read as the reverse complement.
TTGAAGAATAAGGGATAGTCCTCTGGAGGTTCCTGACGGGTAGTAAGATGGATAAATTGAGTTTTGGAAGCATTAAATGTAACAAGGTTTTCTCTACCCCAATTGGAAATAGTTGCTAGATCAGAAGATACGCATTTTATGGCTTCATTACGTTTACTTTTGAGGGACTGCTGGCTGGGGCGTTCTGGAAAACGAATTGAGTTGTGTAAAGTAGAGTCGTCTGCATATGAATGGATGGGACTAGATGTACAGTTGAGAAGATCATTTATGAAAATTAGAAAGAGAATAGGGGATAGGACAGAACCCTGAGGAACACCGGAGTTGATAGGATGAGGAATTGAGCGATGGCCGTCCACAACCGCAGCTATGGAGTGGCCGGAAAGGAAATTAGAGACAAAGGCACAGATGGAGGGACAGAAACCGAAGGAGGGTAGTTTGGAAATTAAAAATTTGTGCCAGACTCTATCGAAGGCCTTCGATATGTCTAGTGCAACAGAAAAAGTCTCACCGAAGTCCCGAAAGTTGGATGACCAAGAGTTAGTAAGATATGAAAGAAGATCACCAGTAGAGCGAGCCTTAAGGAAGCCATACTGGCGATCTGAGAGCAGATTATGAGAAGAGAAATGCTTAAGAAATTTGGAAGCAAGAATAGTTTCAAAAACTTTAGAGATACAAGAGATGAGAGCAATTGGATGATAGTTGAAGGGTTGAGAGCGGTCACCCTTCTTTGGGACAGGTTGAATGAGAGCAAACTTCCAGCAAGAAGGAAAGACGTTAGAGGAGAGACAGAGACGAAAGAGTTTGCCTAGGCAGGGGGTCAGCACGGAAGCACAGTTTTTAAGTACAACAGGAGGAACACCATCTGGACCATACACCTTCTTAGTATTAAGCCCAGAGAGGGTAGAAAGTACATCTTTAGAAGAGATTAGGATATTAGGCATAAGTAGGAGAGAGGGGAGTGGAGAGGGAGGAATAGCACCGGAATCATCCAAGGTAGAGTGTCTGGCAAAAGTTTGAGCAAAGAGTTCAGCTTTGTCAGAGGAAGAAGTGATGGTTGTGCCATCAGAGTGGAAAAGGGGAGGAAAAGACGAGGAAGAAAAGTTGTTGGAGAGGTTTTTGGCTAGATGCCAGAAAGCTTGGGAAGAGCTAGAGTTGGATAGTTCAGTGCATTTATTATTGATGAAAGAGTGCTTGGCAAGTCGAAGAACAGATTTTGCTTTATTCCGGGCAGAACCATAGGAAGAATGAGATTCTTGAGTATTAAGACGTCGGTACCGTTTGAATGCTTCCTCCTTGTTGTGGACAGCAGTAGAACAAGCGTGAGTAAACCAAGATTTTTTGCATTAGACTGAGAGAAAGAAAATGGAATGTACGCTTCCATGCCCGAGAGGATTACCTCGGTAATGCGTTCAGCACTCTCCGAGGGTCCTCGGCCACGGAAGCAGAAGTAATTCCATGGAAAATCAAAGAAGTACTGCCGGAGAGCCTCCCAGTCGGCAGCGCCAAAATGCCACAAGCGCCGCCGGCTGGGAGGATCGGATGGCCGTACTGGAGAGATAGGACAGGTGACGGAGATAAGTTTATGGTCGGAGGAGCCCAATGGAGAGAAAAGATTGACAGAAAAAAGAAGAAGGGTTAAAAGTCAGAAATAAGTCAAGAATGTTGGGCCGATCTCCGAAGCGATCCGGGATATGGGTGGGTTGCTGGACCAGCTGCTCTAGGTCATTTATGATAGAAAAGACATAGACTTGTTCACCAGCTTTGTCAGTAGAGTGAGAGGAGAGCCATTGGCGGTGGTGAACGTTGACATCTCCTAAGATGGAGATTTCAGAAAAGGGAGAGATAGATAGAATGTGTTCCACTTTAGAGTTTAGATAGTCGAAGAATTTGGGAAAGTCGGTAGAGTTATGGGAAAGATAGACAGCACAGAAATATTTAGTATGAGAATGACAGGATAGTTTGAGCCATAAAGTTGAGAATTCAGAGGAGTCGAAATCGGGAACACAAGAGCAAGTGAGTTTGTTGTGCACGTATGCACAACATCCACTATTGGCTTTGAAACTAGGATAGAGAAAGTAGGAGGATACAGAGAAGGGGCTGCTGGTAGTTGCTTCAGACACCTGAGTTTCGGTGAGAAAAAGAAGATCAGGTTTGGAGGAGGAGAGATGGTGTTCGATAGAGTGAAAATTAGAGGAAAGGCCGCGAATATTGCAAAAGTTGATAGTAATAGTGACAGGCCGTGGTCCAGAGCTTTTAGATGGGTCGTCAGGGGAAGGTCGGGCATACTAATACTTATGTTACATTAATGTTTGTGTCTAGAAAAAAAGGTAAATACAATTTACTATATTGTTTTTCAATTAAGTCTGCTGTCTTCAATATCACTGCATATAATTTAGGTATTCAGAGCAAGAAATTACGATATCGAACAGTTTGGAAGAGGGTTGCCAAGCGGCTATTTTTTTTCTCCCGTGAATACCAGAATAGTTTGTTTCTTTCTGTCTTTTGCAATATTAATGTTTATATTTGCAAATAGATTAAATACCCTAAATAAGAGAAGCCCTGGGCCCGCTGAAGATCTTGCTGGCTGTACCCGGTTGAAAATATTTCAATTGTTTATATGATCACAGGACAGGCATCACTAATGCCAACATATTAACTCCTTCTCCCTCATATTTAGTCCCTTTAGTATTGAGATCTTAAGACATTCATCCCATTAGTTAGGCAATTTTAAGACCTTTCATGCCATTTAGATGTCAGTTCTCCTTGGCGAGCCGTAGCAAGCCTGCAATTTAGGAGGAACCGGCCTTCGGCTGCGACATTTTTCTACCGGAAAATACTCAAAATTTTCTCGATAGGGGGTCTTGGGGACTTTATTTTTTGTATTGATTTGTTAAAGAGAAGGGTTAGTGGTTTTGAGATTTAATCTTATACTTCTTTAATGACTTTTGGCGAAAATGTATCTAGTCCAGGGGATTTATTGGATTTTAGTTTTGATATGTCAGCGGAGATGTCTGTGTTTTAACTCCTTCTATAGCGGCGATGTCCTTTCAATTTTATTCTGGCTACTATTATACGATTGTATTCAGTTAAAATACCCCCTCCAGCAATTAACAGGCTTCGAACTATCTCACTTAACCCTTTTTACTACCACATATCCTTCTTAAACTGTACAAAATCGTCTAAATATCGCTGGAATAAAATAAAAAGACGTCGCCGGTACAGGAGGGGTTAAATAAGCAAATATAATAATTGGCTTCATTGGGAGATCTTTTGAATATACAGTATATCCGAAAAAGTTATACTCACTTCATACAATTCATTGGTTCGTCCGCATTTGGAATATTGTGTCCAGTTTTGGTCGCCATACTATAAATATGATATTGAAAAATAGACAGAGTACAATGGAGAGTAACTAAAATGATTCCCTGACTAAGAAATAAACCATATGAGGAACGACTATAAGTGTTGAACCTATATTTCTTGACAAACTGCAGAATAAGATCGGACCTAATCCAAGTGTTTAAAATGATCAAAGACCATGACAATAAGGACGCAAGTAAGTACTTCACGCTAGATAACTCAGATTACACAAGAAGTAATAGTTACAAAATTGTCAGAAAGGCGTTTCATTCTCATGAAGCGAAGCACTTCTTTTCAACAGAGTGGTCGACTTATGGTATAAATTGCCTAGAAATGTTGCAGAGTGTAATACAGTCCAGATATTTAAATATGCCTTGATAAATATCTTGCCATGAATCCCAGACTGACTGAGTTTGTGCCCCAGTAATGTGACAGTATCAGTATTGTACATAGTACTACAATTTTGTGTTCCGGATCACAGTCTAACTGGAGCTGAAGCCCTTCACTAAATGGCTGTGGCAATATTTTGGTTTCAATGTGTTTGTCTACAAGCAGCCAAGTAAAGACCATTAGGTTTGTTGTTGCTTGTCTTCCTTTGACTGTCTAACTTGATTGTTAATATCCACGATTTCTTATATTGTTATTAAAGTTGTTCAGCTCTATGATTTTAGGAACAAAATTTAGTCTATACCTGAGGATGGCTGCTTGTTGATAGTCGACCTTTTTTGTTTTTATAAAGATGGCCTTGTATGGAGTACTGTCTCTAGTTTTCATGTTTCGGAAATCGCAGTGCCCCAGATCACCCACTGATGTTTTACTGACTTTAATGTATATAAAATATATACAGTGTACTATATATACAGTATATATACTGTATATATATATATATATATATATATATATATATATATATATATATATATATATATATATATATATATATATACAATATATATACAGTATATACAATATATATATATATATATATATATATATATATTTCCTTTAATACATACGAGGTTGAAAGAAATGGCAATTTCTGCGTTGGAAATTTTATTATTCAAAGTTTCCAGGTCTCTGATTAGTTTTCGCTGGGTGGCAGGAAGTAGATGAAGGAGATGAGCAAAATTCATGGTGGTACAGGGTTACATTAAAGTACATGAAGATACAGGATATACGACGCGTTTCACTGGACAACCAGCATTATCAAGTAAGGAAGGAATGATATAAAAGGTAAACAGGAAGGGTATATATAGAGGGTGGAGGATCAGAGGAGGCGGAAAACAGGGGGCAAAAGTCTGCTATTGGTGGAAGGGTAAACTAGGAGAGAGAAAGGGGGTAACCGCTTCACGCATGCGCACTGGATGCAGGATGGTGGTCGGTAGGTGGGGTCGAAGCTGATTGGCTGCGTGTCGAGGGGCGTGGCCTAAGTTGTGTGGCGCCTGCAGAAGACGAAGCTGAAGGAGGTAGCGCGGGGGGCTGCGTCAAGGGCACCGGGGGGCGAGGAGGGGTGTTAGGTCCTGTAGGGTAGTGCCTTTTGGCAGAAGGAAGGATCTGAAGGTCCAGAGTTTGGTTGTTGATGTTGGGATGTAAGGCTTGGATATATAAAGCTTCGAGTATAGGTAATCTCCTTGGGTCACTTTCTTTATCGAGTATGGTGGTGTGTTTCTCTAACTCGTTGCGTGTGAGGTGAGGGTGGTTAGGGGTGAGATAGTGGTCTTTGATGGCTCCAGCCTGAAGGTGAAGAGTTAACCGACGTGAAAGACGAGTCTGCGTCATACCAATATAGGAATGAGGTCCACAGTCCTCATAATTACAGGTATGTTGGTAAATGACGTGATCGTCGGTCATCGGGCTCTTTATCTTGGTGGAGGCTGGTTTGTTGCGGAGAACGAGGTTGGAGGTCTTGGGGGATTTGTAATAAATTATTATTTTGATTTTGTTTTCCGGGTTGATTGGGTGGACATGCTTAGAGATTATTTCTTTTAAGACGGCCTCGTCATTTTTGTGTTCAGAGGACATGTAATTGCGGTAGAAGATCTTAATTTCATTGGGGGGGTCAATGTTGGGAGGGCTTTGGGTGTACCATTTTTCAAGATGGTGGTTGATGGTGCTGGAGATGTCGGAGTTGGAGTATCCGTTATTTACTAAAACTTGGGATAGTCTTTCTAGTTCCTGGTGGGTGTCGGCCCAGGTAGAGCAGTGCATGAGGGCTCTCCTAACATAGGCGGAGATGGAGGATAGAAGGTAACGGCGGGGGCATTCACTATCGCCGTTGAGGCATTGTCCTGTGTTAGTTGGTTTAATGTAGACGGCGGTTTTAAACCAATGGTCGTTCAGAGCTACGAGGATGTCGAGGAAGGGGAGTTGTCCATTGTTAGATTTTTCAAAGGTGAAGTTAAGTCCGGAGGAGGTCATGAAGCGACGCTGGAGTTCCTGTAGTTCGTGGAGGTCCTTGATTTGCACGAAGATGTCATCCACGTATCTACAGTAGACGGCGGGTCGTTGGGCAGCTAGGAGCCCTTCCTCGATGGTACCCATGAAAAAGTTCGCAAAAGAACTCCTAGGGGGCTGCCCATCGCCACACCGTCTATCTGCTTGTACATGTTGCCCCGGGGGCAAAGGAAGGGGGCCTCCTTGGTACATAGCTCCAGTAGTGTTTTCAGGGCCTTCTCCGGGATGTCCAGTGTAGGTGTATCAGGGCAATGATAAATTCGACGTAGAATCATGTCAATGGTCCTATCCACTGGCACGTTAGTGAACAGGCTTTCTACGTCGAGAGAGGCGATTGTGTGGTTGTTGTTACGGGGGGCGTCTCGTAAAATTTCCAAGAAATCGGGGGCTGAGTTAAGGTTGAATTGGCTGGGCACGTAGGGGGTGAGGAGGTTGTTCAGGGCCTTGGCGATCTGGTAGGTGGCAGTGGGGATCTGGGAGATGATGGGGCGGAGGGGGTTCCCAGGTTTGTGTGTTTTGATGGTTCCGTACGCATAACCAGGGGTGTATTCTCCGACGAGTTTTGTAAGGTGGATCCCTCCTTGTTTGGCGTTGATGGCGGTGATGGTGGTGTTGGCAATACGTTTGATTTCGTCGGTTGGGTTGCGGGTGATCTTTTTAAATTTAATGTTGTCACTTAAGATGACGTCCATTTTTCTAAGATATTCCTCCTTGTCATGGATCACGAGGCAGGAAGCTTTATCCGCACGACGGATGATGATGTTGGGGTTGTCTCTTAATAGTTTGGCAGCTTGGAAGTGTTGTTTGTTGAGTATGTTGCTATGGTGAGTTCCTCTGGTATGTATTAAAGACAATTTATTACCTGGCTTTACCAACATAAAACTTCACAAGAATGCCAGACATCACACCAGCACCCTCCAGTTTCGTGAAGAACTGGTGAAGGACCAAATAATTGAAAAACGTGAGCTCGCCAACAACCTTCGTAAAGAACGAGATGCTCTTCTACGGATTTGGGAAGACGAAACCCCTCCAGACCACCTCAAAGCCGAAATCAACGCAGCCCTCGAACAACTCCTTGAACAACACAGAAAACAAGCCGAAAACACAACCATAAAAAAGCTTGCCCGTCTTTATGGCGGAAACTTAAAACTACCCAAACCAACAAAAGGATATATAAACCTTACTAACACCATTCTGACCCTGGACAAGAAGACCTCCTCAACGAAGGCCTCAACTGCCACTACAGCTCCAAACCTGGCCCCCACCGGAAACGCCTAGAAACGGAAATCCTCCTGGACGACATCCTACGACTCAAGAAGGATGGCAAGGTCACCACTACTCCCACCCTACAACCTACTCTCCTCGCTGAAGCCTCCAAAACCAGAGGAACTCACCATAGCAAAATACTCAACAAACAACACTTCCAAGCTGCCAAACTATTAAGAGACAACCCCAACATCATCATCCGTCGTATAAAGCTTCCTGCCTCGTGATCCATGACAAGGAGGAATATCTTAGAAAAATGGACGTCATCTTAAGTGACAACACTAAATTTAAAAAGATCACCCGCAACCCAACCGACGAAATCAAACGTATTGCCAACACCACCATCACCGCCATCAACGCCAAACAAGGAGGGATCCACCTTAAAAAACTCGTCGGAGAATACACCCCTGGTTATGCGTACGGAACCATCAAAACACACAAACCTGGGAACCCCCTCCGCCCCATCATCTCCCAGATCCCCAATGCCACCTACCAGATCGCCAAGGCCCTGAACAACCTCCTCACCCCCTACGTGCCCAGCCAATTCAACCTTAACTCAGCCCCCGATTTCTTGGAAATTTTACGAGACGCCCCCCGTAACAACAACCACACAATCGCCTCTCTCGACGTAGAAAGCCTGTTCACCAACGTGCCAGTGGATAGGACCATTGACATGATTCTACGTCGAATTTATCATTGCCCTGATACACCTACACTGGACATCCCGGAGAAGGCCCTGAAAACACTACTGGAGCTATGTACCAAGGAGGCCCCCTTCCTTTGCCCCCGGGGCAACATGTACAAGCAGATAGACGGTGTGGCGATGGGCAGCCCCCTAGGAGTTGTTTTTGCGAACTTTTTCATGGGTACCATCGTGGAAGAGCTCCTAGCTGCCCAACGACCCGCCGTCTACTGTAGATACGTGGATGACATCTTCGTGCAAATCAAGGACCTCCACGAACTACAGGAACTCCAGCGTCGCTTCATGACCTCCTCCGGACTTAACTTCACCTTTGAAAAATCTAACAATGGACAACTCCCCTTCCTCGACATCCTCGTAGCTCTGAACGACCATGGGTTCAAAACCGCCGTCTACATTAAACCAACTAACACAGGACAATGCCTCAACGGCGATAGTGAATGCCCCCGCCGTTATCTTCTATCCTCCATCTCCGCCTATGTTAGGAGAGCCCTCACGCACTGCTCTACCTGGGCCGACACCCACCAGGAACTAGAAAGACTATCCCAAGTTTTAGTAAATAACGGATACTCCAACTCCGACATCTCCAGCACCATCAACCACCATCTTGAAAAATGGTACACCCAAAGCCCTCCCAACATTGACCCCCCCAATGAAATTAAGATCTTCTACCGCAATTACATGTCCTCTGAACACAAAAATGACGAGGCCGTCTTAAAAGAAATAATCTCCAAGCATGTCCACCCAACCAACCCGGAAAACAAAATCAAATTAATAATTTATTACAAATCCCCCAAGACCTCCAACCTCGTTCTCCGCAACAAACCAGCCTCCACCAAGATAAAGAGCCCGATGACTGACGATGACGTCATTTACCAACATACCTGTAATTATGAGGACTGTGGACCTCATTCCTATATTGGTATGACGCAGACTCGTCTTTCACGTCGGTTAACTCTTCACCTTCAGGCTGGAGCCATCAAAGACCACTATCTCACCCCTAACCACCCTCACCTCACACGCAACGAGTTAGAGAAACACACCACCATACTCGATAAAGAAAGTGACCCAAGGAGATTACCTATACTCGAAGCTTTATATATCCAAGCCTTACATCCCAACATCAACAACCAAACTCTGGACCTTCAGATCCTTCCTTCTGCCAAAAGGCACTACCCTACAGGACCTAACACCCCTCCTCGCCCCCCGGTGCCCTTGACGCAGCCCCCCGCGCTACCTCCTTCAGCTTCGTCTTCTGCAGGCGCCACACAACTTAGGCCACGCCCCTCAACACGCAGCCAATCAGCTTCGACCCCACCTACCGACCACCATCCCGCATCCAGTGCGCATGTGTGAAGCGGTTACCCCCTTTCTCTCTCCTAGCTTACCCTTCCACCAATAGCAGACTTTTGCCCCCAGTTTTCCGCCTCCTCTGATCCTCCACCCTCTATATATACCCTTCCTGTTTACCTTTTATATCATTCCTTCCTTACTTGATAATGCTGGTTGTCCAGTGAAACGCGACGTATATCCTGTATCTTCATGTACTTTAATGTAACCCCGTACCACCATGAATTTTGCTCTTCTCCTTCATCTACTTCCTGCCACCCAGCGAAAACTCATCAGAGACCTGGAAACTTTGAATAATAAAATTTCCAACGCAGAAATTGCCATTTCTTTCAACCTCGTATGTATTAAAGAAAATTTATTACCTGGCTTTACCAACATATATATATATATATATATATATATATATATATATAGTGTAGAGCCAGCTCAGGATAAAGACTATTATATTCCACTTCATCATCTTTATTGGTGACTAGTTTCGGGAACATTTCCCATCATCAGACAAACATGAAGAAACTCTAGATCCAGGGTAGCCTTCCGGGAACGTAGGTGAAGACTTTCCAATCTTTGGAAACAAGTGAGTGCTGGTCGGCCATATCTTCCTAATAAAGAGTTCACAATAGAGGTGCCCACGGGGTAACGTACAGTGTAGAGCCAGCTCAGGATAAAGACTAATATATTTTCAGCTATCAGGATCATACCACATGTGTAGTTACGATGTTAAATCCTTATTCACGAACATCCCTGTCAACGAAACTATTAACATTTGTTGTGATCTAGTTTACGAAGGGATAGATAACTTCATGGGAATGAGTAAGTAAATTTAAAAAAACAAATTATCACTGGTTTCCAAAGAGGGATTATTTGTCTTCAATGATGAGTTATATAAACAAATAGATGGAATTGCTATGGGATCACCCTTAAGTTGTACTCTTGCTAATTATCTTTATGTGTAACTTAGAAAACCAATATTTACGTAACTGTCCTATACAATTCAAACCAGTTTTATACCGTAGGTATATAGACGACACGTTTGTTATTTTTAAAGATAAATGTCACGCTCCTCTATTTTTTGAATACATCAACAAACAACACAGAAATATAGATTTTACAATGGAACCAAAAAATAACGGTAAACTTGATTTTTTAGACATTACGATTAAGAAACATATCAATAGGCTTATATTGTCAATTTTCCGAAAACCAACATTCTCTGGATTGGGCACCAGTTTTTTCAGTTATTGTTCGTACAACTTCAAATTGAATGCTATTCGTACACTTCTTCACAGGGCATATGCTCTAACATCAAGTATGATTTTGTTCACAAAGAAATCTTATTTCTTCGGAGTTTTTTCATAAACAATGGATATAATGGGCTACTCTTTGATAGACTAGTAAAGATTTTCCTTAATAATTAGTACCAACCCAAACAGCTTGTTCCTACGGTCAATAAGATTATATTTAACCCTTCCATATCTAGGAGAATTGTCCACCCATATTCAGATGAATCTAACCAGAAGTTTACAAAAGTTCTATCCACAAATTAATTTCAAATTTATTCATAAAAATTCCTTTAAAATTAGTTCTTTCTTTTCATTTAAAGACCGAATGCCTACTGATCTTCGTTCATCTATTGTCTATGAATTCACCTGCCCGAGTTGCCAAACTGGGTATTTGGGGAGCACTATTCGCTCTTTCAAAACGAGAATAGATGAACACTTAGGTCAGTCCAGCAGAACAGGTCGTCGGCTCAAGGCTCTTCCTCATTCAGCCATAAGGGAGCATGTTGAATTGTGTGATACTTTAATTTCTAAACATAACTTCAAAATAGTTGACAGTTCTACTAGAAAAGATTTGAGAACTCTCGAATCAATATATATCAAAGTTAACAAGCCCCAGTTAAATAATATGTTGTCTGCCGCCCCCCTTTCAATTGTATAAATGTTACCCTTTGCTAAATGTTTTTACCTGTATATTATACTTAATTTCTAATGATTTTGAATCTTTTTAACTTTTTAGATCACTGATGATGACATTTAGAATATGTCGAAACGTTTGAAAATATGAAAATAAAGATGTTGTTCTCTGCCACACTCATTGTCTTATTCCTGCTGAAACTACGATTCCCTAAGGACAGACCCATCTTGGCTAATATATTCCACTTCATAATATTTATTGGTGACTAGTTTCGGGAACATTTCCCATCATCAGACAAACATGAAGAAACTCTATATCCAGGTTAGCCATCCGGGAACATAGGTGACGACTTTCCAATCTTCGGTAACAAGTGAGTGCTGGTCGGCCATATCTTCTTAATAAAGAGTTCACAATAGAGGTGCCCACGGGGTAATGTACAGTGTAGAGCCAGCTCAGGAAGATTGGAAAATCTTCACCTACGTTCCCGGAAGGCTATCCTGTACCTAGAGTTTCTTCATGTTTGTCTGATGATGGGAAATGTTCCCGAAACTAGTCACCAATAAAGAATGATGAAGTGGAATATATTAGTCTTTATCCTGAGCTGGCTCTACACTGTACGTTACCCCGTGGGCACCTCTATTGTGAACTCTTTATTAAGAAGATATGGCCGACCAGCACTCACTTGTTACCAAAGATTGGAAAGTCTTCACCTACGTTCCCGGAAGGCTACCCTGGATCTAGAGTTTCTTCATGTTTGTCTGATGATGGGAAATGTTCCCGAAACTAGTCACCAATAAAGATGATGAAGTGGAATATAATAGTCTTTATCCTGAGCTGGCTCTACACTGTACGTTACCCCGTGGGCACCTCTATTGCGAACTATATATATATATATATATATATATATATATATATATTGTGACATCTGGAAGATAACCAAGATGTGACATGTGACCAGACCAACCTGTTGAACGCGACTTTACACCTACGTGACGAGAGAGAGATAGAGAGCGAAAGCAGCCAAGCTGGTGTGGACATGACATTCCACACACATTCTCCACATTCCACAATATGGGTGGGGGGAAACTACTGGATGAGGGGCTTGAGACGAGGCGGAACCAGCCCCCCTTCTCCCTACTGTCCCACCACTCTCGCGGCCTCATTCACCTGCTTCTCGTCTGTGATTGGCCCACACCACCTGCCTGTGTCTGATTGGATCCGGCATGTGTATCCTGACTTCTGATTGGATTAGCTTGGTCCGGGAAATGATATATAAGCCAGAGATTTGATAGTTCAAACTAGTACTTTCTTAGCTGGGGAAACGAGCAGTGTGTTGGGGAGACGAGACAGACTTCACAGGCTTGTATAATAGGGGTTATTATAATTATGTTAAGCAGCGTCCGGAAGCGACCTCTTACTCGTTAGTTAGGGATTATTCGTGACTGTTAATTAACCAGAGGTATGTCAGAAACATACACTCATTTGATTTAAGATTTTGTGATTGGAGAAATCATATAATTATGTTTAATTAGAGAGATATATATTTTGAATTACTGTTTACTTCTGGTGATAATTAATGTTTGATTCAGAGATGATTTGTGATTGAATATTGACTACTTTACCTGTTAACAATTAACTAACTTTATGTAAAAGATATTGTCATTTATAATAAATTATTAAGCCTTGTATAAGTTAAATAGTTACCTGACTTTATGTAAAGCTATTATTCGGAATAGGCATTGTAAAAGTCCTATAAATTATATAGAGTCTACTTAAGCCTACTAAACTTTAATTTGTACTTTAGTGAAATCAGAACTTATGCAGAAAGATCCTGAAATCTATCATAACTTTCATTGATTATTATTTTGATTAATTGTAAAATACCTTATTTACGTTTAGAAATACAATTCCATTTTATGTGACTTTCTAATATTTCCTTACCATTTTTATTTAGTCAAATGTCTTTCAGTAATAAGAATAAATCAGATAAAATACTAAAGGGAGAATAATAATAAACTAAGAATAAAGCGATAATATAAAGAGTAAAACAATCTTTAAAGGGTTAACAAACTTAAATTAATTATAAAAAGATCTTAATACCTTGCTGATAATCAAGATTAATTGAGATATTCTAGTGACTTAAGACCCTTGCTTACATATCAAACTTTTATTATTCGTAATAAATAGCCTATTTCATATTAACACTCTCCGACTCATATGACGCGATCGCGTCATATGGAACTTATGCCAAAAAACTCCTATGACACGATCGCGTCATATGAACTTATCTTCATAGCTCTCTAATAAGTTTATGACGCGATTGAGCGTCATATGAGCACAGTAAGTTAGGTAAGTTAGATGAAAATCTGTCGATTGGTGGCAACCCCAAGTTTCTCCCGACTTCTAACGGTCCCGCAGTGAGGTTTTGACAGTCATGGGGTACAGTGGCAATAATACCGTGTCGTCCGCCTCCTCGCCAGTAAGTTAATTATTTCTGTCTGAGGGGTTAAACATTCAATGTAACTCTAAATAGTTTCCTGATTAAATATAATTGAAGTGTAACAGAGTATAAAGGATAACTGTCGCAACAACTGAGGGAAAGCAAGTAACAACAGAACTGACTTTAATATTTTACGTTCTTTTGGCCTTCAGCTGTTTGCTACACTTTCATATTAACTGTTCTGTCTTTATTTATTTAGTTAACCACTTCTAAATCAAGATACGTAACAGATTAACTGGCGATCTTGCCAGGATACGTTTTGTATAAGTTTCACTAAGTTCATATCATATCATAATCATGCCTGAAATTATTAATAAGGAAGATGTTAAGAATTTCTTAGAATCGTCACCCGTTGCCGATGACATCGATCTCTTGTCCAAGGCAGAGTTAATAGTACTAGCCTCGTATTTTGAGCTAACGGTCTCGGACATGATAAAACCTGAAATAGCACAGATCATAGAGTCAAAATTATTTGGGATTCACGAGGGCGGTGAGCATAACGGAGACGAGAGCGGTGAGCATAACGGAGACGAGGGTGGTGAGCATAACGGAGACGAGGGCGGTGAGCATAACGGAGACGAGAGCGGTGAGCATAACGGAGACGAGGGCGGTGAGCCAGACGGAGCGGTTGGTGGAGGACTCGGTAATGGGATACAGAAGCGGTTTGGTGAGAATTTGCCAGAGGGATTTACCCCTGAGCAATATCTTGATTTAGCTAGATTAAATGCTGCCCAGGCAGACGCTCAGCTGCAAGCACAGTCACAATTACAGGCACAACAATCCCAAATACAGGCACAACAAGCCCAAACTCGGCTAGAGCTAGATCATCAATATCGCATGGCCAAATTAACTGCTCAAACCGAGTCCAAAAACAATGTGCTTGCTCCCCCTTCGGGATTAACCATGACGAGTGTAATTTCCCCGTTCACCGAGGACAATGTTCAGGACTATTTTGTGTTGTTCGAGGAGGTTACTACAGGTATGGGGTGGACAAGAGATCGGTGGCCATTTATGTTGCAACGGTGTTGACAGGACAAGGTCAGGAAACTTACATTTCAGTAGAGTCTGAGGTTCGGCAAGACTATGACCATCTCAAAGCAGCCATTCTTAAAACCTACAAACTGCTGCCTGAAGCATATAGACAGACTTTCAGAAAGACTCATAAAAAAATTCGAGGAAACTCATACCGTGTTTGCCAGGACCATGAACAAAGCTTTAAATAACTGGCTAACAAGTAAGCATGTCACTGAATTTAAGGGTCTGAAAGAGTTAATATTGCTTGAGAACTTCCTATGGAAGGTAGATTCATCAGTAGCCTATCATTTGAGAGTGAAAAAGGTAGAAACTCTTGCCGAAGCTGCAGAATGGCTGATACGTATGTACTAAACACAAAATTTCGTGGGAAAAAGCCCTATGATACTAATAAGTTCTCCAATCACAAATCTTCTAAATCTAGTCACTCGCAAAAGCCTGTAACGCCTCTCCATGCAAGCCAAACTAAAAATGCTCCCCCAACTAAGAATGTGACTCCTGGTAATGGTAACAGAGGTGGGGCCCAAACCAATAATAATAATGCTTACAAGGGGAATGTATCCCAGAAAGTGTGTACCTATTGTGGCAAGAGAGGCCACTTAGCTTATCAATGTTGGGCCAAGGAGAGAGCCGAGAGATCGGGGCCGACAGTAGCCGCAGTAACTGCCTCCCCAAATAACCAAAACCAGCTAAATGTGCCTTTGACGCAGGACTCCCGACCGCAGGAGTACCTAGCTAATGTAAATCAGACAGGAAATGGTGTAGTAGCGTGTGTGGTACAACCTGCAAGGGTTAAGCCTGTCTTAGTGTCCCCATCAGTTCAGGATAGCTACCGTCCCTTTATTTCATCTGGATGTGTGAAAATAAATGGCTGTGTACATGAGGTACAAATCTTAAGAGATACTGGTTCTTCTAGCACCCTCATGGTGAATCCTTATTCTGAATGCCCAACTGGCGAATCAGTAATAATGAGAGGTGCTGGAGGTCAATTTTCTGCTAACTTGGTGAATGATGAGATTGAGTGTGATTTGCTGAAGGGTGAAGCCTGTATAGCTTTGTGTAGGCCTCAGGACATCCCTGTGCCTGGGGTAACACTCCTTTTGGGGAATGATGTGGCTGGTGAGAGGGTCCGACCAGACCCAGTTTTGTCACTTTCCCCTGTTGACGAGCCACTGACCGGTGAGCTCGAGAAGGAGATGCCAAAGGTTTTCCCAGTGTGTGCTGTCACTCGATCTATGGCCCAAGTAGCAGTTCCCTCAGATATAATTGTACCAACTGTGAAGGTAGATAAAAGGGATGAAAAAGTAGTGAATGATGCTCTAACTGTGCCTGATGCGGAGACTGAAGTAGATCTGTCTGAAACTTTTATGGCTAACCTTGAGCCAAATGATCATGAAACCCCTCCTAATTGTCCTAGTGGTCTGGTAGAGTTGCAGCGAGATGACAGTGAGTGTAAGGAGTTAGCTGCCAGTGCTGTGAGTGAAGAGGAGAGCGAGAAGGAGAAGGGTGAATGTTTGTATATGAAGAAAGGAGTGTTGTGGCATAAGTGGAGACCACCACATAGACCTATTGATGACAGGGCATGGGACGTACATCAGGTAGTAGTTCCTAAACCTTGCCGTAGAGATATACTAGAAATGGCCCATAGTATACTCTTAACAGGGCACCTAGGTGTGAGGAAAACCTTAGATCGCATTAGAGCCCACTTTCACTGGCCAGGAATGCGTGCAGATGTAGTGGAGTTCTGTAGAGTGTGTCACACCTGCCAGATGACGGGAAAACCTAATCAAAAGATGCCTGCACACCCTCTGGTGCCCTTACCAGTGTTCGAGAACCCTTTCACTCGGGTGGTAGTGGATATCGTTGGCCCATTGCCAAAGACATCCCAGGGACATATATATTTGTTAACTATAATGGACATGGCAACTCGATACCCAGAAGCTATACCGTTAAGAAAAACTTCAGCTCAAACAGTTATTAAGGAACTGCTCAAATTCTTCACCAGAATGGGTTTCCCCCATGAGGTGCAGAGTGATCAAGGTACTAATTTCACTTCCAATGTATTTCAGCAGTCCCTGAAGGAATTGGGTATCGACCATGTGAAGTCCAGCTCCTATCACCCAGAGAGTCAAGGGGTCCTCGAACGATACCATCAAACTCTAAAATCTATGTTAAGAAAATATTGTGAGGAAACTGGAGGTGATTGGGACAAGGGGTACCTTTTCTGTTGTTTGCCACCCATGAGGTTCCAACTGAATCTCTGGGCTTCTCACCCAATGAACTAGTTTTCGGTCACCAGGTACGTGGCCCTTTGCAGCTATTGCAGGACAGCCTAGTTGGTCAGGAAGGGAACCAAAATCTCCTCAGGTATGTGTCAGAGTTCAAAACCCGGCTGAGATCCTCGTGCGAGTTTGCGAGATCCTCGTGAGAGTTTGCAGCACAAAATCTAAGAGTGGCTAAAGACACCATGAAAGTATGGTACGATAAAAGAGCCTGTGTGAGGGAGTTTCAGCCCAGTGATGAGGTCTTGGTTCTCATTCCCCTTTTCGGCCAACCTTTATCAGCAAAATTTAGAGGACCATATAAAGTAGTAAAAAGGGTGAGTGTTACTGACTACTTAGTGGCTACCCCAGACAGGAGGAAGCCTAAGCAAGTATTTCACATAAATATGTTAAAACCCTATCATAGGTCCCCTGACTCCTCTCCTCCAGATTCTCCTGCTGTGGCAGTAATAAGGACCTGTGGACATCCTGGTGCGGGTGATGTTTGTAGTCCTTACCCACAGATCCTGAAGGTATTGATTTTGACTTGTCTTGTGGTCTATCCAACTTTAAATATAATTCAGTAGCACGGGAGGAATTACCAACTAAATTATGTCATCTTCCCTCAGAGAAAGCTAAAGAACTAATCCATGTTTTATCACAGTCTCCCAGTGTGTTCCGTGATACTCCAGGGCTCACCTCATTGGCCGTGCATGACATTGATGTCGGGGATGCAGCACCCATCAAATTATCCCCATACCGTGTCTCACCACAGCGCAGGAGTATTCTGCAAGTTGAATTAGATTTCATGTTGTCCAATGCCATAATTACTAGAGCGGCTCGCTTGGTGTAGTAGCGGCTCGCTTGGTGTAGTGACTAGCGTCTCGGACTTCCACCCAGAAGGCCCGGGTTCGCGCCCACGCTCGGCGCATTAAAGATTTTTCACAAGCACTGAGTCGTTACCATCCCTCATGAGCAAAGGGATGGGGTAGTAGTACAGGACCCCAATGGAAATACGCCTAATCGGCCTTATTGAGCTATCCTTAGCTAGCTTAGCATGCGCTAGCTTTAAGAACTATTATTATTATTATTATAGCTTTAAGCCAGTGGAGTAGTCCGGTCACACTTGTGCCTAAGCCAGATGGGAGTCATAGATTTTGTATGGACTACAGACAAGTCAATGCCACAGAATGATACTTATCCACTGCCACGGATTGATGATTGTATTGACCAGATTGGCACAGCCAGTTATGTAAGTAAAATTGACCTTATGAAAGGATATTGGCAAGTACCTCTTACACCCCGAGCAAGGGAGATTTCATGTTTTGTGGTAAACAATCAAGCCTTCTGCTGTGAAGTAATGCCTTATGGCCTGAAAAACGCTCCAGCTACCTTTCAGCGCCTAATGAATCAGGTGACTGAAGGGGTACCTGGGTGTGTGGTGTACATTGATGATATCCTTCTTTTTTCCCATTGTTGGGAAGAACATATCAAACAAATCAGACTGCTTTTTGCTAACCTTGCTGAAGCAAATCTTGTAGTGAACTTAAAAAAGTGCACTTTCATTAAGAGTGCTGTCCAATATCTTGGATATATAGTAGGACATGGTCAGGTTGCACCTCCTCATGCTAAAGTAGAGTCAATTTCAAATTTCCCATCGCCTACCAATAAGAAAGAAATCCAAAGATACTTAGGGATGATTGGATACTACAGGAGGATTATTTTAAATTTCTCAAGGTTAACAGCACCTTTAACAGATCTTCTCCGAAAGGATGTGAAGTTTGAGTGGTCCTCCGATTGTGAGGAGGATTTCAGTGCTACTAAATACATTCTATCTAACTATCCTGTTCTCCGTGCCCCTGATTTCACCAGATCTTTCTCCCTAGCTGTTGATGCAAGTAATACTGGGGTCGGAGCCGTGTTACTCCAGGAGAATGACTGTAATGTATTGCATCCTGTTTGCTATTTTAGTAAAAAGTTAAATTCTGCTTAACGTAAGTACTCTGTGATAGAAAAGGAGCCGTTAGCATTGCTTTTGTCACTCCAATACTCTAGTGTCTATGTTCAATCTGCCCCTGGTTCCATTACTGTATATACTGACCATCACCCATTAAGGTTTTTGCACAAGTTCCAAAACAAAAATCAAAGACTGACCCGGTGGACCTTGTTGCTGCAGGAGTACGCCTTGGATGTCAAACATATTAATGGTGTCCAGAATGTGTTAGCAGATTGTTTGTCAAGAGTCTGAAAATTTGTCATATACTTTCCGCCTCTTGAACTCTTTTCTAGCGGTGGAGGTGTGACATCTGGAAGATAACCAAGATGTGACGTGTGACCAGACCAACCTGTTGAACGCGACTTTACACCTACGTGACGAGAGAGAGATAGAGAGAAAGCAGCCAAGCTGGTGTGGACGTGACATTCCACACACATTCTTCACATTCCACAATATGGGGGGGGGGGGAAACTACTGGATGGGGGGCTTGAGACGAGGCGGAACCAGCCCCCCTTCTCCCTACTGTCCCACCACTCGCGTGGCTTCGTTCACCTGCTTCTCGTCTGTGATTTGCCCACACCACCTGCCTGTGTCTGATTGGATCTGGCATGTGTATCCTGACTTCTGATTGGATTAGCTTAGTCCGGGAAATGATATATAAGCCTGAGATTTGATAGTTCAAACTAGTACTTTCTTAGCTGGGGAAACGAGCAGTGTGTAGGGGAGACGAGACAGACTTCACAGGCTTGTATAATAGGGGTTATTATATGTTAAGCAGCGTCCGGGAGCGATCTCTTACTCGTTAGTTAGGGATTATTCGTGACTGTTAATTAACCAGAGGTATGTCAGAAACATACACTCATTTGATTTATGATTTTGTGATTGGATAAATCATATATGTTTAATTAGAGAGATATGTATTCTGAATTACTGTTTACTTTTGGTGATAATTAATGTTTGATTCAGAGATGATTTGTGATTGAATATTGACTACTTTATCTGTGAACAATTAACTAACTTTATGTAAAAGCTATTGTCATTCATAATTAATGATTAAGACTTGTATAAGTTAAATACTTACCTGACTTTATGTAAAGCTATTATTTGGAATAGGCATTGTAAAAGTCCTATAAATTATATAGAGTCTACTTAAGCCTACTAAACTTTAATTTGTACTTTAGTGAAATCAGAACTTATGCAGAAAGATCCTGAAATATATCATAACTTTCATTGATTATTATTTTGATTAATTGTAAAATACCTTATTTACGTTTAGAAATACAATTCCATTTTATGTGACTTTCTAATATTTCCTTACCATTTTATGTGACTTTCTAATATTTCCTTACCATTTTATGTGACTTTCTAATATTTCCTTACCATTTTTAATTAGTCAAATGTCTTTCAGTAATAAGAATAAATCAGATAAAATACTAAAGGGAGAATAATAATAAACTAAGAATAAAGAGATAATATAAAGAGTAAAACAATCTTTAAAGGGTTAACAAACTTAAATTAATTATAAAAAGATCTTAATACCTTGCTGATAATCAAGATTAATTGAGATATTCTAGTGACTTAAAACCCTTGCTTACATATCGAACTTTTAGTATTCGTAATAAATAGCCTATTTCATATTAAACATTCAATGTAACTTTAAATAGTTTCCTGATTAAATATAATTGAAGTGTATCAGAGTATAAAGGATAACTGCCCCAACAACTGAGGGAAAGCAAGTAACAACAGAACTGACTTTAATATTTTACGTTCTTTTGGCCTTCAGCTGTTTGCTACACTTTCATATTAACTGTTCGGTCTTTATTTATTTAGTTAACCACTTCTAAATCAAGATACGTAACAATATATATATATATATATATATATATATATATATATATATACAGTATGTAGTAAAACTCGCTAGGAAAATTGAAACAATGGAACACCAAGCTTTCGTCTATTCTCTCAAGACATCTTCAGGGTAATACAAGAAAACAGGGGGAGAGTGAGGCTTAAGGGGTGATTTCCACTTGAGGGATTTTTTTCTGGACCCCTTTCTCTCTCATGTTTAGCCGCATTGCTTTTTAGATTTTAACACCTTACGAGCGGCCTATGCGGTTTATTTATGTGTACCGCCCAGCGGGGTGTTTTTAGCCAAAATAGGGCTGTTTACGTGATCATTTTCATGCCTAAATAAGACCCAGAACGTAAAACAAGTATCTATCCCTGAAAGGGCATAAACAGAGCTTTCGAATGACACCATAACGATCCTTGTATGATGGATAGTTTTCTTGCAATAACCGTGCAACGCGAGTGCAAAAAGCAGGTAATTCGGTACTTTCGGTACATAATTGAGTATGTAGCGAGTGAGAGAGGGAGGAGGGAGCTGAGATTTGTGTCAGTAGGTTCGCCGCGGTGGTCTGGAGCAGTCATACGCTCGCTAGTCTCCTGCCACCACTTGTCTCTCTCTCTCAGCCACATTACGTGCTGAAATTGCCACTCGAGTTATGTCGAGCGCCGCCACATAGTCCAGCTTTATTTAACTCGACTTATGTTGCTCGCCGCTAATTAAGGGTTAAGACGCTCGCCCCCTTTAGTTTGGCGATTTTAAGAAAATTCGGCCCATTTCTGTCAATTTTAAGAACTTTCGTGCCATTTAGGTGTCGATTTTTTCCTGGTGAGCGATAGCGAGCCTGTAATTTGAGAGGAACCGGCGTTTGGTCGGGAAATTTTTCTACCGAAAAATTTACAAATTTATCTTGAAAGGGGGTCTAGGGGGTGTAATTTTAAGCTTGATGGAGTTCTAGGGAAGAAACTAAATACCTCCCCTTAAATACCCGTCCTAAATCATCTGTGAGTTGCTAACTAGCATATAAATACAAAATATGTTGCCAGCCTACTGCCTGTTGCCATATTTTTAGGAACATATTTATTTTATATACAAAATATATGTACATATATACATTGAAATATGCCTAACAATACAATCTAATCATATATACAAATTGATACACATCAATGAACTTGCAGATCCCTTTCAAACTGTTATCGTATCTTATGTAAATGTCTTGAGAGAATAGACGAAAGCTTGGTGTTCCATCGTTTCAATTTTCCTAGCGAGTTTTACTACATAATTTGATCACACGTATTTGTGATTTTACCTCCACATATATATATATATATATATATATATATATATAGATAGAGAGAGAGACTGGGAGAGAGTGATTGAGTAAGTGAGTGTATGTTTGAAAGAAAATGAGAGCAAGACACACACACACACACACACACACACACACACACACTGGGATTACGGAAACCTTGAAAGGTGTTCTGTGGGTCAGAATATTGTCCCTCATTTACTAAGGGCAGATGAATAGGGTGGGAGGGAGTGCGAGAGGAGGGGTTTATAGGGATTCGTATATGGGTCCTGTGGTCTGGAGGATTAGGTGAACAGGTAGGGATTCATTGATGGTAGGGAATAGGGGTTCAAGTAGTATATACCATATTGTGGGGAGAGGGATGTGAAGTTTGTACGGATGCGTATACGTAAAAAAACATTCATTAGATCCACCTTCTAGATTAATTTGTACATTATTCGCTAGACAAATGGCCGGTTCTTTAAAATTACAGGCTCACTATGGTTTGCCAGGGAAAATATCGACATCTAAATAACACGAAAGGTCTTAATATTTACAAATATATGGGGCGAAAGGTCATAACATCGACAAACTAATGGCGCAAACATCTTATAATCTGAAAACAAATGGGTCTAAACACGTGGGAGAAAGGGGTCTAGATAAACTATCCATTTCCCCTTAACCACCAATGATCTGTACCACTTTGGTTACAGATGATATGGTCAACAGTATTATGCTGTACGCTGTGTAGTGGATAGGATATTCAATTTGGGATGGGAGATAAAGTAAAGACTCATTGCTTTTTCCCGCAACATTTATCCTCAACTTTGGTCTGAAAGCTTTGGAAATTTACTTGGCTAAGAACTTTGTCGATTTACATGGGCGCTTTTTACCGCAACTTGTATTCGCAACTATCATCTAACAGCTTTGGATAATAATACTTGGATAATAAGTGTGTCACCTTTAATAATGTAACTCAAGTTAGTTGCTGATACCAGAGAATATAGTCTCTAAATATCGACTGGAATACATATATGTATACAAAAAATGGCCAGAAACATTCCTTCGTGTAAATCCATCCAAATCACCAATCCCTGGAAGCTAAAGGTATGGTTAGGACATCAGAAGAATAAATAATTATTTCATCACGATTCAATCATCTTTAACCTTTTGAAAATGATGTCATATTTTGACACTATATTCTGGCTATCATTAGACGTGTTTATGCAGTTTAGGAAGGATCAGTGGGAATAATAAGGGTAAAGACTATCTCAATTAACCCTCTGACTTCCATATATTCATCCGAACCTGAATACAATCGTCTAATAAAACAGACAATAAATGAGTAATCGGATCTTAAAAGTTAATGCATGCAGCCCCCATGTTTCCAGTGATACGACTTGTCAAGGACGGCCGCCACGGACACGGCCATGGACACTAGACAAGGACGGACCCTGATCTCCAGGTCCTATTTGATCAACAGTTCCGGCCGATTTGCTGCGTGTCCGAGAGAGAGAGAGAGAGAGAGAGAGAGAGAGAGAGAGAACTATAGTAGATACATGATATGGCGTACCATATGTATTGTTTTTCAATATTATGATATTCTTTAGGGTTTCTTTATTTAAGAAGGGTTTTCTATGCCATTTTCTCCCTCATGGTTAGCCAAATTAGGTTAAAAAAAAAATAAGACTTTCGCCTTATTTGGCGACTTTGAGACCTTTCGTGCCAGATAGGAATTTACCTGGTGAGCATTAGCGGGCTTGCTATTTAGAAGGAACCGGCCGGGGGTATTTTTCTACAGAAAAATGCTTAAATTTATCTTGAAGGGGGGTATTAGGGATATTTTATAAAGCTTGATGCAGGTCTATAGAGGAAACTTTAAAAACAACAAAAAATAATACTAATGATAATAAAAAAGCATATTAAATACATATAATTCTGCCCTTAACCCTTTCGAGCTCTTATACGCATTTCTGTTTTGTTTTCTGGTAATTATTAGATGATTTTCTTAAGATTAGGAAGGGTATATGGAAGTCAGAGGGTTGATTGAGATAACCTTTACCCTTTTAATACCCACAGATCCTTCCTAACCTGCATAAAATCGTTTAATGATAGCCAAAATAAACTGCTAAAACGCGTCAGAGCTTCAAGGGGTTAAGTTACTGTGCAGTCGTTACAAAAAATAGGTACGAACAAAGTTCACTCTGTATCGAACCCAAACGAGACACAGTACAATGCTTTATTATGTTTCAGATCTATTGTTAAGGGAAGGATTTTGTTTTGTTTTCTGGGCCCTCTTCTCCCTCACGTTTAGCCCTACGAGTTTTGATATCTTAAGGCGTTCGACCCATTAGTTTGGCGATTTTTAAATTGTTCGTCCCATTTCTTTGTCAATATTAAGACCCTTCGTGCCATTTAGGTGTCGATTTTTTCCTGACAAGCGATATCTAGCCTGTAATTGAGGAGGAACCGGCCTTCGGCTGGGACATTATTTTACCGAATTTGTGTTTACAAATTCGTCTCGTATGTCTATGGGGTAATTTGTAAAGCTTGATAGAGGTCTAGGGAGCAAACTAACAAAATATCTCTTAAAGGTGGGGGTGCATGGGTTGAGATAAACATGGAATGATAATCGCCAAGCTGTACATACTTATCTTGCAAAATGCAATGGCACTGAAATAATTATTAACAATGATATAAAGGATTTTGTGGATCGTCTATACCGGGCCTGTGACGTCACAGGAGTGTAAGTCCACCATCTAGTCCAGGATGAGGATACTGGTGTGACGTCACAGGCCCGGTATAGACGATCCGCAAAATCCTTTATACCATTGTTAATAATTATTTCAGTGACATGGCATTTTGCAAGATAATTATATACAAGTTGGCGATTATTTTTCCATGTTTACCTCAATCCATGCACCACCACCTTTAAGTATTAACTAACATCTACAGCACAGTATATTGTCAAGGAAGCAAAATAGTCTATTCATAAATTGTAGGCCAAAATCATGGCCCCTGTCATAACTCAAAAGGGACTAGAGCAAATGAGCTGAAAGTATCTACACCTATTCCATTGTTTTCTTTTTATTGTAAATGGACCAACATCATGACCCCTAACTTATTATAGCTCAAAAGGGGAGAGAGCATGGGCTGTAAATGTTCACATCTATTGTCTCTTCCCAAGTGGTAGAATTACCAACCCTTATGGGGCATACACTCACATACTCTAGCATGGTGATTATACAACATTCACCATTACACTATTTATTAATACACTACTCATTTGCCTTTTATTCATTTATACACTTGTATGTTAAGTTTCCTTTGCAGGTCCTACTTTGTATATACTGTATGTCTGTAACCTCTTAATCATATGTGGATCACATATATGCTTTCATTAATTTCATTGGAGGTGTTTGGTGGTGTGGTGAAATAAAAAAAAAAAAATAGATAATTCCATTGTTACTTGTAATTATTGTGTTATTCCTCATATACAGTATACGGGTCTGTGTTACTCCATTAATACAGTAGAAGTGCTGCTTTGCCCAAATTCAAAACAGCATACCCAAATCTGCGATGGGTTACCATCATCACTACTATTACCATCATCATCAATACTACTATCATCATCACTACTACTATCATCATCATCACTACTACTGTCACGATCATCACTTCTAGTCACCATCACCACTAACATCTACTCTGACTACTCTGACACCGCCATCACTACTACTAGTACTGCCACCATCATCACTACTCCTGTCACCATTGTCACTACCATCATCATCACTACTACTGTCACCATTGGCATTACAACTATCAC
Organism: Paralithodes platypus; assembly: GCA_032716605.1. NCBI lineage: Eukaryota > Metazoa > Arthropoda > Malacostraca > Decapoda > Lithodidae > Paralithodes > Paralithodes platypus. The sequence continues at coordinate 28,725,986 of CM064483.1, read as the reverse complement.
CAACATCACTACTATTATCAGCATAATCACTATTATTACCATCATCACTACTACTATCACCACCATCACTATTACCATCATCGCTACTACTGTCATCATCATCACTACTATCACCATCATCACTACCACTATCCCCATCACCACTAGCACAATCACCACCACCATCATTACTACTATCACCATCATCCCTACTACTACTACCATCATCACTACCACTATCAAAACTATTTTTCACAATCACCGCCAACATTACTACCTTAATAACCATTATCATCAATACTGGTAATATCATAACTACTACCATAATCACCACACCTATCACTACTACACTCAGACACACTATCGTCATCACTACAGATCATCACCACCATGACAAATACAATCGCAATCACCCACACCATCACTACTATAGGTAGCGCCAGCGAACTTTACAAGTCTTGACCCCTTAAATTCTTTAACTCGAAGTGAATTAAAGCAATCAGGCTGACGTTTCTATCATTTGGGAAGAGTCTACCAGGAAATAGGTGTGGATATTTACAGCCAGTTTGCTCTAGGCCCTTTTGAGTTACTGAGAGGTCAGGGATCAAAATTATTGTCAAGTTCGTTGGCGCTACCATAATCGCCATTATCATCACTTCTGTGATGTAATCCCGGAAGGATCACATGCTTTCATTAATTTCACTGGGAGGTGTTTGGTGTTGGGTGGGAAATTAATTAATTAGCTTATGTGTTTGCCCCTAATATAACCCATAAGTAATAATTTGCATATTCTAAGGTAAGCACCTTCACTACAGGTAAGACTCGACACCTGCCTAAATCCCACCAGCCAGTAAATACTATTATGAAAGTTTTTGGCTCTCTTGAGCTTGAAGGATGTTTGTAGCATATTTGTTTTTATATAGTGGCCATATTGTGTTGTGTATGTACAGTCTGTGTATGTGTATGGGTGTATATATATATATATATATATATATATATATATATATATATATATATATATATATATATATATATATTATGTGTGTGTGTGCGTATGTGTGACCTGAGTGATCTGTGTACACAATGCACCATCCTGGTCTCCTTGTGGTGGTGGTATTGTTGTTGTTGTTGTTGTTGTGTGTGTGCGTATGAGCTGAATAATTCGTGTACACAATGCAACATTCTTGACTGATGATGGTGGTGTTTTATAAAGTGTGTGTGTGACCTGTGTACACAATGCAACACTGGTCTGAATTTGGTGGTGGTGTTTTATGAAGTGTCTGTGTGTGTGTGTGACCTGTGTACACGATGCAACAACTGGTCTAATTGTTGTGGTGGTGTTTTATGAAATGCCTGTATGTGTTTGTGTGTGTGACCTGAATGACCCGTGTACACAATGGAACACTCTGGTCTGATAGTGGTGATGGTGTTTTATGAGGTGTGGACAGTGCGTGACTGACCCCTCTATACTTCCTTGACACATATCACCCATCAAGGGTATATTTTCCCTTAAGGATTTTTTTTCTGGACCCCCTTCTCTTTAATGTTTAACCCCATTGGTATTTATATTTTAAGACGTTCGCCCATTAGTTTGGTGATTATGAAGACCTTTCGCCCATTTCTTTGTCAATTTCATGAGTTTTTGTACCATTTAGGTATCCATTTTTTTCTGGCGAGGGAGAGTGAGCCTGCAATTTTGGAGAAACCGGGCTTAGGCTGGGACATATATCTACCGAAAATTGTACAAATGTATCTCGAAGGACGGTCTTGGGGGTATTTTTTTAAACGTGATGGATATCGAGGGAGGAAACTAAACAAATAAATGAATACACAAATAAATAAAAACAAGTACAGAAGTAAATTAATAAATAAATAAATGAATAAATAAATATATAAAATAAATAAAAACCTCCTTTTAATGAAAGTCAGTGAGGTAAATATGCAACTAATACAAGGTCAACCTAAAACCTCCATCTGACCAAATGATCCATAATATAATATAGTATGGACCATAATGTGATGCCAAATATAAAGAAACCCAAGACACAAGTGACGCTATATATGAACACTATTTGGACCTGTGCCTTTATGGCGACCTATGTAAACAACTCGATCGGAGCCCTTAACGATTAATAACAAATTTAAAGTGAAAACACTGACCTACAAACTTCCCAACTTATTGACCGAAATAAGGAACCGTATTTTGTGAAGAAGTGAAATTTACATATTTTGACTTTGTTTTTATTTGAACTTTAAAAGTGGCATACAATTCCTCTACCTCCTACGACAAAATGTTCCTGTTACTGCACATACGCACTGGCGTCGTGACGTCAGGAGTTTAAAAAATATTCACTCACTACCAGCATGGAGAGAGAGGAGATCCCGATACTGCTCGATGGCCTACGGAAATATTTTAATGAGTTGATGGATCGCCTTCCTACACAATTCACAGAGTCTGTGAAGGATATGGATACGAGGGTAAATGGTATCACTAGTCTGGAGTACACAGAATCCAGGCTGGCTGATTCGCTACCATTAATACCATTTAGCAAATGGCAGAAGAAAACCAACAACTGGAAAACCAACTGAAGAAAACTAAATACTGCCTGGGCTATCTCGACGACCAAGGCCGGTGAAACAACCTGCGGTTCTCAGGGGTCCACTAGATGGACAAGGAAAACTTTGTGCAGAGTAAGAGTAATATCGAGACACTATTACAAAACAATGAATATAAACACCATATGAAGAGGAGCACTTTACTGATGTTTCGCAGATAGTTTTTTTTAGGTCACCAGTGATTGAAGCTATCTGCCAAACGTTGTCAATAAAGTGTTCCTCCTCATATGGTGCTTTATATTCATTTTTACAACTTTTCATAGTTGATTTAACATTACAAAACAAGATGAATTTGCCCATCAAAGCTATTGACAGAGTGCACAGAGTTGGCAGAATCATAAGTGAGAGACCAAGAGATATCGTCGCTAAGTTGTCTAGCTTTCCTAACCACGATGCCGTACTGAGGATCTGTGCCCCTCCACCTTGGAAGTCCGCCGCAGTCAGCTTGGTGCCCTTAACCCGCTAAGCACGAGCTATATGTAATGAACACCCTATAACTGGGTGTCCATATTAGGCCTCATTCCAGCCTAAACTCGTCATTTTATGATAAATATCGTTATTACTTATTCATATGCTCCTATTTTACATTAAATATGAAGATAGTAACATGTAACAGCAATAAAACAAGTGGGAATAGTGTTTGGAGGGTGAAAATCTCGAATTATTGCCGACCGTTCATTCATGAGGTGAGAGACACGCGAGGCCTACACCCTGCTTTCTCGATGCCTGGAGGGACACTGAGGCCTGTTTCAGTCTCTCTCTCTCTCTCTCTCTTTCCCACGCATAGAGACATGCAAGACCACACCCTAGGACCGGTTTGGAGATATTGGCACAGTAATTACACCGATAAACATGGGAATAAGAGGAAAAATAGGTGATAATTGAAGGGGGGGGGAAGGAGGGGATTTTGACACATGCGGAGGAGTGATAGGAGGTATGGATGAGAATGATCTCACTTAAACACCATTTCTTTTGTTTTAAGTACTACTGGGGCCTTTTTATTTTTCTTTTCTTAGGTCTTACCTCTTAAGAGTGTTCTTCCCTTTGCCCACCAAAACCTCTTAACCCCTTACGAATGGGGATGTTTGTAACTTCTACTACCTGCCTGGTGGGCATATTTACCCTAAACGAGCTTCATTCCATGCTCTTTTACATGATTAAACAAGAGCCAGAGCGTAATACAATTATGTATCCGTGAAAGGGCGATAATAGAGCTTTCCAATGACACCTGAATCATCCTTGTACAACTTGGGTTATCCTGTAGCGATCGCGCAACACGAGGGGAAAAACAATAAAATACAGTAACTTCCAGAGTTTTTTCCTGGTCTCGCGAGGCTGTGGGTGTGAAATGTTGCAGAAGTAGTGTCAGTCGCGGCACTGGGTCCATGCCGAACGGTCAGAGCCCGCCTATCGTCCTTCCAACGCGTGGACTCTCTCTCAGAACCGATAATGTGCTCAAAATCACGCCCGTTTATTGTCGGGCACCGCAGAGGTGGCCATGATTCTCTCACACGACATATGTCAGGCTTGAGTGTTAAGAGTGTTCTCGCCGTTCCCAGGTTAAGGGGGGTCACCGTCTTTTTTAATCTTTCTCTCCTTCCATAGCTTGTATCCATTCAGCCCCATTCAGCCAAATTTTTAAGAAATGTATCCCCTCCAGGTGTCGATTTCTTCCTGGCGAGCGATTGCGAGCCAGCATTGTATGGAGAAATCTGGCTTCGCCGGAGAAATTTTTCTATCGAAAAATGTACAAAATGTACAAAATGTACAAAATGTACAAAAATATATATATGCTGGCTCGCTACCGCTCGCCAGGAAAATATTGACACCTGGATGGGGGTAAATTTCTTAAAACAGTACCATAGGCTGAATGGGGCCGAATGGATACAAGCCAAAGAGAGAGGGAGAAAAAGAAAAAAAAAGCGAGGTGGGCTCGCTTAACGAAGCGAGAACAAATCATTAATATAAAATCATTAATTAATCTGCCTTCATCTGGGAGACCCTTAATTAAACCTCCAGGTCATTTTACCCTTCTGGGAAAACAAAACACGCTGCTCTTTTTTTTTTGTTTTTTTTATTTTTTCTATATTCCAACTTACTTCCTCTCGGGCATAGGCCTTAACATTCACCGCTTTACAATGAACAGTGAAGCCTGTGAGGTCTTGTTCCAGTCTAGGGAGTGAGACATGTGAAGCACGTAGAGTACAACGAGCACCTGCCATCTTGCCTTCACATGAGGCAAGGTGCTCACTCATGGCCCGAAACGACCCCATCTCTGAAGCCACCTCGTTCCCGTGCTTCACTGTCTCACCCCCTACACTCGGACTCTCACACTTACACACACACAACGCCACCTGTTGAGCAGATAACTCACCAGGCATTGCACCCCTGTAGCATATTTTGAATATGGGAATATTCATACAGTGCTATTTAATCAGGGAACAATGAGGGTATTTTATTGACGTTTCGGTGGGCTTGTGGTAATGCACTGATACTAGGTACAGCACAAATTCCATCCCAATAATATCTTCCCATTGATACATCGGGATTTGAACCCGGGACCTTTGGATTACCAGGCCAGTGGCAAGACCACTCCACCACACCTCCCCTGATTATTCTTGTATTCTTGCTAAATAATGTTCATAATATTATAGTTGGGCATCCCAGCTCGATGTAATATAGAAGATTAAATAACGAGATTTAATGTACTATCACTCCAACACCCACTCGCACATACTTTCATATTTAATGATTGTCCCGGAATATATATATTCTTCTAGAGTAAAACTAAAAGAAGAAAATATCGTCAGGAGAGCTATATGGAAACCAGAACACTCGTGAGCCACAGTAACCAGACCTCTTTCGCTAGAAATCCGACTCTATGATATAACTAGCCTAGACAGCCGATTTTACCTTTTTGCAAGTGTATGAATATAGTTAGTACATTCCACCTGGATTTAATGTTATATTTCACTGAACCTAAGAATCCAAATATTCATATAATTACATAAATACCTCTGACCACGTGTTCCTCCTAAGCTATTGTATTATCGATTTCATGTTATAATATAAATAACATTTCAGAAGTACAGTAATATCAGATATACTTTGCCTTATTCAAAAGTAATTATGTGCCATGTCTAAGAACACATATAAAATATCAGTTGTATAAATACATCAACCACATGTATTTAAGAAAACGTACCCTTTAGATAATATGTGACTACTTTTCAGCTCAGACTCAACTAAAGTGTAGCTTCAAAAAACTTTGTGATTTTCTTCTTTTGTATTCAGCTGTAACTCATCTAAACATAAATTCCATTTTCTATTGTGAATGTATATTGCTGTTGTACCTTTGTATTGTAACATTATTGTGTTACCTATTTTTAATTTGTGTATAAATTGTGACGAGCAGGGCGGGTTTTGGAAGGGAAGAGGATGTGTAGATCAGATTTTTGCCCTGAAATGTGTTGTGGAGAAATATCTGGAGAAGGGACATAAGTTGTATGCTGCCTTTATGGACGTGGAGAAGGCCTATGACAGAGTTGATAGAGAAGGTATGTGGAAAGTACTGAGAATATACGGAGTAGACGGCAAATTGCTGAAAGCAGTGAAGAGCATGTATGAGGGTGCAAAGGCGTTAGTACGTGTGGAGAATGAGCAGAGCAAGTTCTTTGATCTGAAGGTTGGGTTAAAGCAAAGGTATGTGATATCCCCATGGCAGAATGGAGTCATGAAAGAAATACAAGGAGGAGCAGCGGATGTTGGTGTACCTCTGATAAGGGAAGTAAACAAGTGTAAGTAGCCTGTACTGCTGTTTGTTGATGATACAGTTCTGATGAGCGATAGTGAATGGGTGAAAATCGGAATATGAAGGTAAATACGGGGAAGAGCAAAGTTATGGTCTTTGATAGGGGTGCAGCCACAGAGTGTGAGGTGAGGTTGAACGGTCAGGTTATGGAGAATGTCAGCTCATTTAAGTATTTGGGGAGTGTGTTGAGTAAAGATGGGAGTATAGATGAAGAAGTGCAGGAGAGAGTGCAACAGGGGAAGAGGGTTGTAGGAATGCTGAACGCAGTAACAAGAAATAGGGTGGTCAGCATGGAAGTAAAGAAGTCCTTGCATGACAGTGTGGTAATCCCGACATTGACTTACAGGAGCGAAGCATGGATGTTGGTGAAGAGATCCAAACCAAGAGCGAGAGGGGTGGAAATGAGTTACTTGAGAAGTGTGTGCGGAGTCACATGGAGGGATAGACAGATGAATGAGGAAGTACGAGAGAGGTGTGGTGTGGATGTAGATGTGCTGGAAAGTGTGAAAAGGAACACCTTGAGATGGTTCGGCCATGTGGAGCGTATGGGAAGCGAGAGAATGACTAAGAGAGTATACGAAAGTGAGGTGGAAGGACAGAGAGGGAGAGGTAGACCGAATGAGAGGTAGAAGGATGGAGTTAAGAAGTATATGAGTGAAGGTGGTGTTGGATGGGAGGAGGGGCGTCGACTGACTGGGAAAAGAGGTGCATGGGGCCGTTTCGTTCGTAGCCACCCCTTTGGGGTTCACGGCGTCCGGCAATAGATAGATAGATAAATTGTACCTTTCGTATATCTTGCCTTGTGTTAAATCGTAGGTATATCTAAGGTTATATATTCTTCCTGTTAGACAACTCACTGAATTACCAGATTTGCTGTAGCAAATTAAATATGGTTGTGTAGTTTTAATACCTTGAGGATTTTGACGCGTTTCAACTGTCTATTCTGGCTCTCAATAGCCGATTTTACTCAGTTTTGGAAGACTGTATGGGAAGAATAAGGATACAATATACATAAATCAATCCTCTGACTTCTAAATAGCCCTTCCTTGACTGATTCAAATCGTGTAATGATAACCAAAATATAAGTAATGTCCTCGAATACTGAAAGTGTTAACAATCACACAAATAATTCGTACCACTCACCTTCTTGTTTTGGCTCGTTTAAAGAAAAGCCGAAATTGTGTTGAATATTGCCAAGCATTAAGTTAACGTATTTATAGTAAAATGCCATAACAAGAATGACTATACGATATATTTGGCTTTATTTCGCAGGATCTTTCTCCCTCTCTCTCCGCCGTAATATGGTAAACAAAATACTTGGACCCTACAATACCAAGGTGTAATATTGTGTATGGTTTACAGTCGGAAACATTCCCAGCTGGCCCAGGGTTCTATGTAATTTTACTATTTAACCTATGTATAAATATGTAAATGGAAATAATCAAATAATACGAAAATAACCCTTTCATTATAGGATGATAATTTATATTTTTTGTTCTGGTTATTATTAGACGGTATTATTATTATTAGGAAAGGTATATGGTACTTAGAAGTCAGGTGTTTAATTGAAATATTCTTTACCGTTTTAATTCCCGCAGTTCCTAATTAAGTTGCATAAAACCGTCTAACGATAGCCAGAATAAACTGTCAAAATGCGTCATAATCTTGAAGGGGTTAACAAACTTAAGGGTAGGTTAAATCTGTATATTTTGTCTGCCATTATTTTGCTTGAAATAGATAAAAGCCAAAACATAAATATTTATTTGTTTTGTGATAAGTGTAATATTGCTTGTATCACTTCCCATTAAATGCAAACAATTCCAACGTATGACTAATATTAGCTTTTAGAGGGAGGATCTTTAGTGCGCTCCGTTGATCTCAATTAAGCGTAAACAAACATTCAAGGCTCCACTTCGAGATCAATTTATACATTTTTCAGAAGAAATATGTCCCGACCAAAGACCGATTCCTCCTAAATTATTGGCTCGCTATCGCTCATCAGAATAATATCAACACCTAAATGGCACGAAAGGTTTTATTATTAAAAAAAAAATGGGGCGAAAGGTCTAGTGGCTAATGATGTGAATGTCTTAAAATATCAAACCTAATGGGGCTAAACATGATGGAGAAGGGGTCCAGAAAAAGAAAACAAATAGTGTATATAATTGTAACGTATGGCATGTCTTAAGATGCATAGTCCATACGAGCAATATATGGGCATGTGTCTGTACCACATCACAAATATACTGTAGTCTGATGCATTGTGATTTACCATAATGTATAACTTGTGTTGTTAACTTACTGATATGTACTGTAACGTCCTCCAACCATTGTAACTTCATATATACCTGCAAAGAGAAGAGAAGAGAACAGTTACTCTACTGAGAAATTAACCTTTATAAATCAAAGTGTAATTACAAAACTGTCATTAAGCTATAACGTGCAAAAATACGAAGACAGATCCCTCTCTCTCTCTCTCTCTATATATATATATATATATATATATATATATATATATATATATATATATTCTGTATATATATATATATATATATATATATATATATATATATATATATATATATATATATATATATATATATATATATATATATATGTATATATATATATATATATATATATATTCTGGCTTCCATTAAGTGATAGTAATCAGCTTAGACAGGACTCTTACGAATCATATGAAGCCTTATATTCCCACTAGCTCTTACTAAGCTACATATCATGATATCATAAATAAAATATATAACTTCATGAGCAAAATAGCATTAGAAAATATATAAGAATCACAATTAAAAATGATAATAAAAATGGTAGTTTGTCCAATGAAATTACCATACTCATCCTTTCCAACTGTTCTGTTAACCTAATACATCACTCATAGGATGGATTAAATAAGCAGCTGGTTAAAAACAGATACATTTGTATTTACTTTGTTTCATATACCTCTATCAAGCTTAAACAAACACCCCCAAGACATTTTATAAAAATGCCCTCTCCAAAGTCTCTCTCTCTCTCTCTCTCTCTCTCTCTCTCTCTCTCTCTCTCTCTCTCTCTCTCTCTCTCTCTCTCTCTCTCTCTTTCTCTCTCACACCCACAAGGGGACTGGTGGCGCGAGTTTTATGGGTGGTTTTGTGGTGTAAGCGACGTAAACAAGACCGCTTAAACCCTCCTCCACCCTTTTATCGGATTCTTGCAGTCCACCACCACCTCCTCCCCTAGTATATACACTCACTCACTTACCCGTACACTGAGAGAGAGAGAGAGAGAGAGAGAGAGAGAGAGAGAGAGAGAGAGAGAGAGAGAGAGAGAGAGAGAGAGAGGAGGGGGGGGGGGGGGAGGTAGTAAGATATGCGTTAGCGTGAGTATCTTGGTAGGTGAAATTGAGGGAGTGAGAGTGTGTAAGGGGAATGGGTGAATGAGTGGATGAATGATTAAGAGGCCACATAGCATCCAAGAAATGTAGGGAAGTGTGGGAGTAACTGTGAGAGAGTAATTTAGAGTAATTATTTACACACGTAATTGTTAGTAATTATTAGTGTGTGAGTATTTGTGTATGAGTAATTGTGAGTCAGTATTTATGAGTTATTAGTGTGTGAGTACTTGTTAGTAGGTAATTGTTAGTGTTTAAGGGATAATTTCATTAGTATACAATAGAAGTCAATGCACGTCCCTATTATTTTCACTATGCAGCTAGAAATTATAGCCACCTAAGCAACCACAACTACAACCACCACCAATAATAACACTACCACTAACAACCGCAACTACAACAACCACAACTACAACCACCATGACTAACAACCACTCAAACAACCATAACTACAACCACCACCTCTAACTACCACTCAAACAACCATAACTACAACCTTCACCACTAACAACCACTCATACAACTATAACTACAACCACCACCTCTAACTACCACTCAAACAACCATAACTACAGCCACCACCACTAACTACCACTCAAAACAACCATAACTACAACCACCACCACTAACAACCACTCAAACTATCATAACTACAACCACCACCACTAACAACCACTCAAACAACTAAAACTACAATCACTACCATCTAACAACAACTCAAACAACCACAACTACAACCACCAACAACAACAACCACTAATAACAACCATAACTACAACCACCACCACTAACAACCACTCAAACAACCATAACTACAACCACCACCACTAACAACCACTCAAACAACCATAACTACAACCACCACCACTAACAACCACTCAAACAACCATAACCACCAACTCAAACAACCAAAACTACAACCACTAACAACCATAACTACAACCACCACCACTAACAACCACTCAAACAACCATAACTACAACCACCACCATTAACAACCACTCAAACAACCATAACCACCAACTCAAACAACCAAAACTACAACCACTAACAACCACAACTATAACCACCACCACTAACAACCACTCAAACAACCATAACCACCAACTCAAACAACCAAAACTACAACCACTAACAACCATAACTACAACCACCACCACTAACAACCACTCAAACAACCATAACTACAACCACCACCACTAACAACCACTCAAACAACCATAACCACCAACTCAAACAACTAAAACTACAACCACTAACAACCATAACTACAACCACCACCACTAACAACCACTCAAACAACCATAACTACAACCACCAAAACTAACAACAACTCAAACAACCACAAATACAACCACTAACAACCACAACTAAAACCACCACCACTAACAACCACTCAAACAACCATAACCACCAACTCAAACAACCAAAACTACAACCACTAACAACCATAACTACAACCACCACCACTAACAACCACTCAAACAACCAAAACTACAACCACCACCACTAACAACAACTCAAACAACCACAACTACAACCACCACCACTAACAACAACTCAAACAACCACCAACAACAACAACCACTACTAACAACCATAACTACAACCACCACCACTAACAACCACACAAACAACCATAACCACCAACTCAAACAACCAAAACTACAACCACCACCACTAACAACAACTCAAACAACCACAACTACAACCACCACCACTAACAACAACTCAAACAACCACCAACAACAACAACCAATACTAACAACCATAACTACAACCACCACCACTAACAACCACAACAACCATAACCACCAACTCAAACAACCAAAACTACAACCACCACCACTAACAACAACTCAAACACCCCCAACTACACCCACCACCACTAACAACAACTCAAACAACCACCAACAACAACAACCACTACTAACAACCATAACTACAACCACCACCACTAACAACCACACAAACAACCATAACCACCAACTCAAACAACCAAAACTACAACCACCACCACTAACAACAACTCAAACAACCACAACTACAACCACCACCACTAACAACAACTCAAACAACCACCAACAACAACAACCACTACTAACAACCATAACTACAACCACCACCACTAACAACCACACAAACAACCATAACCACCAACTCAAACAACCACAACTACAATCACTACCACTAACAACAACTCAAACAACCACAACTAATAATTTAATCGACAATCTTTTCTATAATAATAAACCGATTACAATACAAAAGTTAACCCTATTTGATCCGAGTGATGTCTTGTTGGACCTACCCTGTCTCGCTCTTTACTTTTTTGAGTTCTGGACGTTTCACCCCATTAGTTTAGCAATAATAAGATGCTTAACCCCAGTTAGGTGGTGACTTTTTCTGGGCGAGTGAAAGCAAGTCTGTAACTTAGAAGAAATCGGCCTTTGGCCGGGACATTTTTCTATCGAAAAATGTAAAAATTTTGCTTGAAGTGACTCTGGGTGCCCATTTTATAGTTTGGAGGAAGTCTGGGAAGGCGTTTTTATTAGCCTAAGGGACAAGCAACAACATTTCTGTTATAATTTGTTGTAATGTGCTGTCAATATGTGGTGTGATGTGCTGTCATAATGTGCTGTGGTGTAATAATGTATCTTATAGCTGTTCTTGTGATACGTGCTATAGGTCTTAGATTCTTTAGGTATTCTTAGGTGCATCTTAGGTGTTGTACGTCATCATAGATAGTTAAATGACCGTGTAAATATGAATTTGACAGTTGTCTTAGCAGTTCGTAACTAAGGTCGTAGATCTGTCATAGGTTCTTCGTAGCAATTCGTATTGTATCTATGAGAAAGCAAGTTTGTGGAACAAATAATTCGTGGTTCTCAAGACCCACTACGATATTTAGATCGGGACACGTCGTCTTCCATTTCTTGAGAGTGGGAATGCCCCTTAAAGCTGCTATGAGTGCAATGATTTATGTCCAACGAATGCCTATTAATATATACTCGTATATGGGAGTAGGGACTTTGTTATGTTTTAGTCGCTTACTATTAATATATACTCGTATATGGGAGTAGGGACTTTGTTATGTTTTAGTCGCTTACTATTAATATACTCGTATATGGGAGTAGGGACTTTGTTATGTTTTAGTCGCTTACTATTAATATATACTCGTATATGGGAGTAGGGACTTTGTTATGTTTTAGTCGCTTACTATACTATTAATATATACTCGTATATGGGAGTAGGGACTTTGTTATGTTTTAGTCGCTTACTATATATACTCGTATATGGGAGTAGGGACTTTGTTATGTTTTAGTCGCTTACTATTAATATACTCGTATATGGGAGTAGGGACTTTGTTATGTTTTAGTCGCTTACTATTAATATATACTCGTATATGGGAGTAGGGACTTTGTTATGTTTTAGTCGCTTACTATTAATATATACTCGTATATGGGAGTAGGGACTTTGTTATGTTTTAGTCGCTTACTTAATATATACTCGTATATGGGAGTAGGGACTGTTTTAGTCGCTTACTATTAATATATACTCGTATATGGGAGTAGGGACTTTGTTATGTTTTAGTCGCTTACTTATACTCGTATATGGGAGTAGGGACTTTGTTATGTTTTAGTCGCTTACTTATACTATGAACTATACGTATCACCATAATTCATAGTTCTAAAATACCTTACAAGAAAATATAACAAGAATAATTTACACTACTGTATAGGAGTGCAAGTCCAAGAACCAAACGATACCCTTAAGAGGAGATGGGTCGTTTTTATTTGCTCATTTATGTATCTATTTATAATTTTATTAGTTTCCTCCCTAAACCTCGATCAAGCTTAAAAAAACACCCGTCCAAGACCGTCCTTCAAGATAAATTTGTACATTTTTCGATAGAAAAATGTCCCGGCCGAAGACCAGTTTGACACAAATTACAGACTCACTATCGCTCGCCAGGAGAAAAATCGACACCTAAATGACACAAAAAATCTTAATATTGACAAAGAAATGGGGCGAAAGGTCTTAAAATCACCAAAATAATGGGCCTAACGTCATATAATCTCAAAACAAAAGGGGCTTCAGACGAGGGAGAAAGGGGACCAGAAGAACAACCCATCTCCCCTTAAACCTAGTCTCAAGTTTTCCCTGGAGGTGCAGGTACAGTCGAGGTTAATAAGTTTTGTCAGATATTTCACAAAGTTTCGGACACTGACTAATACTCTGAGGGATAAACACTTTTCCCAGTAACTATAAAGATACCAATAACACTTGTTGAGCGAAAACCACTGGAATCTATGACAACACTTAATACCTCCGATTGTACATAGGCAAGTTGGCCTCATGTGAATTCAAGAGGACAACGACTCCGTAAGAAAGAGTAGATGAAGAAGAGTTACACTTGGTCAGGCCTGTACTGTACACACGTCACTGTGTAAGCAGTCGTGGTTAGGAATACTTAAACACCTAATTATTTAATAAGTAACATCCCGTTCTTAACATTAATAAGTAACATCCCGTTCTTAACATTAATAAGTAACATCCCGTTCTTAACATTAATAAGTAACATCCCGTTCTTAACATTAATAAGTAACATCCCGTTCTTAACATTAATAAGTAACATCCCGTTCTTAACATTAATAAGTAACATCCCGTTCTTAACATTAATAAGTAACATCCCGTTCTTAACATTAATAAGTAACATCCCGTTCTTAACATTAATAAGTAACATCCCGTTCTTAACATTAATAAGTAACATCCCGTTCTTAACATTAATAAGTAACATCCCGTTCTTAACATTAATAAGTAACATCCCGTTCTTAACATTAATAAGTAACATCCCGTTCTTAACATTAATAAGTAACATCCCGTTCTTAACATTAATAAGTAACATCCCGTTCTTAACATTAATAAGTAACATCCCGTTCTTAACATTAATAAGTAACATCCCGTTCTTAACATTAAAGTAACATCCCGTTCTTAACATTAATAAGTAACATCCCGTTCTTAACATTAATAAGTAACATCCCGTTCTTAACATTAATAAGTAACATCCCGTTCTTAACATTAATAAGTAACATCCCGTTCTTAACATTAATAAGTAACATCCCGTTCTTAACATTAATAAGTAACATCCCGTTCTTAACATTAATAAGTAACATCCCGTTCTTAACATTAATAAGTAACATCCCGTTCTTAACATTAATAAGTAACATCCCGTTCTTAACATTAATAAGTAACATCCCGTTCTTAACATTAATAAGTAACATCCCGTTCTTAACATTAATAAGTAACATCCCGTTCTTAACATTAATCATCAATTACAAACCCCAATGTACTTGACTATGCTAATTAAGACAGTGCTCATTACCTAGAGAACCACAGTATTTAATGTATGTGGTTCAAGCTATTTCCAAAAATGGTTCGCCAGTGTATTAGAATTGTAATTCCAAAAATTGTTCATATATTCCTGGCCATGACTGTACACTGTGATATTTGTGCGTGCCTAATAGACCATATAACGGTAATAACACTGGCAAGGAACCAGAGTTCTCGAAAAGGGGCTCTAGTCCTGACGCTATTCTTGACTTGCAGTGTGTTGGCTAAATAATCCAGAAGGGTTGATAGCCTCTGAAGTACTATTTTAACTAACTAACTAACTAACACTGGTGCACATTATCAGACCAGGGATATCAACACATTCTTGAAAACCAAGCTGATTTGGTATTCATTAAGGGGAGATCTTTGTTTTATTTTTTTCTCGACCCCCTTTTCCCTTAGCTTAGTTTGGAAATGTTAAGACCTTTTTCCCCATTTCTTTGCCAATATGAAGACCTTTCGTGCCATTTAGGTGTTGATATTTTCTCCTGGCGAGCGATAGCGAGCCTGTAATTTAGGAGGAACCGGCTTTGGCTGGGACATTGTTCTACCGATAAATGTACAAATTTAAGCTTGATAGAGGTCTAGGGAGAAAACGACCCCCCCCCCCCCTTCCTCCCCAAACGAAAACATGTATAATATCCATCCTAAATGTGTTGACAGAACTTGAAAGTGTTCCAATAGTCTCAGCCAAAGATCATGGCACACTTCTTGTTAGGTACACGAATTGTGCAGAATAGTCAGAGTCCTGTGGGTAGGTCAAGTTAACGGCAGATTTTTATAGTTTGATTTTATTATATTTGATATATATTTTATATATTATTTATTTGTTTATGTTTCCTCCCTAGCCCTCCATCAAGCTTAAACAAAATACCCCAAGAACACCTTCGGGATAAATATGTGTATTTTTCAGTAGGAAAATGCCTCAGCCGTTCCTCCTAACTTGCATGCTTGTTATCGCTTGCCCGGAAAAATTCGACACCTAAATATCAATAAAGTTTTAAAATGACATAACAATTTGGCGAAAGCTCTCTCTCTCAAAAAAAAAAAAAAAAAAAAAAAAAAAAAAAAAAAAAAAAATCAAGAACACAAATTAAAGATGGGCAAAAACAAAACTGAAACTACAGACTTCGCAAGCACAAACATATATACAATAGAGAAGATTAAGATGCAAGCAAGAGACAGACAGAGAGTGAAGAAACAATTCATACAGCCAGCCCAACAATATACCGAGAATATAAAGTAAGTTACAACAAAGAAAAAGAAAATGGAAATACATAGACACAAGATACTAGAAAACACGAAACCCCCCCAGAAAACAACGAGAAAGATAAATTGATAATTTAAATTAATTAATTTCCCTCCCCACACCAAACACCCTCAAATTAAATTAATTAAATCATGTGATCCTCTCCGGGATTCGAACTTGGCATACCACATACAGAACTTAAACACTCTAAGGTTCAGCATATGACCACGATTAATATCCGTTTATCGAATACTGGATATGAATCTAATCATGTACTGGACCCAGCTGCACTATGAATAGCGTCATGCTTAAGTGAGAGGAAAGAATACATTATGGGGCGCAAATATCAAAAGGCTGACCTCGTAACTTACTTATTCCTGAACCTATAGAAATAATCTAAATTAATTCAATTCACTCCCAACACCAAACACCCTCAACTGAAACTAATGAAAGCTTGTGAACCTGCCGGGATTCGAACCTGGGATACCACATACAGAACTTAAACACCCGAACCACTACACCATCAGGACAATTAAAAGTTCAGCACATGATCACGATTAATATCCATCTATGAATACTGGATATCAATCTAATCATGTACTGGACATAACTGCAGTATGAATAGCGTAATGTTTATGCGAGAGGAAAGAACAAATAATAAGGCGCACATCTAGAGCGTAAAATAGCAAGACAGACACAAGAAAACAACGAGGACAATCAAGAAAGATGCAAGATAGAGACAGAAACAAAGTGAGACAGAGATAGAAACAAAATAGACATAATTTTCATACAGGCAGACGAATAGAAAACTGTGAAAGATAAAGAAAAATACAAGAAAAAACCGAGAAATATCAAGAAAGAGATAGAAAACACCAATAAATATCGTGAAAGATATACGAAAACACCAAGAAATATCAAGAAAGATTCAAGGAAACATATATATATATATATATATATATATATATATATATATATATATACAGTATATACAGTATATACAGTATATATATAACAAAACAAAAACATCGAGAAATATCAAGAAGGATAAAAGAAAACATCAAGAAATATCAAGAGCGATACAAGAACACAATGAGAAATATGAAAACAAAGGTACAAGAAAATACCAAGAAATATGAAGAAACATATAAGCAAACACCGAGAAAGATAACAAAAGATATACGAAAACACCGAGAAATATTAATAATGATACAAGAAAAAACAATAATTATGAAGAAAATTACAATAAAACTCCAAGAAAGATAAACGAAAACACCGAGAATGATTCATCAACAAAAGATACAAGAAAACATAAAGAAATATCTAAGAAAACACCAATAAATATCAAGAAAGATACAATAAAGCACCAAGAAATATCAAGGAAGATACTGTAGGCTACAAGAAATCACCAAAATATAATAAAACACCAAGAAAGATCAAGAAATACGCAAGATACAGACATGGCAGACAGATTAAGCCACAGAGACAGCCACGAGATAAAGACCCGCAAGCAATCAGACAGGGCAGACTCGTACCCGTATCCAAGCAAATCTGAGCTAGCGACTGAGCCCGAGCCCAAGCAATATCAAAGGCGAGGCGGCCACAGCTACATGCAATAATGCTTGTGTGTGTGGGGGGTTTGGGGTGGGGGGGGGGGGGGGGGGGGGGGGGTAGGGAGGGATGTAGTGGGTTCGTAAGTAGGTAGGTAGGGAGAGAGGGCAGGTCAGTAAATGGGTTGATGAGATGGGTAGAGGTGGAAGAAAGGAGGGAGGTAGGTAGGTAGGTGGGTAGGTAATTACAGTGGTTAGGTAAGGAAGGAATTTGGAGGGTATGTAGATTGGTTGGTAGGTTTGTAGGTAGACTGGTAGATTAGCACAGCAACATGTAGCAATGTTTGTGAGGGGCAGGTGGGTAAGTAGGTTGGTAAGTAGGGACGTAATGAGTGAGTAGGGAGGGAGGTCAGATAAGTTGCGTGGGAGGGAGGAAGGGCAGGTAAGTAGGGAGGGAAGAAGTGCTGGTAGGTAGGTGGGATGCTGAGGCGAATGATAGATTTGTAGGTAGGTAGGAAAGTCGGTGGATAGGTAGATTGGTAGGTAGGTGGGCAGATATGCAGTTAGGTAGGTAAATACGTGAAGGGTAAGTAGATGGTACATTAAAACAATACCAATATTAAAGGCAAGGCGGCCACAGCAGCATGCAATACTAGGGGGGGGGGGGGGGGGGGAGAGGCTGGTAGGGATGTGAGTTGGGAGGTACATAGGTAAGTAGGTACGTACGGAGCTGGGTAGGGAAGTGGTAGATAGGTATGGAAGGTTGGTAGGAAGAGGAGTAGGGTAGTTGGTTGATAAGCAGATTGATTTGTTGATTGGTAATTAGATAGGCATGTAGGGTAGCTTAATGGGAGAGAGAAAAGTATGTTGTACACTCTAATAATATATAAACATAAAAAATTTATATAAAATGTCGGTAATATTAATACCCTTAGAAAAGGTATATTGGTAGCAATATACCCACTATACAGTATACACAGATAGAAATGTAAATCACTATTGATATACCCTATTACCATATATACCTTTGTCATATCCTTTTTATACCCTAATTCACGCAGGATGAGGGCTGGTCCTGTTCAGAGTGAGGTTTGGCATCCTCTACCAAACCTTAGCCGTTTCTGTCTGTCTCTTTTCCTGTACTACTTGTCCTACTTCGGGAGCGGGAGGCTAGGAATCCTCCTCCCCTTGTAAAATTCACCTACTAGATGAAACAGAGAAAGGGGCGTGGGAACGCGAAAGTGGTCTCCAGTTGGCGACACCCAGCTATGGGGTATGTGACAGAGTATATACATACATCCAGAAATACATCACGTAGGAGTGTGTTTATCTTTATCAAAATCTGACTTGGAGTTTCATCTAAGCTGCATACAATCAGAAACAAAAAATAGTTTGTTGCTTGCCCGAAAGAATAAAACTTAATATAGTCTACTATTTGAGAAGAGTACAAAGGAGTACAAAAGAAAGCAAGCAACAAAGGGTCATGCGACCCCTTGCCCTCCAAAACACTGCTGTTCCAAGTGTTGCAACAGTATTTCGGAGAGAAAGTGGGTAATATGTGAGAAGGAAGTGCTGCCCTGGGGCTTAGTTCATGACAGGGGAAATTATATTAAGGTCTATTAGGTTATTGAACAAATACTACTAAAGAACACATTTATTCAATTACAAATGCAGTCAACCTTGGGTTCAAGGCAAGGTGCTTGTCTAGGCGAACTTTGAAGGAACATCTCGGGGAAGCCCATTCCACAAGTTGACGACTCGATTGAAAAAGGAATTCTTGGATTCGTTATAGTTGAATGATATACCAATAATTTTGCAGCCACTTCCCTGTGTGTAGTTTGATCGGTCAATCGTAAACTATTTATTACAGTTCATGTTGTCGATGCCTTTAATGATCTTGAAAACTTGAATAAGGTCACTTCTCAATCTGCTCTTGGTTAATGGATATAAATTTAGTTCGTATGGTTTGTTCCGAAGACAGGGTATCATCTTGGTAACTTTATGTTGAACTCGTTCCAATTTGTCTTTATCTTTTTGATAGTAAGGTCACCAGAACTGAACGCAGTATTCCAAAAGTGGGCGGACTAATTAATTGTAAAGGGTGAGGATAATGTCTTTTGATTTATGTTCAAATTATCTACCTATGAAATCTATAATTTTATTTGCCTTCTTAACAACTTCAGCATAATGTTGACTTGGTTTTAAGTTACTGGATATTGTTACTCCTAAGCCGGTTTCTCTGTCTACACTCTTTAGGTGGGTGCCATTCATCGAGTAGTCTGCCTTTTCATTGCGGTATCCGATATGAAGTAATTTACACTTATCTTCATTGAAGCACATTTGCCAGATTTTAGCCCATAGTGAAAGCTTGTTTAGATTGTTTTGCATATCTTCAACATGTTCATTTGTCAGTACGGTATTTGCGATTTTTGTGTCATCTGCAAACTTTGAGATTGTACAGGTGAGGCCTTCATCTATGTTGTTAATGTAAATTAGGAAAAGGACTGACCCCAGCACTGATCCTTGAGGTACACCACTAGTTACATTGGTCCACGTTGATGCTTCCCCATTAAAAACTACTCTTTGTTTCCTTTCACAAAGCCAATTTTCTATCCACTGCAGAACGCCGCCTTGTATTCCATGTGCTTTTAACTTTCATAACTAACCGTCTATGTGGAACTTTATCAAAGGCTTTCTGGAAATCTAAGTATATAATATCTACAGCTATACTTTCGTCATATATATTTAGGATGTCATGGAAGAAGTCTAAAAGTTTTGTTAAACAGGAACGTTTTTTTTTTGAGAAAACAATTATTTTGTGTTTTTTAGTATATTATTTTCCT
>CM064483.1:28347656-28700156 GCA_032716605.1 Paralithodes platypus | reverse complement strand
GCTGCGTGTCGAGGGGCGTGGCCTAAGTTGCGTAGTACGTGTGGCGCCTGCAGAAGACGAAGCTGAAGGAGGTAGTGCGGGGGGCTGCGTCAAGGGCACCGGGGGGCGAGGGGGGGGCGTTAGGTCCTGTAGGAAAGTGCCTTTTGGCAGAAGGAAGGATCTGAAGGTCCAGAGTTTGGTTGTTGATGTTGGGATGTAAGGCTTGGATATATAATGCTTCGAGTATAGGTAATCTCCTTGGGTCACTTTCTTTATCGATTATGGTGCTGTGTTTCTCTAACTCGTTGCGTGTGAGGTGGGGGTGGTTAGGGGTGAGATAGTGGTCTTTGATGGCTCCAGCCTGAAGGTGAAGAGTTAACCGACGTGAAAGACGAGTCTGCGTCATACCAATATAGGAATGAGGTCCACAGTCCTCATAATTACAGGTATGTTGGTAAATGACGTGATCGTCGGTCATCGGTCTCTTTATCTTGGTGGAAGCTGGTTTGTTGCGGAGAACGAGGTTGGAGGTCTTGGGGGATTTGTAATAAATTATTAATTTGATTTTGTTTTCCGGGTTGGTTGGGTGGACATGCTTGGAGATTATTTCTTTTAAGATGGCCTCGTCATTTTTGGGTTTAGAGGACATAAAATTGCGGTAGAAGATCTTAATTTCATTGGGGGGATCAATGTTGGGAGGGCTTTGGGTGTACCATTTTTCAAGATGGTGGTTGATGGTGCTGGAGATGTCGGAGTTGGAGTATCCGTTATTTACTAAAACTTGGGATAGTCTTTCTAGTTCCTGGTGGGTGTCGGCCCAGGTAGAGCAGTGTGTGAGGGCTCTCCTAAAATAGGCGGAGATGGAGGATAGAAGATAACGGCGGGGGCATTCACTATCGCCGTTGCGGCATTGTCCTGTGTTAGTTGGTTTAATGTAGACGGTGGTTTTGAACCCATGGTCGTTCAGAGCTACGAGGCTGTCGAGGAAGGGGAGTTGTCCATTGTTTGATTTTTCAAAGGTGAATTTAAGTCCGGAGGAGGTCATGAAGTAACGCTGGAGTTCCTGTAGTTCGTGGAGGTCCTTGATTTGCACGAAGATGTCATCCACGTATCTACAGTAGACGGCGGGTCGTTGGGCAGCTAGGAGCTCTTCCTCGATGGTACCCATAAAAAAGTTCGCAAAAAGAACTCATAGGGGGCTGCCCATCGCCACACCGTCTATCTGCTTGTACATGTTGCCCCGGGGGCAAAGGAAGGGGGCCTCCTTAAGTGGGCTTAAGGGCTGAGTTAAGGAGGGGTCCACCTTAAAAAACTCGTCGGAGAATACACCCCTGGTTATGCGTACGGAACCATCAAAACACACAAACCTGGGAACCCCCTCCGGCCCATCATCTCCCAGATCCCCACTGCCACCTACCAGATCGCCAAGGCCCTGAACAACCTCCTCACCCCCTACGTGCCCAGCCTATACAACCTTAACTCAGCCCACGATTTCTTGGAAATTTTACGAGACGCCCCCCGGAACAACAACCACACAATCGCCTCTCTCGACGTAGAAAGCCTGTTCACCAACGTGCCAGTGGATAGGACCATTGACATGATTCTACGTCGAATTTACCATTGCCCGGATACACCAACACTGGACATCCCGGAGAAGGCCCTGAAAACACTACTGGAGCTATGTACCAAGGAGGCCCCCTTCCTTTGCCCCCGGGGCAACATGTACAAGCAGATAGACGGTGTGGCAATGGGCAGCCCCCTAGGAGTTCTTTTTGCAAACTTTTTTATGGGTACCATCGAGGAAGAGCTCCTAGCTGCCCAACGACCCGCCGTCTACTGTAGATACGTGGATGACATCTTCGTGCAAATCAAGGACCTCCACGAACTACAGGAACTCCAGCGTCGCTTCATGACCTCCTCCGGACTTAACTTCATCTTTGAAAAATCAAACAATGGACAACTCCCCTCCCTCGACATCCTCGTAGCTCTGAACGACCATGGGTTCAAAACCACCGTCTACATTAAACCAACTAACACAGGACAATGCCTCAACGGCGATAGTGAATGCCCCCGCCGTTATCTTCTATCCTCCATATCTGCCTATGTTAGGAGAGCCCTCACGCACTGCTCTACCTGGGCCGACACCCACCAGGAACTAGAAAGACTATCCCAAGTTTTAGTAAATAACGGATACTCCAACTCCGACATCTCCAGCACCATCAACCACCATCTTGAAATATGGTACACCCAAAACCCTCCCAACATTGACCCCCCAATGAAATTAAAGGTCTTCTACCGCAATTTGATGTCCTCTGAACACAAAAATGACGAGGCCGTCTAAAAAGAAATAATCTCCAAGCATGTTCACCCAACCAACCCGGAAAAAAAAAATCAAATTAATAATATATTACAAATCCCCCAAGACCTCCAACCTCGTTCTCCGCAACAAACCAGCTTCCACCAAGATAAAGAGCCCGTTGACCGACGATCACGTCATTTACCAACACACCTGTAATTATGAGGACTGTGGACCTCATTCCTATATTGGTATGACGCAGACTCGTCTTTCACGTCGGTTAACTCTTCACCTTCAGGCTGGAGCCATCAAACACCACTATCTCACCCCTAACCACCCCCACCTCACACGCAACGAGTTAGAGAAACACACCACCATACTCGATAAAGAAAGTGACCCAAGGAGATTACCTATACTCGAAGCATTATATATCCAAGCCTTACATCCCAACATCAACAACCAAACTCTGGACCCTCAGATCCTTCCTTCTGCCAAAAGGCACTTTCCTACAGGACCTAACGCCCCCCGGTGCCCTTGACGCAGCCCCCCGCGCTACCTCCTTCAGCTTCGTCTTCTGCAGGTGCCACACGTACTACGCAACTTAGGCCACACCCCTTGACACGCAGCCAATCAGCTTCGACCCCGCCAACCGACCACCATCCTGCATCCAGTGCGCATGCGTGAAGCGGTTCTATCTTTCTCTCTCCTAGAATACCCCTCCACCAATAGCAGACTTTTGCCCCCTGATTTTCGCCTCCTCTGATCCTCCACCCTCTATATATACCCTTCCTGTTTACCATTTATATCATTCTATCCTTACTTGATAATGCTGGATGTCCAGTGAAACGCGTCGTATATCCTGTATCATCATGTACATTAATGTAACCCTGTACCACCATGAATTTCGCTCATCTCCTTCATCTACTTCCTGCCACCCAGCGAAAACTCATCAGAGACCTGGAAACTTTGAATAATAAAATTTCCAACGCAGAAATTGCCATTTCTTTGAACCTCGCATGTATTAAAGAAAATTTATTACCTGGCTTTACAATCATAAAACTTCACGAGAATGCCAGACATCGCACCAGCACCCTCCAGTTTCGTGAAGAACTGGTGAAGGACGAAATAATTGAAAAACAAGAGCTCGCCAACAACCTTCGTAAAGAACCAGATGCTCTTCTACTGATTTGGGAAGACGAAACCCCTCCAGACCACCTCAAAGCCGAAATCAACACAGCCCTCGAACAACTCCTTGAACAATACAGAAGACAAGCCGAAAACACAACCATAAAAAAGCTTGCCCGTCTTTATGGCGGAAACTTAAAACTTCCCAAACCAACAAAAGGATACATCAACCTGACTAACACCATTCTGACCCTGGACCAAGAAGACCTCCTCAACAAAGGCCTCAACTGCCACTACAGCTCCAAACCTGGCCCCCACCGGAAACGCCTAGAAACGGAAATTCTCCTGGACGACATCCTACGACTCAAGAAGGATGGCAAGGTCACCACTACTCCCACCCTACAACCTACTCTCCTCGCTGAAGCTGCCAAAACCAGAAGAACTCACCATAGCAAAATCCTCAACAAACAACACTTCCAAGCTGCCAAACAATTAAGAGACCACCCCAACATCATCATCCGTCGTGCGGATAAAGCTTCCTGCCTCGTGATTCATGACAAGGAGGAATATCTTAGAAAAATGGACGTCATCTTAAGTGACAACACCAAATTTTAAAAAATCACCCGCAACCCAACCGACGAAATCAAACGTACTGCCAACACCACCATCACCGCCATCAACGCCAAACAAGGAGGGGTCCACCTTAAAAAACTCGTCATAGAATACACCCCTGGTTATGCGTACGGAACCATCAAAACACACAAACCTGGGAACCCCCTCCGCCCCATCATCTCCCAGATCCCCACTGCCACCTACCAGATCGCCAAGGCCCTGAACAACCTCATCACCCCTTATGTGCCCAGCCAATACAACCTTAACTCAGCCCACGATTTCTTGGAAATTTTACGAGACGCCCCCCGGAACAACAACCACACAATCGCCTCTCTCGACGTAGAAAGCCTGTTCACCAACGTGCCAGTGGATAGGACCATTGACATGATTCTACATCGAATTTACCATTGCCCTGATACACCAACACTGGACATCCCGGAGAAGGCCCTGAAAACACTACTGGAGCTATGTACCAAGGAGGCCCCCTTCCTTTGCCCCCGGGGCAACATGTACAAGCAGATAGACGGTGTGGCGATGGGCAGCCCCCTAGGAGTTCTTTTTGCGAACTTTTTTATGGGTACCATCGAGGAAGAGCTCCTAGCTGCCCAACGACCCGCCGTCTACTGTAGATACGTGGATGACATCTTCGTGCAAATCAAGGACCTCCACGAACTACAGGAACTCCAGCGTCGCTTCATGACCTCCTCCGGACTTAACTTCACCTTTGAAAAATCAAACAATGGACAACTCCCCTTCCTCGACATCCTCGTAGCTCTGAACGACCATGGGTTCAAAACCACCGTCTACATTAAACCAACTAACACAGGACAATGCCTCAACGGCGATAGTGAATGCCCCCGCCGTTATCTTCTATCCTCCATCTCCGCCTATGTTAGGAGAGCCCTCACGCACTGCTCTACCTGGGCCGACACCCACCAGGAACTAGAAAGACTATCCCAAGTTTTAGTAAATAACGGATACTCCAACTCCGACATCTCCAGCACCATCAACCGCCATCTTGAAAAATGGTACACCCAAAGCCCTCCCAACATTGACCCCCCCCAATGAAATTAAGATCTTCTACCGCAATTTTATGTCCTCTGAACACAAAAATGACGAGGCCGTCTAAAAAGAAATAATCTCCAAGCATGTCCACCCAACCAACCCGGAAAACAAAATCAAATTAATAATTTATTACAAATCCCCCAAGACCTCCAACCTCGTTCTCCGCAACAAACCAGCTTCCACCAAGATAAAGAGCGCGATGACCGACGATCACGTCATTTACCAACATACCTGTAATTATGAGGACTGTGGACCTCATTCCTATATTGGTATGACGCAGACTCGTCTTTCACGTCGGTTAACTCTTCACCTTCAGGCTGGAGCCATCAAAGACCACTATCTCACCCCTAACCACCCCCACCTCACACGCAACGAGTTAGAGAAACACACCACCATACTCGATAAAGAAAGTGACCCAAGGAGATTACCTATACTCGAAGCATTATATATCCAAGCCTTACATCCCAACATCAACAACCAAACTCTGGACCTTCAGATCCTTCCTTCTGCCAAAAGGCACTTTCCTACAGGACCTAACGCCCCCCGGTGCCCTTGATACAGCCCCCCGCGCTACCTCCTTCAGCTTCGTCTTCTGCAGGCGCCACACGTACTACGCAACTTAGGCCACACCCCTCGACACGCAGCCAATCAGCTTCGACCCCACCAACCGACCACCATCCCGCATCCAGTGCGCATGCGTGAAGCGGTTCTATCTTTCTCTCTCCTAGAATACCCCTCCACCAATAGCAGACTTTTGCCCCCTGATTTTCGCCTCCTCTGATCCTCCACCCTCTATATATACCCTTCCTGTTTACCTTTTATATCATTCTATCCTTACTTGATAATGCTGGTTGTCCAGTGAAACGCGTCGTATATCCTGTATCATCATGTACATTAATGTAACCCTGTACCACCATGAATTTCGCTCATCTCCTTCATCTACTTCCTTCCACCCAGCGAAAACTCATCAGAGACCTGGAAACTTTGAATAATAAAATTTCCAACGCAGAAATTGCCATTTCTTTCAACCTCGCATGTATTAAAGAAAATTTATTACCTGGCTTTACAAACATAAAACTTCACGAGAATGCCAGACATCGCACCAGCACCCTCCAGTTTCGTGAAGAACTGGTGAAGGACGAAATAATTGAAAAACGAGAGCTCGCCAACAATCTTCGTAAAGAACGAGATGCTCTTCTACTGATTTGGGAAGACGAAACCCCTCCAGACCACCTCAAAGCCGAAATCAACACAGCCCTCGAACAACTCCTTGAACAACACAGAAGACAAGCCGAAAACACAACCATAAAAAAGCTTGCCCATCTTTATGGCGGAAACTTAAAACTTCCCAAACCAACAAAAGGATACATAAACCTGACTAACACCATTCTGACCCTGGACCAAGAAGACCTCCTCAACAAAGGCCTCAACTGCCACTACAGCTCCAAACCTGGCCCCCACCGGAAACGCCTAGAAACGGAAATTCTCCTGGACGACATCCTACGACTCAAGAAGGATGGCAAGGTCACCACTACTCCCACCCTACAACCTACTCTCCTCGCTGAAGCTGCCAAAACCAGAAGAACTCACCATAGCAAAATCCTCAACAAACAACACTTCCAAGCTGCCAAACAATTAAGAAACAACCCCAACATCATCATCCGTCGTGCGGATAAAGCTTCCTGCCTCGTGATTCATGACAAGGAGGAATATCTTAGAAAAATGGACGTCATCTTAAGTGACAACACCAAATTTTAAAAAATCACCCGCAACCCAACCGACGAAATCAAACGTACTGCCAACACCACCATCACCGCCATCAACGCCAAACAAGGAGGGTCCACCTTAAAAAACTCGTCGGAGAATACACCCCTGGTTATGCGTACGGAACCATCAAAACACACAAACCTGGGAACCCCCTCCGCCCCATCATCTACTAGATCCCCACTGCCACCTACCAGATCGCCAAGGCCCTGAACAACCTCATCACCCCCCACGTGCCCAGGCAATACAACCTTAACTCATCCCACGATTTCTTGGAAATTTTACGAGACGCCCCCCGGAACAACACCCACACAATCGCCTCTCTCGACGTAGAGAGCCTGTTCACCAACGTGCCAGTGGATAGGACCATTGACATGATTCTACGTCGAATTTACCATTGCCCTGATACACCAATACTGGACATCCCGGAGAAGGCCCTGAAAACACTACTGGAGCTATGTACCAAGGAGGCCCCCTTCCTTTGCCCCCGGGGCAACATGTACAAGTAGATAGACGGTGTGGCGATGGGCAGCCCCCTAGGAGTTCTTTTTGCGAACTTTTTTATGGGTACCATCGAGGAAGAGCTCCTAGCTATCCAACGACCCATCGTCTACTGTAGATACGTGGATGACATCTTCGTGCAAATCAAGGACCTCCACGAACTACAGGAACTCCAGCGTCGCTTCATGACCTCCTCCGGGCTTAACTTCACCTTTGAAAAATCAAACAATGGACAACTCCCCTTCCTCGACATCCTCGTAGCTCTGAACGACCATGGGTTCAAAACCACAGTCTACATTAAACCAACTAACACAGGACAATGCCTCAACGGCGATAGTGAATGCCCCCGACGTTATCTTCTATCCTCCATCTCCGCCTATGTTAGGAGAGCTCTCACGCACTGCTCTACCTGGGCCGACACCCACCAGGAACTAGAAAGACTATCCCAGGTTTTAATAAATAACGGATACTCCAACTCCGACATCTCCAACACCATCAACCACCATCTTGAAAAATGGTACACCCAAAGCCCTCCCAACATTGACCCCCCCCCCCCCAATGAAATTAAGATCTTCTACCGCAATTTTATGTCCTCTGAACACAAAAATTACGAGGCCGTCTTAAAAGAAATAATCTCCAAGCATGTCCACCCAACCAACCCGGAAAACAAAATCAAATTAATAATTTATTACAAATCCCCCAAGACCTCCAACCTCGTTCTCCGCAACAAACCAGCTTCCATCAAGATAAAGAGCCCGATGACCGACGATCACGTCATTTACCAACATACCTGTAATTATGAGGACTGTGGACCTCATTCCTATATTGGTATGACGCAGACTCGTCTTTCACGTCGGTTAACTCTTCACCTTCAGGCTGGAGCCATCAAAGACCACTATCTCACCCCTAACCACCCCCACCTCACACGCAACGAGTTAGAGAAACACACCACCATACTCGATAAAGAAAGTGACCCAAGGAGATTACCTATACTCGAAGCATTATATATCCAAGCCTTACATCCCAACATCATCAACCAAACTCTGGACCTTCAGATCCTTCCTTCTGCCAAAAAGCACTTTCCTACAGGACCTAACGCCCCCCCTCGCCACCCGGTGCCCTTGACGCAGCCCCCCGCGCTACCTCCTTCAGCTTCATCTTCTGCAGGCGCCACACGTACTATGCAACTTAGGCCACGCCCCTCGACACGCAGCCAATCAGCTTCGACCCCGCCAACCGACTACCATCCCGCATCCAGTGCGCATGCGTGAAGCGGTTCTATCTTTCTCTCTCCTAGAATACCCCTCCACCAATAGCAGACTTTTGCCCCCTAATTTTCGCCTCCTCTGATCCTCCACCCTCTATATATTCCCTTCCTGTTTACCTTTTATATCATTCTATCCTTACTTGACAATGCTGGTTGTCCAGTGAAACGCGTCGTATATCCTGTATCATCATGTACATTAATGTAACCCTGTACCACCATGAATTTCGCTCATCTCCTTTATCTACTTCCTGCCACCCAGCGAAAACTCATCATAGACCTGGAAACTTTGAATAATAAAATTTCCAACGCAGAAATTGCCATTTCTTTCAACCTCGTATGTATTAAAGAAAATTTATTACCTGGCTTTACTAACATATATATATATATATATATAAATAAATGATAGTTAAGCCAGGTAATACATTTTCTTTAATACATACGAGGTTGAAAGAAATGGCAATTTTAGTGAATAACGGATACTCCAACTCCGACGTCTCCAGCACCATCAACCACCATCTTGAAAAATGGTACACCCAAAGCCCTCCCAACATTGACCTCCCCAATGAAATCAAGATCTTCTACCGCAATTTTATGTCCTCTGAACACAAACATGACGAGGCCGTCTTAAAATAAATAATCTCCAAGCATGTCCACCCTACCAACCCGGAAAACAAAATCAAATTAATAATTTATTACAAATCCCCCAAGACCTCCAACCTCGTTCTCCGCAACAAACCAGCTTCCACCAAGATAAAGAGCCCGATGACCAACGATCACGTCATTTACCAACATACCTGTAATTATGAGGACTGTGGACCTCATTCCTATATTGGTATGACGCAGACTCGTCTTTCACGTCGGTTAACTCTTCACCTTCAGGCTGG
This sequence comes from Paralithodes platypus, assembly GCA_032716605.1. Classification (NCBI taxonomy): domain Eukaryota; kingdom Metazoa; phylum Arthropoda; class Malacostraca; order Decapoda; family Lithodidae; genus Paralithodes; species Paralithodes platypus. Next base: position 28,690,663 of record CM064483.1, on the reverse strand, counting down.
AGCCATCAAAGACCACTATCTCACCCCTAACCACCCCCCCCTCACACGCAACGAGTTAGAGAAACACACCACCATACTCGATAAAGAAAGTGACCCAAGGAGATTACCTATACTCGAAGCATTATATATCCAAGCCTTACATCCCAACATCAACAACCAAACTCTGGACCTTCAGATCCTTCCTTCTGCCAAAAGGCACTTTGCTACAGGACCTAACGCCCCCCGGTGCCCTTGACGCAGCCCCCCGCGCTACCTCCTTCAGCTTCGTCTTCTGCCGGCGCCACACGTACTACACAACTTATGGCCACGCCCCTCGACATGCAGCCAATCAGTTTCGACCCCGCCAACCGACCACCACCTTCCCGCATCCAGTGCGCCTGCGTGACGCGGATCTCTCTTTAACACTCCTAGAATACCCCTCCACCAATAGCAGACTTTTGCCTCCTGATTTTCGCCTGCTCTGATCCTCCACCCTCTATATATACCCTTCCTGTTTACCTTTTATATCATTCTATCCTTACTTGATAATGCTGGTTGTCCAGTGAAACGCATCGTATATCCTGTATCATCATGTATATTAATGTAACCCTGTACCACCATGAATTTTGCTAACCTCATTCATCTACTTCCTGCCACCCACCGAAAACTCATGAGACCTGGAAACCTTGAATAATATAATTTCCAACGCAGAAATTGCCATTTCTTTCATCCTCGTATGTATTAAAGAATATAAATATATATATATACCGGTATATATATATAATTATGTTTACCCTTGTATTCTTAACACTTTCAGTACCGGTGCTGTCCTTTTAACTTTATTGTGGCTAGTAATAGACCATTTTAGTCTGTTTAAAAAAGCCCCAAAGCAATTAACAGGCTTCGAACTATTTCACTGAACTATTTAACTACCATTGATTTGTCTTAAAATGCACACAATCGTTTATATATATAGCCAGAACAAAATTTAAATGACAAAGCCGGTTCAGAAGAGGTTAATGGGAATGTATTTTATTTGTATTATTATCTATACAGTATTATTAGCGAGATATATTTGTTTTAGTTTGCTCCCTAGACCTCTGTCAAGCTAAAAGATACACCATTCCAGATACCACCGTTCGAAATGAATGTGTACACATCTTAAGGTAGAAAAAGGCCCCGGCCAAAGGCTGGTTCCTCCTAAACTACAGGCTCGCTATCGCTCGCCAGGATAAAATCGACACCTTAATGGTAAGAAAGGTCTTAATATTGACAAAGAAATGGGTGAAAGTATTAAAACTTGAACACTAATTGGGCTAAACATGGAAGGAAAAGGGGGCTCAGAAAATAACGAATACTTCCCCTTAAACACTTCTTTCCCATCTCAGCGCTGTTAATGGATAAAACCAATTTTAAAATGTCGTTACCTTCAGAAATGGGCCTGCTAATCCGTGTACTCTCTGAAAACAACCCTCATTCCCACAATATACGTTTGGTACCAGGCGCTGCGAAGGGATAGAATTGTTAACCCTTGCTGTACCGGTGACGTCTTGTTTATTTGATTTCAGCAACATAAGGATGATTTTATGAAGTTTGGGAAGCATATATCAAAGTTGAAAGGAGTAATTGAGATTCTCTGTAGTCTTTCAATGGGTAGAAGTCCTTCCTAAGCTGAATAAAATCCCCTAATAATTGCCAGCGTATAATGAAAAAGACGTCACTGGTACTGAATAGGTTAAAACATAGACACGTTAGTCTTGTTATCCTTCAGTTATGAGCACAAAGAAATGTACACTCATTGTATTCTTTGAGAGCGAGCATTTTACCTAGAAAAACACCAGCCTTCGACCGGGACATTATTGAAATATGTACACATTTAGCTTAAAGGGGACAAACTATAATACATTGCTTGCAAATCTCAAACACAATCAAAATTCTCATTAATTAATAAACAAAATAATTATGATGATAATCAGCAAGACATCGGACTAAATAGGATGAAGGCCACATTCTCCAGCGTTTGGGATATAAAAACATTGTATTGTATCGTTTGTTTTCCATACGAATTGGATTAGTTGTAACCTTATTGGTGCTCGCAACTGTAAAGATTGGCCTAAAATATTGTTCAAGATGTATCTGTCTTGCCTGATGTTATAACCATTTAAGAGTCTTATTAAGGGGAGGTTTCTAGTTTACTCCCTAGACCTCTATCAAGCATATACAAAAATAGCAATGTGACCCCCGCCCCACCCCTTCAAGACAAATTCGTAGACTTTTCGGCGAGCTATCGCTCGCCAGCAAAACAATAGACGTCTAAATGAAACGAAAGGTCTTAACAGTGATAAATAAATGGGGCTAAAGGTCTTTATTCGCCAAACTAATGGGGCGATCGATTTAAATATCTAAACTAAGGGGGCTAAACATGAGGGAGAAGGGGTCCCTAAAAAAAACCAAAGCTTCCCTTAATGTGATGTTTGTTTTGTATAATGCAGCGCCATGTTATTTACCCATGAATGTATTTGTTTGTATGTGACACATGTGTAGACTTGGCTTTATGGGAGTATGTGTGTATGGATGTATATTATATGATTCACTATGACGAATGTGTGTGTGTGTGTGTGTGAGGGAGGGGGGGATATATATATATATATATATATACAGTATACTTACAGTATATATACAGTATAATTATATAGAGATATAGGTAGTAGTAATCCACTTAGCCTTCCTGCTATCACGGGGGGCAGAGGAAAGATGGATGTCCACGACAGGGAGGGAGATTGATAGATAGATAAATAGATAGATAGACAGACATACAGACAGACACACATAGAGATAGACAGAAAGTTAGATAGATAGATAGATAGATGGATAGATAGATAGATACTTAGTCAGTCAGTCATAGTTTTATATTGTAAAAGAGATACATTGTACATCTTTTACATAATATTAAAATACAATATATAATACATACCGTACAAATATTGCTTAACATAATATTAAAATACAATATATAATACATACCGTACAAATACAATATATAATACATACCGTACAAATACAATATATAATACATACCGTACAAATACAATATATAATACATACCGTACAAATATTGCTTAACATAATATTAAAATACAATATATAATACATACCGTAAAAATACAATATATAATACATACCGTACAAATACAATATATAATACATACCGTACAAATATTGCTTAACATAATATTAAAATACAATATATAATACATACCGTAAAAATACAATATATAATACATACCGTACAAATATTGCTTAACATAATATAAAATACAATATAATACATACCGCTACAATTTATACATACCGTACAAATACAATATATAATACATACCGTACAAATATTGCTTAACATAATGTGGGTTCTGTATTCTGCTCATAATAAATTCTTGATTTTATTGCTTCAACATCATTAGCTGGATAGATAGATAGATAGATAGATAGGTAGGTGGAGCGTCGCTAGGTACAGGCACAATCAATAGTTCACCGAAGACACTCATGATCATGTGTGTGAAATTAAGAGAGAGGGACAATTTCGTACTGTTAGTTTGGCGATTTTAAGACCTTTCGCCCAATTTCTTCGTCAATGTTAAGACCTTTCGTTCCTTTTAGGTGTCGATTTTTTCCTGGCGAGCGATAGCGAACCTGTAATTTTAGAAGGAACCGGCCTTCGGCCGGGAAATTTTTCTACCAAAAAATTTACAAATTTATCTTGAAAGGGGATCTAAGGGAGGCTATTTTAAGCTTGATAGAGGTGTAGCGAGGAAACTAAAACAAACAAAAAATAAATAATACACAAATACAAAAAAACAAGCACTACCCCCTTAACCCAATTTGGTACGACGTATTGTGCGTGATTGAGATAGTTTGTTTAATGATTTGTTTGTATTTTTACCTGGCAAATATACATTATATATATTTTTACCTGGCAAATATACATTTGATCGCATTGGGCTAGCTATAGCACTATATGTTTACCTGAGTGGCAAATGGTGCTGTGTAATATATGTTTACCTGAGTGGCAAATGGTGCTGTGTAATATATGTTTACCTGAGTGGCAAATGGTGCTGTGTAATATATGTTTACCTGAGTGGCAAATGGTGCTGTGTAATATATGTTTACCTGAGTGGCAAATGGTGCTGTGTAATATATGTTTACCTGAGTGGCAAATGGTGCTGTGTAATATATGTTTACCTGAGTGGCAAATGGTGCTGTGTAATATGTTTACCTGAGTGGCAAATGGTGCTGTGTAATACATGTTTACCTGAGTGGCAAATGGTGCTGTGTAATATATGTTTACCTGAGTGGCAAATGGTGCTGTGTAATATATGTTTACCTGAGTGGCAAATGGTGCTGTGTAATATATGTTTACCTGAGTGGCAAATGGTGCTGTGTAATACATGTTTACCTGAGTGGCAAATGGTGCTGTGTAATATATGTTTACCTGAGTGGCAAATGGTGCTGTGTAATACATGTTTACCTGAGTGGCAAATGGTGCTGTGTAATACATGTTTACCTGAGTGGCAAATGGTGCTGTGTAATATATGTTTACCTGAGTGGCAAATGGTGCTGTGTAATATATGTTTACCTGAGTGGCAAATGGTGCTGTGTAATATATGTTTACCTGAGTGGCAAATGGTGCTGTGTAATATATGTTTACCTGAGTGGCAAATGGTGCTGTGTAATATATGTTTACCTGAGTGGCAAATGGTGCTGTGTAATATATGTTTACCTGAGTGGCAAATGGTGCTGTGTAATATATGTTTACCTGAGTGGCAAATGGTGCTGTGTAATATATGTTTACCTGAGTGGCAAATGGTGCTGTGTAATATATGTTTACCTGAGTGGCAAATGGTGCTGTGTAATATATGTTTACCTGAGTGGCAAATGGTGCTGTGTAATATATGTTTACCTGAGTGGCAAATGGTGCTGTGTAATATATGTTTTCTTGTGTTTGATTTTTGTAAGTGAAAGATGGTATTGGGACACAGTGCTATCAGCCAGTTACCTTAAGGGGGTAGTGCTTGGTTTTTGGTCTATATATGTATTTATTTATATATTTTTTAATTTCCTCGCTAGACCTCCATCAGGCTTAGAAAACACCCCATTTCAAGATAAATTTGTACTATTTTCGGTAGCAAAATGTCCCGGCCGAAGGCCAGTTCCTTCTAAAATTAGAGGCTCGCTATCGCTCGCCAAAAAAATCAACACTTAAAGGGCACGAAAGATTTTAATATTGGTAACAAAATGAGGCGAAAGGTCTCAAAATCGCCAAACTAACGGAACGAACGTCTTAAAACCTCAAAACTAATAAGTTAAACATGAGGGAGAAGGGGGTCCAGAAAAAAAGAATACTACCCCCTTAAAGTAGAGTTCTTAAACTCATGTTTTCGAAGTGCAAATTTGCTAGGTTAAAACAAATCAGTAGGTACAATATAATTAATTAGAAGTACTGTACAGTATATACAGTAATTGCAAGCAAAATATACAGCCTTAACCCATTCAGTACCGGTGACGTCCTTTTCATCATATTCTGGACACTATTACACGATTTAATTATGCTTAGGAAGGTTCTGGGGTAGCTCAGAGGATTAAATGAGATAGTTTGTAGCCTTTCAACTGTTAGAGGTCCTTCCTAAGCTGAATAAAATCATGTAATAGTTGCCAGATTATAATGTAAAGGACGCCACTGGTACTCAACTATGCTATTGATAGTTAATATACATTTTGTTCTTTATAATATTATGCAGATATTGAGCTAAAATTTGACTGAATTTAGCCACCATAACAGGATGAGGCATAGTATTCACCCCTTCTGCATCACCCCATCCTATTTATTTCATTTTGGCTACTACTATTCGATCTTAGTCAGTTTAGGAAGGATCTCTAGCAATGACAAGGCTTCGAACTATCTCAATCAACCATTTTAACTACCACAGATCTTTCCTAAGCTGCATAGAATCGTGTAGGTATTGCTAGAATATAACAACAGACCTCGCTGGTACAGAAAGGTTTAGCCTAAGGGGATATTTTAATTTAAGGTTTATATTTTTGGCCCCCGTCTCACTCATGGTTAGCTACATTAGTTTTGAGATTTTAATACGTGTGTCCTATTAGTTAGGCAATTTCAAGATCTTTCACCCCATTTATGTCACTTTTAAGACCTTTCATGCCATTTAGGTGTCGATTATTGTTTTCCTGGCGAGTGATAGCGACCCTGTAATTTAGGAGGAACCAGCCTTTGGCCGAGACAAATTTCTACCCAAAAATGTACACATATATCTGGAAGGGGAGTCATGAGGGTATTTTTTTAAGCATGGAGGAGGTCTAGGGAGCAAACTAAACACCTCCCCATAATGATAATATAATATGGTCTTACACACTTCGAACACCATTATTACAAAAGAGTACATTAATAAACTTGCCATCACTCTATATAAACCTGTGAGAGTATACAATCTTGTCACTGGTACCAGGTTTATGTCTCGGTAACTGTGCATATCATAGAACAAAAAACAAACAATACAGACATTCTTATACATCATACTTTTTAGGCCCGTGGAAGAGGCTGTTGAGAGGAGAGATGCAATTTGGGTGTCCATTTTTCAGAGGTAAATGGATATTTTCCTTTATTTTTTTGACGTGGGGCGACCTAATGGTTTTGGATACGCCTTGTGTGTGTGTGTGTGTGTGTATTTGTTTTCCATAGGACTCGATATTATTGTGAAAAGTTAGAAAATATGGCACCTCAACATATGTCAGGGGTATGATGAATAAAGGGAGTTGGCCTGACTCAGGACAGTAGTATATTAATGTAGGTACTCCAGTAATATGTTGATATAGGTACTCTTTCGTCCTGGCATGACGTCACTATTCACCTCCAAAAAACACGCAATAGCTTTTATTTAATTATACAAGTAAACCTCACCCCAGCCTCCTAGTAGTGTACATAGGGGTATATTGTACATTGACAATGATGCTTCTGGGGATATCTAATAAGGTGAGCTATGTTCTTTATTGATATCGTGGGTTTGTCGCTAGGAGTTATGTACAAGAGATTAGTAGCCACTCCGCGTAAGGGGGGTCACCGGCTTTTTTATATGTTTCTCTCCTTTTCTCTTTTTCCCTGGCTTGTATCCAATCGGCCCCATTCAGCCAACTGTTTTCAGACGTCTATCCCCATTCAGGTGTCGATTTCTTCCTGGCGAGCGATAGCGAGCCAGAATTGTATGGAGAAATCAGGCTTCGCCGGAGAATTTTTTCCATCGAAAAATGTACATATACAGTATAGCTTGCTGTCAAAACAAAAATATATGTATGCTGGCTCGCTACCGCTCGCCAAGAAAATATTGACACCTGGATGGGGGTAAACATCTTAAAACAGTAGGCTGAATGGGGCCGAATGGATACAAGACAGAGAGAAAGGGAGAGAAAGAGAAAAAAAGCGAGGTGGGCTCCCTAATGTTATGCCTGGAAGGATTTATAGTAGGATTGAATTATGGATGCTGTTGGTTATGCAGTAGTTTAGTCATTGAATTATGGATGCTGTTGGTTATGCAGTAGTTTAGTCATTGAATTATGGATGCTGTTGGTTATGCAGTAGTTTAGTCATTGAATTATGGATGCTGTTGGTTATGCGGTAGTTTAGTCATTGAATTATGGATGCTGTTGGTTATGCAGTAGTTTAGTCATTGAATTATGGATGTTGGTTATGCAGTAGTTTAGTCATTGAATTATGGATGCTGTTGGTTATGCAGTAGTTTAGTCATTGAATTATGGATGCTGTTGGTTATGCGGTAGTTTAGTCATTGAATTATGGATGCTGTTGGTTATGCAGTAGTTTAGTCATTGAATTATGGATGCTGTTGGTTATGCAGTAGTTTAGTCATTGAATTATGGATGCTGTTGGTTATGCAGTAGTTTAGTCATTGAATTATGGATGCTGTTGGTTATGCGGTAGTTTAGTCATTGAATTATGGATGCTCTTGGTTATGCAGTAGTTTAGTCATTGAATTATGGATGCTGTTGGTTATGCGGTAGTTTAGTCATTGAATTATGGATGCTGTTGGTTATGCGGTAGTTTAGTCATTGAATTATGGATGCTGTTGGTTATGCAGTAGTTTAGTCATTGAATTATGGATGCTGTTGGTTATGCAGTAGTTTAGTCATTGAATTATGGATGCTGTTGGTTATGCAGTAGTTTAGTCATTGAATTATGGATGCTGTTGGTTATGCGGTAGTTTAGTAATTGAATTATGGATGCTGTTGGTTATGCAGTAGTTTAGTCATTGAATTATGGATGCTGTTGGTTATGCGGTAGTTTAGTCATTATAGTAGAGTCATTTTCAGAGCTTCCGTGACCGTGTTTAGGATACCAAAGTTTCTCAGTGAATTTAACAAGGGCAACTGATGCTAAAAAAAATAAGCCCCCATACACCTCACCAAAATGACGGGAAAGTTGTTATTTTAGACGTTTTTCAAAATGGCCACCGCCGTTATAAAGTTCTATTTCTTGAAGTGAATGGCCAAAAATTACAATTTGGGTGTCTATTCCCACTAATTTTGGTGTCAGAAAACCAATGGGATGGCATCATTAAAAAATAATTAATAACTAATTACCAAATAATTAAGAAAATAAGAAAATAATTAAGAAAATCAATGGGATGGCATAATTCATGATTTAGAGTCCCATTAACCTCAACATCTAAGACAAATATGATGTTGTTAAATCCACTGAGAAACTTTGGTATCCTAAACACGGTCACGGATCCTCTGAAACTTACTCAAATAATATAATATATAATTTAAAATGTAAACCAAGAATGTTGACTGATCAATTCCTTCTTTTTCAGGTTTGTTGCATCGAATTTGGCGTGAAGAATCATAAGCATGGAACGTAGAGGAGTTAGTGATGTGCCTGACCCAGGACCTGGATTAAAATGCATATTATGTCAACATCCCTGTATAGCTGATGATAGTACGGACAAGACATCTGATACAAAGTGGGAGAATCTAAGGAGCAAGTGTTTTCGGTGGAAGGAACTTGATAAATTTCAGCATGCCTATGCAGCAGTGGAGTGGGACAAGGGGCCTAAAGGCCTGTACATGCATAGTAAATGTTACACCCAGATCAGTAGTAATCGCTATATTCAGCAAGCACAGAATCGTAAACGGAAATCTGAACAGGAAGAAGTTCAAGCATCAACTTCAAGTCAACAACTCCCAGGAAATGTGCCTAAAAAGCTTCGTTCTAGTACTGGAGTGGTTCATGATAAGAATCTCTGTGTGTGGTGTATGAAAGGACCACAAAAAACCAGTAATCCTGGCAAGTCCAAACTTTTGCTGCTGTCAACAGTAGACGCATGGAACCGGTTCAAGTTGCATACAGTTTGTCTGTCAGATGAGCCTATAAGAGAAAGATTGAATACCCTACTTGCATCTCTCCCAGACAGTCGAACGGCGTTTGGATTGGAAATTCGTTATCATCGTGAATGTTGGCGCAATTATGTCAGCAACCCTCTGAAGGAGTCTTTTCCTGATGAAAAAACAGAGCATCTGCAACATGTTAATCTTCGAGAGGCCCAAAATATCTTCTTTCATCATGTCTGTCAAGTTATCTTTGAAGATCATGAAATCCGTACACTGCAAGGTCTTGTAAAGGATTACAAAGGCATTACTTCAAATTATGGTTACTATTCAACAGCAAAGTCCAGTTTCGTGAAGGAAATTCTGATCAAGGAATTTGGAGATGACATAGCATTTCATGAACGAGGTCAGAAGAATGTGAGTGAACTGGTATATGATGCAAGAGCTGCAGGTTCATATCTTGAGGCTGCAATAGCCTCTCTAGGTGTAAGTGACGATCAGCTGGTGAAGAATGTAGCTGGGCGACTCAGAGATCAGATCATCAAAACAAAAACTGTTCCTTGGCCTCCATACATACATGAGCTAGAAGAATATGAAGACCTGAATGATCTCCTATTGAAGCTCATCACTTGGTTAAAGCACCCCACAAAGTCTGAAGTCGATGACAAGCCCCAAGTCAGATCAATTGCATCTATTTTGACCAGCTACATCACTGGAAGACGTACTGCATTTGAGACAAACCTCGGTGTACTGCTACATGGTATGACAAAGAGCAGAGAAATGGTAGACATATTACATAAGGATGGCCTGGGAATCAGTTACAATGATGTGCTTTTGCTTAGAGATTTCTGGGCAGTTACTGACCTGAAGCATTCAACTGAGTGTCCTTTTGAACTTTCTGAAGGAACACCGGCAATATGTATAGTCAAACAACGATGACTTCAAAAGTGACACTTTGACTGGAAGTGGCCAATCACATCGTACAAATGTCATGTTTGTTCAGCCAGACCTACCTAAGCTAAATCTACCTACCCTAGATGATGATAGACCAGTTGCAAATAGCAGCTTGCCTTCGTACCTCTCTGATAGCCTCAAAGAACTTGGGAGCCAGATGCAAAGAATTGAACCATACAAAACAGTCAAGCGTGGTGAACCACCCATCAGACCAAGGATAACAGATGAACAACATCTGGACACAGTTCCTCAAAGAATGAGAGGTGTCATCCATGCAATGGCCCGAGCTAAGGCAGACGGAACAAGACCAAAGCCAGAAGACCAGACTGTACCAGCCTTTTCTGGCTTCCAGGCCACGCTATCACCAGAAACCCAGAAAAGTCAAGCGATTTATAATATGACTTATCCTGATCCACCAAGCAAGACCATTCTGTATGATGACCTGCGCAAGCTTGCAAAGGCAATTGATGACAAGAAGATGCCATTTGCCATTATCGTCGGTGATCATCCTGTCTACGCATTATTGCTAGAATTGAAAAGTGAGAATCTAGAGATATTTGCTGACATATTGACATTCATGGGGCCCTTTCATATCCAGATGTCTTTCATCAATGCAATCTACAAAAGGTTCAAAGGCTCAGGCATTTCAGATGTACTGGTGGCTGCAGGCGTCGTTGCAGATGGATCCGTGGATCAAGCTCTGCGTGGAAAACACTTCAACCGCGGTGTGCGTTGCCTTCGACTCTTCTACGAGGCTTTACTCCAACATGCACTAGACAAACGTTTTGAAGGTGCCACTCTGTGTGAAGAGATCCAGGCTTCTCTCAATAAGTTACGCAGTTCAGTAGACCAACAAGAACTTAATGATGCACATGCTGAGTTAGAGAGCAATGCCGATCTCAAGGGGCTCGTTGACTCCCTATTCCAGAACTTAGATGGTGCTCCACTAGCAGAATTCTGGATTTCATTCTTGGAGATGGTAGAGATACTGACTCAAAATATACATGCTATAAGGACAAGAAACTGGATCGAGTTCAAGTCTTCACTGAAGTTTATGCTTCCTTGGATGCATATTTATGACAACGATAGATATGGGCGCCATCTTCCAGATTTCATAGCAGTCCTAGAAAGTCTTCCCCATATCCAAGCACAATTCATGGAGAGTGGCATGTTTGCACAGTCAATGACCGGTAAACCCTACTCATGTGTTGCCCTTGACATATGGATAGAGTCAACGATGAATAAAGGATCCAAGCTTAAGTGTGGATGGTTGGCTATTCTAAAGAATGAGAAGCAACTCCTGTCAAACACGCGGAATGTTAACAACGTCAACCGGATAAGAGGCTGTGTTCATCGTCACGCAAATCACAGGAGACGAGGTTCAAGAAAGCATGCAGATTGTGCCCCAAGTAAGATGAAGATAGATGAACAATCTGTGCAGGATATCAGTGCATGTCTCACCGAGTTCCATTGTGATCCATTTGACCAATCGGATCTGACACTAAGATCCCTACAATCTGGAATTCAAGCCTCTCCAGCTCTGTTTGCTGATCTGAAGTCTGTAAAGGCCGATGGAGAAAGAAAAGTGGAGGAATTTGTAAATGAAAGAGTCTATTCCAAAACAAAGTCCCTCAATGCTCGAATACCACGTAGTAAAAGAGGCAATTTTGCAACTCAAGAAATCGAGAAGACAGCAAGTGAAAACCTGAAACAGACAACTGAAGAAATGGAGAGTAAGGCATTTACCTCGGTCATCAAACTTGTTGAGGCAAGTGCCGGCTTAAAGATGGAAGACTTAATGCAGCATCGAGTAACAGATGAGTGCCTTTCAATTTTCAATGCAAATGGTACTATGCGCAAAATGCAGAAGAGTAAGCTACAGGAAAAACTGACAATGACATCCATACCGTACCCTGATATTTACACATCAATAGTAGACATGGGACTAATCTGGCGTCTAACAACGCCTACTACTGAAGACAGAGAAAAAGCAGATGGAACCAAGTTAACGTGGGGAGACTATGGTGAAAAACTTGTGAACTTTGTCCTGAATAGACATTCGAATGCAGAATGTGTTATCTTGGTTAATGACTAGTACCAGCAAGACTTCTCCATCAAAGATAGTGAACGACAACACCGTCAAAAAAATCAGTCCATTTGCAATGTGTTTATGAAGTCAGAGGACAAATTTCCTTCTAATAGAGACTTTCATGCTCTTCTTGGTAAGCCAGAGAATAAAGTTCGCCTTCAAGCATTTATCAAGGCTGCTTTCAAAAGAAAGGCATCTACAACCACTATTCAGCTCATACACTGTGTTGTTGGCAAACCAGCAAGGAATCTCACCACAGATGAAGTTTTGTAGAATCTCACATACGCCCATGCAGAAGCAGACACAGCTCTGTTCACTCTTTATGGTAAGCTGCGGTCAGAAGGGTATACAGAAGCAGTTGTCATAGACACTGAAGATACTGATAACTACGTTCAGGCAGCCTATGTGGCTCGGCAAATATCAGGACTCTTGTGCTTGAAACGCAAATCTCAGCTGATAAATGCTCGGTGTTTGTGTAGTGAGGCAATGGCGGAGTCTTTGATCCCACTTTATGTTCTTACCGGATGCGACCATAACTCCGGCTTTTATGGAATTGGCAAGAAAACTATTGTTGACCGTGTAGAAAAATCATCAGAAGCTCGCAACCTCCTTAAAAGTTGTGGCACAATCATCCCAGTCACACAGGAAATCATCAATGACTTACAGAAATTTGTTATCCGGTACATCTATTGTGACACCAAACACAAGACCCTAGCAGAGGTGAGAGCAGCAAAGTGGTCAGTACTCAAGAAAAAGAAGATCATCAGACTGGTACCTGATTCTGACAGTCTACGACCACACTTAGAGCGCACCAATTACCTTACATATCTGCAGAAGAATTTCCAGTTTCAGAATCATCCATCACCAATTGGCCATGGATGGCACCTTGTAAATGGCTTATGCCTCCCAGTACGCTATACCCAACCTGCACTTCCATCATTCCTGGATCTTCTAAAAACTCCAAGTCATCCACAAATGGAGAGCAGCGATGATGACAGCGGAAGTGATTCTGACAGTTGTGCATCATATTTGTCCTGCAGTGATAGTGCATCTTAATGCAGTAGGTCTCATGTTTTATTAATTTAGGATACCAAAGTTTCTCAGTGGATTTAATAACATCATATTTGTCTTAGATGTTGAGGTTAATGGGACTCTAAATCATGAATTATGCCATCCCATTGATTTTCTTAATTATTTTCTTATTTACTTAATTATTTGGTAATTATTTATTAATTATTTTTTAATTGTGCCATGCCATTGATCTTCTGACACCAAAATTAGTGGGAATAGACACCAAAATTGTCATTTTTGGCCATTCACTTCAAGAAATAGAACTTTATCAATTTTTTAAGATGACGGCGGCGGCCATTTTGAAAAACGTCTAAAATAACAACTTTCCCGTCATTTTGGTGAGGTGTATGGGGGCTTATTTTTGTTAGTATCAGTTGCCCTTGTTAAATTCACTGAGAAACTTTGGTATCCTAAACACGGTCACGGAAGCTCTGAAAATGACTCTACTATTATGGATGCCGTTGGTTATGCGGTAGTTTAGTCATTATGGATGCTGTTGGTTATGCGGTAGTTTAGTCATTATGGATGTTGTTGGTTATGCGGTAGTTTAGTCATTATGGATGCTGTTGGTTATGCGGTAGTTTAGTCATTATGGATGCTGTTGGTTATGCGGTAGTTTAGTCATTATGGATGCTGTTGGTTATGCGGTAGTTTAGTCATTATGGATGTTGTTGGTTATGCGGTAGTTTAGTCATTATGGATGCCGTTGGTTATGCGGTAGTTTAGTCATTATGGATGCTGTTGGTTATGCGGTAGTTTAGTCATTATGGATGCTGTTGATTATGCGGTAGTTTAGTCATTATGGATGCTGTTGGTTATGCGGTAGTTTAGTCATTATGGATGCTGTTGGTTATGCGGTAGTTTAGTCATTAAGGATGCTGTTGGTTATGCGGTAGTTTAGTCATTATGGATGCTGTTGGTTATGCGGTAGTTTAGTCATTATGGATGCTGTTGGTTATGCGGTAGTTTAGTCATTATGGATGCTGTTGGTTATGCGGTAGTTTAGTCATTAAGGATGCTGTTGGTTATGCGGTAGTTTAGTCATTATGGATGCTGTTGGTTATGCGGTAGTTTAGTCATTATGGATGCTGTTGGTTATGCGGTAGTTTAGTCATTTGATCAATTAATTATTTCATGACAAACAATTCTTATAAGGTGTGATTTTTGGACCTCCATCTCCATCATGTTCCATTAGTTTTGATATTTTAAGACGTTCGCCTTATTAGTTTGGTGATTTTAAGACTTTTTGCCCCATTTCTTTGTCCATTTTAAAACCTTTCATGTCATTTAGGTGTCAACTATTCTTGGCGAGCGATAACGAGCCTGCAAATTAGGAGGAACTGACCTTTGGACAGGACATTTATCCATCGAAAATTGTACAAATTTATCTCAAATGGGGGTCTTGGGGGGGGGGGGGGATTTTAAAAGATTGATGGAGCTCTATAATGTTTATTCAGTTAGACATTTTACAATGTTGGTACACCATATGTTTCAAATATGACGTGTACCAGCTTTGCATAATTCCAACTAAGGATAGCCCAATAAATAAATATATAAATATTTATTAGTGGCCCCTCCATCATTGACGATTATGCCTATTACATAAGGCTACCTCTTCAAACGCTCATAAGCGTAGTTTGAATCTACCGCCGCAGAGCTCAGAGGAACCTTCATCATAAGCACACGCAAAATTACTCATGGTTCGTCTTTATGATTGGGTTCTCACTACGAAAAAACTTTGTAACAAATAAATAATAAAAATAAAATAAGAATAACTATTCATAAGCTTTCCATATTCCGTGGATGTACTTCTGTGGATTCTTGGACCAGACGCTGCCTAGCGCATTTTTCCGCCTTCCTTGCTCTGCGTTCACCCCACCCGGACGTGTCCCCCACAGTGCTCCGCTTTGATTCCGTATTCTTGCGTCCCAAGTGAGTTTTTTCTCATTTGTTTACTCTGGGATGTCTTGAGTAAGGTTAGGATTAGCTTAGCAGGGGTGTCATGGGTGGTTTTCTCGCAGAACAAGTGTATTTTGGGTCGTTTTTGTTGGGGCGTCTATTTCGGACGGACCCTCGTGGCCGAGTTGAGGACGCTCTGAAACTGTTTTTGGTGTTTAGCCATCTTTAGTCCAGCTTGTTAGGAGGCTTTAACTACGCGATGTCGGGCTTCTAGCTATCTTTCAGATGGACTAGCCTATGTTATTTTATACTGACGTTCCTGGTGCTTTTTCTTCACGTAGTGGAGTTCTTTCTGGGTCCTGAGTCAGTGTTACCCTTACCCGGGTTTTTCTACGATGTTGGTGTGGCAGCTGTTCCAGTTTTGGTGGGATGAAGTGCTTTTCGATTGTGTTTCGACGTCATTAAGTGTTTTTTTCCGTTTTCACCAGGCCTAGCCAGCCACTCGTAGTTTTTCACATATGCAAGTGTTTTCATTGTTTATTATTATAAAAATGTATTCATGTGTCATGTGTGTCCTGGATTAGTTGTGATTGGCTGATCCAGGAGCTTCGGACTGTGTCTGATTATGTTTATCAGATTGCGTTCTGATTGGTGGGGGTTGCCTTTCCGGCGGTTTTTCTCGATTGCTCCGAGAAAGCCGTTTTGTTTACCGGGTTTTAATCAAGTTGGTTAAAATCGGTAGTTACCCCGGCGAGTTGGGTAGCTTGAGGGCTCATCAGAAACTGCGTTCTCTGTGGTCGAGCCTGTGATCAGGCTTCCTGTGTTTTTTCCCGGCGAGGTGGGCCCCACACATTTATCTAGGTGATCATGCTGACACCTGTTGGATTTGGTTTTCTCGGCTTTTCAAAGCCATTGAAACAATGCTGTTTGTTTGTTTGGTCTTTCCCTCCCGGCGACTTTTTTACAAAGAGGTCTGGGGCAGGTACAATTGGTTTGACATTTAATATAAAACCCGGCGGTTGTACCTTCGGGTGGTTATATTAACGGATTTGCAATTCGCTATGGTTTGCCAAACAATTGATGGATACAATAGGGTATCACGGCCTTCACGACGGCGATCTATGAGGGCTTCTGGGAGAAGTCGGATTAGAGATTAAGATAGGCTTAGACTTTTATGGGATAAAAAGATGCCTGAATCTTACTAGTGTTTCAAGTATAAAGGGATACTTGAAAGACTTCATCATTAATAACGATATGCTTCATCTTTATGAAGATTCAGAAGATATGCTTAAATCTTTTGGACAGGTAAAGATATGCTGAAATCTTTAATATGAAACTTGGTTTGACATTTAATATGAAACCCGGCGGTTGTACCTTCGGATGGTTATATTAACGGATTTGCAATTCGCTATGGTTTGCCAAACAATTGATTGATACAATAGGGTATCACAGCCTTTAAGACGGCGATCTATGAGGGCTTCTGGGAGAAGTCAGATTAGAGATTAAGATAGGCTTAGACTTTTTATGGGATAAAAAGATGCCTGAATCTTACTAGTGTTTCAAGTGTAAAGGGATACTTGAAAGACTTCATCATTAATAAAGATATGCTTCATCTTTATGAAGATTCAGAAGATATGCTTAAATCTTTTGGACAGGTAAAGATATGCTGAAATCTTTAATATGAAACTAAAGGAAAACGAAAAGTAGTGGTTGAGGGCTACGGTTCGTTGACCAGCGGTTTTGTGACACATGTTTTTGAAACATTTTGGGGTAACCTTATGAGCATTAATTCCTGGAAATTTTCTCTTTCCAGGGCGGAGTACCGGCGTGGCGCCAGATGACCAGGTAGATCACGGGGGTGGGGTAGATTTCCACCTGTCTCTGTCATGTCGGCACTAGAACCTCTCATTGCTTTATGTTCAACGCCGTTATGCTCAGGTATCCCTATTTTTGCACACAAGCTTTGCATTAAATGTGTTAAATGCCTCGATCGGTCACGGGGGATATGGGTGACAAAGAATTGCACTATTTGTAACCTCTTAAGTGTTAAAGTTTTAATTCAAAAGGATAATACTGCGGCGGTGGCTTTGCAAGAAGTGAAACAATTTCTTGCTACTTATTCAACGAATGTAGCACATAATGCATTGCAATGTGATAACCTTGAGCTTTGGGAGCTTTCAATTATAAAACATGCCCCCCCCTAAGTGTAAGATACGTGCACGTAAGACCTCAGAGACTGGGCGGGGACAGGTTACCACACCCTCCCCCGGCAAATCTAAGAGGCCTCGCTCACCGTCACCCTCGGCAACGGCGACGAGGTCCAAATCAAGGTCACCCCTGAGGAAGCAGGTGAAAGCTTCGGGCCACTCTGCTTCACCTTCAAAGATAAGGAAAAAGGAAGAGAGTAGGGGACCTAAAGACATTACTAGAACTAAGCATAAGTCAAGTAGAAGTCATAAATCATCCAAAAGGGATCCTCCGGCGCGAAAGGACTCACGGCTGTCGCCGGAGCCTTGTACCCCACTTTCTGCCTCTACCCCCACCAAGTCTAACGTCCAATCTGACAGATCGGGGGTGGAGTCAGAGAATGTGGTGGAGGATGCCCCGGCGGACATTTCATCACCTGATATTCATACTTTTTCTACCAGGTCACGTGTGTCAGCCTCAGATTTAGAAGTATCTTACAGAAACTATAAACCTCTAGGGTGCTCGGGTGAGGGCTCCCAATTGGAGAGTATACCAAGCTCGCAAGCGAGTAACAGCCACAGCCAAGGTGTATGGCGATACTCACAGCCCTGGCAGGACAGCACACATCCTTTTGTGACTCAAGTAGTGGCTGACGTCCACCGGGATGGATGCCGATGTACCATCTTCTATCCCAGATTTAACATTGCGGCATGTGGAGGTCCCGGCTTCGGCGGGATCTTCCCATGATAGGCCAGACTTACGGGATGAAGAACAGCGTTCTCTGGTCTCAGAGATGGAAGTTGAAGAGTCAGGTCACCATCTAGACGACTCTCAGGGTAATGTCGAATCTCCACGGAGTTCGTCATCTGCTAGGTATGTAACTACAGAAGAGATTGATGGATTACTATTAAATGCACTTAACCTTAATAAGTTCTTTGGCCCTACGCCGGAAACTCCTACAGTTGGTGTGGGAGCTCCCGCGACATCGACGAATGTGCGACCTCTGGCTACATCCATTGCTTTAGCTAAAATACCTAACCCTCCTCTTGTGTCAGATCCAATTTCCAATGTTCCAGGCACAGCAGCTCTCACTACTTCCAATGTGCGAGTCATACCAGACATAACTCCCCCCCCCCCCCTTTAGACAAGGCACCAGTCAAAAAAGGAGCTATGCCTCTTTTATACGGGCCTGATGAGTTATGGGTAGCAATGTTACCAACTAAGCCAGAGGCAGCACAAGCTACTATTTCGGGGGAGCTCCCTGTACCACATGAGTGGGTAATCCAAGGCAATAAGTCTAGAAAACTCAGAGCATTGGATAGTTAAGGAAATGTTTTAGATGTTCATATTAAGGCCATTCCAAGTTATTATAACCATGACTTTTTTGTGTATGCATCAACACCAGCCCTACCACCGGCCTCAGCTTCACAGCTATTTTTTGACTGGACTAAGAATGATGGCTTTAACGACATCAAGGCACTTTCTGCTTTGACGCCGGAGTTGGGTATGTTTCCGATCACAGACTCAGCCTCTAATCCAGTCTTGCAGGTGGGGCAGTTAGGTACGGGACCTTGGGTGGAATGGGAAACAGAGGCTCAAAATTTTGCCACTACTTTCACTTCAAAATCTTCTCACCAAATCCCTCAAGAAAACCATACTTGGTTCTCTCTTCCGGTTTTTGATGCCGGAGGAGTCCCCTCTGCTTTGTTTGATTTCTTGGCTGCCCCTAAAATCAATTTGTGCGAATTAAAAGATCCTTTTAGCACGCCTTCCCCAGCTCACCTAGACCGCGAGTTTAGATTAAGAGGAAAAGCGTTTAGACTGTTTTCGCTATATATTGTTACCCAGCAAGTAACAAAGTCTATGTTACGCTCTTCTCAGGCGATCGAAGCTGCGGAAGTCAGGAAGGCCATTGAACTTTCCCGGCGCTTGCTTCTCCAAACTTCCATTCAGTCTTTAGGAGATATTCGGACAGCCTTATTAGAGGCAGTTCGAGCAAGGCAGGATCTGAGGATGTTCTTAGTGAAGAAACTTCCTGACCGTATTGCAAGCCAAGTAGTTCTGTCTCCAGTTCTAACTACTTCTTTGATTTCACCAGCAGTTTGGAAGACTGTTTTCAATATGGCACAAGCATTCAAACAAAGTCCCTCTCAACCTAAGAAGCCTACCTTCACTTTCCCTAAGCCCAAACCAGTTTCGAAAGCTCAAGCTAGTGGGTCTAAGCCTTTTCATCAGCCAAAGTCCCCTTCCACCCAGGGTCAGGCTCAAGTACGGTATAAACAGGGTAAATTCTCAGGTAAAGGCCACAGGTTTCACCAACGACTGGCTGGTGGTGGCAGAGACAGAGAAGTTATGCAACACTCATGTCAACATTACGTTAAACCTTGTCAAATCTCTAGGATTCAAGGTCAACTTAGTAAAGTCAAACCTTGTTCCCTCACAAGTAATTCAGTGGATAGGGCTGGTCTGGGACACAGCATCTCTCACTCTGAGTCAGAGTGTGGACAATCAAAACAGATTTCGCAAAAAAAAACTGTTTATGTTTCTCCACAGTCTGACTACGACACGGAGACTCTGAGAATCTCTAGTCGGTTCTCTCAATTGGGTTCAACTAACTGTGAAGTTGAGCAGGTTGAAAGTCAAATGTTTAATCTTGGAGGGCAACAAATATTTCCCACTATTACCGGCGGGAACATTATGGCCTATCCCAACATTAATACACAGCTTTCTAGCGGTCTGGGCGAAGAGGGAAATGTTGCACTCAGTCATGTCATGGACCTCTCCTCCGCCGACGGTATGGGTGGACACGGATGCGTCAGGGACGATAGGTTGGGGCTTTCAGTCAAACCTCGGGCATCAGGGTCAAGGGCTTTGGTCCCATTCAGAAACCTTCCACATAAATGTAAAAGAATTACTAGTCCCCTTGTATTTCCTTCAAGTTCACGGCTCTACTTTACGGGAAAAATCGGTGGCTTTCAGGATGGACAATCTCAATGCAGTTCACTGCATTCAGAAACAAGGATCAACGAGGTCTCGGAAGTTGCTAGACGTGTCAGAAAAGATTTTTGTTCTAGCCGACAAGCTGAACATTCATCTTCATGCATCATATCTCCCAGGCGTAGCAAACGTCTGGGCAGACGCTCTGTCTCCGAGACGGAGCACAACGGTAGAGTGGGCACTCAAGCAGAACATTTTCGATCAAATGATTGCAGAGCCTTACCGTCCACAAGTGGATCTGTTTGCGTCAGAGGAGAATCACAAACTTCCTCGGTACCTCACACGCCGGACATTAACGCCGGCGGGGGAGCCCGACGCATTGGTGACGGATTGGAACATGTGGAGTTCCATTTATCTGTTTCCGCCACCAGACGCTTCTCTAATGTGCCACGTAGTCAACAAACTACAGGATTATCGAGGCGTAGTCTCGTTAATCGCGCCCTTGTGGCCAGCGCAGTTGTGGTACCAGCGATTGATAACGTGGTGCCCGAACCCGGTGTCGGTCCCGGTCGGGTATTTCCACTTAGACACGATTGGCAACCTAAAGACCTCGCTGACTTTTGCATTGTGGACATTCAGGAGGCCAAGTGGTTAACGCCGTATGGTAGAACCGTGACAGATAAATTTATGAATCAGTACACACAATCTACCAAGAGGCAATATCAATCTCATTGGCAGTCTTTTACTTCTTGGATAGTTAGAACAGAACAGACAGTACCTTCGGTGGCATTAGTTTTTAATTATTTAAACTATTTGTTTGAACAGAAACGTCTATCTGTAGTGACTCTAAAAAATCACTTAACAGCTATCAGGGTGCCATTCTTTGACCTTACAGGTCTAACCATACCACAAGCGGAAGAAACGGGTTTCATGAGGGCATGCTTCAAACTCCGCCCACCTCCCCGTCAGCTCATGCCTACCTGGTCTCTTGATAAAGCGTTATCTTTGCTTCATTCCCGCCTGTATCAGAATACGGCAGATTTTGAATTACTATTAAAAAAGGCTGTGTTCTTTATGGCTTTGGCAACTGGTAACAGGGTGTCTGAGCTGGCGGCGATGAGCAACACCCCTAATTGCATAAGGTTTGGTAGACTAAATGGTTGCATTCATATTGCACCTTCCCCAGGGTTCATCGCCAAGAATGAACATAGTGAACATGTTTTCTCAGAGTTCACGGTGCCGGCGTTGAAACGGGGTAAAGTGCACCATAATTTGTGTCCTGTACAAGCTTTAACCAAATATATGAGAGTGGCACCTCTTAACCAACAAGGTGCTTTATGGGTATCGAGTACAGGTAAAAGATTAATGAAACGTAAAATGGCTTCTCTGCTAGTAGAAGTCATTAAAGAGAGTAATCCCGGCGTAGTGGGTAGGGCCCACGATTTACGCAAATGGGCAGTATCTTTACGTTTTCTAAAAAAAAATTATGTGGAAGACATAGCTACTACTCAACTATGGGCTTCAAATCATACGTTTTTGACTCGATACCTGTCGGTAGCACTAGACAAACCATCAATGCCATGTATAGGCGTTACGGCAAAGGGTCTAGATGGGTCTCTAAGTCACTAATTGTTTAGGTTAAGAAAGAGGGGGGGGGGGGGGGGGGTGCAGTCAGTGAAACATAAGACACCCTAGACCCCGCCGGAGGATATGTACAGAGTATACGAGCTGTGATACAATGTATAAGTGTTGTGATTAAAATTTCTCTGTAGTAATGCCTACGGGAAATGTTGTTGAGGTACAATGGATGTAGTACAACAATGGTTTCTTTCAGTGGGATACACTGTTGAAGCAATTTAATTTTAAGAGTTCTCGGTAGTTGCAACTAAGAGTAGCATTTTAGTAAGTACATCTGCGATAGTAAAAGAATTTATTATAATTTTTGTGCCTAATTTTAAGGAATATACACATTAGAATAATGGGGTTTATATGTGCACATGTAAACATAAAGTTTTATTTTTCACCACTTAATTTAAGTGGGGTGCCTTTAGCTTTCAGATCTGTGAACAAATTCTCATAGTTACCCTTTTTCCTCAAGCAGGCTTCTTTAAGCACGCCCCTGCTTGTACCCCTTTTTATATGTTGTATACAGTTTATACATAAATATATTATTTTTACAAAGTAAGAATACTATGTGGTTGTTTGATTATCTGCCTATTCTATTTGCAATGGTTATGATATGATTACGAATGTCCCCCTCCAGTCTTAGATATCAGGCATAATCGTCAATGATGGAGGGGCCACTAATAAATTATAGGTTTGACTCCTGCAAGGAGATAAAGAAAACCTAATATTTAGTAGTGGCCCCGTAATCATTGACGACTGGGGCCCTCCCGACCATCCCCTTCCCATTCGTTGATGTATTAAGGATTTTGGTGTACTTGATATGTCAGTGAAGGCGGAAAAATGCGCTAGGCAGCGTCTGGTCCAATAATCCATAGCAGTACATCCACGGAATATGGAAAGCTTATGAATAGTTATTCTTATTTTATTTTTATTTTTTATTTGTTACGAAGTTTTTTCGTAGTGAGAACCCAATCATAAAGACGAACCATGGGTGATATTGCGTGTGCTTATGATGAAGGTTCCTCTGAGCTCTGCGGCGGTAGATTCAAACTACGCTTATGAGCGTTTGAAGAGGTAGCCTTATGTAATAGGCATAATCGTCAATGATTACGGGGCCACTACTAAATATTAGGTTTTCTTTATCTCCTTGCAGGAGTCAAACCTATAATATACACAGATATATAAATCAATATGTAAAATAAAATAAAATTGTTGTCAGTCGTACTGTTTTTGCTTCCATACATAGAACCAGGGAGTGAGTCCGAATTAATGTGGACAACTAGGGAAATGTTATTTTAATTATAATGATCACTTTCCTGTACTTTAACATCAAAGGAGTTGGTATTATTAAACAATCACAGTTTAGTAACAGATCTCTCACCACTATTATAACACACACACACGCACACACACACGCGCGCGCATACCAACACACACACACACACTCTCTTTCTCTCTCTCACACACACACAAACACAATCTCTCTCTCTCTCTTGCACACACACACACACACACACACACACAGACACACACACAGGCAGGTAAAACTGACCACTGGTCAAGACGATTGACCAAAGTGAATCAATTCCACCAATTTGATACCACTCACCTCTTATATGATGGTGTGTGTGTGTGTGTGTGTCGGTGAGGATGGGGGGGGGGGTTTAGGTGGGGGATTGTGTCCGTTTATTTCATGCGAG
This sequence comes from Paralithodes platypus, assembly GCA_032716605.1. Classification (NCBI taxonomy): domain Eukaryota; kingdom Metazoa; phylum Arthropoda; class Malacostraca; order Decapoda; family Lithodidae; genus Paralithodes; species Paralithodes platypus. The sequence continues at coordinate 28,666,810 of CM064483.1, read as the reverse complement.
TGTGTGTTTGTGTTTGTGTGTGTGGGGGGCGGGGCGGATCTGGATTTGTTACTGTGTGTGTGTGTGTGTGTGTGTGTGTGTTTATCTGGATTTAGTAATGAGTGTGTGTTGTGAATATGGGTGTAGTGATTGTGTCTTTGCGGGTGGATGGGACTCGTTAGCCTTGGTTGGCAACCCCTCTAGGGGAGATAACCTTATAAAAATCCGGGTGGATGGGACTCGTCAGCCTTGGTCGGCAACCTGTCTAGGGGAGTAAACCTTATACAAATCAGTACTGCTATCTTAGGGTGAAGCAGGTTAGTGGATGGATTAGCCGCACACAACTGTAGAAAAATAGTGCTAAAAAATACATAAAAGGCCTCGGAGTCAGACCAAGGCCACCTAGAGTACCAGGCCGCACGGATGGGACCTTTAAATTCTGTGACGTCGACAAAAGGAGTGCTGAAACGGTCACTACCCTCGCAGGTCAGTATACATTTTAGTGAGGTAGGGGGAGGTTGTCGCTGTGTTTCCAAACTATGTCCCCCTCATATATACTTTATAAGTACATTATTCCCTGTGATAGCTTCTCCATGATCATCAACAATTCCTTACACGTGTTCAGTGCCAAATTGCAAGGGGAATTACAGATCGGGACCGAAAGTGCACGTGTTTAGGTTCCCAAGGAATGCTGACCTTTCAAGCAAATGGCTTACAGCCATTCGACGAGTAGATTACACTCCAAATGAAAACAGCAGGGTGAGTCAAAATTATTCTACAATGTTATTCACGTGTCTAAGTATTGAGTATGGTAGGCTTAAACATTACATGACTAAATTTACTCATTCCTTCAGCAAGTTGAAATATAAATAATAATAATGTTAATATAAATAATAATAATAATAATAATAATAATATTGATAATACTAATAATAATAATAATAATAATAATAATAATAATAATAATAGTAATACTAATAATAGTAATAATAATAATAATAATAATAATAATAATAATAATAATAGTAGTAATAATAATAATAATAATAATAATAATAATAATAATATTAATAATAGTAATAATAAGAATAATAGTAATTGAGTAGCTCAACAGTGGGAGTATATATTTTCGGGAGTTTATTATGTGGTATATCGATGACTTCATTAATGATATAATAGATGTGTTACCTTTAATATAATTATTTTTAATTTCACTATTGATATTATTATAATTACTAATATTAGTATTATTATTATTATCGACGAAGCAAGTTATCCATAACCACGGAGTAGAAGTTATTTTATTTTGTTTGTTGTGTATGTTTGACGACGACGCTGGCGGATGCATTGAATTGGATCCTCCTCCTGGATCAATGCTGCATAATGAAATAATTTTGTATTCCCAATTATGGAAAAATATATATACAAAATTTAAGCCTACCCAGTACTGTAATTTAAGTGTGGTATATTGAATTGTATATAATATTCATAAGTCAAATTACACACTGCTCAACATCAGTGTATTTACTCCTTCGTGAATGATTGAACTACCAAGCAATAATGTCGCTCGCAATACAATTATGCTACGATTTATTTTTAGCTTAGCTATATCGGAGCTTTCATCTCTTACAGGTGTGTGAGCTCCATTTTAGACCTGATGAAATAAGGCGAGAGACTTCGTACTTTGACGAGAAGAGCGGAACTAAATTAGTGGCCAAGTTGACGTATCCTCAGCTCTGTGATGGTGTAATTCCATCACAATTGCCAAACTGCCCCTCTTACCTTTCTGGCCCATCACATGCTAGAGAAGCCCCGGACAAGAAGAGGAAACGACTGGAAGAGTCTGCCATTCAAGCTGCGGTAGCAAAGAGTATTGCAGATAACAATAAGTACAAACAAGACATAACATTTCAATCTTTAGATGAACTTAAAGACAAAATACAGTTCATTGATAAGAAATACTGGACAGTTATTGAAAACGAGGAAGATTTTCATATATGTCGAATTGTTCATTCCCCACAACCTAAAGTTATTTTGTCCTTAGTCATCAAATCAGACTGTAATGTTCAGGCTAGTGTACAGGCGGTGCAAATAAACCATCTAGGGGATTATAAGATTCCTTCAAAGGTCACTGACATTAATACACTTGAAGTGTTGCTTGATGCTTTGCGTAAGTGCGATATCAATAATCCTGCCTCAAACCCAATTAATGCAATTGTAATAATTCAACTTGTGATCTCCTTTTTGTCAACTATTGTACAGGATAATGGCTTCAAGTATCAGAATACACTCAAATTCGTTTGTGAACAGCTTCATTTAACCGTTAATGACTCTCACTAAATTTGATTACTCCTCAGAATTTTTGATATTCTCCTCTCTCTTGCATAATTGCTCACCTCAAGGTTACAGACTTCTGAGAGATAAGAAATGCCTAATTCTACCTAGCTATTCAACTATAAGACGAATATTTTTGTCCAAAACGTTTAACCCAGCTATCGAACACCGTACCAGCCATTTTCTTATGTATATTAAGAACAAATTTAAGTCCCTGACAACCCGTGATAAAACGGTTACAATGATGGTCGATGAAATTCACCTGAAGCCTTACTTGGATTATAAAGCAGGAAATATTGTTGGTTCAGCATTTGACAGTGATGCAATTGCAACAAGCGCATATGTGTTTATGCTAAACAGTATTCGGTCAAAATACAGAGATGTTGTTCACATAATTCCAGCAAAGATAATGAAGGCAGAGACATTATATAACATTATGAAGAAGATTATTTTAGGGCTTGAGAAGATAGGATTTAGTGTCATTAGCATTGTAACAGACAATAATGCAATCAATGGCAAAGCTGTATCATATTTTGCCAATCCACCAAAACTGTCCATTGTTTACCCCCATCCAGCGCAAAGTACCAGACCTCTCTTTTTCCTATACGACGCTGTACATATTTTAAAATGCATCAGGAATAATTGGCTAGGACAGAAAGATGAAGAAAAAACTATGAAATTCCCACAGTTCCCAAATAAAAATGTCTGTAATGAATCTAATAAGATAATAAGATAATGTATGCCCCTTTCAGTACTCTCAAACAAATTTATTTCTTAGAGGAAAATTTGCTCCTAAAGCAGGCCTATAGGCTAAGCCTGAAAGCATTATCCCCCTCCAACCTAGAGAGACAAAATGTCAAATTAGTTCTCCAAATTTTTAATGAGTATATAATTCAAGCCTTGCTCAATATTGGAAAACATAATGGCCTAACGTTATTTTCAGATGTTGCTAGGTACATCGAAGTGTTTCTTAATTGGTGGAATATAATGAATGTGAAATCCCCATTTAAAGGTCTTAGGCACAATAACAAGTTATCTTGTCCATTAACAAATAGTACAGATGATGACCGATATCAGTTCTTGGATAGTTTCCTTAAGTGGTTAGATGCGTGGGATAGTCTTCCAGGATGTGGGGGGAAACTGACTAGGGAAACAATTAGAGCTCTGAAACATACGACCCATGCAATATTAAAAATAACAAATTATTGCATAACAGAACTGAATATGACCTACATACTAACAGGAAAATTTCAAACAGACAATTTGGAAGCAAGATTTGGTCAGTATCGACAGTTAGCAGGAGGAAATTACAATATTTCTGTACGCCAAATATATGAGTGTGAGAAAAAGATACGGATGATGTCAGTGTTAAAACTTAGTTTACCCATACTCGACAAGAAGGTCATTTTAAAGGATTTTGAAGAAATTGACTATGAGCAAGTAAAAACAGATGAGGAAATTGATTTTGGTTTATGTCATACGAATGTTGAAGTTTGTAAGGAGGATATTGACAGGTGTAAAGACATCATCCCCGTTATAGTTTATTTAGCTGGCTATTGTTGTTACTCCGTGATAAAGAAAATGAAATGTAATGCTTGTAAAGAAATGATTACGTGTTCAGATAGTGCTGAAGAAATCCCAGAAAATCTAAGTTACATTGCTGGAATTAGCAGAGGTTCTCTTATATACCCAGATAGTGTGACTGCGAACATGGTCATGTATAACTATATTGTATTTAACAAACTTGCTAAGCTTCCTGCCTTTCGCAATGCTACTAGCCAAAGAAATATAGCAACACACCTCACAGTTACGGCTTTAGCAGATGCTGATCTCCTGTTCCCTAGTGATATCTGTGAAAATGGTCATAGCACCGAAAAAATAGAAAGTATGGTGGTATATGCTTCAACAAATGCAATTTTAAATAACTACTGTGCTAAAGAAAATAACATCCCAACAGCTAACAGAGCTAATAAGAATGTAGGCGTGAAGAGAAAGCTTCAAACCCTAGAGAAATAGATAATGTGTACTGTATTGCATAGTATATAATATGATATCGTGTGTGTGTGTGTGTGTGTGTGTGTGTGTGTGTGTGTGTGTGTCATCTTCATACATATAGTATATAATTAAGTTACTTATATATATTTGTTCACGAATAATATTGGATGTCACGTAAATTGTCTCTTCAGTAAGGTTGTTTATGTCTTTGTATATAATATAGTAATGTATATATCATTGGCTCTTCAGTAAGGTTGTTTATGTCTTTGTATATAATATAGTAATGTATATATCATTGGCTCTTCAGTAAGGTTGTTTATGTCTTTGTATATAATATAGTAATGTATATATCATTGTCTCTTCAGTAAGGTTGTTTATGTCTTTGTATATAATATAGTAATGTATATATCATTGTGTTTTATTTTACTCCAATATAACAAAGTAATGAGATATACTTATAATAAGTTTTAATCTTGTACAACTACTTGTTCAAGGTATAAGTCATATGCAAGAAATAACCAAAACATGTTGTTATGATATCGGTATCATAATATAGAGTATAATAAAGTAAGATATAGGTAGATAGTAGTTTTGCGTACACCTTAAACGTAAAATATATAATTTGTTTGTACGTTAATCTAAAATTTAACAGAGAAAAGAATAAAAGAGAGTATTTATAAAATGGGGACAGAGCGCGGGCAGTGGATGTAGCACCCCATTGCCTACGTCACAGAATGGTCGACACGGCCTGGTACTCTAGGTGGCCTTGGTCAGACGGACCCTAAATTGAGTGGTCAATCCTGTAAGTCCTTCAGTAAACTGTCATGGGTTGTCCCTCATACAGGGGATTGGTTTGCTTGGGGGCATTTTGTGTATGGCCACCCCCATTAAGGGGAGTAAGGCGTCTGGCAATAGATAGATAGATAGATAGATTGTGTCTTTGTCTTCCATGTATGTGTGGTTTATGTCTGTATTTGTTAATGTGTATGTGTGTCTGAGTATGAGTGTGGGGATTGTGTCCGTGTGTGTGTGTGTGTGTGAGCATGAGTGGGGATTGTGTCTGTGTGTTCCGTGTGTGTGAGTGCGTGTGTGTGTGTGTGTGTTGTACCTGTATGGGTGTGGGGATCTCAAAACTATTGGGGCTAAACATGAGGGAAAAGCGGGTCCAGAAACAATATTGCCCTTAAATCTCATCCTAACCTTGAAGGCCATAACATACACGCCTATCAAACCAAGCAGTTTGTTTATATGAGTAGCTCGTGGACATTTGGAATGGGCACGCTCATTTATACAGATCTTGTGTTCCAGATTAAGGGAGCTCAGACGGTAGTTTGCAGCATAATTTACTGCTTCGGCTCAATGGTTGAAGGAGGGGGTTTAGTTTGTTCTCTAAACCTCTATCAAACTTTTTTTTAAACACCCACAAGACCCCCCTTTGATATAAATTTGTACATTTTTCGGTAGAAAAATATCCCAGCCGGAGGCCGATTCCTCTTCAAATACAGGCTCGCTTTCGCTCGCCAGGAAAAAATCGACACCTAAATGGCACGAAAGGTCTTAATATTGGTAAAGGAATGGGGCAATAGGTCTGAAAATCGCCAAACTAATGAGGTGAATGTCTTGAAGTCTCATAACTAATAGGGCTAAACTTGGGGGAGGAGGAGGACTCGAAAAAACAACTGCCTCCCCTTAAGTGGCTTAAAATGGGCCAAGGAGTTTTGTTGACCCCATTAAAAGGTTAACATATACCTAAGGGGAGGGTTTTTTCTGGACCTCTTTCTCCCTCATGTTTAGCCCCGTTAGTTTTTGCAATTTTAACATGCTTCCCCAATAGTTTGAAAATGTTAGGACCATTCTTCCCATTTCTTTGTCAATATTAAGACCTTTTGTGCCATTTAGGTGTCGATATTACCCTAAGGAGTGATAGCCTTCTTCTCAATTTGTAGGCTTGCTACCGCTCGTCAGGAAAAAATATCTACACCTAAACAAACTTTGGAAGAGCTAAATTTGGAAAGTTCAGAAAAATTTGTATTGATGAAAGAGTTTTTGGCTAGTCGAAGAACAAATTTGGCTTAATTCTGAGCAGAAACTTAATAAAAAGCACAAGATTCTTGAGTTTGAAGACGACGGTACCGTTTGAATGCTTCCTCCGTATTGCAGACAGCAATAGAACAAGCGTGAGTAAACTAACACTTTTTTTGCATTAGACTGAGCGAAAGAAAATTGTTATGCGCTCGGCACACTCCGAGGGTCACCGGCGACGAAAGCAAAAATCATTTCATGGGAAATCAAAGAAGTGTTGCCGAAGAGCCTCCCAGTCGACAGAGCCATCATGCCACAAGCATCGCCAGCAGGGAGGATCGGATGGCCATACAGGAGATATAAGACAGGTAACAGCGATTAGGATGTTATCAGAGGAGCCCAACGCAGAGAAATGGTTTACAGCATAAGTAGAAGGATAAGAAGTTAGAATTAAAATACATTCTCCAAGTAGGATTTCCCTTCTCCTTAATATAAACAGGAAAAGGTTAAGTATCCCTGATCACAGCATGGTGTAGTGGATGGACACTCGTCCTGACTGTCGTGGTTCGAGTCCTGCTGGGAGTATAAAACATTTAGTAGCTCATGTGTATTTGTGAGGCATCTTGATGTTGATGACTCTCGTGTTTGGCTGGGCGAGAATTAAATGAGATAGCTGTGTCGGAGTACTTGTAAAAATCCCTGTATGGTATCCTGGAATATGGATCCTACGACTTGTGTTGAATTGAAATGCATTCTCCAAGTAGGAAGTAGGATTTACCTTCTTCGTAATATATATAGAAAAAGGTTAAATATCCTTTTCACACCATGGTGTAGTGAATTAAAGCATGCACACTAGTCCTGACTGTCAGTGGCTCGAGATCGGCTGAGAATATAATATAATATAATATATATATCAGTAGGGTCCCCAATTGTGCGAGAATTTGGTGGATGAATGAGGGTGCACAACTCGAAATCGTACAACTCGAAACATGTATCGTATGGGAAATAATTAATTTGGTGGATGGACGGTCCCCAGTTTAGGGGTTCAACTTCATATTACCTATACAAAACAACACTAACTGACACATATTCATAACAATACATAATATAAATAAAAGTAAGCAATAATTAAACAATAAGAACATAAGAACAAAAGAAAATAGGAGTCTGCAAAAAGCCGATCGGCCCATACAAGGCAGATCCCTGTCACACCCAACCCCAATTACAAGGCCCAATTATAGACCCATCTCACTAATACCTTGAGTACTGACCCCACCAAAACGGTCAGAGATTAACACAAGATTACGGGGGTCTGCTGAGAGCCGATTGGCTCACACCTGGTACGTGACATACATGATTACGTACATGATTACATAAACTCCTACAGTTTGTATAATATAATCGCAATTAATTTATTTTACTGGTATCGGATTTACCTTTATTTCTAACTGAATTCCCATATTATGTTACACCTTCAATATTTCTACTAGCAGTACAATTAAAATCCTGTGACTGATATATTCTATTCCTATCTGATGTACCAGTACGGCAATTTACCCTATCTAGACAATTATTCTTACTCATATTCTCAGGCTTTACTTTCAGCGAAACCCCGCGACAATCCTATCTATTGACCTAGCTAAATTGGCCACCCCTAGCCGAGAAAGATGAACCCTGTCCTGTGCGTACAACTGATTTTTACCATAGAAACGGGTCCAGTTATCAAGGAATGGTATTGCATTTGCATTGCAGTATTTTTCCAGCCGACAATTGATACCAATTGCCCTAGATGACCATTCCTTGCTGACCCCTCTCCGTGGCAAGATACTGTGTACTACAGGTATGCCTCCCTTCCTCCTAACTTTATTTAACACCTCCCTGTACTGCCGAAGCAGTACTTCCGTCCTACCTTTACCAACATCGTTGCTCCCTGTACTGAGACAGATAATGGGGCTATCTCCAATATCTTTCATGATGTAATCAATTTCCTCTAACACCTTCCCAACCCCGGCACCAGGCAGACAGACAAGCTTCCTAATATCAGTACAGGTGGACCTAGCTAAGTGTCTGACCATGGAGTCCCCAACAATTGAGAAGGACTTGCCTCTCCTTGTCGATGACTTGGTAGCAGCTGCGGCAGCGGCAGGAACTCCTGGGGCAGCAGTTGCAGGTACTCCTGGGGGGGCAGCAGTCACAGCATTCCCTGTGTTTGGAGGCAACTTACTTACCTTTCTCCTGGTTTCCTCGCCGAAGGAAGCACTCGCAGCCTCACCATCACATTCGTCATCCAAGGTGATGAACTTGTTGCTGAGGGCAACCGGCCGCCGTAGAAATGTGCAGGTTGTTGCACTTGTTGGAACAACTGTCCAGGGAGCATCACGATCCCTAACAGCAGTTGCACTATCCTCACTTTTCTTGTCAGCCAAAGTCAGCTTTAAGGCCAAATTCTCGTCTTTGAGAGACTGCACCTCTCTCTCCACATTATCCAGCCTTTCTTGCAAAGCAAGACAAAGCTGAAGAATATGAGAGGAGGTAGCAATCTCGTCAACACCAGCCATTTTAAGAAAGCGTTAACACTATCACCACACTATGGACAAAGATAATTCACTGGGAGTCACTAGGGACAGATCCTCACTCAGCAAAGGTCAGGCAGGTACAGGGTTTACTCACATTAAGCTAGGGGGTTCCGAGGCAAACCCCCGCGGCAGGGCGAGTGCAGCTATGGTACCCCGGCCCCAGCCCCGTCTCCGTCCCCGTCCCCGTCTCCGTTTTTCTAATAAATTGATCCAACTTTCGACTCGGTAAGTCCCAACTGCCTGGCTACAACTGAATTTCCTTTTCCAGCATCCTTTAACTCGATAACTTTCTGCTTTAGTTCCAGTGTGATGGTCAGCCGCTCAAGGTATACCAATTTCTCACGGAGCTATGCGTGGACTAGAGCGGGAGCAAAAAAAATATGGCCGACTACCCCCTCCCACCCGGTACCCAAGCTGGCCGTGACGCGTGACGTATCTGGCACAGCTGTGAAGAAACTCGTACATTTGGGTTTCTCCACGGATTTGCTTACCTTATTCCGGCGTGTTACGTCGTGGGATATATAAACACTGGGCTCTTTCTATTGGACTAGGTATGCGGCAACAAGCAACAACGGAAAACGCTAGATCCAACCCTTATCTATAAACCCAGGCAACAAACCACCCTAAACCGTCAAGAGTCCTGCCTGGACAACGAGGTATCCTATGACTCGGTTACAGGGTGCACGCACTATAGACTGCTGATTGTCAAGCAGGCTATATAAAAGATCACACAATTAAGTTGACTTAAAGCTTCAAGGAAAAGATAGATAACGGAATTAAATTGCAGAAACAATTTAATAACAAACTAGAAGAAAGTACATTTAACGTTACATTAATTAATACAACTAATCACCCCTGCGTGAAAGAAGGTGAAAGTAAACAGTCCTCAAAACATCGTACAGGTAGACAAGATGCGGGTTTCTAAACTGCATGCGGCTACTGTAGGATCTGATGCTTAGCAAAGAAAGTACGTTACGGATTTAGAGAACTCTTAACTCATAAGCAGGAATAACTACTAGTGATAGGTCATACAGTGTATAATGGCATAGCTATAATTAATTAAGGCAGCAACTCGCAACATAACCACACACAGGTGTGCTTCTCACTCTTAGTCAGGCAAGCAAGCTCGGACAGAGTCTCTAAGCCACACCCTGACTCACAATGCTCACAAAAACGGTAAACTGTGGCACAATAACAAGCATACAGAGATGATAAACCCCCAGCTGTTAATCTGCCAGGTGGCAGAGGTCTAGCCGGAAGGATATAGGCTTCGGATACCCGGGCTGAGCCACCTGCTCTAGCCTAGGGACGTTCCCAAGTCTGTGCGCCAAATTACTCTAATTGAAAGGGTGCTCTCTTGAGAGACTCAGATCGCAAGTATCTGACTCTCTCCTGGCGACCTTAAAACAAAAGCAAGACGTGCTAGCGCAGTGCTGAGTGGACTAGGCAAGGGCCCTCACACAACACAACACTAGACACACAGGGACACAGACAAGAAAATGCCCCAAGACTCCCACGGGTATCCTAGTAAAGTCGTGCGGATCCACAGGACTCGCACCAGCAGACTTTACTTAAAGGATCGCAAAAAGCCTCCCCTCCGGTCTAGCCCCTGCTAACCTGACACAAGAACACACTAGCAAGCATGAAACCACCAAATATGAGACAACAAAAAAGCTTCCTAGGTCTCATTAACAATTACATCTCTGCATAAGGCCCTAAATCCTATCTAGTTACCTGAGAGCTCGTCGTTAATACAATAATAGATATAAGGTCTATCAAGGGGATGGGATAATTAAATAGATTGGTGAAGTAGTGGAAAGAAGGTATACAAAGTAAGAGAGAAAGTTTCTAAGTGGGGTTGAGAGGGATAGATATCAAGGGGGTCCGAAGGGTACGACAGTGAGGTGAGCTCTGAGTCTTGAATCTGTCTGGACCCCACCCTAGGCATGCAAAATACATCCCATGCTTGGCAACACTCAAAACAGTTGCCGGGTAAAAATCCTCTACCCCGTGCGTGAGTCGAAACTAAGCCTAACGTTGCAATCAAATGCATGTGGCAACATCAGGCTCGTCCCAAGCTAGACTCTCCGTGCGAAGCAACGTCCCCCAGCCGGTCTCTCTCTCCCGCTCGTCTCCTCCCACTCTCACTAGACTTACATCTTATATATTATAATGAAACAATTAACTATCGAGAATAAAATATACTAAGATGCGTTGGTTAAGAATAAGGGCAGCTTCAAGCTGTGAAATAACATAAGAATATCCCAGACATTAGTTACGTTGTCGTAGGATATATACTAAGGAAAAGCCGGCCGGCCGGCTGCCGCCAGCCGGTTTCTAAACGGCTGGGCAGCCGACGCGCGCGCATGCCCGCACGTGGCTACTATGCAGAAGCGTCACACCTCCCCCAAGATATAAGACCCTTGACTAAGTTCTTCATATCTAACAGAAAGCTTCTCATAGTACCACACACTGTTGCGACACAAGGCACTATATAAAAAAAAATAAAGACTGTTGCGCTCCACCGAGCAAGTTCAACTAACTTAGCGACAATAAGCTAAAACATTCAACTTAGATACTGCTACAACATCTTATACAAAATTCTACACGTTATAAAAAATAAAGAGTTTTTATAAGGTTTTTGCTTTTTTAATTTGTTTTTTTCGGCTGAACTACAGTGACAGCCTATTTTCCTCCACACTCAACCCTCAATCCAGTGGCAGTCTAACCAACATCATCCACCCTTGATAGACAATCCGCTATCACGTTATCAGAACCGGGAATATGGCGTATGTCCAGATTATACTCCTGAAGCATGAGTGACCACCTGGTCAGCCTCATATTCCGGTTATGAAACTGATTCAAGAATTTCAGAGGGTGATGATCGGTATAAACCACTACGACTGGTCCGAAAGCAGGAACATATACATCGAAGTGCCTGAGCGCCAGCATTATCGCCAGGAGTTCTTTTTCAATTACAGAGTAATTCCTTTGTGCACTATTGAATTTTTACTGTAAAAAAACTCACTGGATGTTCGATACCTTCATCATCTGTCTGTAACAAGACAGCCCCAGCCCCTACGCCACTGGCATCAGTCGCCAGCTGAAAAGGTCTGCTGAAGTCCGGGGCCCTGAGTATGGGGTGGGTACATAACAGGTGTTTCCCCAAGGAAAACGCCTCTGCACACTCAGGAGACCACCGGAAGTTCTTGTCCTTAGCTAATAAGTCAGTTAAAGGTGCAAGTACAGTCGAATAGCCTTTGATGAAGCGACGATAATAGCCTATCATACCTAGAAACCGCATGAATTGTTTCTTAGTCGCAGGCTGGGGAAACTGATCGATGGCTTTGATCTTTGTCTGTGGAGGGCACACCTGACCCATCCCCACCTCGAACCCCAGGTACAAAACTGTGGCTTTGACAAAATCGCACTTACCCAGGTTTACCACCAAACCTGCTTCATTCAGTTTATTAAAAAGCTGTCCGATGTGAGCACAGTGACTGTTAAAATCCTCGTCGTATATTATGACATCATCTAGGTACACCGTACAGTTGGGAATGTCGGCTACAATGTCGTTCATTAATTTCTGAAACGTTGCAGGGGCATTTTTCAGCCCGTATGGCATAACATGGCAACGATATGTGGCACCGTCCACCACAAACCCACACACCTCTCGCGCTCGCTCAGACAAGGGCACTTGCCAATAACCCTTAACAAGGTCTATCTTAGTGAGGAACTTGGCTTTTCCTATCTTATCCACACTGTCGTCCACGCGAGGGAGAGGGTAGGCATTTGTGGGGGTTAAATCATTCAACCTGCGGAAATCTATAGAAATCCGCACCTTGCCATCGGGTTTGGGCTGCAGTGTGACAGGGGAAGTCCACCTTACTGCACCCTCAGAAATCAGCCCACGTTTCAGCATATAATCCAGCTCTTCCCTAAGTGCTGGTAATTTAATAGGGGGAACACGGTATGGCACTGATTTAAAGGGCGGGTGGTCCCCAACATCGACATCGTGCACCGCTTGAGTAGTGAGGTCAGGATGCTCCGCGAAAACAGCTGGGTTTGAATCAAACAAGTGCTGCACAGCTACACTCTGTTGCTCAGGCAGGTGCAATATCAACTCGTGAGCCACTTGTCTAGAATTCCCCGCCCACTGATCCGCGGAAACATGGCAATCCCAATTATCCTCCCCCGCAGCTTGACTGTCCCTTCCTCCTTCTCCACCACGATCGCTGCAGATCAACACCGGGACAGTGAGAGGCTCGGAGGGGCGCCTCACATACTCCTTCATCAGATTTACATGGCAAAGTTGGTTCTTTTTCTTACGATCAGGAGTAGCTACTAAATAGTCGAGATCAGAAACCTTCCTTACAACCCGATACGGACCAGAATACTTGGCAGACAAGGGGTGTCCCACCAGAGGCAATAGTATCACTCCCTCCTGATCTACTTCAAACTCCCTCAGCTTCACCTTCTGGTCGTATCTGTCCTTCATCTGAGCTTGTGAACTCTTAAGGTTCCGACCTGCTACCTCCAAGCTCTTTAGCATTCTCTCACGGCTTTCAACTACATACTTTAGAAGCGAGCATGGCTTTGTGACTCCCTCCCAGATCTCCTTGACTAGGTGGAGGGGCCCCCTGACCTGTGTCCAAAAACCAACTCGTTCGGGCTAAATTCCAAGCTCTCCCCAGGTACTTCTCTCGCAGCAAATAAAACGTATGGGAGACCTAGATCCCAGTCCTTCCCATTTTCCATGCAATAACACCGCAACATACTCTTGAGAGTCGAGTGCCACCTTTCCAAAACTCCCTGACTCTCGGGATGGTAGGCAGATGACACCACAGACACTATCCCATGTTGCTGCATGGTCTGCTTAAACAGAGCAGAAGTAAAATTGGATCCCTGATCAGACTGGATCTCCTGAGGGTAGCCATAATGAGAGAAATAGACACATAGGTTTTTGACAACAGTCTTAGCCATCCCGTTGCGCATGGGGTAAGCATCTGGATACCGTGTTGCTACATCCATTACAGTTAGTAAAAATTTATTGCCGGCACTAGTGGGGGGCAATGGGCCAACCATATCGATAACTACTTTGCTGAAGGGCGGCCCAATGACAGGGATGGGTTGTAACGGGGCTCTCGGGATGACCTGATTGGGTTTCCCAACAACTCGACAAGTGTGACACTGTGACACCCATGACACGACACTCGCCTTTAACCCCGGCCACCAGAAAAGCTTGCTCAGAGCTGCCTCCGTCTTACGTGCCCCCAGGTGCCCTGCCAAAGGCACATCATGAGCTAATCTCAATAAGCTCTCACGGCACACCCTCGGTACTACTAACTGGTCCACTAATCCTGACCCGCCATCCCCCTTTTTCTTGGGATCCTGATGCCTCCGATACAAGATCCCCTCGGACAAGAAAAAATCACCAGGCTGCGCATCCCCATCGCTCTCCAGTTCGACAGCACCATTACCACATGCCCTGACTTCAGGATCTTCCAGCTGCAAGGAACATATATCAGCAGGTGCGAGATTATCCAAGTTCATCTTAAATAATTTATTTCCACCTCCAATGTCCCGCTGAGCCATCCTTTCCTCACGCTGCGCATAACGATGCTGTCGCAGAGTCTCTTCCTGCCCTGCACCTGCACTAGCGGTGACAGGCCCCGGGGCCTCTCCAGACTCTAACATAGGTGCCAATAATGAGTCACCAAGAAACACTGCCGGCTCAAAACTCTCCAATTGACCAACACTTCCCGTTTTCTTGTGACCTTTCCTCCGCGGTTTGATAGACTGAGGTGGTGGCTGCAAGGCTCCGGATGTCTGAGAATGCGTCACAACACACGCCATGGTTTGTACGCTACACTTCTCAACCCACTCCTGTTCCTCCCTACTAACGTCGGCCGCCTTCTCGGCAACGACCCAGGGTGAAACCTTAGAAGCAGGCACCGCAAAGTCGTTGCCGAGGAGGAGGTCGACGCCCCCAAGAGGCAAGTTCTCTACAATTCCGACATCCAGCTCCTTCGCCACACCATCCACCTCCAGCTCCATCCGCACCAGCAGGTAGGACTTCGTAGCATTGATCCCCTGAACAACCACCACCCGAGCAGCGTTAATCGGCCTACCAGTAAAGTTCTTTAACAAGGTCTGAGAAGCCCCCGTATCACGCAATAGCTTAACTCCTCGCCTTTCGCCAGCCCACCTCACAAAACCATGCCCTCTATGACCCCCAAAGACGTCGCGGACAGGGTTCGAGCCTTCCGGACTCTTGAACACAGGCTGTGTCACAACCTCTGACGAACTACCCTTGGCAAACTCAGAAGATATTGGCGACACCCCTATGCTGCGGACCAATGACACAACCTTGTTTGGTGGCTTGTTCGGACAAGCATTTGCAAAGTGACCCTCCTTGTGACATGCAAAGCACTCTTTACTCTTTGGTTTCCCTTGGGAGTGGGAGGTACCATTAGACTTCTTATACGGGACGGTATTTGGTTTATGTTCAGTTTTATTGTCAGTGCTAGATGGTTTTGTGTATTTAGGTGTATCAAAATTCTTGGGAGGGGGAGGGGTACGATCCTTTGCACCCGACTCACTCCTAGCTGCTGCTCCGCACCCTCGAATTAATGACAGTCGGAGGTCAGCCATTTCTGCTGCCTCCTGGAGAGTTCTAGGATTTTTTTCCTTTATATTTAATGTTAAGTCCCCGCCTGTGCACTTAAAGAACTGCTCCAAGAGAACCAGCTCACTCAACTCCTCAAAAGTAGCTGCCCTCTCGGAACGCAGCCAATGTCGTAGTGCATCAGACAAGTCCCGGGCGTGTTCTAGGAAGGTACTATCCTTGCCCTTAAAAAAAACCCGAAACTTCAAGCGGTAAGTTTCTGGTTGTAACTCATAGGCCCGTAGCACAGCCTTCTTTAGCTCATCATAAACTACACAGGACTCTAAAGGTAGTGCATCATACGCTTTTAGCCCCTTTCCTAGGAGTCTTGATGAAACTAATGCTGCCCACTTTTCCTGAGGCCACTGGTGTTCCTGACACTTCTTCTCAAATCGCATAAAAAACTCAGCCACACATAATTCATCGAACACAGGAACTAGTTTAAGCAGGTGCGACAATGATTGGTCCCGATGTCTGTTACCTCCCCCAATATTTCGCCCTGTTACCTCCACTCAAGATCTCTCCAGCTCCCTGTCAGCCCGATACCTAGTAGATTCTGCCTGCAGTTCAGCCTCTTGTATAGCAACCTCAGCCTGCACACTAGCCTGTCTCTCGGCAGCCTCAACCTGAACTCTAACCTGTCTTTCGGTGGCCTCAACCTTGGCCCTAGACTGTCTTTCGGTGGCCTCAACCTTGGCCATATCAAGCCGAAACAACAAATCTGGAGTCAACCCTTGAGGAGGAGAAGGTGCATTTAATGGAGAGGGTCCCTGTGATTGAATTCCACGCTGCCATTGACCATCACCTTGGGGGTATGTACTAAATTCAGGCACCCTGACGTTTGATACGGGGGTAGAGTGGAGGGGGGGCTGGGGACCGGCACCCCCAGTCGCCTCTCCACCCTGGTCTCTCCCTTCTAAACCCAATATCAAAGTCCTCAGCTGATCTTTCCTCATGCCACTTAAACCCTGGTGACCCTGAAGACCTGCCACACACTTTAATCCATACTCATTCAGCTTCAACACCCTGGCAGCGGTAACGGGCACCTCTAAAAATCTTCTAGCACCCTCCTCGCTATCGACTAGCCACTCCACAGGTCTTTCTCCCTCCGAGCCCGTATCGTGACCTGACCCATCACTGTGTTCTGATGTATTAGACATGTTTGTGTACTGCAGTAATTATCACGGTTATAGAATGTGCCTTATCTCCTATGCAAGTATGTATATACTAATGTTATTTAAAGACTTTAATGTGTTATATTGGTTGCTCCAAAAAAAATCTCTATGTCCACTGAATTCCTCTAATCATAAGGAATCTCAAAACAAATGACCACTATATTCCTCTGTTAAGTAAATCCTATGCAAGGTCGCCATTTGTTACGTCCTGGGATATATAAACACTGGGCTCTTTCTATTGGACTAGGTATGCGGCAACAAGCAACAACGGAAAACGCTAGATCCAACCCTATCTATAATCCCAGGCAACAAACCACCCTAAACCGTCAAGAGTCCTGCCTGGTCAACGAGGTATCCTATGACTCGGTTACAGGGTGCACGCACTATAGACTGCTGATTGTCAAGCAGGCTATATAAAATATCACACAATTAAGTTGACTTAAAGCTTCAAGGAAAAGATAGATAACGGAATTAAATTGCAGAAACAATTTAATAACAAACTAGAAGAAAGTACATTTAACGTTACGTTAATTAATACAACTAATCACCCCTGCGTGAAAGAAGGTGAAAGCAAACAGTCCTCAAAACATCGTACAGGTAGACAAGATGCGGGTTTCTAAACTGCATGCGGCTACTGTAGGATCTGATGCTTAGCAAAGAAAGTACGTTAGGGATTTAGAGAACTCTTAACTCATAAGCAGGAATAAATACTAGTGATAGGCCATACAGTGTATAATGGCATAGGTATAATTAAATAAAGGTAGCAACTCGCAACATAACCACATACAGGCGTGCTTCTCACTCTTAGTCAGGCAAGCCTGCTCGGACAGAGTCTCTAAGCCACACCCTGACTCACAATGCTCACAAAAACGGTAAACTGTGGCACAATAACAAGCATACAGATGGTAAACCCCTAGCTGTTAATCTGCCAGGTGGCAGAGGTCTAGCCGGAAGGATATAGGCTTCGGATACCCGGGCTGAGCCACCTGCTCTAGCCTAGGGACGTTCCCAAGTCTGTGCGCCAAATTACTCTAATTGAAAGGGTGCTCTCTTGAGAGACTCAGATCGCAAGTATCTGACTCTCTCCTGGCGACCCTAAAACAAAAGCAAGACGTGCTAGCGCAGTGCTGAGTGGACTAGGCAAGGGCCCTCACACAACACAACACTAGACACACAGGGACACAGACAAGAAAATGCCCCCAGACTCCCACGGGTATCCTAGTAAAGTCGTGCGGATCCACAGGACTCGCACCAGCAGACTTTACTTAAAGGATCGCAAAAAGCCTCCCCTCCGGTCTAGCCCCTGCTAACCTGACACAAGAACACACTAGCAAGCATGAAACCACCAAATATGAGACAACAAAAAGCTTCCTAGGTCTCATTAACAATTACATCTCTGCATAAGGCCCTAAATCCTATCTAGTTATCTGAGAGCTCGTCGTTAATACAATAATAGATATAAGGTCTATCAAGGGGATGGGATAATTAAATAGATTGGTGAAGTAGTGGAAAGAAGGTATACAAAGTAAGAGAGAACGTTTCTAAGTGGGGTTGAGAGGGATAGATATCAAGGGGGTCCGAAGGGTACGACAGTGAGGTGAGCTCTGAGTCTTGAATCTGTCTGGACCCCACCCTAGGCATGCAAAATACATCCCATGCTTGGCAACACTCAACACAGTTGCCGGGTCAAAATCCTCTACCCCGTGCGTGAGTCGAAACTAAGCCTAACGTTGCAATCAAATGCACGTGGCAACATCAGGCTCGTCCCAAGCTAGACTCTCCGCGCGAAGCAACGTCCCCCAGCCGGTCTCTCTCTCCCGCTCGTCTCCTCCCACTCTCACTAGACTTACATCTTATATATTATAATGAAACAGTTAACTATCGAGAATAAAATATACTAAGATGCGTTGGTTAAGAATAAGGGCAGCTTCAAGCTGTGAAATAACATAAGAATATCCCAGACATTAGTTACGTTGTCGTAGGATATATACTAAGGAAAAGCCGGCCGGCCGGCTGCCGCCAGCCGGTTTCTAAACGGCTGGGCAGCCGACGCGCGCGCATGCCCACACGTGGCTACTATGCAGAAGCGTCACAGGCGCTCGAACAATATTAGCACAGTTTGGAATTATTAAATGAATATTTTTGGTAGCTCGCACAACTCGAACACCACAAATGGGGACCCTACTGTATATGTATATACTGTATATTCTTTAACTGTCTTCGTGGTGCAATGCATAGAGTGCTTATTTTCGGTGTGAGTGTCCTGGGTTCGAATCTCCGGACTGCCACATGTGATTGTCAATTTCATTAATCGATTTTAGAGGTAGAGTTGGTTGGTGGAGAGTACATAATAATATATTCTGGTTCAGGAGTAACTTATAAAGAGGCCTTCCTTAGTGGTTAAGTGCCCCATTAGTTGTTCTTTCCATTCACCTATACATAGCCACCGATAGTGCAGTTGGAGTGAATGTACATGCTTAGATGGTATGCAGTATTCGAAACTGCATAATAAATCGTAGGCTTGTACATCATTCTTTAACTGTCTTCGTGGTGCAATGCATAGAGTGCTTATTTTCGGTGTGAGTGTCCTGGGTTCGAATCCCCGGACTGCCACATGTGATTGTCAATTTCATTAATCGATTTTAGAGGTAGAGTTGGTTGGTGGAGAGTACATAATAATATATATATATATATATATATATATATATATATATATATATTCAGGTATATATATATATATATATATATATATGTATATATACTGGATATATACTGCATATATATATATATATGCAAAGAAAAAGGGCGGTAATAAAACCCCGCGATCAACCAAATGGAAAATAAATACAGAAAAGAGATACATAGTGCAGAGATATGTAGTGCAGAGATACATAGTGCAGAGATACATAGTGCAGAGATACATAGTGCAGAGATACATAGTGCAGAGATACATAGTGCAGAGATACATAGTGCAGAGATACATAGTGCAGAGAAACAAACTTTGTGGGCCCAATATAAATGGTCTGTGGCTCAAGATATAGTTTGTGGGCCCAATATAAATGGTCTGTGGCTCAAGATATAGTTTGTGGGCCCAATATAAATGGTCTGTGGCTCAAGATATAGTTTGTGGGCCCAATATAAATGGTCTGTGGCTCAAGATATAGTTTGTGGGCCCAATATAAATGGTCTGTGGCTCAAGATATAGTTTGTGGGCCCAATATAAATGGTCTGTGGCTCAAGATATAGTTTGTGGGCCCAATATAAATGGTCTGTGGCTCAAGATATAGTTTATGGGCCCAATATAAATGGTCTGTGGCTCAAGATATAGTTTTAGATATGCTTGATGCCAAATACAAAATGCACATAAAAGACTGAGCTCAAGTATGCTGCGTATTGTTGCGAAAATTAAAAGGTTTGTGGCTCAAGATGTCTTATTAGACGTTCTTTATGCCAAATCAGAAATGCAATTATACAACTAAGCTCAACTTATGCTGGCTGTACATAAACATTTAAAACATTTATTCATGCAAAATGCTTAAATTTAAAAAAAAAAATATGCTGCACTTTGTTGCAGGTAATTACAAATATTTGTGACTCAAGATGTCTTCGTTCTTTATGTAAATTATGATGTTCCTTCCAACAACCAACTATACTCCTAAAATCGATTAATTAAATTTACAAACACATGTGGCAGTCCGTGGATTCGAACCCAGTAAAAGATCGAAGCTCAACTATGCGGAGTCTACTTAAAAAGGATAAACCATTTATTCATGCCATATGCTTAATCATTTATAAAAAAAAAACTGTCAAGAAAATGGACAATATATGTTAAAAATATGCCAATAAGATATTTGCAAAGACAATAGGAAGAAATATGTTCAAATTATGCCAAATGCATTTCTCCACTGTCGTGGATCCTCAGTGGCTAGTGTTTACTATGCGGTGTCTAAGACAGGACTGAGGGACCGAGGCAAAAGTCTCCACTGCTGAGATTTATGGTATACTACTGCCCTCTTTTGTCTTGGAAGGATATTAACCAGATATCCATGCGAGACTCAATGGTTTGAACCCGCGAAGAAATCATTTCTTGAGACAGACATGAGGCGAATTACTTATTTGTTCAACTCTGGTTTAAATTTATTTATGAAATATTGTTCTTTCTCCTTTCTTATTTTCTCATCATCTTTTTTTAATTTATAGAAGGGCATTATTTTGAAAGGTAATTTACTATTTTTGCAGCAAAGAGATATATGTTTGCTTACATACATACATATATACATATTCTGACATACGGAGCCCTGTATGTTAATTTAAGAGTTAGAATTAGAGTTGAAGGAGCCCACTACCCAAACGGTGAAGCAGACTAGCGAACGAGCGAGTGGGCAAACCATCTCGCCCCATACCAGCAAACCACCCTTCACACCTGCGTGCGTCATAGGGGACCCTGCAACCGATGCTATGACGTATGATCGACGCCAGGAGCTGTGAGTGGACCAGGCATATGTTATGAGACTCGAGGAGCTATGATTGGAGCCGGCACCACCCGCCGCCTCCTGATTCGTTCCTACACCATCATTGTTTGGTATATAAGACCCGAGTTGTGGGCATTCAAATCAGTCTCATTTGGAGTTGGGGAAGGTGAACTTGCAGCTGGAGGAAGACGGGGTGAAGTATTATAATGGGATTGTGACTGTCAGTCAGATTATATAAATGTGTGTTAAGTGTGTTCGGTGTAAACACTTATGTTATGTTGGTTAGTGAGATATGTGATTGGGAATTAACGTGAACGCTACTATTATGTGTTTAACTATTTAATTGGGAATTAACGTGAACACTACTATTATGTGTTTACCTATTTGATTGGGAATTAACGTGAACGCTACTATTATGTGTTTAACTATTTGATTGGGAATTAACGTGAACGCTACTATTATGTGTTTAACTATTTGATTGGGAATTAACGTGAACGCTACTATTATGTGTTTAACACCTTACGAGCGGCCTATGCGGTTTATTTATGTGTACCGCCCAGCGGGGTGTTTTTAGCCAAAATAGGGCTGTTTACGTGATCATTTTCATGCCTAAATAAGACCCAGAACGTAAAACAAGTACCTATCCCTGAAAGGGCATAAACAGAGCTTTCGAATGACACCATAACGATCCTTGTATGATAGATAGTTTTCTTGCAATAACCGTGCAACGCGAGTGCAAAAAGCAGGTAATTCGGTACTTTCGGTACATAATTGAGTATGTAGCGAGTGAGAGAGGGAGGAGGGAGCTGAGATTTGTGTCAGTAGGTTCGCCGCGGTGGTCTGGAGCAGACATACGCTCGCTAGTCTCCTGCCACCACTTGTCTCTCTCTCTCAGCCACATTACGTGCTGAAATTGCCACTCGAGTTATGTCGAGCGCCGCCACATAGTCCAGCTTTATTTAACTCGACTTATGTTGCTCGCCGCTAATTAAGGGTTAACTATTTGATTGGGAATTAACGTGAACACTACTATTATGTGTTTAACTATTTGATTGCGAATTAACGTTAACGCTACTATTATGTGTTTAACTATTTGATTGCGAATTAACGTTAACGCTACTATTATGTGCTTAACTATTTTAGTTGCCTAACTTGTGGACTAAAGCAACTCTTTAAGTAATTGGGTTATGATGAAAGTAATACTATTGTTTTATATTAATACTTACGAGTTCTTTCATTTTCTTTGAATTAAGCTTACAGTGCTTAATGGTGCTTAGTACGGTGATGCTATTGTCTCGTATTAGTAATATCGCCTTAGACTAACATGGCTGTGTTAATATTACTTCTAGTGATTTCTTAAGCTGAAGAAAATTCTTTTGCTTCAAAATATTATATTTGCTTTTCATATTATTTGAGTGAGACCTGAATCGAATCTATGAAACGATCCTGTAACTTTATTTACTCATAATCAAACCTCAATGTTACGTGGTTAAGAAATACATTTAACTAATTATTAAATATATATCTAACTTTTTATGTGACTTTGATATTACTCCTGATGATAATAATAATATAATACTATTAACGTAAGACAAGAACCAAGAATAATTACATTAAATATAAATAAAAGGACATAAGAAAACTATCTATTCATTTCAAAGAGGGTAAGAGACAGAAATATTCTTACTTTAATATTTATCTTTCAAGACTTTTTATAAAATTAATAGTCCTTCTTTAGCTATAACTTATTCGGTTCATAACCATAGCCTACTAAGCTTCGGTTAAATAATAATTCTTTATAAATACTACATGACTTTAATTAGTTTCAGTATTTTTCATAATTAAAGAGTATCAGTCAATAAAGGATACTAAGTCCTAAGATCCAAAAGGAAAGGAAGCAACAACAGGAAATTATTTTATTAGATTTTACTTTTGTTTTGCCTTCAGCTGACTGATACCTTAATATATATCTCTGTGCTATCTAGATTCATCAAGTTAACCACTTGAGGATCAAGATACGTAACAGAAGAGTGGCGACCTTGCCAGGATTCGTTTCATACAGTTTCACTCAGTTTCATTAACGTTTCACTACTTAACAATCAAATATTAATCATGCCTCAACTAATTAATAACGAAGATGCTCGAGTTTTCATAGAATCAAAACCCACAGCCCCTGATATTGACTGTCTGTCAAAATCCGAACTGAAGGTGCTTGCCTCACATCTCCAATTAACTGTCTCAAACATGTCCAAAGTAGAGGTGGCTCAGACCATAAAAATCCACCTGTTCCCTGTAGAAGGCGGGGAGGGTGACGGAGCAGTTGGTGGGATCCCGAGTAAACCTAGCCAACTTGATATACAATTGCCACCTGGTTTGACCGGTGATCAAATATTCGAACTAGAACAAGCCAAATTAAAAATAGAACTAGCCAGAATAAATACCGAACAAGCCAGAATAAATGCCAGTGCAACGACCGAACAATGTGAATATCAATATCATACGGCTCAACTAAATGTCAATACAAATGCTCCCGTAATTGCTCCCCCTCTGGGATTAACTATGACTAGTGTCATTCCACCCTTCACTGAGGATAATGTGCAGGATTTCTTTGTTTTGTTTGAGGAAGTTGCTGGAGGTATGAAGTGGACAAGAGATCAATGGCCTTTTATGTTACAAACCGTTTTGACAGGGCAGGCTCGAGCCACGTATTTGTCAGAAGTAGCCGAAGTTAGGCAGGATTATGACAATCTCAAAGAAGCTATCCTAAAAACCTATCAATTGCAGCCTGAGGCTTACAGGCAATCTTTCCGTAAAAACCAGAAGAAAGTAGAAGAAACCCATAAGGTATTTGCCAGGACCATGACTAAAACTTTCAATCATTGGGTCAAGAGTAAGAAAGTCACAAGCTACAACGATCTGAAGGAGTTGGTCCTGTTAGAAAATTTCCTATGGAAAATTGATTCTTCTGTATCCTATCATTTAAAGGGGAAAAAGGTAGATTGTCTTGCTGACGCCGCTGACATGGCTGACACATTCGTGCTCAACAACAAATTTCGTGGAAAGAAGCCCTACGATAATTCTAGTTCTAATTTTAAGTATCCCAATCACAAATCTGACCGACCCAGTCACAAGCCTATAACGTCTTCCCCAGTTAGCCAAAATAGAAATGTTCCCCAAACTAAAAATGCGACTCAGGGCAATGGTAACAGAGGTGGGCCCCAAATAAATAGTAATGCTCAAAGAGGGAACGTTCCCGTATCCCCTAAAGTATGTACTTTTTGTGGCATGAGAGGCCACCTAGCTTATCAGTGCTGGGCCAAGGAAAAAACTGAGAGATCGGGGCAGACAGTTGCCGCCGTATCTCAAATTCCATGTGTGCCTTTAATGCAGGGCTCCCGACAGAAGGAGTACCTAGCACCAAATGTTCCTTTAATGCAGGACTCCCGACAGAAGGAGTACCTAGCACCAAAAGTTCCTTTAATGCAGGACTCTCGACAGAAGGAGTACCTAGCAGCTAACGTAAATCATCTAGACAGGGGTGTAGTAGCATGTGTGGTGCAACCCACTAGGGTTAAGCCAATAATAATTTCACCATCAGTGCAGGACAGTTACCGTCCCTTTATTTCATCTGGCAACGTGAGATTAAATGGTTGCATGCATGAGGTAAAAATTCTGAGAGACACAGGTTCTACTAGCACCCTCATGGTGAATCCTTACACTGAGTGCCCACCTGGCGAACCAGTTGTAATGAGAGGTGCTGGGGGCCAGTTTTATGCATACTTGGTAAAAGGCGAAATTGAATGTGAGTTACTACAGGGTGAGGCCACCATAGCTTTGTGTAGGTCCCAAGATATCCCTGTGCCTGGGGTAACACTCCTTTTGGGGAATGATGTAGCAGGTGAGAAGGTCCGACCAGACCCCATTTTGTCACTTTCCCCTGTTAACGAGCCACTAACCGGTGAGCTCGACAAGGAGTTGCCAACTGTTTTCCCTGTGTGTGCTGACAAACGTTCAATGTCTCAAGTAGCAGTTCCCTCAGACAGAAATATACCGAATGTAAGAGTTGATGAAAGGGATGATGAGAGTGTGAATGATGCTCCAACTGTGCCTGATGATGTGACTGAGTTGGATTTATCTGACACCTTTATGGCTCATCTTGACCCTAACGATGACCATGAAACCCCTCCAAATTGTCCTAGTGGCCTGGTAGAGCTACAGAGAGATGATCGTGAATGCAAGGAGTTAGCTGCCAGGTCCGTGAGTGAAGAGGAATGTGAGAAGGAGGGTGGTGAATGTTTCTACCTCAAAGGAGGAGTATTGTGGCGAAGATGGAGACCGCCACACAGACCAATCGATGACGGGGCTTGGGACGTCCATCAAGTAGTAGTCCCCAAACCTTGTCGTAAAGATATCATGGAAATGGCACATTGTATACCATTGGCAGGACAGCTAGGTGTGAGAAAAACTCTAGACAGAATCAGATCCCACTTTTACTGGCCAGGAATGCGTGCAGATGTAGTGGAGTGTTGTAGAGTGTGTCACACTTGCCAGATGACAGGAAAACTCAATCAGAAGGTGCCTGTACATCCTCTGGTGCCCTTGCCCGTTTTCGAGAATCCTTTTACTCGGGTGGTAGTGGACATTGTAGGCCCATTGCCTAAGACTTCCCAAGGTAACATTTATTTATTAACTATCATGGACATGGCAACTCGCTACCCAGAGGCTATACCCTTAAGGACTACCTCTGCTCCAACTGTAATCAAGGAACTGCTCAAATTCTTCACCAGAATGGGTTTCCCCCATGAGGTGCAAAGTGATCAAGGAACTAATTTTACCTCTAACATTTTCCAGCAGTCCCTGAAGGAGTTGGGTATCGAGCATGTAAAGTCTAGCACCTACCACCCAGAGAGTCAAGGGGTTCTCGAACGATATCATCAGACATTAAAGGGAATGTTACGTAAGTATTGTACAGAGACCGGAGTTGAGTGGGATAAGGGGGTACCTTTTCTTTTATTTGCTACTCGTGAGGTTCCAACTGAATCCTTGGGTTTTTCCCCTAATGAGCTAGTTTTCGGTCACCAGGTAAGAGGTCCTTTGCAACTATTGCAGGATAGCCTAGTTGGCCAGGAGGGGAACCAAAACCTCCTCAAGTATGTTTCAGATTTCAAAACCCGGCTGAGATCCTCATGTGAGTTTGCCGCTCAAAACTTGACCGTGGCTAAAAGCTCCATGAATAAATGGTATGACAGAAAAGCCCGTGAGAGGGAGTTTAAGCCCGGTGATGAGGTTTTGGTCCTGCTCCCCCTTTTTGGCCAACCATTATCTGCCAAGTTCAGGGGCCCATATAAGATCATTCGGAGGGTGAGCATTACCGATTATCTAGTAACTACCCCAGACAGGAGAAAGCCCACGCAAGTATTCCATATAAATATGTTGAAGCCCTACCATAGGTCCCCTGTTTCCTCTCCTCCAGATTCTCCCACTGTGGCAGTGAATGTCAGGACCTGTGAGCAGCCTGGTGCGGACAAAGTCTTCAGTTCTCTTATTGACCCGCAACAGACTGTTCCAGAGCTTGAAGGTATCCATGCAGACTTTGACTTGTCATGTAGCCTATCCAACTTTCAGTATAATTCAGTGGCTTTGAGGGAATTACCATCTAAACTATGTCATCTTCCCTCTGATCAAGCGAACCAACTAATCTCTGTTTTATCTCAGTCTCCCAATGTGTTCCGTGATACTCCAGGGCTCACTTCTTTGGCCGTGCACGACATCGACGTAGGGGATGCAACTCCCATTAAACTATCCCCCTACCGTGTCTCGCCACAACGCAGGAGTATACTGCAGGTCGAGCTTGACTTAATTTTTTCAAACCAGCTGATCACAAGGGCCTTAAGCCAGTGGAGTAGTCCGGTCATACTTGTGCCGAAGCCAGACGGGAGCCATGGGTTTTGTAGGGACTATAGGCAAGTCAATGCTGTCACAAAGAACGATACCTACCCACTGCCACGGATCAAAGATTGCATTTACCAGTTTGGCCTCATACAGCAGTAAGTTTAATTTAATGAGAGGATTTTGGCAATTAGCTCTCCCTTGTAGCGAGGTAAATATCATGCTTTTGTAGTGCGCTTTTAAGCCTTCAGCTGTGAGACGCCTTGCAGTTCGAATAACGCTCCAGCTACGTTCCGGCTATGTTCTGATGTGGTACCTGGAGACGTTGCCTACTTTGGGTGTTATCCTTATTAT
The DNA here is from genome assembly GCA_032716605.1 of Paralithodes platypus. Lineage (NCBI taxonomy): Eukaryota > Metazoa > Arthropoda > Malacostraca > Decapoda > Lithodidae > Paralithodes > Paralithodes platypus. Next base: position 28,639,347 of record CM064483.1, on the reverse strand, counting down.
ATCCTCATTATAATCTTGCTGTTGCCAATCTGGTGGTGAATCTATTTATGTGTTATGTTTAATATTATGTACTATACTCCTTAAACTCTTTTCTAGGGGGGAGGTCTGACATACGGAGCCCTGTATGTTAATTTAAGAGTTAGAATTAGAGTTGAAGGAGCCCACTACCCAAACGGTGAAGCAGACTAGCGAACGAGCGAGTGGGCAAACCATCTCGCCCCATACCAGCAAACCACCCTTCACACCTGCGTGCGTCATAGGGGACCCTGCAACCGATGCTATGACGTATGATCGACGCCAGGAGCTGTGAGTGGACCAGGCATATGTTATGAGACTCGAGGAGCTATGATTGGAGCCGGCACCACCCGCCGCCTCCTGATTCGTTCCTACACCATCATTGTTTGGTATATAAGACCCGAGTTGTGGGCATTCAAATCAGTCTCATTTGGAGTTGGGGAAGGTGAACTTGCAGCTGGAGGAAGACGGGGTGAAGTATTATAATGGGATTGTGACTGTCAGTCAGATTATATAAATGTGTGTTAAGTGTGTTCGGTGTAAACACTTATGTTATGTTGGTTAGTGAGATATGTGATTGGGAATTAACGTGAACGCTACTATTATGTGTTTAACTATTTAATTGGGAATTAACGTGAACACTACTATTATGTGTTTAACTATTTGATTGGGAATTAACGTGAACGCTACTATTATGTGTTTAACTATTTGATTGGGAATTAACGTGAACGCTACTATTATGTGTTTAACTATTTGATTGGGAATTAACGTGAACACTACTATTATGTGTTTAACTATTTGATTGGGAATTAACGTGAACACTACTATTATGTGTTTAACTATTTGATTGCGAATTAACGTTAACGCTACTATTATGTGTTTAACTATTTGATTGCGAATTAACGTTAACGCTACTATTATGTGCTTAACTATTTTAGTTGCCTAACTTGTGGACTAAAGCAACTCTTTAAGTAATTGGGTTATGATGAAAGTAATACTATTGTTTTATATTAATACTTACGAGTTCTTTCATTTTCTTTGAATTAAGCTTACAGTGCTTAATGGTGCTTAGTACGGTGATGCTATTGTCTCGTATTAGTAATATCGCCTTAGACTAACATGGCTGTGTTAATATTACTTCTAGTGATTTCTTAAGCTGAAGAAAATTCTTTTGCTTCAAAATATTATATTTTGCTTTTCATATTATTTGAGTGAGACCTGAATCGAATCTATGAAACGATCCTGTAACTTTATTTACTCATAATCAAACCTCAATGTTACGTGGTTAAGAAATACATTTAACTAATTATTAAATATATATCTAACTTTTTTATGAGACTTTGATATTACTCCTGATGATAATAATAATATAATACTATTAACGTAAGACAAGAACCAAGAATAATTACATTAAATATAAATAAAAGGACATAAGAAAACTATCTATTCATTTCAAAGAGGGTAAGAGACAGAAATATTCTTACTTTAATATTTATCTTTCAAGACTTTTTATAAAATTAATAGTCCTTCTTTAGCTATAACTTATTCGGTTCATAACCATAGCCTACTAAGCTTCGGTTAAATAATAATTCTTTATAAATACTACATGACTTTAATTAGTTTCAGTATTTTTCATAATTAAAGAGTATCAGTCAATAAAGGATACTAAGTCCTAAGATCCAAAAGGAAAGGAAGCAACAACAGGAAATTATTTTATTAGATTTTACTTTTGTTTTGCCTTCAGCTGACTGATACCTTAATATATATCTCTGTGCTATCTAGATTCATCAAGTTAACCACTTGAGGATCAAGATACGTAACAATATATATATATATATATATATACAGTACATACAGTATATATATATATATATATATATATATATATATATATATATATATATATATAGATATATGAATATAAAGAGAGAGAGAGAGAGACAGACAGACAGACAGACAGAGAGATAATATATATTTTAATATAGTTTGGTTCGCTGCTCAAATCTGTGGGAACCAAATTATGATGGTAGTTGAACAAGGAACCATTCTGTGCTAAATATATATTGCGTTGCCTTGAGCATGTGGGGTGATGAATTAAAACTGCTCTGCCGTTCCTAGATATTGTCAAATTTAGTATACCTAGTAACCATGGCAATGCCAGTATCACACACAAGTTTTTCCCACACACTTGATCATCAACATTGGTGTGGCAGTTTATGAGGTCAACTTTAAAACAAATTGTCACCTCAGGTAAGGTATCTATCTATCTATCTATTGTCCGACGCTTAACTTCCGTTGAGTGTAGCCATACACAAAACGTCACAAGTGGACCTATTCCCCACAAGGACAATCCGTGCCAGTTTATGAAGGACTTACAGGACTGAACACTCAACTTAAGGACCATCTGACTCAGAGGCCTACTATGTATGTTTAGCACATTTTCTACAGGGGTGGCCGGATAGTTCACCCACCAACCTGCTTATCCCTTTGGTATGCAGTAAGGATATATTTAAGGTTGAGTTCCCTAGATGGGTTGCCGACCAAGGCTGATGATTCCCATCAACCATGATTTGTATAAGGTCTCCCCTAGATGGGTTGCTGACCAAGGCTGACGAGTCCCATCCATCCAGATTTGTATAAGGTTTACTCCCCTAGACAGATATCCGACCAAGTCTCAGGAGTCCCATCCAACCGATATCTTTACTTTTAGTTAAATAACTCTGTAAAAAGATTATATAATTATATATATATATATTTTTTTTTTTATGAAATAAAATTATGACTGACTGACTGACTATCTATCTGTCTGTCTATCTATTTGTCTATCTACTGTATCTTAAATAACTCCGTAAAAAGTGTGTATACAGTATATACCGGGTATATATATCTTTTTATGAAATAAAATTATGACTGACTGACTGACTATCTATGTATCTTTCTATCTATCTATCTATCTATCTATTTGTCTATCTATCTATCTATATATTTATCTATCTATCTATCTATCTATCTATCTATTTAGATTTTCCCCTCTTAGACACAGACACACACACACCACGTCCCTTTGATTCTGTGCGTGTGTGTGTACAAAGGAGTACAACAGAAAACAAGCAACAACAGATATATTGATCTTTACGAGGTTGTTTGTAGCTAAACTACCGACCCTATGTGATAACAGGAAAGGATAGTACAGTGTAAAGTGGTGTTATTTGTTTGTAAACACAGTTAATCGGGCGTTAACTCCTTGAGTACCAGCGACGCACGTTATGTGTCGCATATGTATGTAACGCTAAACCCCAGCAACGCAATGGTTGCGTCCGCCTTAATTACTCTTGTCTTATGGCACTTAAGCAAGTGTCACACTATGACGATTTTAGTGCCGACTCTCCACGACTTAAGGAGTGGCGATACAAGGGGGAGACTACTGCCGAGTATCGTGGGTGATAGAGGGGCGGGACGCCCACGGCGGGCAGTATGGACGGGCATGCCTCCTAACGGCAACTGGAAGGGGTCGAGAGGCAACCATGCAAGACCCAAGGAAGATAAAACATGTGCCCTACCATGCAAACTGGTTGGCGACAATGCTCCTGACGAGGGGCGCCTATAGGAGGTAGGGCGGCGCCGATAGATACTACGGCGGCGATGGACAGCCACCCTGTCACACTGGACCCCTACTCCGTCACACTTGATCCCGACCGAGGCAAACCGGTCCGTCGGAGGCGACGTGTGTGTGTGGGGGGAGGGGGGGGAGTTAAGCTTGAGATCTAGGGAGGAAACTAAAAACTTAATAAAAAGATCCATAAATGAGCAAACAAATGCACCCATCTCCCCTTAATTAAGTGTTATTTGTTTTTAGTATTTGGTAAAACAAGGCCATCTATAGTTAACCCTTTCAGTACCGGTGACGTCTTTCTCGTTATAGTCTGGCAACTATTAGGTTATTGTATTATGCTTACAAAGGGCCTGTAGCAATCACAAGACCTCCATTGCTCTCATTTATCTCTCTTAACTCCCACAGACCGTTCTTAAGCTGCATAAAATCGTCTAAGTAAAGCAGAATTATGGCAAAACAGACGCCACCGCTATTGAAAGGGTTTATAGATAGTCACTCGTTGATGGGATCGGATTAAGGGGGCAGTGGTGATTTTTGGGTCTATATATTTATATATTAATTTATTTTTTAGTTTCCTCGCTAGACCTCCATCAAGGTTAAACAAAAAAAAAACCCAAAACCATCTACCAAACGATGTCCCGTGCGACGTTGCCAGGTCGCGGACTCACGGTATGCCCTCCCCCTATGACGGCGCCTGGGCGTTACCGGGTCGCTGCCTGAAGGCGACCTACCTTATAAGCGGCGTCTGACGCAGACAGGCTGGCGCCCTTGTAACGTATGACGCATACCGGACGACGCCCAACGCCGCCAGCCTACCGTCCCCGTGCCGTCAATTTACTAGCCGCCGACTCAACTCATGAGAGTTGTGCATGTCGAACTTTTCCTGAGGCCCCTGATGACCTCTCCCGACGGCTCTCTTGAGTAGGCGCCCACCCACGTCGCGCGGCGATATAGGCAAAGACCTGCTCCCGACCCTTAAGTCGTGGAGCGTCGGCACTTAAATCGGTATAGTGTGACACCTGCTTTAGAGAGTTCAGATTTTTATGGAAACTACCTTACGATCCCACGGAACAATACCGATGATTGGCAACCCTCCTAGTCCAGCCGCGTGTGTGTGGGCGCGCGCGGGAGCGATTTTCCAGTATATTGCCTACCCATCACTCCATGTTGATTGTGACTTTCCGCCGCCCCCCTGGACCTCTAAATGACCTAGGGGAGCAGTTTTGTGTTGTTTTCCCTACATTACTAACCCATTCCATGTGTTTATAGGAAAACAAAATGACAAGTGGCTGGTCCTGGAGTGTACATTTATATTAAATTGCATGGGGTCCACCAGGTTAGGAGTGAGATATTTATTTAGAGGATTTTTGAAAGTTTAAACAGTAACACACTGAATGACATTATTAGGTAGTCCAATCCATAAGTTTGAACAGTAACACACTGAATGACATTATTAGGTAGTCCAATCCATAAGTTTACCACTCGATTAAAAAAGAAATGTTTCACCTCATGTGAGTAAAAAGGCTTTCCAATTATCTTACAACTATTTCCTCTGGTGTAATTTGAGAGATCAATTGTGAAGTATTTGTTGACATCCATATTGTCAATCCCTAAATAATTTTAAACAATTGAATAAGGTCCCCTCTTAGCCTGCTCTTTGTTAAACTAAAAGAGATTATCTCTTTTAGAAATTGTTCGTATGACTTGTTTCTTAGTCGAGGAATATTTTTTGTTACTCTCTGTTGTATTCTCTCTAGTTTATCTATATCCTTTTGATAATATGGATACCAAAATTGTACACAGTATTCCAGATGAGGGTGAACCAAAGAATGATATAAAGTGATAATAACATTTCCTGATGTGTATTCAGAGGATCTTCAAATGAAGCCAATAATTATGTTTGATTTCCTAACTACTTCGGTACATTGTAGGCTGCGTTTTTACTTACTTGATATTGTTACTCTTAAGTCGGTTTCTTTATCAGTGTTTTTTAGTTTACTACCATTCATTGAGTTGTTTGATTATTCATTCTTGCATCCTATATGTAGTATTTTACATTTATCGGTATTGAAACTCTCATTTGCCTGGTTCGGCCCGAATTCGCGAATTTATTTAAATAATTTTGGATCTATTGAATCTGCAAAGGAGAAACTACTATTTTTGCTATTCTGGTATCGTCTGCAAATGTTGAAATTGTACATGAAAGATCGTCGTCAATGTCGTTGATATAAATTCAGAAAAGAACAGATCCGACCACAGGTCCCTGGGGCACACAACTTGTGACATGTTTCCAGTCCGAGGCTTTACCATTTAATACTACTCGTTGATTATGCCCAATAAGCCAATTCTCAATCCATCTAAGAACGCACCTTTCTATGCCGTGAGCTTTACTTTGTCGAAGCTTTCTGGAAATCAAGGTAGACATTGTCCACGGCTTTAATACTTTCGTCTAACATATTAAAGATGTGAAAACAGTCAAGGAGATTTGTCAAACATGAACGCTTGTTTCGGAAACCATTCTGTGATTCGTTTATTATTTTATTTGCTTCTAAATGGTATATAAGTTTGTCTCTGATAATTGTTTCAAGCAATTTACATATGGTTGTAGTCAAGGTTACAAGTTACAAGGTAGAGATTTTTGTTTTGTTTAAAGATAGGAGTTACATTAGCTAATTTCCATTCATTGGGTACAATGCCACTCTGCATTGTAGTGTTAAATAGTTGTGTTAATGGTTTTGATATCTCGTCTCTTAATTCTTTCAGAACTCTAGGAGAAATAGTGTGTGTGTTTGTGTGTGTGAAAGAATTAATGAGTGAGTGTAGCCCAAACCTTACCTTAGAGCTATTGCACCTACCATTAGAGGAGAGCAATGGACATACCTTCGGAATGGAAGAGAACAGCATTAGATATAGCAGTAGCCTACTGTATAATTATTATAAAATTATAAAAAAAATCCCAAACTCCTCTATCTTCCTCTTCTCTCTCTCTCTCTCTCAAACACACTGGCATGTGTACATAATTATTTTACCACGCCTTTTGATCTCAAACACACACACACACACACACACACTTACTTCCCTTCGCCCCTCCTAGCACATTGACACACTTCTCTCTTTCCCCCACCCCACCCCTCTCTCTCTCTCTCTCTTACTCACACACACACACTGACACAGTCACACCCTGATCACCCGCCTTTAAGACCACATGCTGAGCTCTCTTTATTCTCTCTCTCTCTCTCTCTCTCTCTCTCTCTCTCTCTCTCTCTCTCTGAATAGGTCACAACAATACAGTGTAAGTCTTCCACGTACAATACATATGTACCGTACTCTACTTGGGGAACTCTTGCGCTGCATTCTTAAACAATTATTTCCTTTCGCAGCGCTGCTAATGGATGAAATAACTTACAAATTAGGGAACTTTTATATATGTTTATGCTAATCCCTGTACTCTCTGTAAACAACGCTCATTCCCACAGTATTCGTTTGGTATCAGGCGCTGCGAAGGGAAACAATTGTTTAAGGGGGGTCACCGGCTTTTTTTCTCTTTCTTTCCTTTTCTCTCTTTCTCTGGCTTGTATCCATTCGTGCCCATTCAGCCAACTGTTTAAAGACGTTAATTCCCGTCCAGGTGTCGATTTCTTCCTGGCGAGCGATAGCGAACCAGAATTGTATGGAGAAATCCGGCTTAGCCGGAGACATTTTTCTATCGAAAAATGTACAAATTTAGTTTGCTGTCAAAACAAAAATAAATATATGCTGCCTCGCTACCGCTCGCCAGGAAAATATTGACACCTGGATGGGGGTAAAAGTCTTAAAACAGTAGGCTGAATGGGGCCAAATGGATAGAAGCCAAAGAGAGAGGGACAGAAAGCGAAAAAAAGCGAGGTGGGCTCCCTTAAGAACCCAAGCATATAACTTCAGAGGTTGTAATAAGGGGCTTAATTGACTACTTTCGAATTTTGTTCTATATGGAAGTTGGAGCTGCAGACAACTATATTTCATAGAATTACCAGCTAAAATACGGTCATAGTACATTTACAAATACATAAAACCTAAGAATCATTATTTCTATCCATCGGAAATTGATAAGTAGCAGAAACACCAGGTAATATACGGTCGTAATATACGGTCGTAATATACGGTCGTAATATACGGTCGTAATACATTTACAAACACATAAATCCCAATTGAACGTATCTTTCCTCCATCAGAAACATGCATTATTATTGCATTTCTGTTTACCCCCTTGTGGATTATGCCGGGTTTTGACGGTGTATGCTGGCTACTATTAGACGATTATGTATAGCTTTGAAAGGATCTGTGAGAATCAAAAGGGTAAAGACTATCTCAAATGGATAAAGACTATCTCAATTAACCCTTTGACTTACTAATCGGAATAAAAACGTCTAATATTAGTCAGAAACAGAAATGAAACGCGCCATCATATCTTGAATGGGTTAATAGCGATGTTTACGGCTCCAACTTCCTTATATACTGAAACCTGCAAGTGGTCTATTGTGTTTTTGGTAAATATCGGTATTGTTGTCTTGTCCTATCCTTCCCCCCTCTCGTTTATCCCCAGTTGTATCAGTATTCTCTTTTGTATTTGTTGTCTCCACCTATTCTTTCCCCGCTGTTTACTTTGTATTTGTGTAATAGTGTGTGTTATTGTATCATGTATCTATCTATTATTGTTGTAATATGTATTTAGTACTATTGTAATCTATTTTTTATAATAATGCATTATTTTCATTACTGTTTTCTGCATAATAAGTGGTTAAGGGGGAGGGGGGGGGGGAGTAATGTACTCCCTAAACCTCTATAAAGCTTAAAAACACCCCAGCAAAAGGCCAGTTCCTCTTAAATTACAGGCATGCTATCGGTCGCCAGGAAAAAAAAAGACACCCAAATGGCACGAATGGTCTTAAAATTGGCAAAACAAATGAGGCGAACGTCTTAAAATCACTAAACTAATGGGGCTAAACATGAAGGAGAACGGAGTCCTTAGAAAACAAAAACCTCCCCATGTAAGTTCTCAGAATGAAACGAGGGTGGCGTTACTGGTGCTTCCGACTGTATTTCTATATGTAGAGAGAGAGGAGAGGGAGGAAAGAGCCTTCTACATTGCTATCCTCTTCGTCCACTTTCCTTTATATCAATTTGCTATGTGTTCAAGAAGTAATGGCAAGTACCGATTTCCACTCTGGGACCCTAAGTTCAGAACTGGTCATTGTAGCTATGTAATTTGTGTAATTTACTCTCTTTCAGTGTCTTTTTGTATTTATGTGTAACTATACGCATCTATGCAATTCTATGTAATTATCTACGTCATTATATATGTGTCAAGGTATCTGTAATGCTATGTAATTTTCTATGTAATTCTATATACAGTATGTCAAGGTATCTGTAATTCTATTTATTTACGTATACAATTTTATGTATTACACTACATTTGTGTAATTCTGTATACAATTCTATAAATGTCAGTTTATCCGCTAGTTCTATATAATTATGTATGTAATTTTATGTATGTCAGTTTATCTGTGAAATTCTATGTAACTCAGAATATCTCTGTAATTCAGTGTTACGCTAAGTGTATTTATCACAATTTATATAACTCAATCTCGGAGTATTTATGCAAATATATGTAACCCTCCCAGTGTATGTAACTATATGTACCACACTCAATCTCTCTCTCTCTCTCTCTCTACTTCCGTGACGGTGTTCACTTGAGCGTTAGCGGTAAAATTAAACTTGGTGATTTCCTATATCACCATCTTTACAGCTTGCTTAGGGCAAGCAAACATGTTGAAAGCATCCCCCAGCAGGAAAAGTGCAAACCCTCACCAGCAGTTGATCTCAAACTTCCAAAAAGAATTCCCACATAAGAAGGAGCAAGAATACCTCTTAACAGTGCTCAGTAGATTGAGAGACGACCCGCAACTCCTTCTAGACTTTACACCTCCGTTGCCAATATTTGAACCACTAGGTACTGGTTCTTCTAACTCAGGTGAGGATTCACCACATATAGGGAACTGCAACACCTTTGATAGTCTACGGGAAAATAGTGTGCAAGAAAATGCATTACCCCCAGAGACCCCTTGCTCTTCGGGAAACAGGGTAAACTAGGGGGTTCAAAGTAAAACCTGTATCCCTTTAAGTATAATATTATCTAATGCCAGGTAAATTAGGAATAAATTATCCAAACTCTGGGCATTGTTATCGACAGAATGCTTCGATGTAGTGGCTATCACTGAATCCTGGATTCACAGAGATTATGTTGGGGAATTTGAAATACCTGGATATAGAATGTTCCACAAAGACCGAACCATGCAGGAAGGGGGCGGAATTATTTTGTACAGTGGAGATTTTCTAAATCCAATTGACTGCAAGATAATGTCAGAACATGAACTGCTTGGAGTTGACCTCAATCTAGGTAATTCTATCTATAGACTTGTTCTGGTGTACAGGCCTCCACATCAAAATGTTGAAAAGGATGAACTTTTGTACACAAGACTGAGTTATGATATTGAGGGTAAAACCAGCTTGATCTTAGGTGACTTCAACTGTCTAGTAAACTGAGAAGCAAGAACTGCCGATATGGAAGGTAGGCATCTTGTGAACTTTTCTAATGATAACTTTCTGACTCAGTGGGTGAACGAGCCAAATAGAGGTAACAATATACTAGATATTGTGTTTACCACTGAAGAAGAAAGTGTGACCAGCTTATCTGTTGGGTAATTAATCGGAGGTAATGACCACAATCTAGTTAAGTTCTCTCTTTGCACCTTTAGCAGCAGACCAACCAGTCCTCATAGTGCAAAACTAGATATAAATTATGCAAATTTGGAAAGCCTTCGGGGAAGCTCATCCCAGATCAGACTTGAGGGTGAGGATATTAATGCAATTTGGTGCTCATTCAAAGAGGAGCAAATGGATGGACAAGCTCAGCTGTTATTGAATAGAAGAAAGATTGGGAGTATTGTTTCACTCCTGGGTTGGAGAGTTGCACAGAGTAGGGGTACAATTGTGTTGCAAACGGGTACTACGTAAACTATTAGTCTATTGAACGTGTTCTCCAGATGACATAAAGCTGGGAATGAATATCAAATACCTTAAAGTGGTTGAACAGCTTAGGATAGACCTCAACAAACTGGGTGAATGGTCGGAGACATGGCAGACGCCTCTAAACTTGGAAAAGTGCAAGGTAATGCATATCGGCCAAGCAAATCCCAATTCAGGCTATTCACTATTGGGAATGCCTCTGCAAGTGACTGACTTGGAAAAGGATATGGGTGTTCTGATTAGTAGTGACCTAAAGTTTTCCAAGCAGTGCATTGAAATAGAAAAGAAAGCTCAGAATGATTGGGCTATATATAGGAAATTATAGAAATTATAGAAATATGGAAATAGTCCGCACACTTTTATGCTGTTCAATTCTGGTTTTCAGCACTCAGGAAAGATATAAAGCCACTGGAAAGAGTACAAGGTAGGGTTACAAAGCTTATTCCATCGATTAAAAGACTGGGCTATGAGGACCGGTTGAGAGCTCTTGATTTCTTTCCGTTGGAGACACGCAGAGTACGAGGTCAGCTCATTGAAGTTTTTAAAATACTTAATGAGTTTGACAGTGGATTATAGCAATATTTTTAGCCTCTATATGAATACAACACGCAACCATGGCTGGATATTAGAATTAAAAAAACTCGGCACTAATATTTGTGGGAACTTTGTCACACATAAGATCTGTTCTACCTGGAACAAACTTCCCACAGAAGTTGTAAACAGTTCTTCAGTTGAGTAGTTTAAGAAGAGAGTAGATAGTATATTGCACACTCTGTAATAAGTTTACTGCACTAAACAGAGTATCTACTTCCACTTCGAGTATCTCCCCGGAATGGATCACCGAGATACTAACTATTCCTTGTAACTCCTTGTAACTCTCATCCCCTGCCTACCTGTCTGTCTCTCTGTCACTCTCAATCGCTCACTATTTCCAGGCCTCACTCAATTCCCTGTCTTCCCCTCCCTTTCACGCTCCCCCCCCCCTCTCTCTCTCTCTATATATATATATATATATATATATATATATATATATATATATATATATATAATTATATATTAGTGTAGCCAGGGAGGATATTTTCTTTCAGGCAGGTGATATTAAAATAATAGGCACAGTTTGCATTATTGAGTTTTTTATTGATACTCTCAATTTTTCGTACAGTTTTTCTGGTATTTTCAGGAAGTTGGTAAAGGAGGTTTGCAAAGGGTTCCGACGTTTCAATGGGCGCAGCCATCATTATCAAGGAGAAGTGAAGTTAGAAGGTGATAAGTCGAGTTTATATAGATACAAGATCAAGAGAGGGTTTATTGCCCTAGCTGCACGCTGGTTGGCTAACCTAAGACTAGCTCTGGTAGGCTGGCCGGACGCAGGAGTGGGCGGGGCCTCTGCGTCGTTCGTCTGCGTGTGTGGAGGGGGCATTCCTTGGGGCATAATGGGGGGCCTCGCTGTGGAAGGGCGTGCCGAGGGTAGGATCTGGCTGTACGAAAAATTGTACTGTACGAACTGTATGAATGAACTATGAATGAACTGTATGAATTGAACTGTACGAAAAATTGAGAGTATCAATAAAAAACTCAATAATGCAAACTGTGCCTATTATTTTAATCTCACCTGCCTGAAAGAAAAAAAATATATATATATACCGGTATATATATATATATATATATATATATATATATATATATATATATATATATATATATATATATATATATATAATATATATATATATATATATATATATATATATATATATATATATATATAAATATATATATATATATATATACTGTATATATATATATATATATATATACAGTATATATATATATATATATATATATATATATATATATATATATGTATATATATATAATTATATATATATTTATACAGTATATGTATATACATTATACTGTATATATACAGTATATATATATATATATATATAATTATATATATATATATAATTATATATATATATATATATATATATATACTGTATATACAGTAAATATATATATATATATATATATATATATATATATATATATATATATATATATATATATTTATACAGTATATGTATATCTATATATATATACTGTATATATACAGTATATATATATATATATATATATAATAATAATATATATAGCCTATATAATATATATACTGTATATATACAGTATATATATATATATATATATATATATATATATATATATATATATATATATATATATATATATATATTTATACAGTATATATATACATATATACTGTATATATACTGTATATATACAGTATGCAATATATTATTTTCCATTCCTTTCTCTCTCTCACTTACTTCCCATTTTCACCTTCCTTACCACACCCACAAACACACACACATAAACACCAACACCCACATACACACACGTATACCCACCCACACCCACACCCACAGACAAACACACTCAACAAACACTTCAACCAAACAACGAACGTTTCCATCTCAAAAGTACAGTGTCAACAAAATGTGCACAATTTCAGCCAATTAAGGGGGGGGGGGGTTCTCAATTTCCTGCTCCACGATAATTAGTCCCTTTGGTTTTGAAAATTTAAGATATTCACCCCATTAGCTTGGCAATTTAAAGACCTTTCCTGCCATGTAGGTGTCGATATATTCCTGGCGAGCGATAGTGAGCCTGTAATTTTGGAGGAACCGTAAAATATACACATTTATCTCGAAGGTGGGGGAGGGGGGGGGAGGTCCATTTGTTGTGAAGCTTGATGGAGGTTTAGAGAGTTAACTAAAACAAATAATAATACATAAATAATAAATAAATAAACAATAATTTCCCTTTAGAGATATTATATAACTTAACCCTCTTACCCCAGGTATATGTGGGAGAGTTGGTCACCGTAACCACTTGGCCATGAGCGGAGAGAGTTGGTCACCGTAACCACTTGGCCATGAGCGGAGAGAGTTGGTCACCGTAACCACTTGGCCATGAGCGGATCTCCGCTCACGGTGACCAACTCTCCCACATATACCTGGGGTACAAAGGAGTACAAAGGAAATCAAGCAACAACAGGTCTAGTGACCCTTCTAGGCTGCTTGTCCTCCAAAACACTGAGGATCAAGTGTCCAAACAGTGGTTTAGAGTGGGTAAGGGAACATTGGAAAGGGAACTACTGCCCTGGAACTAATGTCCGTGGCAGGATTAGGAAGTTAGTAGGGGACAGATGGGTTAGTAACTGAGGGGGGGATAAAATAAAGTTATTAATTTACAAACGGAGTCAGTTGAGGGTTTGATGCGAGATATTTGTCTAAGCGGAGTTTAAATGAATCAACGGTGCTGCACTCTATAACGTCTCGGGGAAGCCCATTCCACAAGTTGACAACTCGATTGAAGAAGAAATTCTTAGATTCGTGTGAGTTAAAAGATTTACCAATAATTTTGCAACCGTTTCCCCGCGTGTAATTAGATTGGTCGATAGTGAAGTACTTACTACAGTTCATATTGTCGATGCCTTTGATGATTTTGAACACTTGAATTAAGTCACCTCTTAATCTGCGCTGGGTTAAAGGAAATAGATTTAATTCTCTAAGACGCTCTTCGTATGGTTTGTTCTTTAGGCTAGGTATCATTTTGGTAAGCTACGTTGAACTCGTTCTAGCTTGTTTATATCTTTTTGGTAATAAGGGCACCAGGATTGAACGCAGTATTCCAGAAGAGGGCGGACTAAGGAATTGTAAAGGGTTAGGATAACTTCTTTGGATTTATGCTCAAATGACCTGCCTATAAAGCCAATTATTTTGTTTGCCTTCTTAACAACTTCTGAACATTGTTGACTCGGTTTTAGGTTACTCAATATTGTTACTCCCAGATCGGTTTCTCTGTTTACATTCTTAAGCTGAGTGCCATTCATCGAATAGTTTGCTTTCTCATTTAGGTATCCGATATGTAGTACTTTACATTTATCCGCATTGAAACTCATTTGCCAAATTTGGGCCCAACCTGACAATTTATCTAGATTGTGTTGCATATCGTCAACTTGTTCTTTTGAGAGTACGCGCTATTTGCAATGTTTGTATCGTCAGCAAATTTTGAGATTGTACAGGTGAGACCCTCATCTATGTCGTTGATGTAAATTAGAAAGAGAATTGGTCCTAGTACCGATCCCTGGGGTACCCCGCTACTTATATTGGTCCATTTAGATGCCTTCCCGTTTATGACTACTCTTTGCTTTCTGTCGCTGAGCCAATTTGCTATCCATTTCAACACACCGTCTTGTATTCCATGCGCTTTTAGTTTTAGCAATAAACGTTTGTGGGGAACTTTGTCAAAGGCCTTTTGAAAATCAAGGTATATAATATCTACATTACTCTCATCGTAGAGGTTGAGGATATCGTGGAAGAAGTCTAAGAGGTTTGTTAAACAGGAACGTTTTTTACGAAAGCCGTGTTGACTATCTTTAAGTAAGTTATTTGCCTCTAAGTGATTTACGAGTCTGTCTCTTATGACCGTTTCTAGCATTTTACATACAATTGAGGTTAAGCTAATTGGACGATATTTACTGGGTAGGGATTTGCTGCCTCTTTTGAATATCGGTGTTACGTTGGCAAGCTTCCACTGATCAGGCATAGTCCCAGACTGCAAGGATTCATTGAATAACAATGTCAGTGGTTTGGAGAGCTCATCCTTAGATTCCTTTAGAACTCTAGGTGAGATTGTATCAGGTCCAGGCGTTTTATTTACCTTGAGTTTATCTAAACAATTAAATATTTCTCTCTCTGTAACGGTGATATTGCTTAGAACATCTGAATTATCAATCTGAATCGGCGATGGTGTAGGGATATCACTGAGGTCTTCGGTTGTAAAAACTGATGCAAAGAAGGTATTGAGGGTATTACTCATTTGTATTTCGTCTTTGGTGTATTCTCCATTTTCATCGACAAACGGTCCAACAGTTGAAGTAACTACTTTTTCTTTCTGATATAACTATAGAATTCTTTCGGGTTTGTTTTACTTTGATTCGCAACATGTAACTCCAGGGTCTTTTTAGTTTGCTTAATTAACTTTTTGGCTTTGCGTCGTAGCTCTACAAATTTCACCTGTTCTTCGTCATTTTGTGAGGATTTTAATCTATAATTAGCAATTTTTTTAGCAAGCAGACAGTCTGAAATATCATTATTCCACCATTTGGGCTTATCATTATGGCCTGGACGCCGTATTTTCGATGGTATGCAGTCTTGCACTGCCTTAAGGTAAGTGGTTGTGAAACACTCCCAAGATGTATTTATGTCGTTATTGTTAGTCAGAAAGCTCCAGTCAGTTTCTTTAAGCTTTGATTTAAGTTTATGAAAATTTGCTTTCTTGAAATTAGGGACTTTCTCAATGCTGCTATTTGATTTGTTACTAGTAAACTTTAAAGTGAAAGTTATCGTACGATGGTCGCTGTTACTGAATTCATCACCAACATTCAAATTCTCTATTAATTCTTCTTTTGTTGCGAGTACAAGGTCAAGCACATTATTACCACGGGTCGGAGATTGTACAAATTGAAAAAGTGAACTCTCTTGCAAGTTAGCATAGAGGTCGTGTCCAGAGTGTGAAGTAAGAATATCGCCCCATTTAGTCACGGGTAAGTTGAAATCGCCAAGAATTACGGTATCTTGTATATTAGTTATTTCTGCAATTTGTTCATAAATTTCACTGTCAGTTTGCACTGATTGAGCTGGGGGTCTGTATAATAAAGCTAGTGTTATTTTAGTTCCTCGTTTATTATTTAATAGTACGTAAGATATGTCTATATTCGCAATTTGAGGTTTTGACATTAAGACGGGATTAAGACTTTCCTTTATAAAAAACAGAACTCCTCCTCCATTTCTATTGATCCGACTTTTCTCAAACATTGTATAACCAGGAAGCGTATATTCGGCTAAAAAGTCTCTGTCTTCCGTATTTAACCAAGATTCTGTAATGCCAATTATATCATAATGTTCTGTAAACACGATTTCCTCTAGATCTGAAAATTTATTGCGTATGCTACGAGCATTTACATAAAACACCTTAAGAGTATTAGAGTTGGATGTTACTGATTGTGCATTGTCTGAATTTTCAGTTCGTATTTGACTTACACTACCCCCGGATACCCCCGGTTGACCCCGTTTTTTTAACGGAAATCTTTGACTGCATCGTTCAGCAGACGACCAAGACGTGCAGCTCCTACTTCATTGAGATGTACACCATCTCCTGAAAACAAAGATTTATCATAGTAAAAATGATCCCACGTGTCGTGTCGACAAAGCCGATGTCCTCCTCGAGTGAGTGGTGAGGGTGAGGGTGAGGGTGAGTGGGTTCGAATCCTGGTCAGGATACCTCTCTCTCAAACTATCCGACATCATCATCAGATATTATATAACCCCAGGTATCGGGTAACAATGAACATTTCCATTACTCAAACATCCTAATATATATATATATATATATATATATATATGTATATCTATATATATATATATATATATATATATATATATATATATATATATATATATATATATATATATATATATATATATATATAAATAAATACATATATATGTCTGCCAGTCAACCAACACTTCTGTCACCCGATAAACCAACCAATCAATCCCTTTTCCAACCAAACATTTAATTAGCTAACCATGAACACGATATTGTCATCAATTAGAACAATCAACCCATCAATTTCCTTGACCAACAAACCCAATAATTAAATATTATAATCTACCAACAAAAACAAAATTATAACCATCTGAAAAATATTTTAATCAGCCAACTAATCTACAGTAAATATTAACCAGCCAAAGAATCGAACAGTGAAATCCAGTGTTTATCAATAAACTAAACACAATTAGTTAACTGTTATTATAACAAACAACCAACCAACAATCCAGTCTCTTACAAAATAACCCACACATTTTAAAACAATCAATAAAAAGTAACAACCAAAATTCTACTCAGCTAACATAGCTATTAATCGCAATGATAAATCACTTGAACACATTTCTAATTAACATTTGTTATAAGCAACCTGAAAAATCAACAACTAACACAAATAATCAATATTGTCATTGATCACACTTATAGTTGAACCAATCAGTCAAGCAAACACTACTATATCATACCCATTGTAGCTAAGCGGTTCCAATATTGTCATTGATCACACTTATAGTTGAACCAATCAGTCAAGCAAACACTACTATATCATACCCATTGTAGCTAAGCGGTTCCAATATTGTCATTGATCACACTTATAAATGAACCAATCAGTCAAGCAAACACTACTATATCATACCCATTGTAGCTAAGCGGTTCCAATATTGTCATTGATCACACTTAGTTGAACCAATCAGTCAAGCAAACACTACTATATCATACCCATTGTAGCTAAGCGGTTCCAATATTGTCATTGATCACACTTATAAATGAACCAATCAGTCAAGCAAACACTACTATATCATACCCATTGTAGCTAAGCGGTTCCAATATTGTCATTGATCACACTTATAGTTGAACCAATCAGTCAAGCAAACACTACTATATCATACCCATTGTAGCTAAGCGGTTCCAAACTCACCTTAACCCCTTCTGTACCGACGGTGTCTATTTATTTTATTCTTTATATATTTAGACGAATTTGTGCAGTTTTAAAAGGATCTGTGGTAGTTAAAAGGGTTAAGTAAGATAGATCGAAGCTATTAACTGCTGGAAGTCCTTTTTAAACTAAATAACATCGTCTAATAGTAGCCAGAATATAGTTAAAAGGACGTCGCCGATAAATAATAGAAGGGGTTAATCGTTCGATCCCCCGCTGGAACACCATAGGCTTATGGACTTATTTGCAGGGCTTTAGCTACACTGGCGGACATTAGAGGTGCGGTTAACTAGTGCTCCGTGTACATACAGTATGTATAATATGCTAGCAACTGATCAGCAGGATCTGAAGCTGATTACACTGGTTACAGACAAAAATTCCATCCACAACCATTCCAACAGTACAATAATATTCCACATGCACCCCCACACACTATACACACACCGAAGGGCGACATGCTCATCGGGTGGTGAACTCTACAATTGAATAGATAGATAAATACCAATCAACCAGTTGTTTAACAATCAAACAGTATTTAATTAACCAAATAATGTTACAATCAACCATGTAACCAATTGAAGATACGCCAAATTGAAGATACGCCAATCAACCAATGTCTAACTCAACCAATGAACCAGACACAGCTGTGACTGGAAAAGGAATACAATATTGAGGTAGAGTCGTCCATCAATCAACATACATTGTACTCAACCAATCAGCCAATAATCAAACTAATATTGTAACTAACAAATCAATCAACCAACATTGTATTTAACTAATCAACCAATATACTAACAGACCACTCAATCAACCAATATTGTACTGGACCAATCAACCCGGCCCAGCTGTGACGGGGAACGGAACGCTATTGAAGTAGAGTCGCCTCAGCTTTCCCGAAAATAGAAATTCCCTCAAAATACATTTATACAGTTTTGGTTTGACTGCCACCAATACTCTATATTCTCTCTCTCATACTTTATATATATATATATATATATATATATATATATATATATATATATATATATATATATATATATATATATATATATATATATATATATATATATATATATATCTATATAGATATATATATATGTGTATATATATATACAGTATATACAGTATATATATGTATATATATACTGTATATATATATATATATATATATATATATATATTGAGAATATATCACAAATACACGTGAGCCACTAAATGTTTCTAGTCTCTCAGTAGGGATCGAACCATCGACCATCAGGACGATAGCCGACGCTTTAATCAATTACACCACGGCAGTCTAAAAGACACTCAGCCTTCTAACCTATTTATGTTAGGGAGAAGGGAAACCCACTAGGCGAATATATTTCAATTCAAACCTAGTTGTAGGATCCATATTTCCAGAATACCATACACAAATTTTTGAGTGTCCCGACGCAACTCGGGTCGAAATTGATTTAATTTAATTCTAACCCACAAAGCATGAGAGTTACAAATATTGAGAATATATCACAAATACACGTGAGCCACTAAATGTTTCTAGTCTCTCAGTGGGGATCAGACTGCCGTGGTGTAATTGATTAAAGCGTCGGCTATCGTCCTGATGGTCGATGGTTCGATCCCCACTGAGAGACTAGAAACATATATATATATATATATATATATATATACATATATATATATATATATATATATATATATATATATATATAGAGAGAGAGAGAGAGAGAGAGATACATAGGGTGTTTATGAATTACACCTACAGACTTTGACCATCAATTGTAAAAGTGTAAATATGCATATATTCACGTATAACACTTTTCCCATATTTTGTTTTTTAAATAAGATAGAGGCTTATTAAGAAGTGTAGCGAAACAGATTTACTTACAAGTCAATCACAACAAAAATGAACTCATGTTACCATCTACACTATGGACCTAACTTCAATGGTAATTCAGGCTCACCTATTTACATGTTTAGAATTATGCCATACAAGTGTCTACAAAACGGTGATGATTGTATGTGGTTAGCAAGAAAATGTTCAATGCCTAAAATAGTGTAGCATAAACAAATATTTGACATTTGCAATTTTGTCCACTGGTCATAATAATTAAGCCCAAGTCTGAGCCGGCTATCAGAACACAACATGAAGCCTAGCCCCATTGAGTGCTGCTCGTTATTACACAGTTGTTACTCATTCAGTGAAGATGGTGTAGGTACAGTTGTGTTCAGGAATACCTAAGACATTTATGGAGGAGTACCAAATTTTCGCTGTCAGTTATGGATTATGAAAAACAGTATGAGCCAAGTATTTCATATTGTAGACTGGTGGCCATGAGTACTATACACCATCTTTATGTTGCAACTGAAAGCGTGACCGATGGCTAAAGAAACACACATACACATACACATACCTGTGTATCCTATTTCTGTAATTCAATGATGTAAAAAGGTCCATATAGTGACTAGATTATTTAGTTTATTTAAAATATTGCTTGTTGGCTAGTAACCATTTTGGATTATTTAGCCAGCAAGAATCAGTAATAATTGCAGACCGGAATCTCGAGGTGAGGATTCCATTCGTTGAGCGTGTGTGTGTGTGTGTGTCGGGAATGGTGGTGGGGAAGTAGGTTCGGTTCATTAGTCATTGCTCATTGTCTCACTTGTTACACAATCAGATTTACCTCTTGTCTCTGTCATACACATAAAGACACGGAAAATACTTGTTGATTATCGATAGGTTGTTTTCAGCATTTAATAGTGTGTTGGATGCTCAGTGAAAACACACTTTAGATGATTCGTTACTAACTTAATTATTCGTTACTTCATATTGATTTATTGCTTACAGTATTACTATTCTCTGTTAATATCACTGCTCAACATTCATGGAAGTACAGTAGTAAACATTATACAGCTACACAAAACTGTATAAACCAGATAACAATGCTTCACACACATTTTGTTCACTATGTGAGTGAGGGAGGCAAAAGGCAGAACTGCCCGCAGCGAGTGCCTCCCCCATAGTTGAAAGAGTGACAGGGCCAAAATCAAGGGACGCTCGAGCCAAAATGCCTGGACACACGGAGTTTGAAGCAATATAAGTCATAGAAAGAGGGAAAGACTGATTCTGGGAGAGATTTCCAGAGCTCAGCTGTTGAATAGAAGAAAGTTTGCGAGTAACTTTTCACTCTTGGATTGGAGAGTTGCACAGAGTAGGGGTGGGATTGTGTTGCAAGACGGGTACCACATGCCCTACGTAGAGGAGGTGGTATACACTGGGAAAGCTGTGAGGAACACTGATTATTATAGCAGCGATAGAATAGTGAGAGAGATGCAACATTGCGGCGGCGAGAGAGATTGCAGAGAGTTGGTGAGTGGATGGGAGGTAATGATAAGAAAGGCCTTCCTTTCAACTTTGTCTAGGAGAGCGGTGTGAGAGGAACCTCCCCACACATGTGAACAATGCTCAATAAAAGGACGCACCGTGCCCCAGTACTGAGCAAGAAGCTGTGCAAGGGTAAAGAACCCCTTGAGCGGTTGAGCACACCCAGCTTCTGGGAGGCTGCCTTAACAAGACTGGTAATATGGTCCTTCCAAGTGAGAGCAGTAGAAAAAGAAACACCAAGAATATTGAGAGCAGATGAAGGATTTATTTGTGTATTGTTGAAGAATAAGGGATAGTCTTCTGGGAGTTCCGGACGGGTAGATAGATGTAGAAATTGGGTTTTGGAAGCATTAGAGGTAACACGGTTTTCTCTGCCCTAGTTGGAAATAGTAGTTAGATCAGAAGATAGGTGTTCTATGGCTTCATTACGTTTGTCTTTGAGGGATTGCTGGCTGGGGCGTTCTGGAAAACTAATTGAGTAGTATAAGGTTGAGTCATCTGCGTATGAATGGGTGGGACTTGAGGTACAGTTGAGAAGATAATTTATGAAAATTAGAAAAAGAATAGGAGATAGGACAGATCCCTGAGGAACACCGGAGTTGATAGGGTGAGGAAGTGAGCGATGGCCGTCTACAACTGCAGCTATGGAACGGCCGGAAAGGAAATTAGAGACAAAGGCACAGATGGAGGGATAGAAACCGAAGGAGGGTAGTTTAGAAATTAAAGATTTGTGTCAGACTGTCGAAGGCTTTCGATATGTCTAGTGCAATAGAATAAGCCTCGTCGAAATCCCGAAAGGAGGATGACCAAGAGTTAGTAAGGTATGAAAGAAGATCACCAATAGAGCGACCCTTAAGGAAGCTATACTGGCGATCTGAGAGCAGATTATGAGAAGAGAAATGCTTAAGAAATTTGAAAGCAAGAATAGTTTCTAAAACTTTAGAAATACAAGAGATGAGAGCAATTGGACGATAGTTGGAGGGTTGAGAGCGGTCACCCTTCTCTGAGACAGGTTGAATGAGAGCAAACTTCCAGCATGAAGGGAAGACGTTAGAGGAGAGACAGAGACAAAAGAGTATGCCTAGGCAGGGAGTCAGCACGGAAGCACAGTTTTTGAGTACAACAGGAGGAACACCGTCCGGACTGTACGCCGTCTTTGTATTAAGCCCAGAGAGGGTAGAAAATACATCTTTAGAAGAGATTAGAATATTAGGCATAAGTAGGAGAGAGGAGGGTGAAGAGGGAGGTATATCACCAGAATCATCTAAGTTTGAGCGAAGAGTTCAGCTTTGTCAGAGGAAGAAGTGATGGTTGTGCCATCAGATTGGTAAAGGGGAGGGAAAGACGAGGAAGATAAATTGTTGGAGAGGTTTTTGGCTAGATGCCAGAAAGCTTGGGAAGAGCTAGAGTTGGATAGTTCAGTGCATTTATTATTGATGAAAGAGTGCTTGGCAAGTCGAAGAACAGATTTGGCCTGATTCTGGGCAGAAACATTGGAAGAATGAGGTTCTTGAGTTTTAAGGCGTCGGTACCGTTTGAATGCTTCCTCCTTATTGCGGACAGCAGTAGAACAGGCGTGAGAAAACCAAGATTTGTTTGCATTAGTCTGAGAGAAAGAGAATGGAATGTATGCCTCCATGCCCGATAGGATTACCTCGGTAATGCGTTCAGCACTCTCCGAGGGTCCCCGGCCATGGAAGCCGATATCATTCCATGGGAAATCAAAGAAGTACTGCCGGAGAGCCTCCCAGTCGGCAGCGCCAAACTGCCACAAGCGCCGCCGGCTAGGAGGATCGGGTGGCCGTACTGGAGAGATAGGACAGGTGACAGAGAATAAGTTTATGGTCGGAGGAGCCCAAAAGAGAGAAAAGATCGACATTATAAGAAGAAGGGTTAGAAGTTAGAAACAATTCATGAATGTTGGGCCTATCTCCGAGGCGATCCGGGATACAGGTGGGTTGCTGAACTAACTGTTCTAGGTCATTTAAGATAGAAAAGACGTAGGCTTGTTCACCAGGTTGGTCAGTAGTGTGAGAGGAGAGCCATTGGCGGTGGTGAACGTTGAAATCTCCTTGGATGGAGATTTCTGAGACAGGAGAAATTGGATAGAATGTGTTGCACTGTAGAGTTTAGATAGTCAAAGAATTTGGGAAAGTCGGTAGAGTTAGGGGAAAGATAGACAGCACAGAAATATTTAGTAAGAGAATAACAGGAAAGTTTGAGCCATAAAGTTAAGAATTCAGAGGAGTCGAAATCGGGAACTCGAAAGCAAGTTACTTTGCTGTGCATGTATGCACAACATCCGCCTTTGGCTTTGAAACTAGGATAGAGAAAGTAGGAGGATACAAAGAAGGGGCTGCTGGCAGTTTCTTCAGACACCTGAGTTTCGGTGAGGAAAAGAAGATCAGGTTTGTAGGAGGAGAGATGGTGTTCAACAGAGGGAAAATTAGAGGAAAGTAAGCGAATGTTGCAGAAATTAATAGAAAAAGTATCAGGCTGAGGTCCAAGTAGATTTGTGGGTTCGTCAGGGGAAGGTCAGGCGGGTGTTGGGGCATTTACGGTCCCCCCACCTGGGGACTCCGAGGCTGGGCTAAAGTTCATAATTTTTGTTTTTGTAAATTTTGGTGTGGAAGAATGAAGTGTGGTGTGCATGTTTAGCGTAGTGAAGTGGCTAGGAGGAGGAGGAGGTGTTTGTGAGAGCTAGCTGGATTGCTCTCAGTGTAAATGAGGCACAAAGAAAATCAGTAAGAGAGGCCAAGCAAATGAAACAGGAGTTCCAGCAACTCATTATCACATGCCTATAGCCTCACCTCAGGGGAGGTGTGGCAGAGTGGTTTTGCCACTGGACTGGTAATCCAATGGACCCGGGTTCGAATCCCAATATGTCAATGGGAAGATATTATTGGGATGGAATTTGTGCGGTACCTAGTTTCAGTGCATTACCACAGCACTCCGAAATGCCAAAACATTTTGGCATTAAATGAGGTTCCCCCTCATTGTTCCCTGATTATATAGCACTGTATGAATATTCCCATATTCAAACTATGCTACAGAGGGGCAATGCCTAGTGAGTTAATTGCTCAATAGGTGGCGTTCTGAGAGTGAGGTTTCGAGCCTGGGGAGTGAGACTGTGAAGCGCAGAGGCGAAGCAGCTTCAGAGATGGAGTTGGGTTCGAGCCATGAAATAGGTGCTTCGCATGTCTCACTCCCTAGGCTGGAACAAGACCTCACGGGCCTCACCGTGTTCAGGGGTAGAGTGTAAAGGCTATCAGCCTATGCCCGAGAGGGAGTAGTTGGAATATTGAAAAAAGAAAAGAAAACCTGAGTCAGATCGATTGATGCCTACAATATCCCCCACATGCTTCATTGTATGTTTATAAAGATTCAGTGATTCTAAATATTGTAGTATTCATGTAATCACAAATAATTATTATGTTCCTTCCAACAACCAACCATACTCCTAAAATTGATTAATGAAATTTACAAACACATGTGGCAGTCCGTGGACTCGAACCCAGGATGCTCACACCGAATATCAACACCTTATACATCGCACCACGAAGACAGTTAAAGGTTGGTGGACACTGCCTACGATTTATTATGCAACTTCGAATCCTGCATATCAATCTAAGCATGTACACACATCCCAACTGCAACTCACGTAGGCTATGCATATGTGAATGGAAAGAGCAATTAATGGGGCCTTAACCACTTAGGGAAGTCCTCTCGATAAATTACTCCTGAACCAATATCAATTATTATGTTCCTTCCAACAACCAACCATACTCCTAAAATCGATTAATTAAATTTACAAACACATGTGGCAGTCCGTGGACTCGAACCCAGGATGCTCACACCGAATATCAACACCTTATACATCGCACCACGAAGACAGTTAAAGGTTGGTGGACACTGCCTACGATTTATTATGCAACTTCGAATATATAATAAATATAAATGTTACACTGATAATTACAAAAATAATAATAATGATGCATAAGAAAAGTATATAAAACCAGAAAATTATGATGATAATATACTAATATTGTTCAGTAAAATAACGTATCTTCATTTTTTAACTAATATTTAAACGAATATATTAATCTGATTTCCTAAATGGAATAGATTATATATTGATCATAATAACTACTATTCGCTTCCTTTATTTAGTTTGCTCCCTAGACATCCATTAACCCTCCCGCATTTTTAGGACGCGATCGCCTCCTAACGCCACCCCTCGAAGAGTGCTCGTATGATGCAATCGCGTCATAATGCGACCTGTAAGTTAGAAATATTCGCCAAAAATAAGTTTATGACTCGATTTTGACGCAATTTGGACTGGTAAGTTAGGCATTAGTAAGTTACAAAAGGAAGTATCTAGCAACCCCATAGCGTCCCTCTCTGAGGAGCTCGGGCCTTTGTTAAGTCAGTAGTTTCCCGGCCCCCAGACTGTGAGGTAGGGTCCCGGCCCTTTAAATTCTGGGCTCCCTCCATCTGGCCCACCATGCCTAGCTATAGTCAGGCAATTATGGATTATTTCATCTACCCAGTGAAAGTGTTTAGTGAATAATTCGAACTATATATGTATATAAGATGTTACTTGTGACTTTTGGTGACTGAGGGGAGTGAATCTTGGTTAACCCCTTGAGTATTGATGCAGGTTTGTCTAGGTATCATTGATGACTTTACACTATTTTTTGCTTGAAGGACAAATCATATATTTATCAATAAATACTGCCTACGAAATAAATACATTATAATCACGAAGATGTCACAGGAATGCTTACAGGAAGTATGGTAAGTACTCTATGGAATTTTAGTAATATTACAGTATATATTATATATATATATATATTATATATAGCCTATATACAGTATATAACAGCCCCAAGGTTCCGAGCAAGCCCAAGGCCCATAATCGAGTATTTATATTATTATTATATTTTGTATTTTATTTAAATATATTTTATTTATTATTGTTTTTATTTATTTTATTTATTTATTTATTTATTTTATTTATTTATATATTATATTTATATATTATTATATACTGTATATATATATATATTTGTTTTGTTATTCCTGTTCCCCAGGGTGTCTAGCGGATCAGCCCCAAGGTCCCGAGCAAGCCCAAGGCCCATAATCGAGTATTTATATTATTTTTATATTTTTTATTTTATTTATTTTATTTATATATATATATATTATATATATATATATATATATATATATATTATATATAATATATATATATATATATATATCTATTTATATATATATATATATATCTATATATATATATATATATATATATGTATATATACTGTATATATATACCCGGTATATATATATTTTTTTTCTTTTTATTCCTGTTCCCCAGGGTATCTAGCGGATCAGCCCCAAGGTCCCGAGCAAGCCCAAGGCCCATAATCGAGTATTTATATTATTATTATATTTTTATTTTATTTATATATTTATTTATTTTATTTATTACTGTTGTTATTTATTTTATTTTATTTATTTTATTTTATTTATATTTTTATTTTATTTATTTTATATATATACCGGGTATACCACATGAATGTATATATATATATATTTATGACACCTTGTATGTATACTGTATATATATTTATATATACAGTATATATATATATATATATATATATATATATATATATATATATATATATATATATATATATATATATATTTATATATATATATACCGGTATATATATATATATATATATATATATATATATATATATATATATATATATATATATATATACAGTATATATAGATACCCACACACACATACACATATTTTTGTTACCATTCATTATATTTTGTTTGACACCTTGTATATATATATATATATATATATATATATATATATTTATATATTTATATATTTATATAAGTGTTGTACATTGTGGCAAAGATATACAACTGTATTAACATTCTCATATATTTACATAACAATAACAATGCATGGAAACAATTGCGCATAGCTCGCGAACCAATTACGCTATATTATTTTGGTTTTCACCATTAGAAAGAGCATAATTTTCCGATGACGGTGATATAAACCGCTATATACGTATCCGAGCAAATAAACCAACGCCGAGGTGGGGAACAGCTCGGAACCCGGATAGCATCGGCGGAACAGAGACGGGTGATGCGTAAATATTCGCATTTTGGCTCTTCATTTCAAATATTCATAGCGCAAAAAGTATTTGTCGTAGGAACTTCTAGTTAGTTTCATATTCATCAGCATTATTTGCCGTATTAATACAGCCTAAATTTAAAATCATACACTTCGTAGCAACGAAATAAATCGAAAATGTTATAAACCATATCAATCAAAATCATTTTTTTTTCGGTCACTGCTTGAGAACTATTGAAGATAAACAATTTCTGTTTTCAGATTTGGAAAGAGGTGAAAAAATACTATTATTTGAGAAAAAAAAATATATGGTATTCACTCACAATTTAGAGATAAGACGGTGTGAAGACAATTGCATGGAAATAATTGTTTTCCGGACTCATTTACACTTTCAATTTTCAATTTATTTACATTTTTTTTTTTTTGTATCATGTACTATACATATTCCTCTTTCCATTGACATATGATACATCACAATAAACAGCATTCTGGTGGATGAAAATACAGAAAAACACAAGGCTTCGAAAACTTGCCCAGCCTGACATTTCATGGCAAATTAGAGAAGGCCTTACCATAAGTTACATATTTAAGTTACCGAATGCGGGAGGGTTAAGCTTTTAAAAATACCTCCAAGATCCCACTTCAAAATAAATGGGTACATATATCGGCAGAAAAATTTCCCAGCCGAAGGCCGCTTTTTCCTAATTTGCAGGCTATCTATTGCTCGCCAGAAACATGTTGACACCTAAATGGCATGAATGGAGTGAACATTTTTAAATCTCAAAACTAACGGGGTTACACATGTAGAAGAGAGTTCAGAAAATAACCTTAACCCTGAAAAGCCTGTATATGCACATTTATTACCTTTAATTCAGACAGAATTTTTTATATTTTCCATATAAAACATTATTTCTGCTCCATGTGCGTATATTTTACTTATAGGATGGACATGTGAACAGTGAAGAACAGAAAATAGGTGGAAACATCAAATATCTAGTGAAAAATGTATTTTATGGAGAGAGAGAGAGAGAGAGAGAGAGAGAGAGGGAGAGAGAGATAGACATAAATGTGTTTCCTGGGCCTGCTTGAGGCAGACTGACAGACCCAGCTGTCTTGCGTGCATATGAAGGGGTCGAGGGAGTGTGGCTGAACATGAGTCATCA
Organism: Paralithodes platypus; assembly: GCA_032716605.1. Taxonomy (NCBI): domain Eukaryota; kingdom Metazoa; phylum Arthropoda; class Malacostraca; order Decapoda; family Lithodidae; genus Paralithodes; species Paralithodes platypus. Next base: position 28,610,304 of record CM064483.1, on the reverse strand, counting down.
TATTTCGTACAGGGAACAGGAGGAGTAACGAATATAAGAGGAAAAATAGCCAATAATTGAGGAGGGGGAAAGTGGGGGGAGATAGTGGGGAAGGAGAGGAAAGAGAGGTGGGACAATGTGGGTGAGAGGAAGGAGGTAGTAGAGGGTGAATATGCCACTCAATCACATATTGCTTCTATATGAGTGCCTGTGGGGCATTTTTCTGTTTTGTTTTTTTCTCGGGCTTTCTTCTTTGAGGTCTATCGCATCCGCTATACAGATACTTAAGCGAGGCTTATCGCGCTCCTTGGGTTAAAGGAAAACCCCCCTTTACACCATCCTTACTGTCAAACAAGCAGTCTAGTCCAAATCAGTAGATCTGTTGTTGCTTGCTCTCCATTGTAATCCTTTGCAAAATAATAGTGTGACGGTAGCTAGAAAATTATAGTCTGACAATAGCTAAAGATGGTCACGTGGTAGGTAATAATAGTCTAGTGGTAGGTAATAATAGTCTAGTGGTAGGTAATAATAGTCTAGTGGTGGGTAATAATAGCCTAGTGGTAGGTAATAATAGTCTAGTGGTGGGTAATAATAGTCTAGTGGTGGGTAATTATAGTCTAGTGGTCGGAAATAATAGTCTAGTGGTGGGTAATAATAGTCTAGTGGAGGGTAATAATAGTTTAGTGGTGGGTAATAATAGTCTAGTGATGGGTAAAATAGTCTAGTGGTGGGTAATAATAGTCTAGTGGTGGGTAACAATAGTCTAGTGGTGGGTAATAATAGTCTAGTGGTAGGTAACAATAGTCTAGTGGTGGGTAATAATAGTCTAGTGGTAGGTAATAATAGTCTAGTGGTGGGTAATAATAGTCTAGTGGTGGGTAATAATAGACTAGTGGTGGGTAATAATAGTATAGTGGTGTGTAATAATAGTCTAGTGGTGAGTAATAATAATCTAGTGGTGGGTAATAATAGTCTAGTGGTGGGTAATAATAGTCTAGTGGTAGGTAATAATAGTCTAGTGGTGGGTAATAATAGTCTAGTGGTGGGTAATAATAGACTAGTGGTGGGTAATAATAGTATAGTGGTGTGTAATAATAGTCTAGTGGTGAGTAATAATAATCTAGTGGTGGGTAATAATAGTCTAGTGGTGGGTAATAATAGTCTAGTGGTAGGTAATAATAGTCTAGTGGTGGGTAATAATAGTCTAGTGGTCGGTATAATAGTCTAGTGGTGGATAATAACAGCCTAGTGGTGGGTAATAATAGTCTAGTGGTGGGTAATAATAGTCTAGTGGTAGGTAATAATAGTCTAGTGGTGGGTAATAATAGTCTAGTGGTCGGTAATAATAGTCTAGTGGTGGATAATAACAGCCTAGTGGTGGGTAATAATAGTCTAGTGGTGGGTAATAATAGTCTAGTGGTAGGTAATAATAGTCTAGTGGTGGGTAATAATAGTCTAGTGGTCGGTAATAATAGTCTAGTGGTGGGTAATAATAGTCTAGTGGTCGGTAATAATAGTCTAGTGGTGGGTAATAATAGTCTAGTGGTAGGTAATAATAGTCTAGTGGTGGGTAATAATAGTCTAGTGGTGGGTAATAATAGTCTAGTGGTAGGTAATAATAGTCTAGTGGTGGGTAATAATAGTCTAGTGGTGGATAATATTAGTCTAGTGGTGGGTAACAATAGTCTAGTGGTCGGTAATAATAGTCTAGTGGTGGGTAATAATAGTCTAGTGGTAGGTAATAATAGTCTAGTGGTAGGTAATAATAGTCTAGTGGTGGGTAATAATAGTCTAGTGGTCGGTAATAATAGTCTAGTGGTGGGTAATAATAGTCTAGTGGTAGGTAATAATAGTCTAGTGGTGGGTAATTATAGTCTAGTGGTGGGTAATAATAGTCTAGTGATGGGTAAAAATAGTCTAGTGGTGGGTAATAATAGTCTAGTGGTGGATAATATTAGTCTAGTGGTGGGTAACAATAGTCTAGTAATGGGTAATAATAATCTAGTGGTGGGTAATAATAGTCTAGTGGTGGGTAATAATAGTCTAGTGGTGGGTAATAATAGTCTAGTGGTAGGTAATAATAGTCTAGTGGTAGGTAATAATAGTCTAGTGGTGAGTAATAATAGTCTAGTGGTAGGTAATAATAGTCTAGTGGTGGGTAATAACAGCCTAGTGGTGGGTAATAATAGTCTAGTGGTGGGTAATAATAGTCTAGTGGTAGGTAATAATAGTCTAGTGGTGGCTAATAATAGTCTAGTGGTGAGTAATAATAGTCTATTGGTGAATAATAATAGTCTAGTGGTGGGTAATAATAGTCTAGTGTAGGGTAATAATAGTTTAGTGGTGGGTAATAATAGTCTAGTAGTGGGTAATAATAGACTAGTGGTAGGTAATAATAGTCCAGCAGTAGGTAATGATAGTCCAGTGGTGAGTAATAATAGTCTAGTGGTGGCTAATAATAGTCTAGTGGTAGCTAACATTAGTCTAGAGGCAGTTAATACTAGTCTAGCGGTAGGTATTTTAGTTTAGTGGTAGCTAATAATAGTCTATGGTAGCTAATAATAGCATAGAGGTAGCTAATACTAGTCCAAGGTAGGCAAAAATAGTCATGGTAGCTAATAATAATCTAGTGGTGGCTACTAATAGTCTTGTGGGAGCTAATATTAGTCTAGTTGTAGGAAATAATAGTATAATGGTAGCTAATATTAGTCTAGTGAGAGATAATAATAGTCTACTTGTAGCTAATAATAGTCTAGTGTAAGCTAATAATAGTCGAGTGGCAGATAATATTAGTCTAATGTTAGATTATAATTGCCAATGATAGCTAAGTAGTAGTAGTACAGTAGTCTAGAGAGAGAGCTAAGAATGGTCGCATGGTAGGTAGACTACAGTATAATAGTGTTGTGGTTGCTAGAAGTATGAACTAAACATAAAGAAGTGTGAAGGTATATAACAAGAAGACGATAGGCCTATCTGCATTTAAAATTGTTCATTGACAATTAAATGATCTAATGTGATAAGTAGAATAAAATTAACAAAAGTAGCTAGTAGTGGTATAACTTGTATAAAAAAAGTCCAGGAATATAAAGTTTGATAGTAATATAACCTTACTACACCTTCTTTAGAAGGTGTAGTAAGGGGATACACAGAAGAAAATAGTCTGATACTAGCTTGAATAAAATATAGCTAGAATGAAACCGGCTGTGGGTAAATAATACGGTGAAACAATTATTTAGAGGATATTACGATTTAACTAATTTTAAACAATACACAAAATAATCTAATTAATATTTCAGACACATTTGTTTACTACGGCCACAGTTTTAAAGTTAGAGGGATGATAATTATAATGGGAATGGGCAGGGTTCTAGGAAAGTCATAGGGACCATATGAACCAATGTAACCAATTAGCATTGCGAAATTTGCACTTAGTCACTAATTTGGGCTTGAAAACTCTGATTCCGAGCTGATTGGCTGATGGCACTGTGTCCAAATAACATCTTTCAGTTGCTAAAAACAAAAACAAGAAATGTATTAAAACGTACCATCAAACAATCAACTCGAAATGGGGATCTCTTGCCCAAAGTGAGCACGTGTACATTCGCCAGGTTTCTAAAGACTATATCGGTATAATTATTTCAGTCATATGTCAGACTATGATCACTTTTTACTAACACGGGCAACACCTGCCAGTCTAACAATAGTATAAAACCAAACACAGGAAGAATAACAAAAGTGGTGACCTTAAAAAAAGTTTAATTGAGATCGTTTTGAAAAAGAGAGAATGTGTTGTTTTATCCCCTCTCTCTCTCTCCCCTGCCTAGAGACCCTATAGTAACAGAGATCGGCCAACCTCCGAGATCTTGGTGCCTTTACTGATATTTTCGTCACTTTACACTCAAATATCCCCATATCTCTCCTCCTACAAACCTGATCTTCTCTTCCTCACCGAAACTCAGGTGTCTGTAGAAACATCCAGCAGCCCCTTCTCTGTATCCTCCTACTTTCTCTATCCTAGTTTCAAAGCCATAGGCGGATGTTGTGCATATGTGCACAACAAACTCACTTGCTCTCGTGTTCCCGATTTCGACTCCTCTGAATTCTCAACTTTATGGCTCAAACTTTCCTGTCATTCTCTTACTAAATATTTCTGTGCTGTCTATCTTTCCCCTAACTCTACCAACTTTCCAAAAATTCTTTGACTATCTAAACTCTAACTGGAACACATTCTATCCATTTCTCCTGTCTCAGAAATCTCCATCTTAGGAGATTTCAACGTTCACCACCACCAATGGCTCTCCTCTCACACTACTGATCCACCTGGTGAACAAGCCTACGTCTTTTCTATCCTAAATGACCTAGAGCAGTTAGTTCAGCAACCCACCCGTATCCCGGATCGCATCGGAGATCGGCCCAACATTCTTGACTTGTTTCTAACTTCTAACCCTTCTTCTTATACTGTCGATCTTTTCTCTCTTTTGGGCTCCTCCGACCATAAACTTATCTCTGTCACCTGTCCTATCTCTCCAGTACGGCCACCCGATCCTCCTAGCTAGCGGCGCTTGTGGCACTTTGGCGCTGCCAACTAGGAGGCTCTCCGGCAGTACTTCTTTGATTTCCCATGGAATGATTTCTGCTTCCGTGGCCGAGGACCCTCGGGAAGTGCTGAACGCATTACCGAGGTAATCCTATCGGGCATGGAAGCATACATTCCATTCTTTTTCTCTCAGACTAATGCTAACAAATCTTGGTTTACTCACGCCTGTTCTACTGCTGTTCGCAATAAGGAGGAAGCATTCAAACAGTACCGACGCCTTAAAACTCAAGACTCTCATTCTTCCTATGTTTCTGCCCGGAATCAAGCCAAATCTGGTCTTCGACTTGCCAAACACTCTTTCATCAATAATAAATGCACTGAACTATCCAACTCTAGCTCTTCCCAAGCTTTCTGGCATCTAGCCAAAAACCTCTCCAACAATTTATCTTCCTCGTCTATCCCTCCCCTTTCCCACTCTGATGGCACAACCATCACTTCTTCCTCTGACAAAGCTAAACTCTTCGCTCAAACTTTTGCTAGAAACTCCACCTTGGATGATTCCGGTGCTATTCCTCCCTCTCCGCCCTCCTCTCTCTTACTTATGCCTAATATCCTAATCTCTTTACTTAACACTAATAAGGCGTACGGTCCGGACGGTGTTCCTCCTGTTGTTCTCAAAAACTGTGCTTCCGTGCTGACTCCCTGCCTAGGCAAACTCTTTCGTCTCTGTCTATCCTCTAACGTCTTCCCTTCATGCTGGAAGTTTGCTCACATTCAACCTGTCCCAAAGAAGGGTGACCGCTCTCAACCCTCCAACTACCGTCTAATTGCTCTCATCTCTTGTATTTCTAAAGTTTTTGAAACTATTCTTGCTTCCAAATTTCTTAAGCATTTCTCTTCTCATAATCTGCTCTCAGATCGCCAGTATGGCTTCCTTAAGGGTCGCTCTACTGGTGATCTACTTTCATATCTTACTAACTCTTGGTCATCCTCCTTTCGGGACTTCGGTGAGACTTTTTCTATTGCACTAGACATATCGAAAGCCTTCGATAGAGTCTGACATAAATCTATAATTTCTAAACTACCCTCCTTCGGTTTCTATCCCTCCATCTGTGCCTTTGTCTCTAATTTCCTTTCCGGCCATTCCATAGCCGCGGTTGTGGACGGCCATTGTTCACTTCCTCACCCTATAAATCCGGTGTTCCTCAGGGCTCTGTCCTATCTCCTATTCTCTTTCTAATTTTTATAAATTATCTCCTTAACTGTACCTTAATTCCCATCCATTCATACGCAGATGACTCAACCTTACACCACTCCATTAGTTTTCCAGAATGCCCCAGCCAGCAATCCCTCAACGACAATCGTAATGAAGCCATAGAACTCGTAAATTCTGATCTAAATACTATTTCCAATTGGGGCAGAGAAAACCTTGTTAACTTTAATGCTTCCAAAACCCATTTTCTCCATCTATCTACTCGTCAGGATCTCCCAGCGGACTATCCCTTATTCTTCAACAATACAAAAATCAACCCTTCATCTTCTCTCAATATTCTTGGTGTCTCTTTTTCTTCTGCTCTCATTTGGAAGGACCATATTATCAGTCTTGCTAAGGCAGCTTCCCAGAAGCTGGGTGTGCTCAACCGCCTTAGGGGGTTCTTTTCCCCTGCACAGCTTCTTGCTCTGTACAGGGGCATAGTGCGCCCTTGTATTGAGTATTGTTCACATGTGTGAGGAGGTTCCTCTCACACCGCTCTCCTAGACAAAGTTGAAAGGAAGGCCTTTCGTATCATTAACTCCCGTCCACTCACCAACTCTCTGCAATCTCTCTCTCTCCGCCGCAATGTTGCATCTCTCTCGCTATTCTCTCGCTACTATAATAATCAGTGTTCCTCAGAGCTATCCCAGTGCATACCACCTCCTTTACGTAGGGCACGTGGTACCCTATCCCAGTCAAATCCCAAAGTCAATCCCAGCCCTACTCTGTGCAACTCTCCAACCCAAGAGTGAAACGTTACTCTCAAATTTTCTTCTACTCAACAGCTGAGCTCTGGAACTCTTTCCCAGAATCAGTCTTTCCCTCTTCCTCTGACTTAAATTGCTTCAAACTCCGTGTGTCCAGGCATTTTGGCTCGAACGTCCCTTGATTTTGGCCCTGTCACTCTTTCAACTATGGGGGAGGCACTCGCTATAGGCAGTTATGCCTTTTGCCTCCCTCAATCACATAGAAAAAAAAAAAAAAAAAAAAACTTGCATAAATATTGGTACAAGAAAAAGAGTTTGGTCATTGGATATACATTGTACATGGTCAAAAAATAAAATAAAACCCCGTTCTTCGATAACACAGGCACCAAAATGGCATCCTAAGAAAGAGTTGACCTCTCTCTATCTACCCCTGGCCATTGTACACACAGGTTTTTTGGGGCCCGTGTGTTCTCCAATTCGCTCCATTCAACCCTCCCCTTATTGATTTGTACAAGCGATAATAAAAATGTAGTTTGGTTATAAAAACGTGTAGCTATTTGTAGAGATGGAATGGAGCTTGTCAAATAGTTCTTCTACGATTTAGAATTGGTTATATATATATATACAGTATATACTGTATATATACTGTATACATACATATATATATATATATACCGGTAAATATATATATTTATACATATATACAGTATATATATATTATATATATATATATATATATATATATATATATATATATATATATATATATATATATATATATATATATATATATATATATATGGTATATAATATAATATATATATATATATAATATATATATATATATATATATATATATATATATATATATATATAGGGTGTTTCAAAAATATACCTTAAAAATTACAGGGCGTAATAAACAGGGAAAAAGGAGTAAACACATCTAAATAAGCAATGTCCTATTATGTACCAATAATTTAATAGAGACATATTAAAAATTTAAATGAATCCAAGCCTATACCATGGACGAAAATAGGCGACAATTGTTCGAATACATATCTTCTACTACCCAACCACCCAACACACACAAATACACATACACACACCATCAAACCAGTGTCAAAACAAAAACAGGGAGCTATATCCCCCTCCACCAACGTATAGACATAGCATCTTACAAGGAGTTACAAGGAGGTACTCTATAAGAACATAAGAACATAAGAAAATGGGAGTCTGCAGAAAGCCGATTGGCCTAAGCAAGGCAGATCCCTGTCCCACACAACCCCAATTACAAAGCCCAATTATAGGCTGAACACTCTAATACCCTGAGGATCATCTTACCAAACGGTTAGAGATTAACGCAGGATTACGGGGTCTGCAGAGCGCTGATTGGCCCAACCCTGCTGATCCCCCTTCACACCCAACCCTTCTCGTCCATATGCTTATCCAATTTTATCTTAAAGCTCCCTATCTTTTTTAATCCCACTATAGCACTTGGTAGTCCATTCCACCCATTTACACCTCTGTTACCAAACCAATATTTGCCTATATCTTTTCTGAAACGAAATTTATCTAATTTGAAACCATTGGTACGAGTTCTTTCGCTATCACTGAGCTTTAGTACATTTGTCATGTCCCCTTTGTTAATCCCACTAACCCACTTGAACACCTCTATCATATCCCCTCTAACTCTGCGTCTCTCTAACGAATGAAAGCCTAATTTCTTCAACCTTTCTTTATACGGAAGATTTCTAATATTATGGATAATTTTTGTCATTCTACGTTGCACTCTCTCCAATGAATCTATGTCCATTCTGTAATAAGGACACCAAAATTGAACAGCATAATCCATATGGGGTCTCACTAATGACAAGTAAAGTTTTAAGATAACATCAGCAGTTCTGTTACTCACACTCCTAGAGATGAACCCGAGAATCCTGTTTGCCTTGATTCGAACGCTTATACACTGTTGTCTAGGCTTCAAATCATTGCTAACAAACACACCTAGATCTTTCTCACAATTCGAGTTTTCTAATTCCATATTAGCTAGTTTATATTTAACATTTGTATGCATCTTCCCTATCTTTAATACCTTGCATTTGTCAATGTTAAACTTCATCTGCCAAGTTACTGACCATTCGTGTAAGGTATCTAGATCCCTTTGGAGGCACTCTATATCTCTATCTGAATCAATTGTTCTCCCCATTTTGGTATCGTCTGCAAATTTACTTATCGTACTAGTTATACCTAAATCAAGGTCATGTATGTATATAACAAACAACAGAGGACCTAATACAGATCCCTGGGGGACACCACTTTTGACTGCTCCCCATTCTGACTTCGTACCATTTATGCTGACTCTCTGCTTCCTACCAATTAGCCATGACCTAATCCATCCCAACAACGCCCCACCTATTCCATGCGCCTCAACCTTTCTCATTAATCTCTCATGGGGGACTCTGTCGAAAGCTTTACTGAAATCTAAATATATTATATATGACTTGTCATTATCTACTGCTTCATATACCTCTGAGAAAAAACTAAGCAAATTAGTAAGGCAAGAACGTCCCTGAGTGAAACCATGCTGAGAAGAATTTATTAAATTAAATGTATCTAAGTGGTTCCTAATTTTACTAGCAATAATTGACTCTAGTAGCTTTCCTATGATTGATGTAAGACTAATGGGACGGTAATTGGATGCTATTGATTTGTCACCTTTTTTGAAGATCGGAACTACGTTTGCAAGCTTCCAAGCTTCTGGAACTATACCTGTCTCCAATGACTTGTTAAATAAAAATGCTAATGGGTAACTTAACTCATCCCTACATTCTTTTAATACTCTAGCATATACCTCATCAGGACCAGGCGATTTATGATGTTTCAGTCTGTCAATTTCCTTAAGCTCATCATTTCTACTTATAATAATCGTACTTAACCTATTTTCTATACTATCGCTATATACCTTACGGACTTCTGGAAACTGTGCCAAATTTTCATTAGTGAAAACGGAAAGAAATTGACTATTTAATGTACTGCACATTTCTAAATCATTTTCTGTCATTTCTCCTATCGAAGTTTTAAGGGGACCAATTACATCTCTAACCTTGGATTTTTATAGTTGGTAAAAAGCTTTAGGATTATTTTTTGAGTCATTGGCAACCTTAATTTCATAATTTCTTTTTTCTTTCCTAATATCCTTTTTTACCTGTCTTGATAGATTCTGATAGTAAGCAAGTAGGTGAATTTCGCCTTTCCTAATTTGTCTATATATTCCTCTCTTTTGTCCTAGAAGATCTAATAGTCTATTATTCATCCATTTGGGTTGGTTCTGTGTTGATCTAAATTTTCTTTTGGGGATGTATTTATTTTGTGCATTGAATACTGACTCGATAAAATTATCGTATGTATCTACCAAGGTTGACGTCTCTTCCTGACTTAAGATGACAGGTGCCTGAGAAGGGGTACACTCATTTGGACACCTGGATCGACTTAATTTTTTGACCATAGGGTCAGCTAATAGGGCTCTTCTTAACCCACCATAATTGGCTTTTCTGAAGTCAGGTATTAATGTTGTATTCTCTCTGGTATTACCTTTCCATTGTATATTAAAATACACAGAATTGTGGTCACTATTTCCTAGGTGGTCCCCTATCTCTACATTATTTACCATAATTATGTTCATTGTTACTGAAAACTAAATCAAGAATATTATTACCTCTAGTCGGCGTATCTATGAATTGAAATAAAAAACTATCTTGTACTACCTCTATAAACTCCTCAGAATCAGAGTCTCCTATTTGATGCTGCCAATCTATATTCGGAAAATTAAAATCCCCCATAATGCACACATTGCTAAATCTTGATGCCATTTTAATTTCCTCCCATAATGACTTTCCGTCATTTCTACTCATATTTGGCGGTCTATACATAACTCCAATAACTATGGTCTCACTACCTTCGTTAACCTCTATCCAAACACTTTCATTATCGTTATTTAGTCTAATACCTGATTTAATACAGCTTTTTAATGTACTCCTGACAAACACTGCTATACCTCCACCCCTCTTACTTGTTCGGTCATATTTAAACAAACTATATCCTGATATATCAAATTCTGCTAAAAAATGCCTGGTTTCTGTATTAATCCACGTTTCAGTTAGCGCTATTATGTCTATATTTTCTTTGCTGACAAGGGCTATAAGTTCGTTCATTTTGTTACATAGACTCCTACAGTTTGTGTAATATACTCTCAATTTACTTCTTTTCTTTATACCTAATTTACCTTTATTTCTAACGACATTTCCATCTTCCGTTGCACCATCACTACTATCATTTGCAATATAGTCATCATTTTTAGCATGAAACTGAATATCCTTATCGCTTTCGCCTGACGCTAACATTGTTCCATTTAACCTCTCATTTACACTCTCAATATTTATGTTCAAAACCCCACAACCACCCTATCTAAAGAACTAGCTAATGTAGAAACCCCTAACCGTGAAAGATGAACCCCATCCCTTGCGTACATCCCATCTCTCCCATAGAAACTATCCCAGTTATCAATGAATGGTATTGCTTTTTCTTTGCAATATTTCTCCAAACGGCAATTGACACCAATCGCCCTGGATGTCCATTCCTTGGGAACTCCTCTTCTGGGTAGGATACAATGTACTACAGGGATCCCTCCCTTCATCCTAACCTTATCGAACACATCCCGATACTGTTGCAGCAGTTCCTCACTTCTACCCTTACCAACATCGTTACTCCCGGCACTGAGACAGATAATGGGGTTATCTCCACTATCTTCCAAGATGTGGTCCATCTTCTCTAAAACCCTCCCAACTCCATGGCCAGGCAGACACACAACCTTCCTAAGTTTAGTGCGGGTAGCCCTAACTAAATGTCTTACCATGGAGTCGCCCACAATCGACACAGACTTACCTTCTCGGGACACAGACTTACCTTTCCCTCGGGAGGATCCAGCAGCTGCAGTTGGAGAACCCCTGGTGGTGGCAGAAGCTCCCTTGGTGGTGGGGGTGGTGGTGGTGGTGGTAGGTAGCACAGCGTCAGCGGTTGGAGCTGAGTCGGCGGCAGGCACTTCGTCTAACCCTCCCTTATCCTGACTATCTTTTCCCTCACATTCGTCTCGCAAAGGAGAGAATGTATTTGTCACACTCATACCTATTCTACTATCCTGCTTCTTGAGTGTGACTTTCCCATCCGTATTTTTAACAACCTGCCATGAATAAAAAAAATCATCAACTTCCTCCCTTTTCCCCTTACTTGACTTTATTTCCTCTTGGCTAAGCTTGAAAGCTAGATTTTCGTCTTTAATCAAATCCACTTCCCTCTGAAGTTTAACATTAACCTCCCTTAGAGCCAAGACCTCTTCCTTCACCACAACCATCTCCTCTCTTACCTGGAGAATAAGATGATGCAGATCAGTTAGAGACTCGCACTCCATGCCTGCCATGATCCCAATAAGCTTAACGAGGAGCAAGAAACTAAGTACAGAAAAAACAAAAACAAGTAAACTAACAGCTAAAAACTGAGCTATAACACTTTTATATAACACGAGTGCACTGCCCCCAAACACAGGTAGGTGTAATGGTCACTAAAGGTCACTGGTAAGTGGTACGGGCAGGAGCTCAGATTAACACAACCTTCTCCTGTCACTGACTGAACTAGACTATGATGATTTCCTTTAATTTTGGGCTTTAGAAGTGGGGAATGAAGGTCCACGAGGTTTTTATTGCAATGCAATATTATGTTTATATTTTGTAATTCATCATATATTATGATTGTATCCCTATACTCTCCTTACAGGCTGTCTCTGCTACATATATATATTAATGCTGAAACACCCAGTATCTATGTATATATATATATATATTCTGAGAAGAAATTGACTCAACACAGGAAAACCAGGAAGGAGGACCGAAGACAGCGAGGACGGCGACCTGCGAAGGACTTAAATGCTAATCCGTCAAGAACCACACATTTGATTAAAGAGCGTTTCGTTTCGTGAGTTCTAAAAACACAACTTTAAAAGTTTTCTATGCAAACACTTGTAGCATACGCAATACATTTTCAGATTTAGTGGAACTAGTGTTTATAGAAAATGATGACGTAATTGGCATAACAGAATCTTGGCTCAATACAGAAAACAAAGACTTTTTAGCAGAGTATTCACTTCCCGGTTATGTAATGTTTGAGAAAAGCCGAATTAATAGAAATGGAGGTGACGTTTTATTTTTTACTAAAGAAAGTCTTAACCCAATCCTCATGTTAAAACCCAAAATTGTAAATGTCGACACAAAGTAAAAACATGCTAGAATTACGATGTTGTAAATCAAAGCAAGATAAGCCCGAAAGAAAGTTATAGTTACATCAGGAAGAAGAAAGTAGTGACTTCAACGATTGGACCGTTAGTCGATAAGAAAGGAGATTACATTAAAAATGAAGCAAAAATGAGTAACGTTCTCAACACCTTCTTTGCATCAGTTTTTACAACAGAAAACCTTAGTAATATCCCTACAGCATCGCTGGTTCAGATAGATAATTCTGACGTTCTAAGCAGTATCAGCATTACAGAGAGAGAAGTTTTGAAATGTTTAGATAAACTCAAGGTAAATACATCGCCTGGACCTTATACGATCTCGCCTAGAGTTCTAAAGAAAGCTAAGTATTAGCTCTCCAAACCACTGACATTGCTCTTCAATAAATTCTTACAGTCTGGGACTATGCCTGATCAGTGGAAACTCGCCAACGTAACACCGATATTAAAAAAGGCAGCAAATCCTTACCTAGTAACTATCGTCCAATTAGCTTAACCTCGGTTGTATGTAAAATGCTAGAAACACTCATAAGAGACACATTCGTAAATCACTTAGATGCTAGCCTGTCAAGAACCACAAATTTGATTAAAGAGCGTTTCGTGTGTTCTAAAAACACAACTTTAACAGTTTTCTATGCAAACACTTGTAGCATGCGCAATAATTTTAAGATTTAGTGGAACTAGTGTTTACAGAAAATGATGACGTAATTGGCATAACAGAATTTTGGCTTAATACAGAAGACAGAGACTTTTTAGCAGAGTATTCACTTCCCGGTTATGTAATGTTTGAGAAAAGCCTAATTAATAGAAATGGAGGTGATATTTTATTTTTTACTAAAGAAAGTCTTAACCCGATCCTCTTGTTAAAACCCAAAATTGTGAATCTTGACACATCCTTTGTGCTAATAAAGAATAATAAAGGTACAACAATAATACTTGCATTAAAATACAGACCTCCAGCTCAATCAGTGCAAACTGACTGAGAAATTTACGAACAAATTGCAGATATAAATAACTCTCAAGTGTGACGCTTCTGCATAGTAACCACGTGCGGGCATGCGTGCGCGTCGGCTGCCCAGCCGTTTAGAAACCGGCTGGTGGTAGCCGGCCGGCAGGCTTTCCCTTAGTATATATCCTACGACAATGTAACTAATGTCTGGGATATTCTTATGTTGTTTCACAGCTTGAAGCTGCCCTTATTCTTAACCAACGCATCTTAGTATATTTTATTCTCGATAGTTGATTGTTTCATTATAATATATAAGATGTAAGTCTAGTGAGAGCGGGAGGAGACGAGCGGGAGAGAGAGACCAGCTTGGGACGTTGCTTCGCGCGGAGAGTCTAGCCTGGGACGAGCCTGAAGCGCTGCCACATGCATTTGATTGCAACGTTAGGCTTAGTTTCGACTCATGCACGGGGTAGAGGATTTTGACCAGGCAACTGTGTTGAGTGTTGCCAAGCCTGGGATGTATTCTGCATGCCTAGGGTGGGGTCCAGACAGAATCAAGACTCAGAGCTCACCTCATTGTCGTACCCTTCGGACCCCCTTGATATCTATCCCTCTCAACCCCACTTAGAAACGTTCTCTCTTACTTTGTATACCTTCTTTCCCCACTTCACCAATCTATTTAATTATCCCATCCCCTTGATAGACCTTATCTATTATTGTATTAACGACGAGCTCTCAGATAACTAGATAGGATTTTGGGCCTTATGCAGGGATGTAATTGTTAATGAGACCTAGGAAGCTTTTTTGTTGTCTCATATTTGGTGGTTTCATGCTTGCTAGTGTGTTCTTGTGTCAGGTTAGCAGGGGCTAGACCGGAGGGGAGGCTTTTTGCGATCCTTTAAGTGAAGTCTGCTGGTGCGAGTCCCGTGGACCCGCACGACTTTACTAGGATACCCGTGGGAGTCTGGGAGCATTTTCTTGTCTGGGTCCCTGTGTGTCTAGCGTTGTGTTGTGTGAGGGCCATTGCCTAGTCCACTCAGCACTGCGCTAGCACGTCTTGCTTTTGGTTTAGGGTCGCCAGCAGAGAGTCAGATACTTGCGATCTGAGTCTCTCAAGAGAGCACCCTTTCAATTAGAGTAATTTGGCGCACAGACCTGGGAACGTCCCTAGGCTAGAGCAGGTGGCTCAGCCCGGGTATCCGAAGCCTATATCCTTCCGGCTAGACCTCTGCCACCTGGCAGATTAACAGCTAGGGGTTTATTATCTCTGTATGCTTGTTATTGTGCCACAGTTTACCGTTTTTGTGAGCATTGTGAGTCAGGGTGTGGCTTAGAGACTCTGTCCGAGCCGGCTTGCCTGACTAAGAGTGAGAAACACACCTGTATGTGGTTATGTTGCGAGTTGCTGCCTTTATTTAATTATACCTATGCCATTATACACTGTATGTCCAATCACTAGTATTTATTCCTGCTTATGAGTTAAGAGTTCTCTAAATCCGTAACGTACAAGCATCAGATCCTACAGTAGCCGCATGCAGTTTAGAGACCCGCATCTTGTCTACCTGTACGATGTTTTGAGGACTGTTTGCTTTCACCTTCTTTCACGCAGGGGTGATTAGTTGTATTAATTAACGTAACGTTAAATGTACTTTCTTCTAGTTTGTTATTAAATTGTTTCTGCAATTTAATTCCGTTATCTATCTTTTCCTTGAAGCTTTAAGTCAACTTAATCGTGTGATCTTTTATATAGCCTGCTTGACTATCAGCAGTCTATAGTGCGTGCACCCTGTAACCGAGTCATAGGATACCTCGTTGTCCAGGCAGGACTCTTGACGGTTTAGGGTGGTTTGTTGCCTGGGTTTATAGATAAGGGATGGATCTAGCGTTTTCCGTTGTTGCTTGTTGCCGCATATCTAGTCCAATAGAAAGAGCCCAGTGTTTATATATCCCAGGACGTAACACAAGATACCGTAATTTTTGGTAATTTTAATTTACCTGTGACCAAGTGGGGCGATACTCTTACTTCACACTCTGGACATGACTTGTATGCGAACTTGCAAGAGTGTTCGCTCTATCAATTTGTTCGATCGCCGACCCGTGGTAATAACGTTCTTGACCTTGTACTTGCAACAAAAGAAGAATTAATAGAGAATTTTAATGTTGGTGATAAATTCAGTAATAGTGACCATCGTACGATCACTTTCCATTTCAAATTCAATAGCAACGAACTCAATACCAGCAAAGAGAAGGTTCCAAATTTCAAGGAAGCAAACTTCCATAAACTTAGAGCAATACTCAAGGAAATCGACTGGAGTTCTATGATTAACAATGATGATCTAAACCAATCATGGAGATCTTTCACCTCCAATTAAGTGTATACCATTAAAAAACCGAAGATCAGTACATAATAATAGGCCTAAATGGTGAAATAATGACATTGCGGTTTGTCTGCTTGGTTAAATAGAATGCTCATGATAAATTACAAATCTCTGACACTCATGCAAATATAATTATATTTGGAGATCTATGACGCAAAGCCAAATAGTTAATCAAACAAAGTACAAACATGCTAGAATTACATGTTGTAAATCAAAGTAAGATAACCCCGATTGTTTTTTATAGTTACATAATAAATACAAAAGTAGTGACTTCAACGATTGGACCATTAGTCGATGAGAAAGGAGATTACACTAAAGATGAAGCAAAAATGAGTATCGTTCTCAACACCTTCTTTGCATCAGTTTTTACAACAGAAAACCTTAGTAATATCCCTACAGATCGCTTGTTCCGATAGATAACTCTGACGTTCTAAGCATTATCAGCATTACAGAGAGAGAAGTTTTGAAATGTTTAGATAAACTCAAGGTAAATACATCGCCTGGACCTTATACGATCTCGCCTAGAGTTCTAAAGGAAGCTAAGTATTAGCTCTCCAAACCACTGACATTGCTCTTCAATAAATCCTTACAGTCTGGGGCTATGCCTGATCAGTGGAAGCTCGCCAACGTAACACCGATATTAAAAAAGGCAGCAAATCCTTACCTAGTAACTATCGTCCGATTAGCTTAACCTCGGTTGTATGTAAAATGCTAGAAACACTCATAAGAGACACATTCGTAAATCACTTAAAGAAAAACAACATGCTTATTGCTTAACCCATACCCAGGGACGTCCTTTTTATCATATTCTGGCAACTATTAGACGATTGTATTAAGCTTAGGAAGGACCTCTAGCAATAAGATGGCTTCGAAATATCTCAACCAACCCTTTTAACTAACACAGATCCTTCCCTAGCTGCAAAATATCGTCTAAATATAGCTAGACTAAAATATAACACACGTCGCTGGTACTCAAAGGGTTAAAGATACTCGACACGGTTTTCGTAATAACGCTCCTGCTTAACTAACCTCTTAGACTTCTTCCACGATATTCTCAACCTATATGATGCGAGTAAAGCAGTAGATACTATATACCTTGATTTTCAAAAACCCTTTGACAAAGTTCCCCACAAACGTTTATTGATAAAACTAAAAGTGCATGGAATACAAGACGGTGTGTAGAATTGGATAGAAATTTGGCTCAGTGACAGAAAGCAAAGAGTAGTCATAAACGGTAAAACATCCAAATGGATCAATGTAAGTAGCGGGGTACCCCAGGGATCAGTACTGGAGGCAGTTCTCTTCCTAGTTTACATTAATGACATACTGTATATGAGGGCCTCACCTCTACAATCTCAAAGTTTGCTGAGGATACACAAATTGCAAATAGCGTACTCTCAAATGAACATGTTGAAGATGTGCAACATAATCTAGATAAGTTGTCACATTGGGCCCAAATTTGGCAAATGTGCTTCAATGCGGATAAATGTATAGTACTCCATATCGGAAACCGAAATGAGAAAGCAAACTATTCAATGAATGGCACCTAGCTTAAGAGTGTAGACAGATAAACTGATTTGGGAGTAAAAATATCGAGTAACCTAAAACCGAGTCAACAATGTTCAAAAATTGTTAAGAAGGCAAACAATATACTTGGCTTTATAGGCAGGTCATTTGAGCATAAATCCAAAGATGTAATCCTAACTCTTTACAATTCCTTAGTCCGCCCTCTCCTGGAATATTGCGTTCAATCCTGGTGCCCTTACTACCAAAAATATATAGACAAGCTAGAGCGAGTTCAACCTAGAGTTACCAAATTGATACCTTGCCTCAAGAACAAACCATACGAGGGGCGTCTTAGAGAATTAAATCTCCTTTAACCCAGCGCAGATTAAGAGGCGACTTAATTTTAAGTGTTCAAAATCATCAAAGTCATCAACAATATGAACTGTAATGAATATTTCACTATCGACCAATCAAATTAGACGCGGGGGAACAGTTGCAAAATGATTGGTAAATGTTTTAACTCACACGAGTCTAAGAATTTCTTCTTCAATCAAGTTGTCAACTTATGGAATGGGCTTCCCCGAGATATCATAGACTGCAGCACCATTGATTCTTTTATACTTCGCCTAGACAAACACCTTGCCTTAAATCCACGACTGACTGCATTTGTAAATTAATAAAGTGTGTTTTTTCCCTCTATTATATTAATAACGACTGTCCCCTACTAACATCTCCTAATCCTGCCACGGACATTTGTCTCAGGCCAGTCTTCCCTTTCCAATTTTCCCTTACCCACTCTAATCTACTGTTTGGACACTTGACCATCAGTGTTTTGGAGGGCAAGCAGCCTTGAGGGGTCGCTGGACCTGTTGTTGCTTGATTTCCTTTGATTTCCTTTGTACTCTCTCTCTCTCTCCACTTCACAGCCGAGTAGCCATATCTTACATAGGTTACTCGTGTATAGGGCACCCACCTCCTGACGCCCTTACCCACACACAACACAAACACATACAGACACCCAACACACTCACTCATCACCACACTGAGTTAGACATACACAACGACTCAATAATCGTACACACATACAGTATATATACACACACACACACACACAGCACACACGCATACGCATAGCCATGGTATACAGACAATTAACATGGTATAAAGAAAATGTGTAAAGTCCTTATACCATGCGCATAGTCACCTACCCCCACCCACACACGCACAAACATACGCATAGCCACCTCCCCCTCCTTCCCTCGCCTTCACATTTTCAAAGTATGCCCGCTCACCCACACACACAAGCACTTAACGCATAACCCCCCCCCCCCCCTACACACACACACACACACACACACACACACACACTATCATCCGGGACAGCTGCCAGCACTCCTCCAGTGAAAAATTAAAGTGGGGAAGTGAGAGAGAGAGAGAGAAGAGAGAGTAGCAAGGATAAATAGGGTAGCGAAGGGTAGAAGTAAAGGAAGAACATAAATATTGAACCTAAAAGAGAGGGAAGGAATGGTAGGAGAAAATATGTAAGTGGATAAATAAGTTAATAGAGGAAGCGAGGAAGGACAATAAAAGGGGAATTAAAACAAGGAGAAGAGAAACAGAAGAGGAAGAGGAGGAAACAAATAAGGAAGGAGAAAGGGTAAAACGTACCGAAGGGAGGGAGGTAGGAAAATGGAAGAAGAAGAAGAAGAAGAAGAAGAAGAAGAAGAAGAAGAAAAAAAAAGAAAAAAGAAAAAGAAGAAGAAGAAGAAGAAGAAGAAGTAGAAGAAGAAGGAGAAGAAGACGAGGGAAGGAAATTTATGGGAAGAAAGGGGGGGAATAAACAGGAAAGGACACAAGACGATGAGAGGAGAGAAACGGGAAGGCAGGAGAAGGAAGTTAAATAAAAACTAAGAGAAGAAGAAGAAAGGGAAGCAAGTAGAAGAGAAAAGAGGAGAACAAAGCGAGAGACGTAAGAGAAGAAGGAGAAAGGGTATTAATTAGAAGAACAAAGAGAAGGAGAAGAAAAAGAGACGAGACGAAGAAGGGGAAGCAATTAGAAGAGAACAGAGAAGGAGAAATAAGACATTATAAGAGAAGTGAGAGAGATAAAAATAAGAAAGGGAAGCACTTAGAAGGGAAAAGAACAGGAGAAGGAAGACATGAGAACACAGTAAGAGAAGAGGAAAAATAAGCTATTGGAAGAGAAAAGAGAACGAAAAAATGAGAACAATTATTTAGAGAAGAGGAAGAAAGAAATTAGAAGGGAAAATATCAGGAGAAGGAAGATAGATAATAATTAAGAGAAGAGGAAGAAGAAAGGGAAGCAATTGAAATAAATAAAGGGAAAGGTAGCAAATGAGAGAGAGGAAATATGAAAGAGGAAGGGAAGAGGGAAGAGCTTAGTAAATGGTAAGACATGGCTAATAAGAAGAACAGTTATACATGGTGATAAAAGAGAGTAAAGGAGAGCTGGATAGTCTTGATAAGTGGTAAGACCTGGAGAATAAGAAGAACAGTTATACATGGTGATAAAAGAGAGTAAAGGAGAGCTGGATAGTCTTGATAAGTGGTAAGACCTGGAGAATAAGATGAACAGTTAGACATGGTGATAAAAGAGATTTATGAGTATAATTGGGGTTTATTACCACCAATATACCTTTAAATGGGTAGATTATTATGGGTACTTTATATACCTTTTTCATACGCATACATTTTGAGGCAAGAGCACAGCGTATACAGTATAGTTAACCCACTCGGTACCGGTGACGTTCTTTACATTATATGCTGGCAACTATTAGACGATTTCATTCAGCTCTGGAAGGATCTGTGGTAACTAAAAGGATTAAGTGAGATAGTTTGTAGCCTTTTAATGGTTAGAGGTCCTTCCTAAACTTAATAAAATCATCTAATAGTTGCCAGAATATAATGAAAAGGACGTCGCCGGTACAGTATGGGTTAAACACTCAATTGTAACATAAATGGCACACATAAGCAGTATTCTTCGATTTATCTATTCACATTAGAACACATAAAATATTAAAACATTGATAATGTGAACTGTGTTTGTTACAATTAAAGGGAGGGAAGTGGGATTAGTTTGCTCCCTAGACCCCCATCAAGCTTTAAGAAATACCCCCAAGACCCATTTTCGAGATTTTTTTTTTTTTTTTTCGGTACAATAATCGGCCGGATCTTCCTAAATTACAGGCCCTCCAAGAAAAATCGAAACCTAAATGACAAGAAATGTCTTAATGTTGGCAAAGAAAAGGGGCGAAAGGTTTTATAATCTCAAAACTAATAAGGCTAAACATGAGGCAGAAGGGGTCCAGAAAAAAAAGCTCCCCTTAAGTGTTTTTCATTTACAGTGTAGACAAAATTCAGAAGGTAGAAAGAGGGTAGACAGGAGGACAAGAAAAGAAGAAGAGAGAGATGGAGAAGAAGATAGAGGAATGGATGCAAGTACAAGATATTAAGGTAAAATACAAAAAGAGTTAAGTAATACAGTCAATCAGTCAGTCAACCAGATTGTCAACCAGTCAGTCAGTCAACCAGTCAGTCAGTCAACCAGTCAGTCAGTCAGTCAGAGTCAACCAGGCAAGCAGTCAGTCAGTCAGTCAGTCAACCAGTCAGTCAGTCAGAGTCTCCCTCAAATTGGAAATGGGGGACCAGAACTGCAGAGAGTAGATAGAGAGTAGACGGAAAGATAAAATAGAAGGGAATGAAGAGTAGAAGTAGAAGACACAACAAAGAGTATAAATAGGGTAGATAGGGAAGTAAAGAAAGGGGGTTGGAAGGGTAGAACTAGAAGTAGAAGAAAACTAAGTAAAAAGAGTCTATATATCAAGAATAAGAGGATGGGAAGGAAGACTAGAAATAGAAATAGAAGGAACAAAGATTAAATAGAAAGATAAAGAAAAAGGGAGTGAAGAGCAATTAAAATAGAAGAATACACATAGGGTAGAGAGTAGGATAAAAAAAGAGGGGATGGAAGAGCACACATAGAAGAAAGAACAAAGGGTAGACAAAGAGTAGGCAGGATAATAAAAATGTGGTGATGGAAGAGTAGTAGTAGATGCAAGAATAAATGGTAGAAAGAGGGTAGACAGGAGGATAAATAACAGGAGATGAAAGAGTGGAAGTGGTAGAAAGAACAAAGGATAAAAAGTGAGTATGAAGGGGGGTGGAGGAGTACAAAGGAGTACAAAGGAGTACAAAGGAAATCAAGCAACAACAGATATAGTGACCCTTCTAGGTTGCTTGTCCTCCAAAACACTGAGGATCAAGTGTCCAAACAGTGGTTTAGAGTGGGTAAGGGAACATTGGAAAGGGAATTACTGCCCTGGAACTAATGTCCGTGGCAGGATTAGGAAGTTAGTAGGGGACAGATGGGTTAGTAACTGAGGGGGGGATAAAATAAAGTTATTCATTTACAGACGCAGTCAGTCGCGGGTTTGATGCGAGATATTTGTCTAGGCGGAGTTTAAATGAATCAACGGTGATTGCAGTCTATAACGTTTCGGGGAAGCCCATTCCACAAGTTGACAACTCGATTGAAGAAGAAATTCTTAGATTCGTGTGAGTTAAAAGATTTACCAATAATTTTGCAACCGTTTCCCCGCGTGTAATTAGATTGGTTGATAGTGAAGTACTTACTACAGTTCATATTGTCGATGCCTTTGATGATTTTGAACACTTGAATTAAGTCACCTCTTAATCTGCGCTGGGTTAAAGGAAATAGATTTAATTCTCTAAGACGCTCTTCGTATGGTTTGTTCTTTAGGCTAGGTATCATTTTGGTAACTCTACGTTGAACTCGTTCTAGCTTGTTTATATCTTTTTGGTAATAAGGGCACCAGGATTGAACGCAGTATTCCAGAAGAGGGCGGACTAAGGAATTGTAAAGGGTTAGGATAACTTCTTTGGATTTATGCTCAAATGACCTGCCTATAAAGCCAATTATTTTGTTTGCCTTCTTAACAACTTCTGAACATTGTTGACTCGGTTTTAGATTACTCGATATTGTTACTCCCAGATCGGTTTCTCTGTTTACATTCTTAAGCTGAGTGCCATTCATCGAATAGTTTGCTTTCTCATTTAGGTATCCGATATGTAGTACTTTACATTTATCCGCATTGAAACTCATTTGCCAAATTTGGGCCCAACATGTCAATTTATCTAGATTGTGTTGCATATCGTCAACTTGTTCTTTTGAGAGTACGCTATTTGCAATTTTTGTATCGTCAGCAAATTTTGAGATTGTACAGGTGAGGCCCTCATCTATGTCGTTGATGTAAATTAGAAAGAGAATTGGTCCTAGTACCGATCCCTGGGGTACCCCGCTACTTACATTGGTCCATTTAGATGCCTTACCGTTTATGACTACTCTTTGCTTTCTGTCGCTGAGCCAATTTTCTATCCATTTCAACACACCGTCTTGTATTCCATGCGCTTTTAGTTTTAGCAGTAAACGTTTGTGGGGAACTTTGTCAAAGGCCTTTTGAAAATCAAGGTATATAATATCTACAGCTTTACTCTCATCGTAGAGGTTGAGGATATCGTGGAAGAAGTCTAAGAGGTTTGTTAAACAGGAACGTTTTTTACGAAAGCCGTGTTGAGTATCTTTAAGTATGTTATTTTCCTCTAAGTGATTTACGAGTCTGTCTCGTATGACCGTTTCTAGCATTTTACATACAACTGAGGTTAAGCTAATTGGACGATAGTTACGGGGTAGGGATTTGCTGCCTTTTTTGAATATCGGTGTTACGTTGGCTAGCTTCCACTGATCAGGCATAGTTCCAGACTGCAAGGATTTATTGAATAGTAATGTCAGTGGTTTGGAGAGCTCATCCTTAGCTTCCTTCAGAACTCTAGGCGAGATTGTATCAGGTCCTGGCGTTTTATTTACCTTGAGTTTATCTAAACAATTCAATACTTCTCTCTCTATAACGGTGATATTGCTTAGAACATCTGAATTATCAATCTGAATCGGCGATGGTGTAGGGATATCACTGAGGTCTTCTGTTGTAAAAACTGATGCAAAGAAGGTATTGAGGGCATTACTCATTTGTACTTCGTCTTTGGTGTATTCTCCATTTTCATCGACTAACGGTCCAACAGTTGAAGTAACTACTTTTTTCTTTCTGATATAACTATAGAATTCTTTCGGGTTTGTTTTACTTTGATTCGCAATATGTAACTCTAGGGTCTTTTTACTTTGCTTAATTAACTTTTTGGCTTTGCGTCGTAGCTCTACAAATTTCAGCCGTTCTTCGTCATTTTGTGAGGATTTTAATCTATCATTAGCAAATTTTTTAGCAAGCAGGCAGTTTGAAATATCTTTATTCCACCATTTGGGCTTATTATTATGGCCTGGACGCCGTATTTTCGATGGTATGCAGTCTTGCACTGCTTTTAGGTAAGTGGTTTCGAATAACTTCCAAGATGTATTTATGTCATTATTGTTAATTAAAAAGCTCCAGTCAGTTTCTTTAAACATAGCTCTAAGTTTATGGAAGTTTGCTTTCTTGAAATTAGGGACTTTTTCGATGCTACTATTTGGTTCGTTACTAGTAAACTTTAAAGTGAAAGTTATCGTACGATGGTCGCTGTTACTGAATTCATCACCAACATTCAAATTCTCTATTAATTCTTCTTTTGTTGCAAGTACAATGTCAAGAACGTTATTACCACGGGTCGGCGTTCGAACAAATTGATAAAGCGAACTCTCTTGCAAGTTCGTATACAAGTCATGTCCGGAGTGTGAAGTAAGAGTATCGCCCCACTTGGTCACAGGTAAATTAAAGTCGCCAAAAATTACGATATCTTGTGAGTTACTTACATCTGCAATTTGTTCATAAATTTCTCGGTCAGTTTGCACTGATTGAGCTGGAGGTCTGTATATTAATGCAAGTATTATTTTTGTACCTTTATTATTCTTTATTAGCACAAAAGATGCGTCGACGTTCACAATTTGAGGTTTTGACAAGAGGGTAGGGTTAAGACTTTCTTTGATATAAAGTAAAACGCCACCTCCATTTCGATTTATTCGGCTTTTCTCAAACATTACATAACCGGGAAGTGAATACTCTGCTAAAAAGTCTCTATCTTCTGTATTGAGCCAAGATTCTGTTATGCCAATCACATCATAATTTTCTGTAAACACTAGCTCCTCTAAATCTGAAAATTTATTGCGTATGCTACGAGCGTTTGCATAGAAAACCTTTAAATTTGTTATTTTAGAACTCACGGAACGCTCTTTAATAATATTTTTGGTTCTTGTCGGATCTACATTTATGTTCATGGCTGTCCTCGGTCCTCGCTGTCTTCGGTCTTTATTGCTGGTGGTCCTCGGTTGCCTCTGTTTTTTTCTTGGCGTTGGATGATTTATGTCACTGCTGCTTCTTCTTTGATGGCGTTTTTGATCCATGGCTGCGGACTGCTTCGTGTAGGAGACGACCCATGCGTGCTGAACCCACAGGGTTTAGATGAGTGCCATCCTTGCGGAACAGAGTAGGCTGATTGTAGAAGTTGTCCCAGAGGTTGATGAATTCAACTTCTTCCCTCAGACACAAATATTTTAGTCGGCTATTTGTGCTGAAGGCCTTGTCGTAGAATTTATCAGGTGCGTCGATCTTGGGGAGAATGCCTGAGATGATGATATTCCTTGACTTGTTTTTGTAGTGCTGGATCATCTTGCGATATTTCTCCATCAACTCTTCGGATCTGGTGCGCATGACGTCATTTGAACCAGCATGGATGACAAAAAGGGTATTTTCATTTGCATCCTTTGTGGTATCTTCGAAGGCTTCCACAATGTCGTCCAGTCCAGCTCCTGGGATGCAAAATCTTTTTCGTTGATTTGGGACTCTGTCGCAGAACTCTTCGACCTGTCCTCGTAGGATGGAATCCCCAACGAGCCTGGTCTCTTCTGGTTCGTCTTCCATCTCTACCAATATCTCAAATCTGTTTGACATTGTGACTGGTAGATGAGACCTTTTCTGCGTTGGCCGTGCACCGTTCCTCACTGGTGTAAATCCGGAAACCTGTGGTGGCGGGACTCTACGTACAGGTCGGGGAGAGGAGTGGTTAGAACGGGGGCGAGGGGTTGGTACTGTTCGTGCTAGCAGGCTTCTTGCACGAGGAGTGGGGGAGAGACTAAGGTGAACAGGGCGGCTGTCCTGGTTTGATGTCGGCTCAGGTTCGTCAGAAGCATCTGCTGCAGCGTCTACTGCAGGTGTTGGATTGTTGGCAGATGACGTTGTGGCGGTGGTGAATGCTGGAGTTGAAACAATTGGAGTTAGTGATACTCCAACGTTGAGTGTTACAAACTCTTGGAGTGATTCCAGCTTCCTGGTGAGGGCGTTGATCTTGTTGTGGGCTTCATCCAATTTTGCTGTCAAATCCTCTCGTTGCTGGCAGAGTCGGCAGACTTGTGGATCGGCAGGAGCAAACATGGAAGCACCAAACCTACCGGCGCAGTTCGTACAGGCACGAGGCATGGTGACGATCACTTTCTTCAGATCACTTCACTCACTTAAAAACACTTAACTCACTTTAAAAACACTAAACTAACTTTAAAAACACTAAACTCACTTTAAAAACACTAAACTCACTTTAAAAACACTAAACTCACTTTAAAAACACTTCACTTACTTAAATAGGCCTAACCGAAAACAAAAAATTTGAAATACACACAAATAGGTTATCAGCGGTGATAGCCTAACCGAAAATTAAAACAAAACAAAATTAAATTTGAATACGCAGTGATAGCCGAACCGAAAACAATTTTATGTTTATTTAAACAGAAATAGGCCACCAGGGGTTATAGCCTATCCTAACCGAAAACAAAAATTATGAAATACCGGTACGCAGAAATAGGCCACCAGCGGTGATAGCCTAACTGAAAATTTAAAAATTGAAGTACGCAGAAATAGGCCAGGAGAGGGAAGGGGAGGGTTGGTGGCATTATCCGTGCGTGGAGCCAAAATCTGGTCCTGGACGCCAAGAAAGTGTAGCACAGGAACCATCTACACCCTAACGACTGGGAAGAGGTTTACAGTTTGGGGGTATATTCTATAGTTAGTTAGTCAGTCAATCAGTCATCCAAAAGTATGTCAGTCAGCCATTAATTCAGTCAGTGAATCAACCAGTCAGTTAGCCATTTATTTCGTAAATCAGTCAGCAATTTAGTCAACTCATCCTGTACCAGCACCGATCCTAATCCGTCAGTATAAAAGATATACACTAGTACAAATTAATGAAGTGATGGATGAAATCCGTCACTAGTACTTGAGCCTTGTTCTCTCTGCTAATAGCGATATTAGCGAGCAGGAGCTGTTAACATGACTTGAAGGCCTTACTGACAGGTACTGGCAACACTATACCTGAGTGTCGGACAGCTGGAGAGCGTTCAAGAGCACTAATTTTAGCGCCCGGTTGGCGCTACAGCGTTACTGAACGACATTGGGCGCGGATACGGTCGCTTACGGTTCCTCATTCAGCGCCCAGCCTTTGGAGGAGTGACGCCGTGAGGCGCACAGACAATACATCTTTAGAATTCGTCTTTAGCGCTAGCAGACGAATTATTCTCGACCATATGCACATACAATCACTTAAAACCACCGACTATTCATATTAGTATGTGTTATTATTTACTTTAAAACATTTATATTAAATTTTCGATCAAAATATTGACACAAATATACATCTTTATGTTTCGATAGGAGGCGTAGAGGATCCGCATGTATTGAAGTGGCGGACGAAAATAACACATGACAAATTTTATGAACGAATTTGCTTTCTTTCATATATACTTTATTGTAGAATGTAATAACCAAAAATATGGTTACTAATAAATATTAATATGTATTTTAGGCCAATGCGACGCTATAATTTAATAGCCTAGCATGCTTTAGGCCTAATTACTTATGGATATTACAGAATAAATATCCTAGTAGTTGATTAGATGTAAAGAACGGTCATTGTCGTTGTTTAGAGCGTCAAGTGAAGACGCTGGTATAAACGTAACCATGGCAACCACCCTGTTGGTTTACGTAGTGCGAAAGAGGCTTCGAAATCGTTCAATAGGGCCAAATTCGCGCTACGGAAACTGTAGTGTCTGAAATCTTGCTCTTGAACGCGCCCCTGCTCTCGCCAGTCACACCTCTAATACTCCCCAGCTTTCTTGAGGGAAGCATCATATTGCGCCGTGGAAAAATCCTTTTTGCAAAATGGCTAGTATTGAGGAGTAAATTTACTGTAAAATACTATGGTACAGTAGGGGTTAGTAAATACTATGGTACAGTAGGGGTTAGTAAATACTATGGTACAGTAGGGGTTAGTAAATACTATGGTACAGTAGGGGTTAGTAAATACTATGGTACAGTAGGGGTTAGTAAATACTATGGTACAGTAGGGGTTAGTAAATACTATGGTACAGTAGGGGTTAGTAAATACTATGGTACAGTAGGGTTAGTAAATACTATGGTACAGTAGGGGTTAGTAAATACTATGGTACAGTAGGGGTTAGTAAATACTATGGTACAGTAGGGGTTAGTAAATACTATGGTACAGTAGGGGTTAGTAAATACTATGGTACAGTAGGGGTTAGTAAATACTATGGTACAGTAGGGGTTAGTAAATACTATGGTACAGTAGGGGTTAGTAAATACTATGGTACAGTAGGGGTTAGTAAATCAGCCAGTCAGTTGTCCAAAAGTTAGTAAGTCAGCCAATAATTCAGTCAGTCAGTCAACCAATCAGTCAGCTATTTAGCTACTACCGCCAACGAAGGTGGAAGAGGATATGTTTTTGCCTCTGGTTGTCTGTCTATAAATAAGATATCTCAAAAAGTTACGAACTAATTTCCATGAAACTAGGAGGGCAGGTAGGATATGGGCCAAATAAGAAGTCATTCTATTTTGGAGGCGATTGGTATAGTGCATACCACTGCCAGCATAGGCATTCTAAAGGCGATCAGTACAACGCATCCCTCCGCCAGCGTCCGCAGAGGTACGTGCTCTCAAGAGTGCTCACCTAGTTATTTAGTCACTCAATAAGTTTATCCATTAGCCAGCAATTTAGTCAGTCACTTACTCAACACCTCAATGAATCAATATCCAATCCCAGCACAGGAACCATCTCCAATTCTACACTCTAAACTGCAAACTAAACATGGCAATAGTAAAGTTTGGGGTTATAATAATAATAATAATAATAATAGTTCTTAAAGCTAGCGCATGCTAAGCTAGCTAAGGATAGCTCAATAAGGCCGATTAGGCGTATTTCCATTGGGGTCCTGTACTACTACCCCATCCCTTTGCTCATGAGGGATGGTAACGACTCAGTGTTTGTGAAAAATCTTTAATGCGCCGAGCGTGGGCGCGAACCCGGGCCTTCTGGGTGGAAGTCCGAGACGCTAGTCACTACACCAAGCGAGCCGCTAAATATTCCATTCTCTATCAATCAGTCACTCGGTAGTCAATCCCTCCCTAAAATCAGAAATAATGGGAGCTGCAATTCACATACAAAGTATATGAAGGCAACACAAAACACAACACAATAGAAATGACACAACAAACATTATAAAAAAGGAAACAAAAACAACTGACGCTCACCAATGCATCAACATGCAAAAAAAAAAAAAAATAAATAAATAAATACACAATAAATAAATAAATATTTTCACATTATAGCTGACTGGCAATCATGACAAATTTCCAAAGCTTGGCTAGTAAAATATAGCTTTTAACGTTCACACTCGACATTACATAGTTTGGTGGAAGGTACTCTAGGAAAGCTAAACTATTAGGTAAAGTGGGAGACTAATCTTATGCCGGGAAATACTCTAAGGTTGTTATATGATCACGTGAGGATGGGAGGTACTCTAGGATTGATATATGAGAGAGAGAGAGAGAGAGAGAGAGAGAGAGAGAGAGAGAGAGAGAGAGAGAGAGAGAGAGAGAGAGAGAGAGAGAGAGAGAGAGAGAGAGAGAGAGAGAGAGAGAGAGAGAGAGAGAGAGAAGTGTAAGAATGCTTGTGGCAAGTTGTGGGTGTGACATAGTGAGAGAGAGTGTGTGTGAGTAAGAGTGAAGGAAGGAAATTGAGAGGAAAAGTGGGGGTAATGCAGCACTATCTGTCACCCCCTACGCACCACTCCCCTCCCAACCCCCTTTCCCTCCTCCCCACTTCAACTCTCACGACCCTACCATTCATCACTGAGATCCAACCCCCCCTTCCTCCTCATCTCCCCCTACTCCCCTCCTCCTCCCCCTCTCTTAATCTTTCTCCTCCCCATTCTCTCCTCACCCACCCCTCTTCTCTCACTTGGTAATTTGCTACTTACTCTCTTCTTGAACTGCTCTACTGAAGAATTTTATTTCTAAGGTAAGTTTATGTCAGGTAGAGCAGATCTTGAATGTGAAAGTGTCCACGAATACTGATGCTGAACCTGTTTAATTTTAACTTCCAGCCATGGTGGTGTGTTGTATTCATATTGAGGCAAAACATTTTGCTATAATCTTTATTGTCAAACCCATTACATGGTTTAAACACTTCAATGAGCTGACTTTGTAGTCTGTGTGTTTCAAGCGGAAAGACACCAAGAGCTCTTACTGGTCCTCATAGTTCATTCTTTTAATCGATGGAAAAAACTTTGTAGCCCTAGATTCTACTCTTTCCATACTCTAGGAGAGGCTGTATCAGAGCGTTGTAAAGTGTGAGGACTATTTCCACATTTCTATACTTAAATTGCCTCTTAATATAGCCCAATAACTTCTGAGCTTTCTTCTCTACTTCAATGTACTGCTTGGAAAACTTTAGGTCACTGCTGATCAGAACACCCCAATCGTTTTCCAAGTCAATCATTTCAGGAGGCATTCCCAATTGCAAATAGCCTGACTATGGCCGATATGTATTACTTTGCACTTTTCCGAGCTTAATGGTATCTGCCATGTCTACGACCATTCACCCAGTCTTTTAAGATCCATCCTGAGCTGTTCAACCCGTTTGGGGTCCTTCACATTAACTCCAAGTTCTATGTCATCTACAAATTTGGAGATCACACTCAACAGACCAATATCGATGTCACTGACGAATATAATAAACAGAAGTGGGCCAAGGACAGATCCTTGTGGAACTCCATAAGTGACTAGAGGCATATGTGCACGTCGTCTACTGGCCAGAAAATTTCAAATCTGCCATAATCTGAGTGCGACGATTGTGAGGCAAAATATATATCGTTGTCATCGCAGCACCCTTGCATTGCATTCGCATTCTATGTCGAAATGCCATCGCTATGAATCGAGTCCTGATGAGATCACGAGAACATAATTATGAATTAGATATGTACAGGTATATTAAGAAAAAAATAGAAGTACACTATATGTAGGATGGAAATAATACAATGGTATAGAGCAGGGGAAGCCGGGAATTGTCCAGTGTATGTCGTACTCATTCGCAACCGTATCTCGTCATTATCGTTATGCCGTTGTGGTGCCCTCGTATACCGTTTCTTACCATCTCATTACCTTCATTGCATGGTTCTTTGTCAGTTTTTAAGTCTAATCCACCTGCGAACCACCGCCATGATTAAAAACATTGTGGCCCCCACGACGGTTTTTGTGTATGTGTGAAGTACCCTTTAGGTGCGAGACTTAAGTGGCTATCCCATTGCGCGAATTTTCGATGGCGAACGCCCTGCGACTGTGTTTTTTTGTCTATGTTCCAAAGTTCCCCATATTCGCTCGAGTATTCTCCAAATGTCGCGGAAAGTGCATAGCATTCGCCGTAGCTTCGCCCCTGTTCGCCCATATTCAATCAGAATCGCCGTTATTTTTTAGCATGCTTAAAAAACGGTGGCGAATTCAAAATGTTGGCGGATGTCGTCCTATTGTCGCACGGCATTCGCCTTGGCTCGCACGAGAGTCGCACAATTCGTACCATTGTCATCTGATTCGCCCTGATTCGCCAATTTGCAAATTCCAATTATTGGCAACGCTGCTTTTTGAGCGAATAGGGCGATAACCCTACGACAGTAGCGCGAATGCAGCGAATGAGTCGACGAATTATTGCCAATGCCATACGAATGACATGCGATATTTGGCGAACTGAGGCGATAGGTGGGTTTTTATGTGACTGTTGATGTGTCTCTCACTATACTCTGTTTCTTTTCAACTGACGGTAAAAAAAATGTAAAGTTCCCATCAGGATTTATCAGTTATTTTGAAGATTTTGTTGTGAAATGTGGTGCTAATTATATAAACTTGGACGATAATTTAATCATAAGTACTATATACATAACAGTAGGATATACAGTATATACTTACTTAATTAATTATTCAAAATTTTTCATAATAAACTTATATAATACAAGTTATAAGTTCAAATTAAAAGTCAGTGTACCGGAACCATTACCAAAACACTGTTTTGTGTGTTATTCTTGTGGGTTACAGGAGAATTCGCCCCGAAACCAAATCGCCCCGCTCTTGGACAACGAGTTCACCCCATTTATACCCCCCCCCTCCCCCCCCGCCCCATCACCACCCCTGGAGTTTACCACTTATTTCCATCCCTCCCCCCAACCCCTGAGGTATTTTGTAGTAAAAACTGACGCAAAGAAGGAATTGAGGACATTACTCATTTGTACTCAATTGTTAGGTTAGGTTAGGTTAGGTTAGGGTTAGGTTAGGCTAGGGTAGGGTAGGGTTAGGTTAGGTTAGTTTTTTTTTTTTTTTTTTTTTTTTTTTAAGAGACAATGAACGGAGGAAGGGAAAACACAGATAAAACAAAAAGGTCCATGTGCCTAAAGGCATCCTCCATTCATAAAATGTTTGTAACAACTGGATTTAAACATTTGTAGATTGTAAGTTTGTGGAAAGCAATTCGAGGGAAGTGAATTCCAAAGAGTAGTAGCTCTGGGGATAAATGAATTCTGATAAGCAGAAGTTCTGCATTGTGGAGGAGAAAGTGTAAATTCATGGGCGCTCTCAGCTGCCCTAGTTCTACGGGGAAAGATGTGGAGAGGAGGCACAATTGAAGCAAGTTCCTCGGAACAATTGCTGTGAAAATATCTGTAGAATAATGCAAGGGATGCAACGTTTCTTCGTATGGATAATGTAGGAAGGTCCTGTGTGATTGCAGGGTTATTGATTAATCTAATAGCTTTATTTTGAATTTTGTCCAACTGCCTCAATGCAACCACTCCCCTCCACCCCACAGAGGTGAACAGTAATCCATCTGAGAACGCACATGACTTTTATCTATTACGGCCAACTGCTCGTCAGTGAAGAATTCTCGAACTCTGTACAGGAGTCCCAGTTTTTTAGAGGCATTCTTAGCAATGCTTCTAACATAATGTGTCCAGCTCAAGTTAGTAGTTAATGTTACACCGAGAATGTCAATACTAGGGGAAGTGGGAATATTTACATCATTAAAAAATATATGGGAGTCAGTGAGATTCTGTCGGTTAGAAAATTGAATGTACTTGGTTTTCTGTGCATTAAAGGAAACTAGATTCTTTTGTCCCCATTCATTAATTCTAGAAAGGTCCTGGTTCAGAGAAATTGCAGTGTTTATTTTTGAATTTATAAGATCGGGTTGGGTGAAAGAATTGGTAAATGTGAAGGAACTGTGGAGTGTTGAGTCATCTGCGTAGGAATGTATTGGATTATGAGTGGTAGATATAAGATCATTGATATGAATGAGGAACAGAGTTGGGGCCAAAACTGATCCCTGGGGAACACCAGCATTTATTGAGTGAAATTGAGAATAAAGGCCATCTACCATTACACATATTTTTCTGTTATGAAGATAAGAAGAAATTAGTGGAACTAATGATGCAAGACCGTAGTGTGACATCTTCGACAATAAGGATTGATGCCAGACTCTATCAAATGCCTTTGATATATCCAGTGCTATTGTATGTGTTTCACCATGTTGGTCTGTAGCTTGGTTGATTTGATGCGTAAGAAGGCAAAGAATGTCTGCAGTTGATCGACATCGTCTAAAACCATATTGCCTATCACTGATTAATTTATAATTCTCAAGATGCTTAATTATGTGATTATTTAATATAATTTCAAAGACTTTACCAAGAGTGGAAGTTATAGCTATTGGTCTGTAGTTTTATGGATCTGAAGAGGCACCTTTTTTAGGAACTGGATGGATGTTTGCTTCTTTCCAGGGTACTGGGAAGCATGAGGTATGAGTACACAGACGGAAAAGTTTTGCCAATACAGGAGCGAGCACCAAGGAGCAATTCTTAAGTACTATTGGAGGAATTTCATCTGGACCAGGAGCCTTATCTACTGAGAGATTCTTCAGAATAGTTTTGACATGTCTGGTGTGGATCTTAAGTGAGGGAATTTCAGGCGAATTAAAATTAAGTAGAGGGACATCTTGATTTATTTCATCTAAGGTTGAGTTGGTGGAGAACATATCCGCAAGAAGGTTAGCTTTACCTAGTGGGTCACTTACAAGATTGCCAGTCGGAGATTTTAATGGTGGAATGGATGAAGCAGTAGTGAAGTTGGATTTGAATGAGTTAAGAGTAGACCAAAATATTTTGTTATCATTTGGATTATTTAGAAGTTTATTTGCCTGCTTGTGGAGAAAGTTTGATTTAGTTAGGTTTAATACAGTTTTGGCATGATTTCTGATGTTTCTAAAGTAATTAAAGGCTTCATGTGTTTTTGATCTTGTGTATGCATTGTAGGCTATTTCTTTTTGTTCAGTTACTCTAGCACAATTATGGTCAAACCATTTAGGTGAATTAGATCTTTTATTGTACTTTTAATGAGGAATAAAAGTTTCCATTCCAATTTTTACAAAATCTTGTATGTGGCTCAAGGTGGAGTGTGCATCATTAGAAAAGAAAGAGGTCCAGGGAATATCAATAAAGAAACCTTGAAGACCCTCCCAGTCTGCCCTATCGTAATGCCATTTAGTCACCAAAACAGGTTCAGAGTGGGAAGGTGTGGTAGGTGATAGACAGGTGGCCTGTATCAGACAGTGATCAGAAGATCCAAGCGGGGACCTCACTTTAACATCATAATGTTCTGAATTGGTTGTTAAAAATAAGTCCAGTAGGTGGGAATTATGATTAGGATTATCTGGTACACGGGTGGGTTGGTTGACTAGTTGAGTGAGATTAAATGAGTCTGCAAATAGCTCACATTCAAGACCATCATCATCAGTCCTGGCTGAATGAGTGAGCCATTCAACATTATGGACATTAAAATCACCCAACACAGTGATTTCAGAAGAAGCATTTAAGTTGAGGACACTGAGTTGTGAGGACAGAGAATCAAAAAGACTTTGAAGTATTTGGGGAACGGTAGATGCAACATATGTATTTAAATTTACCAGCAGAAATTAATTTGTATATAGAATAATCAAAATAGGGACAATTGAAACTAGTAACCTCCTCCAGGGCAATTTTGGATTTTGCGAAGCAACATACACCTCCTTTAGATCTGAAATTTTGGAGCAGTTGATAACCTGGAAAATTAAATCTAGACGTGTCAGATGTGGATGTTACTTGAGTCTCTGTCAAAAAAAGGAGAGTAGGGGATTCTGCTTGAAGAAATTGGTGTACAGAATTGATGTTAGAGTGAAGTCCCCTTATATTACTAAAGAAAAAGCTGCACCGACGAGCAGCTTTAGGACGTTGCAATGCTCTTGACACAGTCGCATGATGACGACCGGGAGGGCCCTGTGTCAATAACTCAACCCTGCCGGGGGTGGATATCCGAGGGACCACCAGGTTTGCTCTTAACAATTGTACTGCCATATTTATTTGGTAAAGGTGTATGGTGTTACATGTATGATATGTAGTGGGAAGAGTAGTGTTTTATGGATAGAGGATAGCGATGTAGGGCAATTTCGTGAAGTTGGATGTGTATGTTATATAAAGAGGGTTTTCCTGATACCCTTGATGTGTGAGGCAGAAAGATATGTATCCAGCTACCAAGGCCTGGGAGAGAAAATGGAATTCAGGCTATTCCCTGAGTCTCCCGAAACCTTGGCGGTAGTACTTCCCTGGGCGGGGCTGCCTACCCCTACTACCTCATGGATTAGAGGTAGGTTAGATTAGGTTAGGTTAGGGTAAGGTTAGGTTAGGTTAGGATAGGCTAGGTTAGGGTTAGGTTAGGTTAGGTTAGGTTTAGTTAGGTTAGAGAGATGAATAGAGGGCGAATTCTTGAGTAACCCTTTAGGGGGG
This sequence comes from Paralithodes platypus, assembly GCA_032716605.1. Classification (NCBI taxonomy): domain Eukaryota; kingdom Metazoa; phylum Arthropoda; class Malacostraca; order Decapoda; family Lithodidae; genus Paralithodes; species Paralithodes platypus. The sequence goes on along the minus strand of CM064483.1, from coordinate 28,574,439 downwards.
AGGGAGGACATTAATGGGGCGAACTCGAGGCGGGGCGACTTCTCAAAGCGGGGCGAACTCGTTCCGGGGCGAATTCTCCAGTATTCTTGTTGTGTGGCTATGTCGAGTGTGTATGTGAGGCATAGTTATTTCAAAAGGCCCTGTCTAAGCTGTATTTAAGAGAACGTTCAAATGGGGCGAACGTCTTAAAATTTCAAAAGGAATGGTGCTAAACATGACGGAGAATGGGGTTTAGAATAAAATCCTTCAAGTGGAAATCTCCCCTTAAATCGACAAATGATAACTCGAATTAGAGGAAACAAACTATCATAATAGTGAAAGTGTTAATTTAATAGTTACTTCTTCTTAACCCTTTGAAGATTAGGACGCATTTTTACAGTATATTCTGACTACCTTTAGACGATTTTATCCAGCTCAGGAATGATCTGTGGTAACTAGAATGGTAAAGAGTATCTCAATTAACCCTCTGACCTCCATAATTTTATACACTTCCTAATCTGAATACAATAGTCTTATAATTGCAAGGAAAAATAAATCCATAATTGTATCTTGAGTGGGAATACACCTATTCCATAGATGCACAGACACTCAGACATACCCACACAATTATATTTACATTTTTATTTGCGGGCATATGTTTTTGGAATAGACCTTATGTTGCATCTCTCTCGCTATTCTATCGCTACTATAATAATCAGTGTTCCTCAGAGCTTTCCCAGTGTATACCACCTCCTTTACGTAGGGCACGTGGTACCCGTCTTGCAACTCAATCCCACCCCTACTCTGTGCAACTCTCCAACCCAGGAGTGAAGCGTTACTCTCAAACTTTCTTCTACTCAACAGCTGAGCTCTGGAACTCTCTCCCAGAATCAGTCTTTCCCTCTTCCTATGACTTAAATTGCTTCAAACTCCGTGTGTCCAGGCATTTTAGCTCGAACGTCCCTTGATTTTGGCCCTGTCACTCTTTCAACTATGGGGGAGGCACTCGCTATAGGCAGTTCTGCCTTTTGCCTCCCTCAATCACATGGAAAAACAAAAAACAAAACGAGATTGTGAACTTAAATGATAATATGAAAAAAAGTTAATGTTCTCTATGGGACTGTTAATTGTTTAGAATAATTCGTCAGACATGTATCATTGTTGTTCTCCCAAGTATTGTTCAGATATTCCGGGATAAGGCTTGTACACATTGATCCATAGAAACACACACACACACACACACACAGAACGTCCAGCTTTTCCACATTTTGCCTCTTCACACACACACACATACAAACAGAATGTCCAGCTTTTTCACATTTCGCCTTTTCACACACACACACACACACTCTCTCACTACAGCACGCATACATGCACACACACTCTACAACACACACACAGAATGTCCAGCTTTTCCACATTTTGCCTTTTCACACACACACACACACACACACACACACATAGCATTCGCCACGTTCGCACAACCTTCGCGGTGTTTCGCATCACATTGTCCAACATTCGTAGGACAATCGCCCTGCAATCGCTACTGTCGCCATCATCGATCGCCAAATTCGTCATGATTCGCCATGGTTCGCCATCAAATGTCGCACATCATTCGTTATTATCGCCTAAATAGTCGCCACAATCGCATTGTGATCGTACTTCTGTCGCACTGCAATCGACATCATTCGCCTTGTTCGACTTCATTCACTTCTGAATACGCCCTATTCGCCGCGAATTAACGGACATAGAAAAAAACACAGCCGCAGGGCTTTCGCCATTGAAAGTTTGCTCAGCGGGATAGCCGCTTGTGCGTGTGTGTTGGAAAATTACATGTTTATAGTTTCCTCCTCAGACCTCCATCATGTTAGATATAATACCCCCATACTTCTAGATTAATTTGAAACATTTTTGGAAGAAAAATTTCCCTACCAAAGGCCGGTTCATCCTAAATTACAGGCTTGCTAACGCTCACTTGAAAAAGTCGACACCTAAATGGCACGAAAAGTGTGTGTGTGTGTGTGTGAGAGAGAGAGAGAGAGAGAGAGAGAGAGAGAGAGAGAGAGCGAGAGAGAGCGAGACAGAGAGAGAGAGAGAGAGAGATAGAGAGAGAGACGGGGGGGGGGGGGGGGTATAGATCTAGCCTAGGGACTCTACTTGTACACACTAAGGAAAAGGCTGACGTCCCAGGAAGACACCACCACAATCTCCAGTATCCCGACTATGCTGGAAGGGCCTGCTACCACGGCTATGATGGGTCCATGATAGTCCACGATTACGGGCTCCATAAGTGGGCTGGGAGGCCTTTGTCAGGTTCTCTTTTAGGCCACACTCCCGACGCTCTTTTCTCTTTGGGCTGGATCACAGGGAGCAGAAAGAGAGAGAGAGAGAGAGAGAAGGGGGGAGGAGTGATTTTTTTTTTATCTTTTACTATAAATATCGAGATAGGGAGGAGGGGGTGGGCGTGGCCCTTATCAAAAGAGAGGAGGGAGGAAGGGGGCATCCTCCTTATCTAGAAAGGAGTATGTGTGTGTGTGTGTGTGTGTGTTGGGGGGGGGGGTTAGTCCATATCTGCAGAGGGGTATATGGTGGTGTGGTCCATATACAGTATACAGTGAGGTGTATGGTGGGTGTGGTCTATACATAACAAAAACCTCCCCTTAATAAATGTTAGGACAGGCAGGGTGGAAAGGGGGGGGGGGGGGTATCTAGTGAGAGGGGTATATGCGCTAACTCGTGGTCATTCAACTTTCGGGACTTCGGTGAGACTTTTTCTGTTGCACTAGACATATCGAAAGCCTTCGATAGAGTCTGGCACAAATCTTTAATTTACAAACTGCCCTCCTTCGGTTTTTGTCCCTCCATCTGTGCCTTTGTCTCTAATTTCCTTTCCGGCCGTTCCATAGCTGCGGTTGTGGACGGCTATCGCTCATTTCCTCATCCTATCAACTCCGGTGTTCCTCAGGGTTCTGTCCTTTCTCCTATTCTCTTTCTAATTTTCATAAATGATCTTCTCAACTGTACATCCAGTCCCATCCATTCATATGCAGACGACTTTACTTTACACCACTCAATTAGTTTTCCAGAACGCCCCAGCCAGCAGTCCCTCAAAAGTAAACGTAATGAAGCCATAAAATACTTATCTTCTGATCTAGCTGCTATTTCTAATTGGGGTAGAGAAAACCTTGTTACATTTAATGCTTCCAAAACTCAATATATCCATCTTACTACCCGTCAGGAACCTCCAGAGGACTATCCCTTATTCTTCAACAATACAAAAATCAACCCTTCATCTTCCCTCAATGTTCTCGGTGTCTCTTTTTCTTCTGCTCTCACTTGGAAAGACCTTATTACCAGTCTCGCTAAGGCAGCCTCCCAGAAGCTGGGTGTGCTCAACCGTCTCAAGGGGTTCTTTACCCCTGCGCAGCTTCTTGGTCTGTACAGGGGCACAGTGCGTCCTTGTATTGAGTATTGTTCACATGTGTTGGGAGGATCCTCTCACACCGCACTCCTAGACAAAGTAGAAAGGAAAGCCTTTCGTATCATTAACTCCCGTCCACTCACCAACTCTCTGCAATCTCTCTCTCTTCGCCGCAATGTTGCATCTCTCTCGCTATTCTATCGCTACTACAATAATCAGTGTTCCTCGGAGCTTTCCCAGTGTATACCACCTCCTCTACGTAGGGTACGTAGTACCCGCCTTGCAACACAATCCCACCCCTACTCTGTGTAACTTTCCAACCCAAGAGTGAAACGCTATTCTCAGTCTTTCTTCTATTCAACTGCTGAGCTCTGGAACTCTCTCCCAGAATCAGTCTTTCCCTCTTCCTATGACTTAAATTGCTTCAAACTTCGTGTGTCCAGGCATTTTAGCTCGAACGTCCCTTGATTTCGGCACTGTCACTCTTTGAAATCTGGGGGAGGCACTCGCTGCAGGCAGTTATGCCTTTTGTCTCCCTCATTCACATAGAAAAAAAAAAAAACTTTCAGTACAGGTAATGTATTTTCATGTAGGGTTATAGCTACATTTAGACGATTTTATGAAGCTGAGGAAGGATATATGGTCGTTTAAAGGAATTAATTGAGATAGTTTGCAGCCTATTAATTGGTAGACGTCCTTCCTAAGTTGAGTAAAATCGGTTACTAGTTCCCAGCATATATAAAAATAGGACATCACCAGTACTGAATGTGTTAAAGAGGGGAGAGGGGGAGGGGACTTACTTAGTATTGGGAGAAAGTGAGGGTACTCTAAACAAAATATTGATATAAAAAGGTTAATTAAAGTGTCCATATTAATATATCTGTATAGCCATATAGGCCTAATGGTGGTAATATACCCATCTGATACAAGGATAAACAGGTAAATCACTACCATTATAAACATAAATCTGATATACCTTTTTCCTGCCCAATTTATACATTTATTGTGTTACAGTGTATATAGGGCGTGGTCTTTCCTGGATGAAGCCTATACCTTTCTTATATTATACCTGACGACACTCTAAACTATTTTTATAATATTAAACTAAATAAAAAGGCATGTGAACGGAAAACGGAGGGAGAAGGATGGAAGGGATGGAGGGGGAAGGAGGGAAAGAGATGGTGATGAAGGAGAGAAGGGATGGGGGAGGAAGGGGGAGAAGGGACAAGGTGGGAGAAGAAGGGGAAGGGATGGGGGTGGAAAGAGAAGGAGGGAAAAGGGGGGGGGGGAAGGGAAAGGAGGGAAGGGGGGGGGGAGGAAGGGGAAGGAGGGAAGAGATGGGGGAGGAAGGAGGGAAGGGATGGGGGAGGAAGGAGGGAAGGGATGGGCGAGGAAGGAGGAAGGAGGGGAGGGATGGGGAAGGAAGGAGGAAGGAGGGAAGAGATGGGGAAGGGAAGGGAAAGGATGGAAGAGATGGGGGAGGGAAGGAAGGGGAAGGAGGGAAGGGATGGGGGAGGAAGGAGGAGAGGGATGTGGGAGGAAGGAGGGATGGGATGGGGGAGGAAGGAGGAAGGAGGGGAGGGATGGGGAAGGATGGAGGAAGGAGGGAAGAGATGGGAAGGGAAGGAGGGAAGATGGGGGAGGTAGGAGAAGGAGTGAAGGGATTCGGAGGAAGAAAGGGAAGGAGGGAAAGGGGGGGGGAAGGAGGGAAGGGATGGGGAGGAAGGGGAAGGAGGGAAGGGATTCGGAGGAAGAGGAAGGAGGGAAAGGATGGGGGAGGAAGAGGAAGGAGGGAAGGGATTGGGAGGAAGGAGGGAGGAAGGGAAGGAGAGGAAAGGAGGGAGGGGGAAGGGATTGGGAGGAATGGGAAGGAGGGAAAGGATGGGGGAGGAAGGAGGAGCTAGGAGTGAAGGACGTATTGAGTGAAGCCTACCGCTTCCTTTTCTAAATAATAACCTGAATAGAAAATCTCATCTTCTAATTATAACCTTGATTAAAAAAGTACAAAGATGGCAATTGACTCGATATTTTAATTGGGAAAGGCCTACAGTTCCTCTTTCTAAATATATACCTGTATGGAATGCGCTAAGACTATTGGATCCTATATTAGTCCAGCTATAGATTAGCATGATAATAGACAATGGTTCTTAAGTCTGAGTTCTGAGTAGGGTACAGTTTCCAAACATAATAAAGCTACTTCATTATCTATACTCACTCACCCACACCCCCACAAACACACTTATATTTATTGGTGTCCAGAATTACAGGAGTGTTTCTATGGTGATACCTACTGTTGATTTTTTGTAATTATTCAAAAATATGTATACAGTATATATGATATTTAATCGTAGTGTAAATCAAAGAAGAAAATGTACAGTAGATATGAAAATGCTTTGCTAGCTTAGTTATATCTATCTATTGCCAGACGCCTCAATCCCCAAGGAGATGGCCACGAATGAATCGTCTCCACGCTCCTCTGTTGTCCTCAGCCGATGCTCCACCACCCACCCGACACCACTTGCACTCATATAACTCTTTAACTCCATCCTTCCACCTTATTCTCGGTGTACTTCTCCCTCTCTGCCCTTCTACATGCTTCTCATACACTTTTTTGTTAATTATCTCACTCTCCATACGCTCCACATTTTTTTTTTTTTTTTTTTTTTTTTTTTTTCTATGTGATTGAGGGAGGCAAAAGACATAACTGCCTATAGCGAGTGCCTCCCCCATAGTTGAAAGAGTGACAGGGCCAAAATCAAGGGACGTTCGAGCCAAAATGCCTGGACACACAGAGTTTGAAGCAATTTAAGTCATAGGAAGAGGGAAAGACTGATTCTGGGAGAGAGTTCCAGAGCTCAGATGTTGAGTAGAAGAAAGTTTGAGAGTAACGTTTCACTCTTGGGTTGGAGAGTTGCACAGAGTAGGGGTGGGATTGAGTTGCAAGACGGGTACCACGTGCCCTACGTAAAGGAGGTGGTATGCACTGGGATAGCTCTGAGGAACACTGATTATTATAGTAGCGATAGAATAGCGAGAGAGATGCAACATTGCGGCGGAGAGAGAGAGATTGCAGAGAGTTGGTGAGTGGACGGGAGTTAATGATACGAAAGGCCTTCCTTTCAACTTTGTCTAGGAGAGCGGTGTGAGAGGAACCTCCCCACACATGTGAACAATACTCAATACAAGGGCGCACTATGCCCCTGTACATAGCAAGAAGCTGTGCAGGGGAAAAGAACCCCCTAAGGCGGTTGAGCACACCCAGCTTCTGGGAGGCTGCCTTAGCAAGACTGGTAATATGGTCCTTCCAAATGAGAGCAGAAGAAAAAGAGACACCAAGAATATTGAGAGAAGATGAAGGGTTGATTTTTGTATTGTTGAAGAATAAGGGATAGTCCGCTGGGAGATCCTGACGGGTAGATAGATGGAGAAATTGGGTTTTGGAAGCATTAAAGTTAACAAGGTTTTCTCTGCCCCAATTGGAAATAGTATTTAGATCAGAATTTAAGAGTTCTATGGCTTCATTACGTTTGTCGTTGAGGGATTGCTGGCTGGGGCGTTCTGAAAAACTAATGGAGTAGTGTAAGGTTGAGTCGTCTGCGTATTAATGGATGGGAATTAAGGTACAGTTAAGGAGATCATTTATAAAAATTAGAAAGAGAATAGGAGATAGGACAGAGCCCTGAGGAACACCGGAGTTTATAGGGTGAGGAAGTGAACAATGGCCGTCCACAACCGCAGCTATGGAACGGCCGGAAAGGAAATTAGAGACAAAGGCACAGATGGAGGGATAGAAACCGAAGGAGGGTAGTTTAGAAATTAAAGATTTATGCCAGACTCTATCAAAGGCTTTCGATATGTCTAGTGCAATAGAAAAAGTCTCACCGAAGTCCCGAAAGGAGGATGACCAAGAGTTAGTAAGATATGAAAGAAGATCACCAGTAGAGCGACCCTTAAGGAAGCCATACTGGCGATCTGAGAGCAGATTATGAGAAGAGAAATGCTTAAGAACCAAACCATCTCAATTTGTTCCTCTTCACACTCTCCAGCACATCTACATCTACACCACATTGCTCTCGTACTTCCGCATTTGTTTGTCTGTCTCTCCGTGTGACCCCACAAGCACTTCTCAAGTGTCTCATTTTGATCCTACTCACTCTTGTTTTATGCCTCTCCAACAACGTCCGCACTTCACTTCGGTATGTAAATGTTGGGATTACCACACTATCATGCAATTACTTTTTTACTTCCAAGCTTACCTCCCTCTTCCTTGTCACTGCTTTCAACGTGCCCACAACCCTCCTACCCTGCTGCATCCTCTCTTGCACTTCATCTTCCAAACTCCCATCTTTTCTCATCACACTGCCAAAGTACTATAAAGGAGCTGACATTAACCATTAACTGGTCATTCAACATTACTTCACACTGCGTGACAGAATCCCTTTCAAAGACCATAACCTTACTCTTTACGACATTGACCTTCAGCTACTTTTAGTTAAACACAGTGTCAAACATATTCCCCAAACACTGAAACTCCAATTCATCATCACTCAATACAGGCAATAGAAATGTATCATCAGCAAAGAACACCACAGGCAATTTTCACTCACTCCCTTCCCATACCAGGGGTACTCCAACATCAATTGCTCTTCCTTGTAGTTCTTCCACGACTCCATCCATGTATACATTGAATAACCATGGGGACATGACGCACCCAAGCTTTTATCCAGCATTTAAATCAAAGAACTTGCTCTGTTCATCCTCTGCTGTCCTTGCACCCACATACAATCACATGTTTCACCACTTCCAGTAACTTGCCATCTACTCCATATGTTTTTAGTACTTTCTATATACCTTTCCTGTCAATCTGTCATAGACTTTCTTTCTACAAGTCCATAAAGGCAGTATATATCTTCCTTCTCTTCTCCATAATACACCTCAAGGAGAAAATCTGGTCTATACAACCCCTTCCCTTACTAAACCCACTCTGCTCCTCACCAATCCATTGTTCTGTTATCTCTCTCACCTTCTCTGTCACTATCATACAGTGTAGCTTCACTACTGTGCTTATGTACCTTGCCTTGTGCCTTGTATTTTTATGTGTATGCAGGGACAAAAGGCAGGTTGCCTGTAACGAGTGTCTCCCCCAAAGCCAAAAGAGTGATATAGCCAAATTCAAGAAACGTTGAGGTCAAAATGCCTGGCCACACACAGTTTAAAGCAGTTTTAGTCATAGGATGAAGATACGATTGATTGAGGAAGAGAGTTCCAGAGTTCACTTGTTGAGTAGAAGAAAGACTGAGCAAATTTGCCAATTCTTGGGTTGGAGAGGTGGACTGAATAGGAGTGGGGCTGTGTTGAAAGGTGGGTGCCTCACACTCGCCGCAAGGGAGGATGTATGCACCATGCACTCCTCTCTCCCCTTACCCCTTATATAGGGGGACTAGTATACCTGATTATCAGTCTTCTGGCACTTTTCCCTTTTCCCATGATAATTTACGCATTTTCCAGATCCATTCAATCAATACCCCACCTCCATACTTCAGCATCTCGCCACTCACTCCATCTATCCCTGATGCTTTACCCATCTTCAATTTCTTCAAAGAGTCACGTACTTCTGACTTTCTGATTGCCTCCTCCTCCTCCTCCACTGCATCTCTTCTTCTCTCCCCAATTCTTTTCCCTCTCATTCCCCATCCAATTATGTTTGCATCTTTTTCATCCTTTACATTCAACACTTCATTGCAGGTTACTCTTACTACTTCCTTTATCACCCACCCTAACTTTCTTGATCTCTTTCCAAAAGTGTCGTACACTCCTTCTCCTTCCAAATTCAATATCCACTTTTAACTTACTTTTCCTCACTATTATCATCCCCACTCTCTTTTACACACGACACATACACACACACTTACACACAATAGCCCACGTCTGTATTCCCTTTAATTTTTACCCACACAATCCATGTAAGATCCATGCTCCCTAACACGTTCTTTCAACTTTTTATAAATAAACAAACATATACCTTTCTTTGCTCTCTCATTCTCACTCACTCCAGCACATACCCCCATTCCACACTCAAATTCTGTCACACATATACCCTGTTCATTAAATTGCCAAATTAACTTACTAAATAGTATGCTTTGGTCCCATATAAATTACTACCAATTAATCTTTACTTAACATTTATTATTAGACAACAACAAAACGTCTCTACGTTGTACTGTATATGGCAAATTCTCCCAACAGAGAGTTTTTTCCAGTGGATGTCCAACCACCAGTGCCTGATCCACCAATTATTGAAGACCCTTCCTCCCTTGCTGAGGTAAGAGAGACCGTGGCTAAGATGAAGGGTGGGAAGGCCCTTGGTATTATTGGCATTCCTGGAGAACTGCTGAAAGCTGGGGTTAAGTCCATGGTCCATCAATTGTATGCGGTCCTGGTTGCTGTATGGCACACCGGTACCAATCCTCTTGAATGGAGAAGGGATCTGGTCCCCCCTATCTGGAGAGGGAAAGGGAACTGACAAGCCTGCAATAAGTACCGTGATAACACTGCTCAGTGTGCCAGGCAAGGTTTTCACCCGTATTTTGCTTGTGCGAATCCGAGGCCATCTGCTAAAGGAGCAGAGACCTGAGCAATCTAGAATTGCACCTAAGAAGTCAACAATTGACAGGATTCTGGCGGTCCGGGTACTCGTGGAACGCTGACTTGAGTTTAAAAAAGGGCTGCTTGCAATCTATGTTGATCTCAAGAAGGCATTTGACTCGGTGCACTGAGAGACGCTCTAGGGCCTACTACGGTTACGTGGGATTCCCGCTGAGATTGTTGACCTGGTGTCTGGATTCTATACAGGAACAGAGAGTGCTGTCAAGTGTGGTGGGGGAAAATCCTCCTTCTTCCCTGTGAATTCAAGTGTGAGACAGGAGTGTGTTCTGGCACCTACACCTTTTAACACTTGTATGGACTGGTTACTGGGACAGACAGTCAAGCGGAGTCGCTGTGGAGCTGACATTGGCAAGCTTAGGATCACAGATCTTGACTTTGCAGATGACCAAGTAATCCTAACGGAGACAATAGATGTTCTCAGATTGGCCCTTATGGCACTACACGAGGAATCGGAGCCATTGGGTTTAAAGGTCTCTTGGACTAAGACTAAAGTCCAAGCATTTGGTGACATATTGGTTTATGCAGTGCAATCTGTTAATGCATGTGGTGAGGACTTAGAGATTTTGGATAAATGTACTTATCTTGGTAGGGTGATCCATAATAGTGGTGAGTCAGGCTACAATGTCAATCGTCGCCTCGGTTTAGCATCTGGAGTTATGGATTCACTCAACAAATGTATATGGCATTGTCGATACCTGTGCAGAAGGACGAAGCTGCGAATTTTTAAGTTGCTGGTGTTCCCCGTCTTATTATATGGATATGAGACATGGACACTTAACAGCGAGTTGAAAAGATACATCAAGTCCTTTGATACTAAATGTCTTCGCAAGATCATGGGGTATCGCTGGAATGATTATGTCTCAATACCAGCGACTACTCCATGAAACTGATTCAAGATATATTAGTTGCATTGTCTGTGAATGCCAACTTCGGCTATATAGGCATGTGGTTCGCCTCCCTGAAGCAGACCCTGCTCACCAGGTGGTCTCTACAGAAGACAACCCTGAGTGGAGGAGGCCTAGGGGGAGACTACAAAACTCATGACTGAGAGAAGTCGGCCAATCATAAGAACATAAGAACATAAGAAAATGGGAGTCTGCAGAAAGCCGATTGGCCTAAGCAAGGCAGATCCCTGTCCCACACAACCCCAATTACAAAGCCCAATTATAGGCTCAACACTCTAATAACCTGAGGATCATCTTACCAAAACGGTTAGAGATTAACGCAGGATTACGGGGGTCTGCAGAGCGCTGATTGGCCCAACCCGGCTGATCCCCCTTCACACCCAACCCTTCTCGTCCATATGCTTATCCAATTTTATCTTAAAGCTCCCTACCGTTTTTTATCCCACTATAGCACTTGGTAGTCCATTCCACCCATCTACAACTCTGTTACCAAACCAATATTTGCCTATATCTTTTCTGAAACGAAATGTATCTAATTTGAAACCATTGGTAGGAGTTCTTTCACTATCACTGAGCTTTAGTACATTTGTCATGTCCCCTTTGTTAATCCCACTAACCCACTTAAACACCTCTATCATATCCCCTCTAACTCTGCATCTCTCTAACGAATGAAAACCTAATTTCTTCAACCTTTCTTCATACGGAAGATTTCTAATATTATGGATCATTTTTGTCATTCTTCGCTGTTCTCTCTCCAATGAATCTATGTCCATTCTGTAATAAGGACACCAAAATTGGACAGCATAATCCATATGGGGTCTCAATAATGACAAGTAAAGTTTTAAGATAACATCAGCAGTTCTGTTACTCACACTCCTAGAGATGAACCCGAGAATCCTGTTTGCCTTATTACGAACGCTTATACACTGTTTTCTAGGCTTCAAATCATTGCTAACAAACACACCTAGATCTTTCTCGCAGTCTGAATTTTCTAATTCTCAATTAGCTAGTTTATATTTAACATTTGTTTGCATCTTCCCTATCTTTAATACCTTGCATTTGTCAATGTTAAACTTCATCTGCCAATTTACTGACCATTCATGTAAGGTATCTATATCCCTTTGGAGGCACTCTATATCGCTATCTGAATCAATTGATCTCCCCATTTTAGTATCGTCTGCGAATTTACTTATCCTACTAGTTATACCTAAATCTAGGTCATTTATGTATATAAGAAACAACAGGGGACCTAATACCGATCCCTGGGAGACACCACATTTGACTGCTCTCCACTCTGACTTGGTACTATTTATGCTGAGTCTCTGTTTCCTACCATTTAGCCATGACCTAATCCATCCCAACAACGACCCTAATATTCCATGTGCCTCAACCTTTCTCATCCATCTCTCATGAGGGACTCTGTCGAAAGCTTTACTGAAATCTAAATATATAATATGATATGACTTGTCACTATCTACTGCTTCATATACCTCTGAGAAAAAGCTAAGCAAATTAGTAAGGCAAGAACGCCCCTGAGTGAATCCATGCTGAGAAGAATTTATTAAGTTAAATTTTTCTAAGTGGCTTCTAATTTTCCTAGCAATAATAGACTCTAGCAACTTTCCTATGATTGATGTGAGGCTAATGGGACGGTAATTGGATGCTATCGATTTACCACCTTTTTTGAAGATCGGAACTACATTTGCAAGCTTCCAAGCTTCTGGAACTAAACCTGTTTCTAATGACTTGTTAAATAAAAATGCTAATGGACTACTTAACTCATCTCTGCATTATTTTAATACTCTAGCATATACCTCGTCAGGACCAGGCGAATTTTGAGGTTTCAGTCTGTCAATTTCCTTAAGCACATCATTTCTACTTATACTAACAGTACTTAACATATTTTCTATACTATCACTATATACCATATTGACTTCTGGAATCTGTGCCAAATTTTCATTTGTGAAAACGGAAAGAAACTGACTATTTAATGTACTGCACATTTCTAAATAATGTTCTGTTATTTCTCCTATTGAAGTTTTTAGGGGGCCTATTACATCTCTAACTTTAGATTTATATAGTTGGTAAAAAGCTTTGGGGTTATTTTTTGAGTCACTGGCTATCCTTATTTCATAATTTCTTTTTGCTTTCCTGATTTCATTTTTGACCAGTCTTGATAGAGTCTGATAGTTTTATATGTAGATGATTTTCGCCTTTCTTTATTTTTCTATATATTCCTTTCTTTATTCCTATAAGATCTATTAGCTTATTAGTCATCCATTTTGGTTGGTTCTGCGTCGATCTAAATCTTCTTTTAGGGATATATTTATTTTGAGCATTGTGGAGTGAAGCAATAAACTGGTTATACTTGATATGGGCCAGGCAGATGCCTGGATTCTCGAAAGGAAGGACTCCCCAGAGTAGAGCCGGAGGGTAGTGCGGCTACGCGCTGTTACAGCATATGCCCCCATTGGTTGATGGATTAATTGATCTATCTGGAGACGGCCCCTGGGTCTCTCTCTCTAAAATTATCACTACCATAACGTTTCAGCTAATAGTTGATGAACATTTTTGAGACGAGACGCACGCTTGTGTTCTTAACCTTATCTGGTTAACCCTTAACCCTTCTTTGGCGGCGCGCAACTGTATGAAATAAATTTGTACTAAGTGGCGGTTCACAACTTATGTCGTGTGCCATTTTCAGCACGTAATGTTGCAGAGAGAGAGAGCTGAGCGGTGTGAGGAGCGTAGTAAGGCTATGACCGCCGCCCACCACCGCGGTGGGCCAACTGAAGTGAAAACCACCCTTCCATCCCCCCTCACACTCGCTACACAGGGAATTATGTAGGGAAAGTACCTAATTACATGGTTTTTGCACTCGTGTTGCGCGATCGTTGCAAGAAAACCAGTGGTCGTACAAGGATGGTTGGGGTGTCATTGGAAAGCTTTGTTTATGCCCTTTCAGGGATAGATACTTGTTTTACACTCTGGGTCTTATTTAGGCATGAAAATGATCACGTAAACAACCCTATTTAGCGTAAAAACACCCCGCTGGGCGGTACATATAAATTACCGCCTAGGCCGCTCGTAAGGTGTTAATAATTATAACCCCAGCAAATTAAGGGAAACTGGCCTATGGGCCGTGACTTTTTTCTACCGAAAAAAGTATAATAATTAGGTTGGAGATCTGGGTGTCATTATTTATTTGAAGGGGATGTGGGAAGCGTTTTGCTTAGATTAGGAGGGAAAACTTGAACAAATTGCTCGAAAATGGCAAAAAACATAAAAATCTTCAATAATAATTAAACACAACAAAATAACCCCCCCCCCAAAAAAAAATATATATAAATCGCACCAGATAGTGCTAAACAATTCTTTCCCTTTAATCATTATGATCTCGTATTATATCTGGGAAGGTTTGTGTGCAGAGAGAGAGAGAGAGAACAGGAGAGTGTGTGTACGTGTGTGTGTGTGTGTATGTGTGTGTGTGTGTGTGTGTGCGTGTGTGTGTGGGTGTGTGTGTTGGTTATATAATATGTTGTATCATCCCGCATGGAGACACTATATTTGTATATGGTACCTGTATGGCAGTTCAATCCCCCCCTCCCCCCTTCTCTCTCTCTCTCTTCTTCTTCTTCTTCTTTCCTTCCATTTTCCCTTACTATTGAGTTTGCTAACCCTACTAGAATTCAGTCCTGACCACTTCGTTGGGATCGTAAGGTCTGTGTGGCCAGTGTATTTATGTAAGTCTGTCACTCTTTCCGTCTACAGTAAAATCTATCTACTTAACTATCTATCTATCCAACTCCCTCCCTAACATGTTCTACTTTATCTACCTATCAATCTACCAGCAGCTAGCTATGCCCATCTATCATTCACGCATTCCTTTTTCTCCGCGTTTGTTTATTTTGTTCATTCCTATGGGTAGTCTAGGAAAGGGCATGTGTTGGGGTATTATCATTGTTGTTTAATTATTGATGGATTTAATAGATCCAACCATCTGCGAACAATGTATTTTCAGTTTGCCCCCAAGCTTTAAACATTATAAAACGTTTTCCCAGGCCCATTTCAACCATAATACGTACATTTTACGCTAGGGAAATATCCCAGTCGGTTTCTCCTAAATTGCAGACTCACTATCGCTCGCCCAGAAGAAAATTGATACCTGAAAGGGGTGACGTGTTTTGTTATCGCCAAACAATTAAGGTGAATGTTCTTTAAATCTCCAAACTAATGGCGTGAAACAGGGAGGGTCCAAAATAGACCCACCTCGCACCAGATAGGGTTAATACAATACCAGTCCGTATAAATCATATTTAACTTAAGGGGGGTGACCTGTTTTTGTTCTGTCCTTTTCTATCTTTCTCTGGCTTGTATCCATTTGGCCCCATTCAGCCTACTGTTTTAAGACGTTTATCCCCATCCAGGTGTCAATTTTTTACTGGTGAGCGGTAGCGACCCAGCAAATTTTTTATTTTTGTTTGACAGCAGGCTAAATTTGTACATTTTACGATAGAAAATGTCTCCGGCGAAGCCGGATTTCTTCATATAATGCTGGCTCGCTATCGCTCGCCAGGAAGAAATCGACACCTAGATGGGGATAAACGTCTTAAAATAGTTGGCTGAATGGGGCCGAATGGATACAAGCCAGAGAAAGAAAGAAAAGGACAGAAATAACATAAAGCAGGTCGCCCCCCGTAAGGGACGACGTTTTTTTTTTTTTTTTTGTATCTATTCATTCATTTATTCCTGTATTTCTTAGTTTTCTCGCTAGACCTCCATCAAGCTTAGAAAAACACACCCTAGACCCTCCTTCAAGATAAATTTGTACATTTTTCGGTAGAAAAATTTCCCGGCCAAAGGCCGGTTCCTTTTAAAATTTCAGGCTCGCTATCGCTCGCCAGGAAATAATCGACACCTAAATGGCACGAAAGGTCTTAAAATTGACAACGAAATGTGGCGAAAGGTGTTAAAATCGCCAAACTAATGAGCCGAACGTCTTACAATCTCAAAGCAAATGTTGGCTTAACACGAGGGAGAAAGGGGACCAGAAAACGACCCATCTCCCCTTAACCTCAACAGTCCATCAGCCTCACCTTAAATACCGATAGTACAGGTATAACGAAATATGCAGCATATACACATAAACACACAGAAGAGTGTACATTCTTATGATGCATGTCTTCAACTGCAACAATCCAGTGAAATATACCTTATATTTATTCCACCAATCGATAGAGCTAACTTAACTAAATTACCAAATTTGTATTCCGCCTATCGATAGAGCTAACTTACCTAACTTACCAATTATGTACGTCACCTATCGATAAAGCTATCTTACCTAACTTACCAATTATGTACGTCACCAATCGATAAAGCTATCTTACCTAACTTACCAATTATGTACGTCACCAATCGATAAAGCTATCTTACCTAACTTACCAATTATGTACGTCACCAATCGATACAGCTAACTTACCTAACTTACCAATTATGTACGTCACCAATCGATAAAGCTATCTTACCTAACTTACCAATTATGTACGTCACCAATCGATAAAGCTATCTTACCTAACTTACCAATTATGTACGTCACCAATCGATAAAGCTATCTTACCTAACTTACCAATTATGTACGTCACCAATCGATAAAGCTATCTTACCTAACTTACCAATTATGTACGTCACCAATCGATAAAGCTATCTTACCTAACTTACCAATTATGTACGTCACCAATCGATAAAGCTATCTTACCTAACTTACTAAATATATATTTCACCAATTGATAAAGCTAACGTACATGTACGTCACCTATCGATAGAGCTATCTTACCTAACTTATTACTTACTCAGCCTATTGGTACAGCTATCTTACGTAACTTATTTAGAATTTTGTTATGTGAAAAGTACTCGCAGGAAGGCATAGCGCAATGGTTAGCGTCACGTATGTCACTTCCTCTATTATCTCCTGACCCTTAACCCTTCAGCATTTAAGGACGCATTTCTTCATTTTATTCTAGCTATCATTAGGCGATTCTATTCAGCTTAGGAAGAAAATTGGAAGTCAGAGGGTTAATTATGTTTATAATTCCTAGAGGTTCTTCCTAAACTCTATAGAATCGTCTACTGATAGCCAGAATATAATTCATCAAATCCTGGAGGGGATATTTATTTCCACACGACAGGTAAGCTGGATGCTGCTTGTGTGAGGAGTGTCATGGTCTGTGACCAGTCAAGGAGGAACACATTCATAACCTTGTGTGAGGAGTGTCATGTTTTGTGACCAGTCAAGGAGGAACACATACACAACCTTGTGTGAGGAGTGTCATGTTCTGTGACCAGTCAAGGAGGAACACATACATAACCTTGTGTGAGGAGTGTCATGTTCTGTGACCAGTCAAGGAGGAACACATACATAACCTTGTGTGAGGAGTGTCATGTTCTGTGACCAGTCAAGGAGGAACACATACATAACCTTGTGTGAGGAGTCATGTTCTGTGACCAGTCAAGGAGGAACACATACATAACCTTGTGTGAGGAGTGTCATGTTCTGTGACCAGTCAAGGAGGAACACATACATAACCTTGTGTGAGGAGTGTCATGTTCTGTGACCAGTCAAGGAGGAACACATACATAACCTTGTGTGAGGAGTGTCATGTTCTGTGACCAGTCAAGGAGGAACACATACATAACCTTGTGTGAGGAGTCATGTTCTGTGACCAGTCAAGGAGGAACACATACATAACCTTGTGTGAGGAGTGTCATGTTATGTGACCAGTCAAGAAGGAACACATACATAACCTTGTGTGAGGAGTGTCATGTTCTGTGACCAGTCAAGGAGGAACACATACATAACCTTGTGTGAGGAGTGTCATGTTCTGTGACCAGTCAAGGAGGAACACATACATAACCTTGTGTGAGGAGTGTCATGTTCTGTGACCAGTCAAGGAGGAACACATACATAACCTTGTGTGAGGAGTGTCATGTTATGTGACCAGTCAAGAAGGAACACATACATAACCTTGTGTGAGGAGTGTCATGTTATGTGGCCAGTCAAGAAGGAACACATACATAACCTTGTGTGAGGAGTGTCATGTTCTGTGACCAGTCAAGGAGGAACACATACATAACCTTGTGTGAGGAGTGTCATGTTCTGTGACCAGTCAAGGAGGAACACATACATAACCTTGTGTGAGGAGTGTCATGTTCTGTGACCAGTCAAGGAACACATACATAACCTTGTGTGAGGAGTGTCATGTTCTGTGACCAGTCAAGGAGGAACACATACATAACCTTGAAGGTAACAATATGTGGAAGTGCAGTGCTTCCTCAATCACAGAATTGCGAGCGTGGAGTAGAGAGGGTGCCTGGCAGTTAAGTGTGCTAAGGGGGAGGTAGTTGCTTTTTCTGGATCCCCTTCTCCCTCATGTTTAGCCCCATTAGTTTTGAAATGTGTGGGCATTTGCTCAATTAGTTAGTCGATTTTAAGACCCTTTGCCCCATTTTTTTGTCAATATCAAGACCTTTCGTGCCATTTAGATGTCGATTTTCGCGAGCCTGTAATTTTGGAGGAACCTACCGGGACATTTTTCTACCGAAAAATGTGCAAATTAATCTCGAAGGGGAATCTTGAGGATGTATTTTATAAAGCTTGGTGAAAGCCTAGGGAGGAAACTAAGATAAATATATATATATATACAAAACAAAATAAACAAACAAATAACAAATACCCCCTTAAGGTGAGGGTATACAAGAGTTTTTTTTCTTCAAACATTGTCCTGTTTATGATTATGGATTCTGACAATTACCATTATTTCAACATCCCATCAAAGACAAATGGAGAAGAAGAGCAGGCTGAGTTCAGCAATATCAGTATTTTTCAACTGTAATTCCAAAAGCATGTACATTTCCAAGAAAGTTTACATTTCCTAGTGCGAATCTATGATCACAATTACTACAAATATATTAAGAATATTCGTAAATTAGAAATATCTTGTGCTAAAATTGTGCCCATGCAATCGAAATCTCGTCGATACAGAGCACTTCACAAACGAATTTTGATGGAATTTTGGGTTTACTATACTAATAAATGATAGGCAAAAGTATAACAATTACCATAGATCGCTATACGACCAAGATAATACTGACAAACTTTCGATTAAGGCTGTTCATAGCTCTTGTCGGCGTTGCCGCATTCGTATGTGAACAAAATATAAAGGTTTCGTGCCTATGTATAAATGTCGAAAATAATGAATTATTCTTTTACTTTTGTCATATATTGATTATGAGAATCGTCATATAGTAATGGTTACAATAGATGAATAAATGTTCACATCCTAATTGAATTTGTCTGCAGCGTGAATTACCAGATAAGCAGTGATAACATTGCCTCTTGACAGTAATCTCCAAAATGTCTTTGTTTGTACATTTGTACTTAGTACCGCCACGGGATCCAGATGGCGTTAGGTGTAATTGAAATATGGCTAATTGCGTGCATAAGATCGTGAGTGTGATTGCGATGGTGGAACGTAAAACGCAAAATACTTGAGATGAAATATTGCATAATAACAGTAAAACAATAACACTGAATGCAAACTTTGTGCTTGCCAATGAGACACTGAACGCCAACTATATACACTACATAAGCAAACATGACATACTCAATAATATAACGCACGTCTTTATAAGTAATGATGATGATGGTGGGTGATGATAATGATGATGCTGACAAATGACGATAATGATGATAACAATTATACGAATTGCAAATACATCCACAGAGAATAGCCATCAATGAAGTGGAAGGTAGGGGAGCTATAGATACCATACGGATGGTTTATGTCATCTCTCTCTCTCTCTCTCTCTCTCTCTCTCAAATACATCCACAGAGAATAGCCATCAATGAAGTGGAAGGTAGGGGAGCTATAGATACCATACGGATGGCTTATGTCATCTCTCTCTCTCTCTCTCTCTCTCTCTCTCTCAAATACATCCACAGAGAATAGCCATCAATGAAGTGGAAGGTAGGGGAGCTATAGATACCATACGGATGGCTTATGTCATCTCTCTCTCTCTCTCTCTCTCTCTTTCTCTCTCAAATACATCCACAGAGAATAGCCATCAATGAAGTGGAAGGTAGGGGAGCTATAGATACCATACGGATGGTTTATGTCATCTCTTTCTCTCTCTCTCTTTCTCTCTCAAATAATACTTATGGGTTTCACAATGTGGATTGCAAGAAATGCTTAACCTCAATATGAATACAACACGCAACCATGACTGGAAGTTAGAATTACAAAGGTTCAGCACTAGTATTTGTGGAAAATTGTGTTTACATATAAGACGGTTCTACCTGAAACAAGTTTCCCTCATAATTTGTAAATAGTTCTTCAATAGATCAGCTCAAAAAGAGAGTAGATAGTATTCTGCACACTCTGTAATGACTGCAGTGCACTGCACAATCTCTCTTTCTTCTTCGAGTATCTTCCCGGAATGGATCGCTAGGCCTTTGAGATACTATTTTTGTAACTTGTTGTAAGTCTCTCATCCCCAGTGATCGACTTACCACACTCTCCTTTTCCTTAGCTACCCCTACCAGTATATACCTCGCCCTTGGTGCTGCAGTGTCATGACTCGCTCTAGCTGTTTGGAAGTCTCTCTCTTCTGCCTCTTAATTTATATAGGCCTAACATATAAGTTTTTCCTCTCATTTAACAGTACTATATATATATATATATATATATATATATATATATATATATATATACAGTATATATATTATATATATATATATATATATATATATACAGTATATATATATATATATATATATATACATACAGTATATATATATATATATATATATACAGTATATATATATATATATATATATATATACATACTGTATACATATATATACATATACAGTATATATATACTTTTTCTTTTCTTTTATATGTGTATGCAGGAGACAAAAGACCTGGACACACAAAGTTTAACCCTGCTCAGGCTTATTGGCCTCATATGGGGCAAAAAATATGCATAAAACAGGTTTTTCGCGAATATTTCACGGTCGGAAGCCGATGGCAAGAAGTTAGAACGACGAGCAGTCAGTCCGCATCATCCTACGACTGGGAGAGGGTGTGAGCCGCCGCTCTCTCTCCTTCCCTTTCCTGTACCAACCTGTCCGGTCACCATATGGGGTCCATAATCCCAAATGTGTACTACAAATTTCCCCTTTGAATCAAATTTTTGTTTAGCCCCAGAGTTCTGCCTTGTTGTCACCCAAGACCCTCAGCCATCCCCTCCACGGCCCTGCAACCAAATTAATCCAGCTTATGTAATGTATGAGATATGCCTCACTTTTGTTGACCATTTTTGTTCACTATTTATTTTATTTTATTTTTGTACAGACTTAATATTTACAGTAGTGTAATTTTCTCTTAACATAACATTAAGCATTAATTGTAGTTTCTATTGGTAACAAGAAATTTGAAATTCATTAATTAGTTTTCGGGTGAGAGCCGTTTAAAGTGTCGGTCCCCATATGGGGCCACATTGCTAATTTCGCCACACTTCTGGAACATTACTTGAGCAGGGTTCAGCAGTATAAGTCATAGGATAAAGGAAAGATTGATTGAAGAGAGAGTTTCAGAGTTCATGTGTTGAGTAGAAGAAAGATTGAGAAAATTTTATCATTCTTGGAATGGAGAGTTGGACAGAATGGAAGTGGACTGTGTTGAAAGACTGGTGCCTTGCACTCGCTGCAAGGGAAGGGGTATGCTATGAGAGAGCTCTGAATAACACAGATTGTTGTAATAGCGATAATAGAGTAAAAGAGATGCAACATTGCGTCGTGTAGACAGAGATTGTAGGGAACTAGTAAGAGGAAGTGAGTTGATGAGGCGATATGCTATTTTATATGTTTTTTTTTTGTCTTTACAAACGATCTTTACAGCGTACGACTTTGTTGTTTACTGCCCTATTCATCCTGCCAGTCCACCATTTATTATTTCCTCAAATATATATTTTAAAGTCATAATTAAAGTGTAAAATTTTGGCTAATTAGGATGTTCTTAAAATTTAGCTCAAATTTACGTCCTATTGGTAATGGTAACTCGACTTAAAAGTGGTTAATTAGATGTTTTAATTAATATTTTATGAATCCAGAAATCCACTTAACAACAATTCTATGTTCGGGTAAAATGGAGATCGTGTAGTAGGAGAGGGTGGCCATATTGTTTCCGTAGAAGCCATATTGGTGCCCTAATTATCGAACAACAGAGTGCTATTCTCTGTCTGAGCTTATAAAATTCATAACCAAAGACCAAACAATATAGCCTGAATACATTTTGTTTATGAATTTTACAGATTGTATTCAGTCATCCAGTCACTTATTACTTCCTCATATAACGGTATACTTTTTTCTAGTCCTAATGTGATAAATAAATGCTGACAAATTGTTGTGGGTCATGACATATAGGAGTGTAGAGCTACTTACACTAGTGACACCAATATGGTGAATGTCTTTGGGTATCTAGCATAACTTATGGCGAGTTTTTTTTCTTCTTTTATACCCCTTTATCCATCGTGTTTAAACCCATTCGTTTTGAGATTTTATGACGTTCGCCCCATTATCTTTGGAGATTTTAAGATCTTTCACCCAATTTATTTTTCAATATGAAGACCTTTCGTACTATTTATATATATATAATTATATATACTGTATAAGCTTGATAGAGGTCTAAGGAGGAAACAAAAACAAAAACCCTTAACCAATATTCACGAGGTGCCAATAAGTACATTGTAGAAATTGAACTCTTTATTTTAACCAAAGTGATACACATTAATGGTGTTTCGGACGTGGATGTGTTCAGAGGAGCACACATAAACAACTGGAACACTTTATTGTATATGGGAGTCATTGTTGTTATAATATTTAGCCTTCATTTTATACAGTTTTCGCGATTTAGATATTCAATATCTATAGTTATCGCGAAATCTATTAATCCACTTTTTGATCGAGTTCCCGTACTAATTGGTGCACCGCGTACAAATAGGATAGTAAAATCTACAATATAAAAATATGGGTATAAACAAAGGGTATGAAAAAGGTATAATGTAAGATCATTGGGTGCATGGATACTTATTCATCATATTATCCTTGTATAAAATGATGGGTTATTACCATCAACATGCCATTAAAAGACTAGATTTATATGGGCACTTTTCATTCCCATTTTCATATACTTTGTACATTACTTGATCTCCACATTAACCCCCTCAGTGCCATGAAGCATTTTTATCCTCTTGTTATGACTATCATTAAACGATTTTACATATCTTAGAGAAGATTATTTGAAATTAACAGGGTACAAAGTATCATTTAGCTTCCACAGATTCTAAATATATGGCCTAAAATCGTCTAATTAGTGCAAAAATTAAGAAGTATTAAGCGACCTCGAATTTTGAAAGGATTAACTAGTTTTTGGTATAATACATAGTTACATACATACATACCTGTACATACATACATGCATACATTCATATATGCATACATACATAAATACATACATACACACATGGATACACACATGTAAGGGAGTCAGCCGATTGAAAACACAGGAAGAGGGAGAAGGGGCATAGAGGAGAGAAAACAAAACAAAAACAAAGACAAAAATAAGTGTAATTGTGGATATAGAGTAACCAGTAGTGAAAGCAGTCTTAGACATGTCAGATCACGATTTAGTCACTGTAAATTTCAATTTAAAGGCTAATTCTGGAACAAATAACAAAAGGAAAAAATGGGTTAAAGAAAACTTATAGATAGATAATTTTGAAGACAAGAACAAGAGGAAAGACAATGCATAGAAGTGGTAAAATAAAAGTAGTTGAGAAAGAAGATAACTCAAATGAAAACTAATTTGGATAACAAATGAAATATAACAGAAGATAAAAAGAACAAATAATATAATAGGAAGAAGAGAAACACAACACATTTAAAAAAACACAGGAAATGGAGACAAATTACCAAGAACAACAAAATTAAGTACAGCAAATGGTAAAGAGAGAAATGGAAGAGTATGAGGTAATGAAGACAAAAGAGATACCGGAAGATAGAAACTATACACATTTTTGGACAAACATAAGAAAACTTAAAAAACAAGACAAAAGATAAACATAAAAAAGAACACAATATTTACTGTAATGATGTAAAAGTATTCGATTCTGAGGAAGCGGGAAAGACATTGGCAAACTATTGGACAAACATAATTATACTGTATAGGAAGCATGAACATTTTATTGAAACAGTTTGGAATTATAATATACAGAGAGAATATGGAAGACGATATACAGAACAGAATGATAGGTATGTAAATTATGAAGATATTAGGACCCCAGAAGTATTAGGAGAGCATATGGATTTAGTACATATGATAAATAGGAACCCAATTAAAATTAAGTCACCCATAATAACAGCCGCAGAAGTCACCCATAATAACAGCCGCAGAAGTCACCCATAATAACAGCCGCAGAAGTCACCCATAATAACAGTCGCAGAAGTCACCCATAATAACTGCCGCAGAAGTCACCCATAATAACAGCCGCAGAAGTCACCCATAATAACTGCCGCAGAAGTCACCCATAATAACAGCCGCAGAAGTCACCCATAATAACAGCCGCAGAAGTCACCCATAATAATTGCCGCAGAAGTCACCCATAATAACAGCCGCAGAAGTCACCCATAATAACAGCCGCAGAAGTCACCCATAATAACTGCCGCAGAAGTCACCCATAATAACAGCCGCAGAAGTCACCCATAATAACAGCCGCAGAAGTCACCCATAATAACTGCCGCAGAAGTCACCCATAATAACAGCCGCAGAAGTCACCCATAATAATAGCCGCAGAAGTCACCCATAATAACAGCCGCAGAAGTCACCCATAATAACTGCCGCAGAAGTCACCCATAATAACAGCCGCAGAAGTCACCCATAATAACTGCCGCAGAAGTCACCCATAATAACAGCCGCAGAAGTCACCCATAATAACAGCCGCAGAAGTATATAAATATCTTCATAATGTTAAAAATAATAAAGCTTCAGAACTAAATGTCATAAAGTCTGATGTGTATAGAATGTTAAGGGGGAGTGGCAAATGTAAAGGAATGTTGACAGAGTGTTTAAATAGTAATATGGAAAGTATATCAGAAGTATCATGTGATTGGATGATATCAACTACAACATTAATACCTAAGGTTATAAAACCCACGGTGGACCAATTACGACCCCTAGCTAAATCTAACATATCGTATAAAATGTTCATGACAATACTAAAAGGAAATGTGGACCAACATATATAGGTAAATAATAGGGGTATGGCTACACAAGCAGGGTTTACTATTGGAGGCAGGATTGAAGATAATTTGTTAATAATAAAATATTGTATTCATAGTAGCTACACAAACAAGAAACTCTTAATTGTAAAAGCAATCGACTTCAGAAAGGCATATGATTCCATGAATAGAGATAAACTAATTGAGGCACTGATCAAATTCAAGATACATCCACAGATTATTGATATAGTAGCAACATTTAAAGATCAAACATGTATGAAGGTAAATTAAGGGACAACAAATAATTAGTGAACATTAGCGGTATAAAACAGGACTGCACCCTATCCACAACATTATTCAAACTAGTAATTTATGTTATAGTAACTGAACTGAATACAATTAGAATAGGGTTTAAAGATGAATATGTCAGTATTACTACACTGCTCTTTGTGGATGACGGTTTAAATTTAGCACAATCAGTATACGATGCAAGAGAAGGATTAAGAATATTAAAGAAAATAGTGGGAGAGTTTGACCTAGAAATTAATGTTAATAAAAGTATTGTGCTTATTTATAATATGAAAATGAAACTTAATGATATGACAGGAATTATGGTAAGGAACAAAATAAATATTTGGGAGTCACAATAACAGAAAACAAAAATTAAGCAACATAAATATAAATGATAAACAAAGCAAGGACATTGGCAAATCAGAAAACATCAATTCTACAAATAGTTGCAGTAGAATATTAATAGGGAAAATATTCTGGGAGAACGTAGCACTACCATCCATTCTGCATGTAACTAATGTAATGCATTTTAACATAACTGAATTCAAAATGTCACAATGAGTTTGTAATATAGCATATAGATTAATCCTTAGAGCCCCTATACACTCCCCAATAAGTAGTTTAAGAGGAGAAAAAGGAGCAACTGGGAATGAGGCAAGACTAAAGAAATACAAAATTACTTATTGTGTAGACTACCGGTATCTCTTAAGCCCTTCTTTACCGGCGACGTCTTTTTAACTTTATTCTGGCTGCTATTAGACGAGTTTATTCTGGCTGCTATTAGACGAGTTTATTCCGTTTAAAAAGAGCCTCCATCAATGTGAATATATACATGCATCCAAAGTGAACGGGAATTCATGAGACGAAAGGCTTTCTTTTCTACTCTGTCAAGAAGTGCTGTGTGAGAGGATCATCCCCACACATGTGAACAATATTCAATACATGGATGCACTGTGCTCCTGTACAGAAAAAAAAAATCCCCTTAATTAAATGAAAATATACCCTTAATCATACACTTATTTAATTATATAATAACTGTACTGACTATAGGGAGAAATGGTGTGACGCATACAGAGAGAGAGAGAGAGAGAGAGAGAGAGAGAGAGAGAGAGAGAGAGAGAGAGAGAGAGAGAGACAATGTATAGCCTTTAATGGAGTATATTATAATTTAGCAATGCATATATAACACCTATAGTGGGTGTATAATTGTGTTATGTATCTATAGCATTCAGTGGGTATACAATTTAGTAATGTATTTATAACATGTAGTGGGTGTCTAATTAGTAATGTATTTATATAATTAAGTTAATGTATAATTTATTTATGCACTTATATAACGTTTAAGGGTTTTATAATGTAGCAATGTTGTATAAAACATCTAAGCTGTGTATACTTTAAAATTGTAATTATATAACATTTAAGGGTGTATAATTTAGTGATGTATCTATAGTATTTAGTGGTGGATTTAAAACATTTGGAGGATATAATATATAGACTATAGTTATGTATTTAAATTTAGTGGTGTATATATAACATTAAGTGATGTATCTAAATAATTTGGCTGATGTATAATTTAGTGGTGTATTTATATTTAGTGATGTATTTATAGCATTCAGTAATGCATATTAAACATTTAGTGGGTGTATAAGTTAGTGATGTATTTATAGCATTTACCCGGGTGTATGCTGTAGTGGGTGGTGAGTGGTGATGAGTCGGTGTGATAGGGCACGTACTCTCTCTCACTCTCACACACACACTCTCTCTATATATATACCTCTCTCTCAAACACACACTCACACATACACAGTTACACACACACAAACTCTCTCTCTCTCTCTTTCTATTACATATCAAAAGCCTTTATGTATGAAAAGTCTTAGCCTCTATGAGCTATATAAAGTCTGTTAACGTAAACAAAATGCCAGTGGTTACTGAATAAATGTCGCAATCTGTCCTAAACGTCACCATTGAAATGTTGCTAATTAAAATAAGAAACAATTGAAATATAATATGTAGTGCCGATAATGAATGTATAATGGATATTTATAGGACAAGTGGTCCTATTAAACCTTCTAGTACAATTGAAATATAATATGTAGTGCCGATAATGAATGTATAATGGATATTTATAGGACAAGTGGTCCTATTAAACCTTCTAGTACAATTGAAATATAATATGTAGTGCTGATATTGAATGTATAATGGAGATTTATAGGACAAGTGGTCCTATTAAACCTTCTAGTACAATTGAAATATAATATGTAGTGCCGATAATGAATGTATAATGGAGATTTATAGGACAAGTGGTCCTATTAAACCTTCTAGTACAATTGAAATATAATATGTAGTGCCGATAATGAATGTATAATGGAGATTAATAGGACAAGTGGTCCTATTAAACCTTCTAGTACAATTGAAATATAATATGTAGTGCCGATAATGAATGTATAATGGAGATTTATAGGACAAGTGGTCCTATTAAACCTTCTAGTACAATTGAAATATAATATGTAGTGCCGATAATGAATGTATAATGGAGATTTATAGGACAAGTGGTCCTATTAAACCTTCTAGTACAATTGAAATATAATATGTAGTGCCGATAATGAATGTATAATGGAGATTTATAGGACAAGTGGTCCTATTAAACCTTCTAGTACAATTCATAATTCATATTTTTACAATGGCTATCATTAGATGATCTTTCTAACTTTAGGAAGAATCTATTGACGTCAAGAGGTTAGTTGAGACAGTCATCATCCATTTGAGTTTTATAGGTCCTTTCTACACTGAATAATATCGTTTATCCTAGCCAGCATATAATTTAAAACATTGGCATCCAACTGAAGGGCTAAAACAGCGATGACTTACTGTAGATGCCATTACGTTAGTGAAAGCCGAATTATACACAGCCAAGATACTATTGTGCTTAAGATGTTACTCATGACAGTTTTCAATGTCCATTAAGGGGGTCACCGGTTTTTTTTTGTATCTTTATCTCCTTTTCTCTCTTTCTCTGGCTTGTATCCATTCGGCCCCATTCAGCCTACTGTTTTTAAGACGTTAATTATCCCCATCCAGGTGTCGATCGCGAGCCAGCATTGTATGGAGAAAATCCGGCTTCGCCGGAGACATATTTCTATTGAATAATGTACAAATTTGTTGTTTAAGTGGAAATTTATCTACCGAAGAATGTACAAACTTATCTAGAAAAGGGGTCTTTTTTATGTTTAAGCTTGATGAAGGTCTAGGAAGCAAATTAATAACCTCCCCTTAAACCCCCTCCACCCCTCCTAAAATAAACAGAATTACTCCACAACTGTCATTACTCCTACACCTCCACCACCACCACCACCACCACCACCACTACACCGTCCCACATATAACACACATTAAACAAGTGATCCTTTTATTGCAACAAAAATGATGCATGTGAAAAGTGCTCCATCGTGTATACGTGCGCTCATTTGAACATGTGAACGACTGAAATGATTATAGTATGTTTTTTGTTTTTTCTATATTCCAACTACTCCCTCTCTGGCATAGGCTGAGAGCCTGTACTGTACATTCAACACTTCTACATTGAACGGAGAAGCCAGTGAGGTCTCGTTCCAGTCTAGGGGTGAGGCATGTGATGCACTTTTTCGCTGCAACTAGCTCCTGCCATTTGCCTTCGTATGATGCATGGGGCTTAAGTTGCTCACTCACGGCTTGAAGCATCCACATCTCTGAAGCTGCCTCGCTCCAGTGCTTCACTGTCTTACCTCCTAGACTCGGACCCTCACTCTCAGACGCCACCTATTGAGCAATGAACTCACTAGGCATTGCACCCCATTAGCATATTTTGAATATGGGAATATTCATACAGTGTTAATTAATCAGGGAACAATGAGGGTATTTATTTGTCGTTTCGGTGGGCTTTGTGGTAATTCATTGATACTAGGTACAGCACAAATTCCATCACAATAACATCTTCCCATTGACATATCGGGATTTGAACCCGGGTCCATTGGATTACCAGTCCAGTGGCAAGACCACTCCACCACACCTCCCCCTGTAGTAATTATATATACAATCAAGCGTTAAATGTTTACAATGTCCCACTATTCACCACCACCACCTCCGTCACTACCACCATCACAACCACCACCACCACCACCACCATCACCACAGCTGCCACCACCACCACCGCCACTATCACAACTACCACCACCACCACCACCGCCACTATCACTACCACCACCACCGCCACAACTGCCACCACCATCACTACCACCACCACCACCACCACCACAACTGCCACCACCACCACCGCCACCATCAATACCACCACCACCGCCACCACCACAACTGCCTCACCATTCATCCACTTCTATTTTGACCATTTAATTTAAGCTATATTCTACAGGTTATTTACAATTAATATTTTTTCCCACCATCTTTCTCTCAGCTACCTCTCTCTCTCTCTCTCCTTTCTCTCTCTTTCTCTCTCTCTATCTCTCTCTCTCTCTCTCTCTCTCTCTCTCTCTCTCTCTCTCTCTCTCTCTCTCTCTCTCTCTCTCTCTCTCTCTCTCCATGATATTCTTAGAAACACAGACAGTGGATTGCTTTCCCCTCTTCTTTGTTATAATGATTTAGCAGATGTTGAGGTATGTATTTTTAGTTTGCCCCTAGACCCCCCCCCCCCCCGAGACTCTTTCAAGAAAATTTTGAAACTTTTTTCGGTAGACAAATATCCAGGCCGAAGGTACGCTATCGCTCGCCCAGAAGAAAACAAATCGATACCTGAATGTGTCAAAACGTCTTACAATCGCCAAACTAAAAAGGTGAAACGTCTTGAAATGTCAAAGTTAATGAACTGAAGCATGGGAGGTCCAAAAATACGTTACTCGGTCAGATAGGGTTAACGTATATTTCCATTAATATTTATTAGTATTATATTATTTTATTCAGGTTAAGGGGGTAGTCCTCGCTTTTTCTGGACACCCTTCTCCCTAATGTTTAGCACATTAATGTTAAGGTTTTAAGACGTTCATTCCGTTAATTTGGGGATTTTGAGATCTTTCGCCTCATTTTTGTTGTCAATAATAAGGCCTTTCGTGCTATTTAAGTGTCGATTATTTCCTGGCGAGCGGTATCGAGCCTCTAATTTCCTGGCGAGCGGTATCGAGCCTCTAATTCCTGGCGAGCGGTATCGAGCCTCTAATTTCCTGGCGAGCGGTATCGAGCCTCTAATTTCCTGGCGAGCGGTATCGAGCCTCTAATTTCCTGGCGAGCGGTATCGAGCCTCTAATTTCCTGGCGAGCGGTATCGAGCCTCTAATTTCCTGGCGAGCGGTATCGAGCCTCTATTTCCTGGCAAGCGGTATCGAGCCTCTAATTTCCTGGCGAGCGGTATCGAGCCTCTAATTTCCTGGCGAGCGGTATCGAGCCTCTAATTTCCTGGCGAGCGGTATCGAGCCTCTATTTCCTGGCGAGCGGTATCGAGCCCCTAATTTCCTGGCGAGCGGTATCGAGCCTCTATTTCCTGGCGAGCGGTATCGAGCCTCTAATTTCCTGGCGAGCGGTATCGAGCCTCTAATTATTTCCTGGCGAGCGGTATCGAGCCTCTAATTTTAGAAGGAACCGGCCTTCGGCCGCGGAATGTTTCTACCGAAAAATATACAAATTTATCTTGAAAGAGGGTCTAGGGGGTGTTTTTCTAAGCTTGATTGAGGTTTAGCAAGGAAACTAAACATTGCTTACATAAATATATAGACCAAAAAACAAGCACTAGCCCCTTAAGACACACCTTTCAAGACGATGGAATGATGCAGTGTTCTGGGTCCGACTGTTCTGATATAAACACACAATATATACATGCCTCTGCTTCCATTAAACCCTCTGATTATAACACACTTTTTGTAAAAGAGGCCCATTATTTTCAAGCGCTATCTTTATTCTAAGACACAATGAATGTTAGTTATGATACAAACAAATACACACACATACACACACACACTGATCTGCAACACATACTCTCTTCTAACACACATCTTAGTTATAGCACACACACAATGCCCTACAAAAACATACTCTCATCTAACACACATCTTAGTTATAATACACACACACACACACACACACACACACACACACACATACACACACACACTGATCTGCAACACATACTCTCTTCTAACACACATCTTAGTTATAGCACACACACAATGCCCTACAAAAACATACTCTCATCTAACACACATCTTAGTTATAACACACACACACACACACACACACATACACACACTTACACACCCCTCCCAACCCTCCCCCCACACTTGTGTTGGATTGGACTCGCACCCCGAGCCTGGTGTGATCCCGCCCGATACACCACGCCCAGCCTCTTACCCACACAAATGATCAGTAGGGCGATTGGGCCTTCCTTCCTTCATGCTCTCTCGCTCGCTCTCTCTCTCTCTCTCTCTCTCTCTCTTTTGTCGTGTCCGCAGTACATGACTAACTTTAAAGTTTTAAATTTGGTCATGGTATGTGTGTAATCAATAACCAGTCTCAAAACTTTCTGCAATTGCCTTCAGACGATTAGGCATTATTTTCACTCTATCACGGTGTGTGTGTGTGTGTGTGTGTGTGTATATGTATGTGTGTGTGTGTGTACAAAAATGTCTAATGATAGCCAAATTAAGGGGAAATGGGCCGTATTTTTGGTCTATTAATTCCTTTATTCCTTTATTTCTTAGTTGCCTCGCTAGACCTCCATCAAGCTTAGAAAAACATTCCCTAGACCTTCAAGATAGATTTGTAAATTTTTTGGTATAAAGATGTACCGGCGAATGCCGGTTCCTCCTAAATTGTCAGGCTCGCTGTCGCTCATCAGGAAAAATCGACACCTAAATGTCACTAAAGGTCTTAAAATGGACAACGAAATGGGGCAAAAGCTGTTAAAATCGCCAAGCTAATGGGCCGAACGTCTTAAACTATTAAAACAAATGGCGTTTAACACGAGGGAGAAAGTGGACCATAAACACGACCCATCTCCCCTTAAAGGAAGACACGCGTCCTGGAATAATGAAAGGGTAAATTACATAAAGGTTCTAAATACCTTGGTTGACCAGTACACTTCAGGGGGGTCACCGGCTTTTTTTATCTTTTTCTCCTTTTCTGGGTTGTATCCATTCGGCCCCATTCAACCAACTGTTTTAAGACGTTTATCCCCATCCAGGTGTCGATTTCTTCCTGGCGAGCGGTAGCGAGCCAGCATTGTATGGAGAAATCCGGCTTCGCCGGAGAAATTTTTCTATCGAAAAATTTACACATTTAGCTTGCTGTCAAAACAAAAACATATATATGCTGGCTCGCTACTGCTCGCCAGGAAAATATTGACACATGGATGAGGGTAAAAGTCTTAAAACAGTAGGCTGAATGGGGACGAATGAATAGAAGTCAAAGAGAGAGGGAGAGAAAAAAAAGCGAGATGGGCCCCCTTAACACTGTCTGGTCTGACATCTTGGGGGTTATTATTTTATGTTGTGTATTTATTATTGTGAGTTCTGCGTGCTTTTGTTTTGTTCTTGCAATGTATTTTAGGTTGTCCCCTAGGCTAACAAAACCGCCTTCCCAGACTTTCACAAATTCCTAAGCAATGCCCACTTAGACCCCCTTCAATCTAAATTTGTACATTTTGCGGTTTAACCAGCTAAGTTACAGGCTCGCTTTCGCTCGTCCAGAAATATAAATCAACACCTGAATGGAGTGATGCGTCTTATCACCAAACTAATTGGGTGAAACATCAAAAAATCTCCAAATAAATGGAGCGCGAAACAGAAAAGATCCGAAAAACCCCAGCTCCGACCAATTAGGGATACTAAGGTCAATGTATCTAGTTATGTTGAATCATTATACTGTATATTAAACTCTGCATAATTCTTCATGTAGGCTACAGTCTCTTTACGTAATGTTGTGTTCTACTGGCTTCCTTATGTCCCTTCCTATTATGTTGTGTTCTACTGGCTTCCTTATGTCCCTTCCTAGTATCTCTCTCTCTCTATCTCACTAAATACAAACACACACAGACATAGACACACACACACACATACAATTACACACAGACTTAGCCACACACACACACATACACACACACAAACATACATACAGATACACTCCAATACTGACACACATACAAACAACATCGACCCTAAATATAACCGTGAACAGAATACGGGCACCACCATCACAACCCCAACCAAATATATATATATATATATATATATATATATATATATATATATATATATATATATATATATATATATATATATATATATATATATATATATATATATATATATATATATATATATATATATATATATATATATATATATATATATATGTTAGTATAGCCAGGTAATAGATTCTCTTTTAAACAGACGAGGTTAAAAGCAATAGCAGTTTCAGCATTCAGGATTTTATTGTTACAGCTTTCAATAGTTCTAACAATTTTCCTCTGGGGTTCAGAGATGAGGTACAAAAGGTTAGCAAAATTCATGGTGGATCCAACGTTTCACAAGTAAACATCTTGCATCTTCAGGGAATGGAGAGGTAATGATTAGAATTACAATTACAATTACAATTACAAGGTAAGTTGGGGAGATGAGAGGTCTCTAAGACTTAGAGAGAAGTAAAGATGGAAATGAAGAGCAAAGTCGAAGAGTAAAAGATGGAGGGCTGTCCTCCTTGCTATTTTTCTTGAGTTTTTTGTTGATAGCAGCATGTCTGGAGCAGCAGTGCCACGTGGTGTTGGTGTGGAGAGGCAGTTGATGTTGGTGATGGAAGGCCACTTATGTTGATGGAGTTGTAGCTATTTTGAGTTTATAAGTTGTTCAAGTTTCTTCCACTTTTCTTCAAGTTGTTCAGGAAACTCTAGACCTGATTCCTTAGCCTGTCTGAGTTGTTGTAGTAGATCTTCAGCTCGCTGGGATGGTGTAGAGCTGGCAGTCACCAAGTCAACATCCTCGTCTCCCTCCTCCATCCCCTCCACATCGACGTCTTCTCCTATGGTGGAGTCGGAGTATTCATACGATGTAGAGGAGTTGGTTGCCACTGGATCTTTAAGGGTGGCAGGTGCTGGAGTCGAGGCTGCTGCTGGTCCGGTGACGTTATGCAGGCTCGGTGTTGAAGTTGCTGCCTCCTGGACTCTAGGTGTTCGAGTCTTCTGAAGGCAGAGTGGTCGAGGCAGAAGTTGAGTGTTGGAAGGCTTCTTTTTGTGCGGCTTCTCGGTTGTTCTTCGGGCAAGGAGATCTGGAGGGATGATGATGGTAGGCAGGCCATTGGCAGCCAGAAGAGCAGGCAAAAGCACAGAAAGTTGGCCTCGATCGTCCCCAGCAAGAGCAATGGCTGTGTGGACAATGACTGTAATGACGTCAGTCTTGAGGCCAGACTTCAATCCGGTGGTAGCGGGTTGCTTCTGCCTTCCTTGTGATAGTTTGGAGCCCCTTACTGGTCTGCCATGGGGTCCTGTTACTCCTGTTGCCTCCTTGCCCTTCCTTCCCTCCTTGGTTGTAAATTGCACTTTCTCTCCTTCACCTAGTGACGTTGTTGTGCTATCGATGTTAGGCACAACGTTCTTCCTGTGGATGAAGAAATCAATTTTGTCCTGGTTTCTGATGATGAATCCAAATCCCCTCTTTTGGTGAAACCACTTAACCACTCCAGAAAAGGTGGTGGGTTCTTCCTGGGTGGCCATGGTGAGAGAGGGTAGAGGTGTTGCTGCCAGGTGTGAGCAGTGAAGTGAAGGAAGTGAAGGAAAGGACACACATACAAACAACATCGACCCTAAATATAACCGTGAACAGAATACGGGCACCACCATCACAACCCCAACCAAATATATATATATGTTAGTATAGCCAGGTAATAGATTCTCTTTTAAACAGACGAGGTTAAAAGCAATAGCAGTTTCAGCATTCAGGATTTTATTGTTACAGCTTTCAATAGTTCTAACAATTTTCTTCTGGGGTTCAGAGATGAGGTACAAAAGGTTAGCAAAATTCATGGTGGATCCAACGTTTCACAAGTAAACATCTTGCATCTTCAGGGAATGGAGAGGTAATGATTAGAATGCATCTTATTTATACAAAATTCGAGGATCAAGTAGAGGGAGGTGGGTGGAGCTACTGGGTGTGTGGTGGCTGTTCATTGGTGGAAGGCAGTCTATTCGCGAGACGGGCACTAAATCTTATCGGTGGTTGGTTGTTGGCTGTGGGTGGCTGTGATTGGTTGGTGTTGTCAGTTGTGTGCTGAGCGTGGAAGCGTAAGGAAGGGGCTCGCGGGGCGAGAGGAGGGGGGGGGGGGGCAGCATGCCTTTAGCGCTTGCCTGAAGGAAGAATTTGATGGTCTTGTGTTTGGTTGTTGATGCTGGGGTTGAGTGTTTGGATGTATAGAGCTTCTAAAATAGCTAGTCTTCTGGGGTCTGATTCTTTGTCGAGTATGGTGGTTTGTTTGTCTAGGTCGGTGCGAGTTAGGGCAAGATGGTGGGGGGCTTGATAGTGATCTTTTATAGCGCCAGATTGAAGGTGGAGGGTTAGTCGACGGGAAAGGCGAGTCTGTGTCATTCCAACATAGGATAGGGGTCCACACTCCCCAGAGGTGCAAATATGCTGGTATATCACATGATCGTCTTTTGGTTGGTTGGTGGAAATGTGGCGGTTACGGAGGACAAGGTTGGAGGTCTTAGGAGATTTGTAGTAAATAATGAGTTTGATTTTATTGTCAGGGTTGGTGGGGAGGACATTTTTGTTAATTATTTCTTTCATAATGGATTCGTCTGTTGTGTGGTCGGAAGACATGTAGTTTCTGTAGAAAAATGTAATGTCATTGGCCGGGTTGGTGCTAGGGGGGTCTTATTTGTACCATTTTTCTAGGTGGGGGTTGATGGCATTGGTGACGTCAGTGTTGGAATACCCATTGTTGACTAGGACCTGGGTGAGCCTTTCCAGTTCATTGTGTGTGTCATTCCAGGTGGTGCAATGGGTGAGGGCTCTCCTGACATAGGCGGCGATAGTGGACTGTAGGTATCGTTTAGGAACTTTAGGGCATTCACTTTCCCCATTAAGACATTGGCCATTGTTAGTAGGTTTGGTGTACACGGTAGTTTTGAAGCCGTGGTCGTGGAGGGAGACAAGGAGGTCGAGGAAGGGTAGATGTCCATCGTTGGTTTCTTCGTAAGTGAAGTTGAGTCCGGAGGCGGCCATGAAGCGCTGCTGGAGGTCCCTGAGTTCGCCCAGGTCCTTCACCCGCACGAAGATATCATCGATGTACCTGCAGTAGACAGTGGGCCGGTGGGCAGCCAGGAGTTCCTCTTCGATAGTTCCCATGAAGAAATTGGCGAACAGGACCCCCAGGGGGCTTCCCATCGCTACACCGTCGATTTGCTGGTACATATTCCCGCGGGGGCAGAGGAAAGGGGACTCCCTCACCCATTGCACCACCTGGAATGACACACACAATGAACTGCCCATGATAATGAGAAGGAACAAATATTTAGAAGAATATGGGAACCAACTTTCAGAATATCTGAAGATGAAAATGAAGAATTTGATGAGGAGAATGAAGAGAGGGTTCACGAGTTTCTGAGAGAAAACCGACATAGAATAACCCCCGACCATGTAGAAGACCTGTCAATCTTCAACCAACAGGACTTTGTAACAAGCAAAATAACTTTAAAGGAACTACATCGCCATATCAAATCCCTGAAATGTAAAGCACCTGGAAGCAGCAAAATAGATTCCACCATTTTGAAAGAACTACCCGAAGAATCTATAAAAATGCTAGTAACTATATTCAACCTGACTCTATCAATGGGATACTTTCCAGATCGCTTCAAAAAAGCAATTCTCCACTTCATTCCCAAAGAAAATAAATCACACTACGACCCAAAATCATATAGACCAATTTCTTTACTGGAGGTCCCAGGCAAGTTGCTGGAGAGATGCATATACACACGGCTAAGACTACATTTGAACCGAAATAATCTAATTCCACACCAACAGCATGGTTTTCGGGAGAACAGGGGCACCACCACAGCACTCTGGCTATAATCTATGAACAAATTGCACAGACTTTGGCGGAAAAAAATCAGTGCCATATGGTATTAAGGGATGTGTCAAAAGCATTTGATAAGGTCTGGCATGAGGGGCTCAAATTTTAGATCTTTCAGCTACAACTACTTGGATATCTAGAGAAACTGTTATGTGATTACCTTATGGATAGGAGTGCTAGAATCCGGATAAACAATACCTTTGGCCCTGAGTTTGAGCTGTTGAGTGGGGTGCCCCAGGGTGGTATTCTCTCACCAATTTTATACTCCATCTATACCATGGACCTACCATTGCCAGCACATGGATGTATGAATATCGTATACGCCGATGATATTACTCAGGTAATCAGTTACAGGGGAAAATCGAGGAGGAGGATGGCTAATAGGGTGGAAAACGAGATAACTAGAGTAAATAAATTTGAAAGGGCCGGGAAAATAAAGACTAACATTAACAAATTTACAATAATTCCACTAGCAGTAAAAAAAACAGTAGACATAATTGTGGAGGGTTATCTTATGGAGCAAAAAAGGGAAGGCAAGACGTTGGGCCTCAAAATCACGAACGGAGGAATCATAAAGCATGTCACCGATTTAATTAACAAAGGTAATAGAGCGCTACAAGATAAGTTCAAAGATCTTCCACTAAATATCAAACTTCATTTAGTTAAGGCTTATGTTATAATTACGCGCTGTTGAATACCCATGCATACCTCTCACAGGACTATCAAACACACAACTACTTAGACTGCAGAAAATCCAGAATAAAGCCCTTCGTTTTGCCTATGACGAATCTTACCCATACAATTTCACAACATAAGAACTTCACAATCTTAGTAAACTAACTCCAGTAAATCAAAAACTGCACAACAGGGCAAATAAGGTCTGGAATAATCTAGAGCTGTTGGAGGATCCGTACTACCTGGAATTAAAAGAATCAATGAATAACAGATCTCATGCATGGTTCCCAACAACATTACATAATAATCCTCAACAGCCGCAGCCTTTATATACAAGAAGGAATTATCCATAAATAACGCAACTAACAATCTTAACAATACTGATTATGACAATACCGATTATGCCAATACCGATTATGACAACGAAACATGACTTAACCAGGGGCTCTGCAGGTTGGTGGGGGTGGTAGAGCGTCCCACATCACTGCCACCTGTAATCCCATGACAACACCGATAGGAGTGCCAGTATAGAACCCCTCGAGATAGCACCGATCTCGGGGTGGAAATATCAGTGCCTCATCATAACTATCCCACAGTACCACTCTGAGGCAGTCAATGGTGATGCTCCCGAGCTGGTGCACTGCTAGGGCCCGTGACTGCCTATCCTCCTATCCCTTACTGGAAAAATTTACTTTTGGTGGAGCTCTTGTCTGGGGCCGACCCTGGTGGACCTCAGGCAGGAGAACCATTAAGACTGCATGTCATATGGGGAGCATTGCCGAAAGCACTTAATCTGGTAGATGGATCTCTTGCCTGGGGCCCACTTCGGTGGACCCCAGACAGGGGACCCATCAAAGCGGCCGGAACAGCAGGACGGCAGGCAGTGAAACATAGTGAAACATAGTGAAACATATTGGAATAAAATTACCAAAGAGTCGACATACTTTTTCACTGGCCTTGGGTCAACATTTTTAAAACTTTTATAACATAGATATTTTTTTTTTTTTTTTTTAAACATGATGTACAAGATACAGTATAAATGAACAATAGCAAGGTGGTCAGCCCACCATCTTTATACATCTCCCTCTATTTTCAATTTTTTCGAACTATACTTGCTCTAACTTCTTCAATCTCTTCCCCCCACTGAGAAGCACTCTAGCTTCTACGTAACCCGTAACCCGTTCTAATCATTACCTCTCCATTCCCTGAAGATGCAAGATGTTTACTTGTGAAACGTTGGATCCACCATGATTTTTGCTAACCTTTTGTACCTCATCTCTGAACCTTAGAGGAAAATTGTTAGAACTATTGAAAGCTGTAACAATAAAATCCTGAATGCTGAAACTGCTATTGCTTTTAACCTCGTCTGTTTAAAAGAGAATATATATATATATATATATATATATATATATTCGAATGATGAAAGTTTGATTCTCCGGCTAAGTGCCAGAATGGCCAATTTCCAGACATACCATGTCTAAGTGTATGTTCGTTTATTGGTAGCAGGGTCAATTTCCTCCTCAATCAGTAGCAGTCAGAGGAGATTGGGTAATTTTTCACATTTCAAGTAGATATCGTTAGGCATTGCTTAAGGGGAGTTTGTGTGTGTGTGTGTGTGTGTGTGTGTGTGTGTGTGTTTTTTTTTTTTTTTTTTTTTTTTTTTTTGGCTCCCGAGACCTCCATCAAGACAAAAACTAATCCCCAAGACCCCCCTTCGAAATATAATGGAACATTCTTTTGGTAGAAAAATATCCCAGCCGAAGGCCGGTTCTTCCTAAATTACAATTTTGCTATCGCTTATCAGACATAAAGGAGCAAACCTCTTAAAATCTCAAACCTAACGGGGCTAAATATGAGGGAGGAGGGGGTCAGGTGCAGGGTGGATCTTTTTGGAATCACTCTGTTCACTCAATTGGTTTAGAGATTTTAAAGCGTTTCAACTCATTAGTTTGGCGATTATATGACATATCACCCCATTCAGGTGTCGAAGCCGGCCTTTGGCTGGGACACTTTTCTACCGTAAAATGTACATATTTATCTTGAAGGGGGTTTGGAGAAGCGTTTTCTTTAGTCTAGGGGGAAACTAACGATACATTGGTCGAAAATGGAAACAACAAACAGAACCCTCAATCATAATATAACACATACTGTATATCATAATAACCCACGAGACGTTGCAATAAATAGTGCTTATTGGTTTAAACAAATATAAACATAGAATACAATAAAATAAAATAAAATAAATAGATGCATAATTAACACAAATAATAACATTACAACTAAACATAGTTTTGGAATCGATTTAGCCATTACTAAAATCAAATTTGCTTGAAAAAATGGCACCAAGTGTACAACAAACTTAAGGGAACCCACCTCGCTTTTTTTTTCTCTTTCTCTCCCTCTCTCTTTGGCTTGTATCCATTCGGCCCCATTCAGCCTACAGTTTTGAGACGTTTACCCCCATCTAGGTGTCAATATTTTCCTGGCGAGTGGCAGTGAGCCAGCATATATATATTTTTGTTTTGACAGCTAGCTAAATCTGTACATTTTTTGATAGAAAATTGTCTCCGGCGAAGCCGGAATTTCTCCATATAATGCTTGCTCGCTATCGCTCGCCAGGAAGAAATCGATACCTAGATGGGGATAAACGTCTTAAAACAGTTGGCTGAATGGGGCCGAATGGATACAAGCCAGAGAAAGAGAGAAAAGGAGAGAAAGATAAAAAAAAAAGCGAGGTGGGCTCCCTTAAGTCAGAAACAATACACCTCTTACTGTTTTGTTCCTCGGTAAATCTTTGTATAATAAACGATGATATACATTAAGGGAGCCCACCTCGCTTTTTTTCTCTTACTCTCCCCCTCTCTTTGGCTTGTATCCATTCGGCCAAATTCAGCCTACTGTTTCAAAACGTTTACCCCCATCCATGTGTTAATATTTTCCTGGCGAGCGGTAGCGAGCCAGCATATATATATATTTGTTTTGACAGCAAGCTAAATTTGTACATTCTTCGATAGAAAAATGTCTCTGGCGAAGCTGGATTTCTCCATAAAATGCTGACTCGTTATCGCTCGCCAATAAGAAATCGACACCTGGATGGGGGTAAGCGTCTTAAAACAGTAGGCTGAATGGGGCCGAATGGATACAAGCCAAAGAGAGAGCGAGAGAAAGATAAAAAAGCAAGGTGGGATCCCTTAAGCATAAATTATTTACCTGACACCTCGCCATCCTTGCTTTCAATCTCCACCGGGTTGTGCATAGTCACGTACCTGTAAATAAAAACAAATTAGGGTTAGTACTAAATATAATGGTGGATCAGTTAAGGATATTTTCACACATAACAAAGCCAATCCAACAGCTTCCTCTCTCTCCATCACCCCAGCTCCCCTCTCTACGCTCTTCAGAAAAAATAGGAAAAGTAGAATGTAGATACGAGGTGCCGTTGTAAAGGCTTATCCCTCAATACCTTCACCTGACCTACTTCTCATCAAAATAGTGAGTTATTTAGGAACAGTGTTCATAACAAAGAGTCAGTTGGGATTAGAAGGCAAAATAATAGTAGGATAATAATTAGGCATACTACTTATCTAGTCAACTAGTCAGTAATCATATAGTATAAGTACATTTATAATAGTTACTAAGTTATGGATCAGTCAAGGATACTGTTTAAAATAAGTTTGTTCTTATCAAAATTGTGTGCCCAAAAGGATTAGTGCTAATTATAGTAATCAGTTAATCTGACCTTATATTCGTCACATTGGCCAATTGTTCATCATATTGTGTTAATTAAAAATAATTTTCAATATGAATCAAGCAACATTAACTGCTCATAAAAATAATCAATGTGTCAATTAGTCAAAAGTTACCAATTGAGTTACTCATAATTATGAGGACGACTGCATAATACTTCATCACAATTAGAGCACATCATAAAGCAGGTATCACACGAGAGTTTTTATACTAAACATTCAATGATCAACATTTTTCTGGCAACATTTCTGGAATATTTTGCACTGGTATCGGAAACTAGACTGAAGATAGATGAATTTGGGTAACCGAAATAATATATATGTTAGCATTATAAGCTGTCAGACCAGTGTTGAGGATAAATGTTGAGGGAAAAAACGCTCGTGTGATACCTGCTTAAAGGTGATTACTAAACTGTACAATATCAAGGGTATGAAGAGGCATACCCAATTATTGACTTAAAGGTGATTACTAAACTGTACAATATCAAGGGTATGAAGAGGCATACCCAATTATTGACTTAAAGGTGATTACTAAACTGTACAATATCAAGGGTATGAAGAGGCATACCCAATTAAACTGTACAATATCAAGGGTATGAAGAGGCATACCCAATTATTGACTTAAAGGTGATTACTAAACTGTACAATATCAAGGGTATGAAGAGGCATACCCAATTATTGACTTTATTGAGCGTGATGTACCTTTCTAGCCTTAAGGTAGCCCACCTCGTTTTTTTTCTTTTTCTCTCCCTCTCTCTTTGGCTTGTATCCATTCGGCCCCATTCAGCCTACTGTTTTAAGACGTTAACCCCCATCCAGGTGTCAATATTTTCCTGGCGAGCGTTAGCGAGCCAGCATTTTTTTTTGACAGCAAGGTAAATTTGTACATTTTTCGATAGAAAAATGTCTCCGGCGAAGCCGGCTTTCTCCATACAATACTGGCTCGCTATCGCTCGACAGGAAGAAATCGACACATGGATGGGGATAAACGTCTTAAAACAGTTGGCTGAATGGGGCTGAATGGATACAAGCCAGGAAAATAGAGAAAAGGAGAGAAAGATAAAAAATAGCCGGTGACCCCCCTTACGTTAGCTGTGTTTATTACTTCCAATGTACCTTTATAAGGGCATACTGTTATGGCCACATGGTTAACTATTTATTACTTCCAATGTACCTTTATAAGGGCATACTGTTATGGCCACATGGTTAACCATTTATTACTTCCAATGTACCTTTATAAGGGCATACTGTTATGGCCACATGGTTAACTATTTATTACTTCCAATGTAACCTTTATAAGGGCATACTGTTATGGCCACATGGTTAACTATTTATTACTTCCAATGTACCTTTATAAGGGCATACTGTTATGGCCACATGGTTAACTATTTATTACTTCCAATGTACCTTTATAAGGGCATACTGTTATGGCCACATGGTTAACCATTTATTACTTCCAATGTACCTTTATAAGGGCATACTGTTATGGCCACATGGTTAACTATTTATTACTTCCAATGTACCTTTATAAGGGCATACTGTTATGGCCACATGGTTAACTATTTATTACTTCCAATGTACCTTTATAAGGGCATACTGTTATGGCCACATGGTTAACCATTTATTACTTCCAATGTACCTTTATAAGGGCATACTGTTATGGCCACATGGTTAACTATTTATTACTTCCAATGTACCTTTATAAGGGCATACTGTTATGGCCACATGGTTAACTATTTATTACTTCCAATGTACCTTTATAAGGGCATACTGTTATGGCCACATGGTTAACTATTTATTACTTCCAATGTACCTTTATAAGGGCATACTGTTATGGCCACATGGTTAACCATTTATTACTTCCAATGTACCTTTATAAGGGCATACTGTTATGGCCACATGGTTAACCATTTATTACTTCCAATGTACCTTTATAAGGGCATACTGTTATGGCCACATGGTTAACTATTTATTACTTCCAATGTACCTTTATAAGGGCATACTGTTATGGCCACATGGTTAACCATTTATTACTTCCAATGTACCTTTATAAGGGCATACTGTTATGGCCACATGGTTAACTATTTATTACTTCCAATGTACCTTTATAAGGGCATACTGTTATGGCCACATGGTTAACTATTTATTACTTCCAATGTACCTTTATAAGGGCATACTGTTATGGCCACATGGTTAACCATTTATTACTTCCAATGTACCTTTATAAGGGCATACTGTTATGGCCACATGGTTAACCATTTATTACTTCCAATGTACCTTTATAAGGGCATACTGTTATGGCCACATGGTTAACCATTTATTACTTCCAATGTACCTTTATAAGGGCATACTGTTATGGCCACA
Source organism: Paralithodes platypus (assembly GCA_032716605.1). Classification (NCBI taxonomy): domain Eukaryota; kingdom Metazoa; phylum Arthropoda; class Malacostraca; order Decapoda; family Lithodidae; genus Paralithodes; species Paralithodes platypus. The sequence continues at coordinate 28,529,959 of CM064483.1, read as the reverse complement.
TGGTTAACCATTTATTACTTCCAATGTACCTTTATAAGGGCATACTGTTATGGCCACATGGTTAACCATTTATTACTTCCAATGTACCTTTATAAGGGCATACTGTTATGGCCACATGGTTAACCATTTATTACTTCCAATGTACCTTTATAAGGGCATACTGTTATGGCCACATGGTTAACCATTTATTACTTCCAATGTACCTTTATAAGGGCATACTGTTATGGCCACATGGTTAACCATTTATTACTTCCAATGTACCTTTATAAGGGCATACTGTTATGGCCACATGGTTAACCATTATTACTTCCAATGTACCTTTATAAGGGCATACTGTTATGGCCACATGGTTAACTATTTATTACTTCCAATGTACCTTTATAAGGGCATACTGTTATGGCCACATGGTTAACCATTTATTACTTCCAATGTACCTTTATAAGGGCATACTGTTATGGCCACATGGTTAACCATTTATTACTTCCAATGTACCTTTATAAGGGCATACTGTTATGGCCACATGGTTAACCATTTATTACTTCCAATGTACCTTTATAAGGGCATACTGTTATGGCCACATGGTTAACTATTTATTACTTCCAATGTACCTTTATAAGGGCATACTGTTATGGCCACATGGTTAACCATTTATTACTTCCAATGTACCTTTATAAGGGCATACTGTTATGGCCACATGGTTAACCATTTATTACTTCCAATGTACCTTTATAAGGGCATACTGTTATGGCCACATGGTTAACCATTTATTACTTCCAATGTACCTTTATAAGGGCATACTGTTATGGCCACATGGTTAACCATTTATTACTTCCAATGTACCTTTATAAGGGCATACTGTTATGGCCACATGGTTAACCATTTATTACTTCCAATGTACCTTTATAAGGGCATACTGTTATGGCCACATGGTTAACCATTTATTACTTCCAATGTACCTTTATAAGGGCATACTGTTATGGCCACATGGTTAACCATTTATTACTTCCAATGTACCTTTATAAGGGCATACTGTTATGGCCACATGGTTAACCATTTATTACTTCCAATGTACCTTTATAAGGGCATACTGTTATGGCCACATGGTTAACCATTTATTACTTCCAATGTACCTTTATAAGGGCATACTGTTATGGCCACATGGTTAACCATTTATTACTTCCAATGTACCTTTATAAGGGCATACTGTTATGGCCACATGGTTAACTATTTATTACTTCCAATGTACCTTTATAAGGGCATACTGTTATGGCCACATGGTTAACCATTTATTACTTCCAATGTACCTTTATAAGGGCATACTGTTATGGCCACATGGTTAACCATTTATTACTTCCAATGTACCTTTATAAGGGCATACTGTTATGGCCACATGGTTAACCATTTATTACTTCCAATGTACCTTTATAAGGGCATACTGTTATGGCCACATGGTTAACCATTTATTACTTCCAATGTACCTTTATAAGGGCATACTGTTATGGCCACATGGTTAACTATTTATTACTTCCAATGTACCTTTATAAGGGCATACTGTTATGGCCACATGGTTAACCATTTATTACTTCCAATGTACCTTTATAAGGGCATACTGTTATGGCCACATGGTTAACCATTTATTACTTCCAATGTACCTTTATAAGGGCATACTGTTATGGCCACATGGTTAACCATTTATTACTTCCAATGTACCTTTATAAGGGCATACTGTTATGGCCACATGGTTAACCATTTATTACTTCCAATGTACCTTTATAAGGGCATACTGTTATGGCCACATGGTTAACTATTTATTACTTCCAATGTACCTTTATAAGGGCATACTGTTATGGCCACATGGTTAACCATTTATTACTTCCAATGTACCTTTATAAGGGCATACTGTTATGGCCACATGGTTAACCATTTATTACTTCCAATGTACCTTTATAAGGGCATACTGTTATGGCCACATGGTTAACTATTTATTACTTCCAATGTACCTTTATAAGGGCATACTGTTATGGCCACATGGTTAACTATTTATTACTTCCAATTTACCTTTATAAGGGCATACTGTTATGGCCACATGGTTAACTATTTATTACTTCCAATGTACCTTTATAAGGGCATACTGTTATGGCCACATGGTTAACCATTTATTACTTCCAATGTACCTTTATAAGGGCATACTGTTATGGCCACATGGTTAACCATTTATTACTTCCAATGTACCTTTATAAGGGCATACTGTTATGGCCACATGGTTAACTATTTATTACTTCCAATGTACCTTTATAAGGGCATACTGTTATGGCCACATGGTTAACCATTTATTACTTCCAATGTACCTTTATAAGGGCATACTGTTATGGCCACATGGTTAACCATTTATTACTTCCAATGTACCTTTATAAGGGCATACTGTTATGGCCACATGGTTAACCATTTATTACTTCCAATGTACCTTTATAAGGGCATACTGTTATGGCCACATGGTTAACCATTTATTACGTCCAATGTACCTTTATAAGGGCATACTGTTATGGCCACATGGTTAACCATTTATTACTTCCAATGTACCTTTATAAGGGCATACTGTTATGGCCACATGGTTAACCATTTATTACTTCCAATGTACCTTTATAAGGGCATACTGTTATGGCCACATGGTTAACCATTTATTACTTCCAATGTACCTTTATAAGGGCATACTGTTATGCCCACATGGTTAACCATTTATTACTTCCAATGTACCTTTATAAGGGCATACTGTTATGGCCACATGGTTAACCATTTATTACTTCCAATGTACCTTTATAAGGGCATACTGTTATGGCCACATGGTTAACCATTTATTACTTCCAATGTACCTTTATAAGGGCATACTGTTATGGCCACATGGTTAACTATTTATTACTTCCAATGTACCTTTATAAGGGCATACTGTTATGGCCACATGGTTAACCATTTATTACTTCCAATGTACCTTTATAAGGGCATACTGTTATGGCCACATGGTTAACCATTTATTACTTCCAATGTACCTTTATAAGGGCATACTGTTATGGCCACATGGTTAACTATTTATTACTTCCAATGTACCTTTATAAGGGCATACTGTTATGGCCACATGGTTAACCATTTATTACTTCCAATGTACCTTTATAAGGGCATACTGTTATGGCCACATGGTTAACCATTTATTACTTCCAATGTACCTTTATAAGGGCATACTGTTATGGCCACATGGTTAACCATTTATTACTTCCAATGTACCTTTATAAGGGCATACTGTTATGGCCACATGGTTAACTATTTATTACTTCCAATGTACCTTTATAAGGGCATACTGTTATGGCCACATGGTTAACCATTTATTACTTCCAATGTACCTTTATAAGGGCATACTGTTATGGCCACATGGTTAACTATTTATTACTTCCAATGGACCTTTATAAGGGCATACTGTTATGGCCACATGGTTAACCATTTATTACTTCCAATGTACCTTTATAAGGGCATACTGTTATGGCCACATGGTTAACTATTTTCAAGTCCACACTTTCTTACAGTGTAGGATTAGTGACCATCCTAATAATAAGTAATAGTTAGGTAATTAGTTAGTGGATGCCATAATAGTCAGTCAATTACCGCCAGTGGTCACAATAATAGTTGGTCAATTATAGTTAGTGTTCATCAAAATAGTTAGTGGTTACTATTATGGTGACCACTGACTATACTGTATATGTATAGTCAGTGGTCACCATAATAGTCAGTCAATAATAAAAGTGTTCACCATAATAGTCAGTTAATTAGTCTCTGTTAATTAAGGTTATTGTTCCATGGTAATAGAGTGTTAATTAAGGTTATTGATCTATCATAATAGTGAGTTATCTAAGGTTATTGTTCAACCATAATAGTGTGTTAATTAAGGTTATTGTTCCATGGTAATAGAGTGTTAATTAAGGTTATTGTTCAACCATAATAGTGTGTTAATTAAGGTTATTGTTCCATGGTAATAGAGTGTTAATTAAGGTTATTGTTCTATCATAATAGTGAGTTATCTAAGGTTATTGTTCTATCATAATAGTGTGTTAATTAAGGTTATTGTTCTATCATAATAGTGTGTTAATTAAGGTTATTGATCCCTTATGCTAGTGTGTTAATTAAGGTTATTGTTCAACCATAATAGTGTGTTAATTAAGGTTATTGTTCAACCATAATAGTGTGTTAATTAAGGTTATTGTTCAACCATAATAGTGTGTTAATTAAGGTTATTGTTTCATCACAATAGTGTATTGATTAAGGTTATTGTTCAACCATAATAGTGTGTTAATTAAGGTTATTGTTCAACCATAATAGTGTGTTAATTAAGGTTATTGTTTCATCACAATAGTGTATTGATTAAGGTTATTGATCCCTTATGCTAGTGTGTTAATTAAGGTTATTGTTTCATCACAATAGTGTATTGATTAAGGTTATTGATCCCTTATGCTAGTGTGTTAATTAAGGTTATTGTTTCATCACAATAGTGTATTGATTAAGGTTATTGTTTCATCACAATAGTGTATTGATTAAGGTTATTGATCCCTTATGCTAGTGTGTTAATTAAGGATATTGTTACATAAAGACGTGCCAAAGATTTAAAAACAAAAAATGTTCACCCAATGGTTAGAGAGTGTGAAAGGATAGATTGATGAGGCAATTGCTTTAGACTCACCCATTTGAGTAGAGGTGCATACAGTACAAGGGAATGAAGGGGACAAATTATATATTAAATATCTCTCCTTCTCTCTCTCTCTCTCATAATCACTATTCCTCCAACACCCACCTAACCCCAATCTCTCGAAGTCCATCAAAACTTCTCCTCTCCTCTCCACCACCACCAACATTTTCTCAACCAATTTCCTTCTCCATTCTTTCCATCATTAGGTTCATTTATTGTCGATACCGTATACTTTCTCCACCACTGATGTCGTTCTTCTTTCTCTCCACCACCACCACCGCCAATACTCCACCCATTTTCGTCACCATTCTTCCTCCACCACAGATTCTTCTCCCCACCTCCATTTCTCCACCAATCCTCTCGTCCATTCTCTTTTCCACCTATTATCCATTATTGATATATACATTATTATCCCTGCCAGAAATATCGTCGCTCTCACTACCACCACCATCTGCAAGACAATTCACGAGCAATAACAAACAATAACAACAACAATAACAAGATCACCACCACCATCACAACTTTCTCTCTCATTCGACCACATTTAATGTTCTCTTCTCCATCTTCACTAATTTATGATTCTCTCTCTCTCTCTCTCTAAACATGTTACGATCAAAAATAAGAAAACTAACCAAACGTACTCAACCAAACGCAAACCCCAAAGCAAGAGATTTTCCAGAGATACCTAAAACCAGCCACTTGTTATAAAGAGGATCGATATTCAATTCAGCATTATTATAAACATTGGTGTCTATAGGCAACAATTTCCCGGCCTTCTTTGGCAAGCAGTGTGTAATAATGCAAAAGAACCGCCTAATATTATCCTTTATACTCTACCTACTGGGTATTCTACTTTAATCATATCTCTCTCTCTCTCTCTCTCTCTCTCTCTCTCTCTCTCTCTCTCTCTCAGATTAATTTCCCCCTGTACTCCACAAAAACTTTCCTTGTGGGCATTTCTTGACCCATAAGGTTACACTTAATCCTATTGTCCGGTACTGATTTTTAGCCTGAGAGGTCGGAGGGTGGGGAGAGAGCCTTCTACTTTGCTGTCCTTTTTTTCTACTATAAACTGTCCCTGTCTAGTAGTATTAAGGCCGGACCATTTAGTAGGAACCGCAAGGTCAGTGTGGTCTGAGTATCTGTTTGTAACTCTCTCTATCTCTCTCTCTTTCGCTTTTGCGCGCTCTCTCTCTCTCTCTCGCTCTCTTTCTCTCTCTCTCTCTCTCTCTCTCTCTCTCTCTCTCTCTCTCTCTCTCTCTCTCTCTCTCTCTCTCTCTCTCTCTCTCTCTCTCTCTCTCTCTGTACGGCGTCACGATATAAGCTAAACACTGAGATTGACCTTACTTGTATTTATTCTATTCTTACTAAAGTGCAGTGCATGGAAAATTCATAAAATTAGATATATAAACTAGTTCTTCTTTAAGTACTAAGTATGCCATTTCAATCTATGTTGGCCTTTACCGTTATCCATTCTGTGTTGACAAGTCTACTGTAACTGTTATCTATTATATCTATATACCTGTACGACTTCCCAATAACCATCTCACTATTCAATTACGCATTATATTTCTATTTTTTGGCTAATATTAGACAATTTTATTCAAATTAGGAAATGTATATGGAAGTGAGAGGGTTAATTGAGACCGTATTCTTTTAACTTTCACAGCTTCTTCATATGCTGTATAAAATCGTGTAATGTTTGCCAAGGTAAACTGTTATAATGCGTCATAATCTTGAGGGTGTTACTTATCTAGTACACTGGTAACATGTATCATAAACGTGAAACGTTACTCTCAAACTTTCTTCTACTCAACAGCTGAGCTCTGGAACTCTCTCCCAGAATCAGTCTTTCCCTCTTCCTATGACTGAAATTGCTTCAAACTCCGTGTGTCCAGGCATTTTGGCTCGAACGTCCCTTGATTTTGGCCCTGTCACTCTTTCAACTATGGGGGAAGCACTTGCTATAGGCAGTTCTGCCTTTTGCCTCCCTCGATCAAATAGAAAACAAAATAAAATAAAAAAAATCACCGCAGATGACGATGGCACACCGGAGCAATGTTGTTTCCAGACTGAGTTGAGTGTGAGAGGGACTACAGAACTGCCTGAATGACGTTATATTGTTCTGGCCATTTAGTCACTCCTAAGGGCACAAATATAAGTATAGCACTATGGAGCGTAACTTTAACTTTGTATATTTATTATACTGTATATGACTAACATCAAGGGATTTCAAGTCCATTCAAGCTAACCTGGCAGTAGTTGGCAACGCTGCCTTTCTATACATAGCTAACCTGGCAGTAGTTGGCAACGCTGCCTTTCTATACATTTGTATAGCCATAACATATACTGTATAATGTAATGTAATATACAGTATATAACATTAAATATAGTATACAAAGGCAGCGTTATCTTATTTGCCAGGTTAGCTCAAATGGACATTAGTTTTGGGACTAGATTGTAAGAGTCTTTCGTTTGCTACTGCCACTGATATTATTCATACATTTTAGTCTCTTACCTAGTAGCTTGTCTTAATTAATTGTATAAAATAATCTTAACATTTATCCGTTATAATTAGGCCTGACATCTTACCAATAACCCTTGTAACTCAAAAGGGGCTAGACCAAATTAGCTGTATATATCCAAATCTATTCCCTAACTAACTAGGCTAACTCTTCCCAAATGGTAGATATATTGCTTTAGTCCTTTATTTTAATTATAGAAACTAGTGGTAAATATTTCTAGCCTAATTGTAATGAAGGGACTACTTCCTTAATTATCTATATCTACTTCACTGGTTCCTAATATTCAATTACTGCTGTATTCCTTTACATTTTCACTATAGTCGGTTGTATTTCGACTGAATCCCTTAGCAACTGAATTCCCGATACTTAATGGAAATACATGACACTATGTAAATTACTATGTTCTGCAGGCATCCTATTAAATGGAAGTTATCGTACTAAAACAACATATTTCGCCACATAATCTTACAAATAGCCGTGTATTGAAGATAGTGATATGACAAATATACGTTAGCTGTTTAAGGAAAATAAAATCAAATAAAAACACACACAAGGAAAACAATATAAATAATAGTGTAAGTGCATTGCAACCTTTCCTTATTACATGTATGTAAAACTTCTTAACCCTGTCTGGTGCGATGCCGATCTTTTTGGCTCCTCCACTGGAGATCTTAAGACCTTAATAGTTTGGCAATTTATTACGCTTCACCTCATTCAGGTGTCAAATTTTATGGGCAAGCGATAGCGAACCTTAAATATGATAAACCGGTCTTCGGCTGGGACATTTTATACCAAAAAATTACATATTTAGCTTGAAGGGGTTTGGAGGGCGTTTTGAAATGGGTATATAAAGTGTTCCTGTTAATATACCTTTATCAGTTAGGTATATTGGCAGTTATACACCCATATAATATAAGGCTAGAAAGATATATCACTAGCAATATACCCAATTATCTTATATACCTTTCTATTGTTTACAGTGTATAATTTATATTAAATCATATTGTTTTCCGCACGATCCTTCATCTCCCATCCTCCTACTCATTCCTTCCTTCTTTCCTTTCTTTCTTCCCTCCTTCCTTCCTTACTCCTTTCTTCTTTCCCTCCTTCTTTCTTTCTTTCTTTCTTTCTTCCTTCCTTCCTTCCTTCCTTCCTTCCTTCCTTCCTTCTTTCCTTCCTTCCTTCCTCCCTTCCCTTACTTCTTACCTCCTTCCTTATATCCTCCCTCCTTAACTCCTTCCCTCCCTCTCTTCCTTCCTTCCCTTCCTCCTTCCTTCCTTCCTTCCTTCCTTCCATCCATCCTTCCTTACTTCCTCCCTTCCCTTACTTCTTGCCTCCTTCCTTCCTTCCTCCCTCCTCAACTCCTTCCGTTCCTCTCTTCCTTCCTTCCCTTCCTCCTTCCTTCATCCCTCTCTTCCTTCCTTCCTTGCTTGCTCCCTTCCTTCCTTCTTTCCTTCCCTCCCTCCCTCCATCCATTAATCCTTCTTTCCTTCCATTCTTCCTTCCTTTCCTTTCTTTCCATCTTTCTTTTCTCCTAGTCATATTTAACTTTCCGTCTCCCATTCTACTTTTTCCCCTCCTACTATTTCACTGGTTTTTCCTCTTCCTCCTCCTCGCGCGCACACACACACACAAACACACACACACACACACACACACACACACACACACACACACACACACGTACATACACTCTTATACAACCCCCAATACCAATTTACGAACAATAACATAATTTGGTGGAGGTAGAACTATTTACATATCTAGCGAGCAGAGGAGAGGAGCGGAGAGGAGGAGACAGAGGGTGAGGGAAGTGGGGAGGTGAGGTGAGGAGAGGTGAAGAGGGGAGTGGAGAGAAGAGGGGTTGTAAGGTGAGGTGAGGTAAGGAGAGGGGATGAGGGAAGCGTGGAGGTGAGGAGAGGAGAGGAGTAGTACAGTGAGGAGAGGAGATGAGAGAAGGGGAGTGGTAAGGTGAGGTGAGGAGTGGTGGGTGAAGTGAGGAGTGAGAAGGTGAGGTAAGGAGAGGGAAGGTGAGGTGATGAGTGGTAAGGTGAGGAGAGGAGTGGTAAGGTGAGGTGAGGAGTGGTAAGGTGAGGTGATGAGTGGTAATGTGAGGTGATGAGTGGTTAGGTGAGGAGAGGAGTGGTAAGGTAAGGTGATGAGTGGTAATGTGAGGTGATGAGTGGTAAGGTGAGTAGAGGAGTGGTAAGGTGAGGAGAGGGAAGGTGAGGTGATGAGTGGTAAGGTGAGGAGAGGAGTGGTAATGTGAGGTGATGAGTGGTAAGGTGAGGTGAGGAGAGGGAAGGTGAGGTGATGAGTAGTAATGCGAGGTGATGAGTGGTAAGGTGAAGTGATGAGTGGTTCGGTGAGGAGAGGGAAGGTGAGGTGATGAGTGGTAATGTGAGGTGATGAGAGGTAAGGTGAGGTGATGAGTGGTTAGGTGAGGCGATGAGTGGTAATGTGAGGTGATGAGTGGTAATGTGAGGTGATGAGTGGTAAGGTGAGGTGATGAGTGGTAATGTGAGGTGATGAGTTGTAAGGTGAGGAGAGGGAAGGTGAGGTGATGAGTGGTAATGTGAGGGGAGAAGTGGTTAGGTGAGGTGATGAGTGGTAAGGTGAGGTGATGAGTGGTAAGGTGAGGAGAGGAGTGGTTAGGTGAGGTGATGAGTGGTAATGTGAGGTGATGAGTGGTAATGTGAGGGGAGGAGTGGTTAGGTGAGGTGATGAGTGGTAAGGTGAGGTGATGAGTGGTAAGGTGAGGTGAGGAGTGGTAAGGTGAGGAGAGGAGTGGTAAGGTGAGGTTATGAGTGGTAAGGTGAGGTGATGAGTGGGTAGGTGAGGAGAGGAGTGGTAAGGTGAGGTGATGAGTGGTAAGGTGAGGTGATGAGTGGTAATGTGAGGTGATGAGTGGTTAGGTGAGGAGAGGAGTGGTAATGTGAGGAGAGGAGTGGTAAGGTGAGGTTATGAGTGGTTAGGTGAGGTGATGAGTGGTAATATGAGGTGAGGAGTGGTAAGTTGAGGTGATGAGTGGTAAGGTGAGGAGAGGAGTGGTTAGGTGAGGAGAGGAGTGGTAATGTGAGGAGAGGAGTGGTTAGGTGAGGAGAGGAGTGGTAAGGTGAGGAGAGGAGTGGTAAGGTGAGGTGATGAGTGGTAATGTGAGGTGATGAGTGGTAAGGTGAGGTGATGAGTGGTTAGGTGAGGAGAGGAGTGGTAAGGTGAGGTGATGAGTGGTAATGTGAGGTGATGAATGGTTAAGTGAGGAGAGGGGTGGTAAGGTGAGGTGATGAGTGGTAATGTGAGGTGATGAGTGGTAACGTGAGGAGAGGAGTGGCAAGGTGAGGAGAGGAGTGGTTAGGTGAGGAGAGGAGTGGTAAGGTGAGGTGATGAGTGGTAAGGTGAGGTGATGAGTGGTAATGTGAGGTGATGAGTGGTAATGTGAGGTGATGAGTGGTAAGGTGAGGAGAGGAGTGGTAAGGTGAGGAGAGGAGTGGTAAGGTGAGGAGAGGAGTGGTAAGGTGAGGTGAGGAGTGGTAAGGTGAGGAGAGGAGGGAAGTGGGAAAGAGGAGAAAAACATTATAAGAGCTGAGAGGAGAGCAATAGGGAGTGAAGAGACGAGGGGTGGAGCGGAGATGAGAGAAAAGGATTGGACAGGATAGAAGTGGATAGGAAGTGTAGAAGAGAAAGGAACACAAGAGACAGGAGTGAACAGAAGAAGAAAGCAAAGGAGAAGAGTGAAGAGAAGAGTAAAACACAGCAGAACAGAGGAGATGGAGGAGAAGAGAAGAGATGGAAATACATAAGGGAGGAGGTGGGGAAGAAAGCTAAAATGAGAGACTAAACAATTGTCGATACATACAAACAGTAAATAATTATATAATCACCTCTCACTCACTCTCACTCTCTCTTTCTCTCTCTCAACCGTGAAATTCCTGCTACACTCAGGATTCCACACTACACCTGATAGCTCCCTCTCTCTCTCTCTCTGTCTCTCTCTCTCTTTTAAAACATATGATGCTGGACAAATAACTATAATAATAGTTATAACAATATAACTATCTAAAGAGGCCAATAGTGAACTATTTGTATTCATATTCCTTATTGTGAAGGAGGAGTTGAGAGAGTTTATAAAAGAGTGGAAAGAGGTGTCATCAAGGCTAATGTGGGTGAGAATGCGGTTTAAGGGTGAAAGGTGGGTTTTTGTAAGTGCGTATGGACCAGGAAGTGAAAGAGAGTTAGACGAGGTAGAGGGTTTCTGGGAGGATTTGAGAGATTGTCTACAAGGGTTTGATGAAAATGAAAATGTTATAGTTTTAGGGGACCTAAATGCTAGGGTAGGAAATGAGCCTGTTGAGGGAGTCATCGGTAGTTTTGGTGTGGATGGTGTAAACGAGAGTGGAGAAAGACTGAAAAATGTATGTGAAGAGTGTAGATTGAGTGTAGGTAATATGTTCTTCAAAAAAAGGCGTATACACAAGTACACCTGGCATAGACTTGTGAGGGGAGAGATTGTAGAGAGGGCATTGATGGATTATGTGCTGGTGACAAGGGAAAGATTGTGTAGACTGCTGGATGTGAATGTGATGAGAGGTGAGGCGGAGGGTATGTCAGATCATTACCTGGTGGAGGGAAAGCTAAGAGTTAAGAGTTACAGGAGAATAAGAGACAAGCGTGAAGTAAGAGAGGTAATAAAAGTTAGTGAGTTAGAGAAGAGTGAAAAAGAGAGGGAGTACAAGGAAAGACTAAATGAAAAGTGGATGGAAGAGAGAGATGGAAGAGAGAGAAGTAGAGGTTGAATGGCAACAGTTTAAGGAAGGAGTGAAAGCAAGTGCAGAGATAGTATGCGGCAAAAGGAAAGTAGGAGGCAGAGGTATCAGGAAGGGAAGCGAGTGGTGGAATGATACGGTGAGAAAGGCAGTTGAAGAGAAGAGACAGTGTTTTGAGAGGGTTTTACAGGATGGTAGTGTTGAGGTATGGGAGAGGTACAAGGAGAAAAGGAGAGAGGCAAAACGGAAAATTAGAGAAGCGAAAAAAGATGCAAACGAAAGGTGGGGCCAAAGGCTGAGTGAGAATTTTGAAGAACGAAAGAAGATGTTCTGGAAGGAGGTAAATAAAGTAAGGAAAGAAGGACAAAAGAGGGAAGAGTCAGTGAAAGATGAAAATGGAGAATTACTAGTGGAACCAGTTGAAGTGAGGAAAAGATATGCCGAGTATTTTGAATCTTTGTTAAATACAAGAGATGGAAGAGAAGCAGTGATTGAAGCAGAGGTGGATGGAGATAGGTTACCCAGGCCACCCAGGTGGCAGGGAATGAATGAAAGGATTGAGGAAAATGAGGTGAAAGAAGAAGTGAAACAAATGAGCGGGAAAAGCAGAAGGTTTGGATGGTATTGCTGTGGAGTGTATAAAGAAGGGTGGAGATGTGATAATAGATTGGTTGGTGAGACTTTTCAATGTGTGCTTTGCTGTGTCAATGGTACCAATAGACTGGAAGAGTGCATGTATTGTGCCGTTGTACAAGGGGAAGGGAGATCGGCAGGAGTGTTCAAGTTATAGAGGTATTAGTTTATTGTCAGTGGTTGGAAAGCTGTATGGCAGGGTGTTGATAGAGAGGATAATAAAGTGTACGGAAGTTGCAATAGGAGAAGAACAGTGCGGTTTTAGGAGGGGAAGAGGGTGCGGGGATCAGATGTTTGCAGTAAGACAGTTATGCGAGAAGTATTTAGAGAAGCATAAAGAGATATTTTGGGCTTTAATGGACTTGGAAAAAGCGTATGATCGTGTGGACCGTGAAGCAATGTGGAAGGTGTTAAGGATTTATGAAATAGGAGGAAATTTGTTAGAAGCAGTTAAGAGTTTTTATGAAGGGAGCAGAGCATGTGTGAGAGTAGGAAATGGTGAGTTGAGTGAATGGTTTGAGGTAAAGGTAGGTTTGCGACAGGGTTGTGTAATGTCACCATGGCTGTTTAATATGATTATGGATGGTGTGGTGAGGGAGGTGAAAAGGAGAACTATGGGAAGAGGATTGGGTTTAGTAGGAAAGAATGGTAGAGATTGGGAGTTGAATCAGTTGCTGTTCGCTGATGACACAGCATTGGTGGCGGATTCTGATGAGAAACTGCAGCGGGTAGTCAAAGAGTTTGGTGTGGTTTGTGGAAGGAGGAAACTGAAGGTGAACGTCAATAAAAGTAAAGTAATGGTGTGTAATAGGGGAGAGCATAGGGTGAATCTAGATGTGAGGCTGGATGGGGAAATATTGGAACAAGTAGAGTGTTTTAAATATCTAGGAGGAACAATAAGCAGGAGTGGAGGTATGGAAGTGGAGGTAAAACAGAGAGTGTGTGAAGGAAGGAAGGTTTTCGGAGCAATGGGAAGTATGTGGAAGACGAGAAATCTCGGAGTGAAAGTAAAAAGTGCACTGTATCAAGGAATTGTTGTGCCAACAGTGATGTATGGGGCTGAGACATGGGCTCTGAAGAAAAAGGAGAAAAGAGGGCTGGATGTGATGGAGATGAGCTGCTTGAGGAGTATGTGTGGAGTTACTCGTAGAGACAGATTGAGGAATGAAGAGATACGTAGGAGAGTGGGGCAGCAGGAACATTTGTCAGCCAGAGTGGACAGAAGGGTGCTGAGCTGGTATGGTCATGTTGAACGAATGGGAGATGAAAGGCTTACAAAGAGAATATGTGAGTCAGGTACAAGGGGAGATAGAAGGGCAGGAAGACCCCCATTGAGATGGAGAGACTGTATAAGAAAGGCTTTGGATGATAGAGGAATGACTATAGATCAGGCAGGGGAAGTGGTGGTGGACAGGAGTGAATGGAGAATGCTTGTGAATAGTTGAGTGAACACGTGGTCATTTGGAGTAAGGGGTCGGGCGCAAGTTGGACTAGATAATAGTCCATCAGGCGCCTGGCCCGGGGAGACGATTAATATGAAGGGTGTGCCTGGAAGTGTGGTGGGAGGGCTTGTGACTTTGGCTCCGCTGCATGTCTGCCTGCCGAGATCGGAACCTCTCCGGGTAGTCAGGGGCCGGGGGAGTGCTGGAGCGACCTTGGTAACCCTGGTCTCTGGGTCTTCTCCTGGGTGACCTGGATGTGTGAGAGTTTGTGTTTTTTATCTGTGTTTATTTTTTGTTTTATGTTGTTTTTGTGTTTTCCCTGTTCTTGCTCTGTCTTGAGTCGGCTACCCCCAAAATGGGGATTGGGCCTGAGCATATAGATAGATAGATAGGGAGGCCTATAGTAGACTATTTTAAATTTCTATTAGGGAGGCCTATAGTAGACTATTTTTAATCCGTATTGGGGAGCCTATAGTAGACTATTTTTAATTCGTATTGGGAGGCCTATAGTAGACTATGTTTTATTTCTATTAGGGAGGCCTATAGTAGACTATGTTTTATTTCTATTAGGGAGGCCTATAGTAGACTATGTTTTATTTCTATTAGGGAGGCCTATAGTAGACTATTTTTAATCCGTATTGGGGAGGCCTATAGTAGACTATTTTTAATTCGTATTGGGAGGCCTATAGTAGACTATGTTTTATTTCTATTAGGGAGGCCTATAGTAGACTATGTTTTATTTCTATTAGGGAGGCCTATAGTAGACTATGTTTTATTTCTATTAGGGAGGCCTATAGTAGACTATTTTTAATATTTATTAGGGAGGCCTATAGTAGACTATTTTTAATATCTATTAGGGGGGGGGGCAATAATAGACTATTTTGAATTTCTATTAGGGAAGCCTATAGTAGACTATTTTCATTCGTATTAGAGAGGCCAATAGTAGACTAATTTATATTTATATTAGGAAGTACAATAGTAGAACATTTATATTCAGAATAGGAAGGCCAATAGTAGACTATATTTATTCATATTAGGAAGGTCAATGGTAGACGATTTATATTCATATTTCAAAGGATGTGTGGGAGTCCGAGAGCTAACGAGGTTAAACATGAGGGAGGAGGGGGTCCAGAAAAGACCAACACCTACCCTCAACTTCTGTGAAAGAGCGGTCACGGGTGCCTTCAGAAACAACCAAAACGTCGGACGGGCTAGTGTTAACCCTTTCACACTTTCTTCATTGTGTTCTGGCCATGAGTACACGATATTGTTCAGCATAGGAAGGGACTAGGGACGACGGAGGGTGAACCGAGACAAATGTTACTCCTTTGATGCCAGCAGAGCCTTCCAAAACTGAGTACAATCGTCTAATGTTAGCCTGACTATAGTGAAATTAGCGACCTGGTATCGTGAAGGGGTTAATGGGATATTTTTGTTTTTTTACTTAATCCCCTTCTCCCTCATGCTTAGACCTATTAGTTTTGAGATTTGAAGGCATTGACCCCATTAGTTTGGCGATTATAAGACCTTTCGCCCGATTTCCATATGAATGTAAAACCCGTTTGTGCAATTTAGGTGTCGATTGTTTCCTGACGAGCAATAGCGAGTCTGCAATTTAAGAGGAACTAGCCTTCGACCGCAACATTTTCCTATCGAAAAATGTATTTTTTGTGTTAAAGCTTGATGGAGGTCTAGGAAGGAAACTAAAAAGCTGCCCTAAAAGAAAGACAATGACGGAAAGTTTTGGGCCAAGGCAGGGAGTCAGCACGGAGAGAAAGTTTTTGAGAACAACAAGAGCAATGCCATTAGAGTCGTACACCATTGTTGTAGTAATGGCGTCCGTATCTGGGGACGATATTCATCTCTAGTTTCTGGTTATCGTTTGACTATTTTATTCGGATTTGTAATGGTATATTGAAGCTAAAGAGTTAATTGAGATAGTCTTTACTATCTTAATTACCACAGATCCTTCCTAAGCTGTACAAAATCGCATAATGACAATCAGAATAGATTATCAAAAACGTCATAATCTTCAAGGGGTTAACGAAGATTAATTTATTTGATCAATGCATCTGCTAGAAGATTTTACTCAGCTTAGAAGGGACCTAAAGTGATCTAATGCAATCAGGTGTTTCGTACGTTAAATAATATCGTCAGCAGGTAGATATAATAAAACAGACATTGTCATCATTGTGATTGAAAGGTCAAGTTCAGAAAAGGTGGACAATACAATATAAAACACTATCTGGCCAGACGTCTTGTGGGTAATTTTGATATTATGCTTAATGATTGTGGAGGATTTTGCATGTTTTTGCCATTTTCGAGTGTGTGTGTATGTGTGTGTGGGGAGGGGGGGGGGGGTCTGTTTGTTTTTGTTTTGTGTTATGCTAACAAAACGCTTTCCCAGTCTTTCTTCAAACTAAAGAAATGCCCACCCAGACCCCCTTCAAGCTCATGCTTGTTAGTTACAGGCTTGCTATTGCTCGTCCAGAAAATAATCGACTTCTGAATGGGGCGAAGCGTCTTATTATCGCTTAACTAATAAGGTGAAACATCTTAAACAAATCCAAACTAATGAAGCGAAACAGGGGAGATTTCTAATGATCGCCATCGGACCAAATAGGGTTAAAATGCTCAACAACATGAATACCTTTGACAATGATAGTCTTTCCCGTGTGCCACTATGTCCGAGGGCTACAGTAAATAGAAAGCGGTGTCACAAGAGAGTATTTTTCGTCAGCTTCTTTCAGGCAATTGTAGTCTGGCAGCTTCAAAATTTAAGTTGTACAAAAATTCAGCAACCTAGCATAATCTACCTTCAGTATAGTTGTTGATGCCAATGGGAAAGAGCCCCAAAATAATGCTAGAAATATATTTGCTCATCTAGAATTGCTGGACAAATCGATCGTGTGACAGCGAGAGGAAGCGGAGTAACGAGTGAAGATGGAATGAAAGGCACCATGGCAGGTACAGTAACCTATAGTGACAGGTAGACTAAGGTAGAGTGAATGTAGAGTGCCAGTGTCTGTGTTAGGTAGAGTGAAAGTAGAGTGTCAGTGTCTGTGTTAAGTAGAGTGAAGGTAGAACGCCAGTGTCCGTGTAGGTAGAGTGCCAGTGTCTGTGTTAGGTAGAGTGAAAGTAGAGTGTCAGTGTCTGTGTTAGGTAGAGTGAATGTAGAGTGCCAGTGTCTGTGTTAGGTAGAGTGAAAGTAGAGTGTCAGTGTCTGTGTTAGGTAGAGTGAAGGTAGAACGCCAGTGTCCGTGTAGGTAGAGTGTCAGTGTCTGTGTTAGTTAGAGTGAATGTAGAGTGCAAGTGTCAGTGTTAGGTAGAGTGAAGGTAGAGTGCCAGTGTCTGTGTTAGGTAGAGTGCCAGTGTCTGTGTTAGGTAGAGTGCCAGTGTCTGTGTTAGGTAGAGTGAAGGTAGAATGCCAGTGTCTGTCTTAGTTAGAGTGAATGTAGAGTGCAAGTGTCAGTGTTAGGTAGAGTGAAGGTAGAGTGCCAGTGTCTGTGTTAGGTAGAGTGAAGGTAGAGTGCCAGTGTCTGTGTTAGGTAGAGTGAAGGTAGAGTGCCAGTGTCAGTGTTAGGTAGAGTGCCAGTGTCTGTGTTAGGTAGAGTGCCAGTGTCTGTGTCAGGTAGAGTGCCAGTGTCTGTGTTAGGTAGAGTGAAGGTAGAGTGCCAGTGTCAGTGTTAGGTAGAGTGAAGGTAGAATGCCAGTGTCTGTGTTAGGTAGAGTGCTATTGTCTGTGTCAGGTAGAGTGCCAGTGTCTGTGTTAGGTAGAGTGAAGGTAGAGTGCCAGTGTTTAGAGTGAAGGTAGAGTGCCAGTGTTAGGTAGAGTGAAGGTAGAGTGTCAGTGTCTGTGTTAGGTAGAGTGCCAGTGTCTGTGTCAGGTAGAGTGCCAGTGTGTGTGTTAGGTAGAGTGAAGGTAGAGTGCCAGTGTCTGTGTCAGGTAGAGTGCCAGTGTCAGTGTCACCATTAGCGGAGAGGACCAAGTGTTGACTCACCACTCCACCGGCAGTTCCCAACCTAATTGTTACGGTACCCTATCCCTATCCCCAACCCCCGCCCCCACCCTTTACCCCATGCTCCTATCCCTATCTCCTTCCCCTGCCCCCACCCCTGCATCTATCTCTATCCCCTTTCCCTATACCTTACCCCTGCTCCTATCTCTATCTCCTTCACCTGCCCACACCCTTACTCCTATCTCTATTTCCTGCCCATATCGCTATCCCCTGTCCCCACTCCCTACCCCCTGCTCATATCTCTATCTACTTACCCTATCCCATATATCCGCTTCCCCGCCCCATACCCACTGCTCCTATCTCTATCTCCTTCCCCTATCCCTTTCCCCTGCCCCCTACCCCCTGCTCCTATCTCTATCTCCTTGTCCTGCCCCCACCCCTATTACTCTGTTTCACTTTCATCCTTATCCCCCGCCCCCACCCCTAGTCCTATATATGTCCCTACCTTTCCCTCTATCCCTATATCCTGTTCCTATACCACCCCTAGTCCCTGTCAATGTCCGTACCTCACTCCTATCCCTTGTTCCGTTGCTCATCAACCACCCCTATCGCCTATCCCTACTGCTTTCCCGTTCCTCCAAAGCCCACGCATCTGACATCCACCCCTGTCAATGGCCCGTCTAGCAATTGCCCCTTTCCCACTCCAATCCCCATCACTACCCTTGTTCCATTCCTGGTTTTACCCTACTCATAATGTCCCCCGCTTTCATCCTTGTTCCGAACCGTCTCTGTCCCGTCACTATCTCATCCTAGCCTCTGTTCCACTCTGAGATTCTGTGCCATCATCATTAGATTATACGTCTCGCTCTTATCTCTGTCCTGAAACTTCCTTGTTAATCTCTATCTCGACCATGCTCCGTCTTACACTAATTCCTACACTATTTGTGTCCTTGTTTCATCACTGTCCCTGACCCTTGCCCTTGCCAGTCCCCCTATCCCTGCCTTATCCTCGTTCTAGCTCCACCCCTGTCAAGCCTTCGTCCGCCACATCACTGCCCATACTCCACTCATACGTGGAGTATGGCCTCCTTTAAACACTAGATTGGGGAGATTGTAGACACCAATCGAGCATGGCAATACCCAGGGGAGGCCTAATAGGCATGTGATAAGGAGTTGCTGAAACTCTTGTTTTAGTGGTCTGGCTTCCTTCACTGTTTCTGTTTGTGTCTCACCTACACAGAGAGTAATCCAGCTAGCTCTAACAAATACCTCCTCATCCTATCCATTCCACTACACTAAACAAGCAAACCACTCTTCTCGCGAACATTGTACATCAAAAAGGAAAAAAGATTTTTTTTGGCTCTCTCAAATTTGGGGGAGACACTTGTTACAGACAGCTTTGCCTTTTATCTCCTTCCTACATAAAACAAAAATGAACTTTACACTTGCAGGATTTTGATCATGATATCCCACGATTGGCAAATGTGGCGCAATCCAAGGGGGGATCGGGGTAATCCTAGGAATATCCTGGGGCGGTCTAGCGGTATCCCCGCGTGTCCCCACGTGTCGGCGAGGTGCAAAATAAAAACAAAAACAATATTCCAAATTTGGGGCCGACGGTCTTGGGCCGTTGAACGTCGTACCGTCCTTGTGCTGTCGAAGCACCATCATAGAACCGTCGGTTACGTCCTTGTACCGTCATTCCTCCGTTGTTACCGTTGCAGCACCATTCTATCAAATCGCTCGCCAATGGCAAACATTAAGGGTGCAAAGCCCCAGCATGACAGTACAGAACAGTGTTTCTGGTATTTAGACAAACGGAAATCATGACTGAAGTCAATACATGTGAATCAGTCATCTTTTAATACTGCACTGATAACAAAATAATATAGGATTTTGTATTAATTTTATCTGTGACTCATTCTTTTTTGTGATGGACTTGATTATTAGATATTTCACCAACCCATAATTAGCAAAAATGAAATAAAGGTTACATGTCATTTTTTTTTTTTTTTTTTTTTATATAATTATATATCTATACCCAACATTCCGGCTGGTCCTATCCCCTTACCCTCACGGTAGTAAACAATGACCACAAAATATCGCTTATCTCCCCCCGCCCTCTCTTATCATGGTACAAAACATATTACAAAGCAATTACAGTCAAAATTAAATCATTGTCATAATAGATAATGTATGTGTTGGTAGGATAATTATTTGTTCAATTCCAGTGCATTATAAGTTAAACACTGATTACATTTAAACAAAACAAGACATGTATGGGTAAAATTTATAGACATTATATTGTATATAAAGAGATAGGAACAAGGGGAAAGGCTGGTTGATGAGAAATATATATGAATCCCAAAACCATCAATTAGAAAAAATAATTCATAAATATCCCTTGTGGGCCAGATAGATCACTATTTACCATATCATTGAAGTCACCTCACAGCAGACTGAAATTGTAATACTAACCCTTTGAAGATCATGACAATATAATTATATAATGATATAATTTTAAAAATATATATATATTTTATATTTAATATAATGTATAATTAGTATCATATCTAATATATAAAAAGTATACTATATCTTATGATAATATAATATGATAGTACAATATTTTTACAATACATAAACAAATGTTTGACAAAGGAAACATAATAAAGGTCAATAGAAGCAATCATTACAAAACGCAATGGATAATAATATGGACATGAATACAAATCATAATGAATTATAATTGCTATATTAAATAATTAGAATGAATATAACCACACACACATAACAAATATAAGCATTAATGTCCCCTTGAATATGCTCCCACAGTGGCATGTCGATGGGCCACCGTTGTGACACACTTCTACTGATACATTTCTACTGCCGTGGCACCGTCCTTCAAGGTCTTACTCAATCATGACTGGCAGACGTGGCATGGTCATTTACCGTCTGGTTGAAGTCCTTATACCGTCAGCCCACGGTCTTTTTGCGCAAAATTCGGCCTCAATTTCCGCCAGTTAGTGCCGTGGCCCTCACGACAATAATCGTGCATGTGTGAAGTACCCTTTACGCCCACACCCCAGTTCTACCACATATACACCATTGCCCCACTCGTCCTTACGATGTACATTCGTGAGCTATAATGTTACAAACAATTCGAATCTTTGAACCTTCCTAGTCAATTTCTGAAACATTTAGGTATGGAATTAACTAGCATTGAATTATCTCGTTTGCGTTTGGTACCGATTCAAATGGGTAATTTATGCTTTTGGTTATATATACCCACTCTGCCCCACACCCGCTTCTGTTCTACCCCCGCCCGCACAATGTCTTGTAATCACTTTTGAGTTATGTCCTACTCATGACACTTGTTGTGTCAGCACTCTGTCAGTTTTGTCTTGATACAGTTATTTTTACTTGTAAAGTTCTTGGTTAACCCTATCTGGTCTTTCATGTTTGTTCGATATGGTCGAAACAAGACTCTTACCACATATTAAAGAATACGATTGTTAGGGGGTATCACACAGGAGCTTTTATCGTCATTTTTCGATGGTCAACAATTTCCTGGCAACATTTCTGAGATGACGGGTTTGGGACGTATGCCAGAACCAACGGTGCATCGAATAGCCAGCATAACCACACATTCCACATCTAAGCACCAGAGAAGACAGCGAGGACATCTACCAGAGTCCTCCGACCACACCTACCTAAGTTGGTCATGCCCAGCAGTTCTCTCTCACACCGGCAGCCCTTAAAGAGAATGGAGTGCTTTCCCAGCCAGTCACAGGCCGTGTTCCTCAGCCAACCACAACCGCCCTGGGACAGCCAATTAGAACCATCCTTCTACGTAGCCTCCACCAGGAGTGACGCCCCCTGTATTGTTCAACCAGATTTGGAGTATACAGAACACTCCCTTATGCAATCTACTCACAAGCGCCCAGAATATTACAGGGGCAAATGGACCTGAACAGTGCCTTACGAACCTCTACTTACGATGATACAAGCACAATCATCTATATATATATATATGCTAAGATAATTAGAAGACCTGCAACACAGTTGTTGCATTACAGGTTGTAAGAGTTTTATATTTATCACAGCAACTCAGGACCTTACAGTTGCTCTAGTGAATATTGTAATGATACCTTGGAACCAGGCCCATGTTATAATACCTGAATTCCAAGGCTAGAATGTATATGTACCTCACAACAATCTCTTTTCCTCTTTTCTCAATACCCCGATAAACCCGAGTTCATTGACACCAGAGTCAAGAATAATTTAGCATAGGATCTCAGGAAAACCTGGAGAAAGTATGCAAACCACACCTCCCTAACGCATAACACCCTCGGGCCTGGACTTCCATGGCAAAGTGTTTAGGTCTGCCCCAGCCTCCCCTCCTGCCCCTTGAGAGTACCTCCTGAAGTACCACCTGCTGTGTTACTGAGGTGCTACCCGTCTGTTGCCGGACGCCCTGGACCTAGGACCCCTGCTCGAGTGACGTAAACAGTCCTGAATCCAGGACCCCTGCTCGAGTGACGTAAACAGTCCTGAACCCAGGACCCCTGCTCGAGTGACGTAAACAGCCCTGCAGTGCTGTCTACTACCCTCTACGTCGGCCAGACCAGTACTCTCATCCCCTGCCCTCCCAGAACTTAAGTGTTTCTGTGTCTCTTTGTTGGTTATTGTTGTGAGGTATTGATTAGGTAAATATGTGAAATGTGTTGTGCTCTGATTTAATTGTGATCGGTACCTTAGGGCTCGTACGTGCGTAAATCAATCATCCTTCTGAACTTGTATTATTCTGTGTTAATTTTGCCTTTAAGCTTTGCTCTGTGTTCAAGACCATTTACTAATTTCTAATTTACGCATACGTTACATAACCGTGTTAATAATAATCTATTCAGACCACACACTCGCAGATTTACTGATTACGTGTATTTTGATTTATTGTTGGTAAGTTGAAGCCATAGTGTATTCCGTAATCAATCTTTTCTCATATTCACCGTTTACCTAGAACCTACGCCCAATTTTCCAACGAGTGCATAGTGTAATTCCGTAACCTTTCACTAACTAATCGCATATGAAATATATTTTGTAAACGTGCTTTATAAGCTTGTGAATCTTGATGTGATATTTCGAATACGGTGTTTAGGAATTCTTTCCTCATTGTTTCGTCTCACTTTCATCCACCATACACTAACTATACTTGTGTATTTTATTCCCATCGCTCTGTTAACTCGTTCAGAACTGATTTTGATACTGTCTGTTTTAAGTATCAATGAGTAGGACTTTGTCGCTTACGCCCCATGTACTAACTATACTTGTACATTTTATTCCCATCGCTCTGTTAACTCGTTCAGAACCGATACTGATATTGCTTTAAATATCAATAAGCTAAACTTCGTCGTTAGCGCCAATTTAATTACTTTAATTACGATCTATTGATATCTGTTAACCTGTTCAGATCTAATTATTAAGATTAATTTATAGTGTTCATTCAAAGTCTGAGCCTAGTGGAACTCAGTTAGTTATTTTGTCATTCTTACTGTGTTGTCTTACTTACGAATATTTCGTATCTTTAAAGATTACATTTTGATATAATTAATACCATCAAGTAGAAGTGATAAACTCTATTTTCACTCTTGTCAAATTTACGTTATCACCTTGCGTTACATAAGAAAAATACAATAGAAAGACGAATTCCTAAGCTTGCGTCGTTATCATAGCATATGTTGAAGTAATATAATTCCGTGATAAAATATAAATTCATCTTTTGAGTTATTTTATACTTCTCGTTCATTACAAATAATAATCTCATTCCATTGCTATAATATAATTTAACATCGCATTTCTACTAAGAATATAGTTGCACTAACTAGAAAAAGTATTTATCACTAGAACAGTCCAACTAGTGACCTTCCCAGTGACCTGACCCACAGGTGAATTCACGCGGTCATATTTAAGACTCAGCCTATATACGCGAGACTCACCAAACCTCGAGTCAATATTTATAAACATCAACTCTCTCAGCAGTAACTTCAGGATTATTACCTGAAGTGCATTGCAGTCTCTCCTTGATTACGGAAGATAGTTGACCCTCATTTATTCTTGTATTGAAGGTCCATTCTTATTTACGTGAATAATATCTTTGTGTACTTTCCTATTTTTGCATAATTAAATACTGACTCTCACTGTTGAGTTACTCTAGTATCAGTAACATTATTCTGAAGCAAGAATAATATATATATTTGTTACCATTGTCGGATCTTCCTTTATGATCCTTACTATTATTATCCTCTCATGCTTATTAAATAAAACCTTCATATATGTTCTTGATTGTGTTGTTATTGAGTACCTTATTGACCTATTGAATACCATTTATATTGCATATAGAACCTACTAGGTACGTTCCTGTCAAGTATATCTAAGTCCATTAAACCATTATTGGATTGTTTTACGGACTGTATCAAGGGAATAGAAATATAAAGGCCCGACATAACAATTTCTACGATCTTTTTCAATGGTATTGGAAACAAGACTGAATATAGATTAATGTAGGTGACAACATTATTTGTATAATTTACCTCAAAATCTACCAGTAAAAAGAATATCTAATGTTGAGGGAAAAACACTGATGTGATACCAGCATAGATTCCTGTTACTCCGTCCAATCCTATTTTTTTGTTTTTTATATATATTCCAACTACTCTCTCTCGGGCATAGGCTGAGAGCCTGTACACTCAACGGTGAACCCTGTGAGGTCTCATTGCAATCTAGGGAGTGAGACATGTGAAGGACTTTGAGATGCAACCTATCTTGCCTATATACAGTGCTTCATACAGTGCTATTTAATCAGGGAACAATGAGGGTATTTTTTTGGGTGTTTCGGTGGGCTTTGTGGTAATGCTCTGATACTAGATACAGCACAAATTCCATCCCAATTATATCTTCCCATTGATATATTGGGACTCGAACCCGGGACCATTGAATTATCAGTCCAGTGGCATGACCACTCCACCACACCTCCTCCTTTTTTTTTTTTTTTTTTTTTTTTCTATGTGATTGAGGGAGGCAAAAGGCATTACTGCCTATAGCGAGTGCCTCCCCCATAGTTGAAAGAGTGACAGGGCCAAAATCAAGGGACGTTCGAGCCAAAATGCCTGGACACACGGAGTTTGAAGCAATTTAAGTCATAGGAAGAGGGAAAGACTAATTCTGGGAGAGAGTTCCAGAGCTCAGCTGTTGAGTAGAAGAAAGTTTGAGAGTAACGTTTCACTCTTGGGTTGGAGAGTTGCACAGAGTAGGGGTGGGATTGAGTTGCAAGACGGGTACCACGTGCCCTACGTAAAGGAGGTGGTATGCACTGGGATAGCTCTGAGGAACACTGATTATTATAGTAGCGATAGAATAGCGAGAGAGATGCAACATTGCGGCGGAGAGAGAGAGACTGCAGAGAGTTGGTGAGTGGACGGGAGTTAATGATACGAAAGGCCTTCCTTTCAACTTTGTCTAGGAGAGCGGTGTGAGAGGAACCTCCCCACACATGTGAACAATACTCAATACAAGGGCGCATCCTGCTCTGTTTCCTTCGAAACCATGTCCCAGCCCTATACTCTCCCAGTTACCAGCTCTTTTCCAGCTCAGTCCCATCCCTGCCTTAGCCCTGTCTCATCCCTGTCCTGTCTCAGGTCCAGCCCTGTTCAATCCCTGTCCCATCTTGGTCCTAGCCCTGTCCCAGCCACGTCCAATCCCTATCCTTTTCCAGTCCCAGCCCAGTCTCAGCCCTGTCCTCTTTCACTTCCAGCTATGTCCTATCCCAGTCCCAACTCAAACCCTGTCCCATCCCAGTCCTAGCTCTTCTCCTCTGCCCCTCATTGTATTCCCAAACCTCTCCCAGCACTGTCTATCACGTCCGCAAGTTTTTCTGCAACCAGGTTAGGACTAAATCCATAAGCAATGACGCCTTTTTATATATTGACTTCCTACATACATACGATACATCACTGCATGCATATAATAATGAAAATATATATACACATATAAATATATATATACTGTATATACAGTATATATAATTATATATATATATTATATATAATTTTATATATATATATAATATATATATATATATATATATATATATATATATATATATATATATATATATATATATGTATATATATATAATTATATACTGTATATATATATATATATATATATATATATATATATATATATATATATATATATATATATATACAGTATATGCAGTATACAGGGTGTTTTAAAACAACACTGCCAGAGTATGACGACCACATTGATAAAAATATATAATACACATATTTCTATTCTATTTTTACCAAAAATATATTGTAACGGAGATAAATGGTTATTTAGAAATGTAGCAAAACAGGGTTCTGAGCTCAGCACAAAACATATGATACATAATATGAATGATTACCAAGTAAAAAAGGTAAAGAGGAGATATCTAATGACCTAATCACATATGAATAATTACAAAATCAAAGTAACATAAAATTGGTAATGATATTTTGCAATTAGAAGAAAACTGCTAAGTATTATAATCCAAGTAGCGTAAAAATATATGCACCATTTGTAACGATGACCAAGAGGTAAAATAATGAATCTCAAGTCTGGGTCAGGTATCCGAACACTTCTATAGGTAATTTAATCGTTCGTGAAACTCTTTGAATGGGAACAAATTGTTCCTGCGAAATTTACTGTTTCAATACAAACACCTCATTACGTTACTATTATCACAGAGTACTAACGAAATATGTCTATCAGTTTTATGGTTGACGTTTGACGATTTTACACGTAGCTGTAGACATACAAGTATACGGTGTTCACTAATGATTATTTTAAATCATCTAATGGTACCCAAAACAAACAATTTACGTCACTTGGACTTAACGAGTATAAAATAACAAAGGCAGAGACACACCTAAATAACGACAATCCATATTTATGTGATATTATAAGGTAAATAAAATCACTATGACAGAAGAAGATAGCACCATGGCCGAGCAGATGATTAAACACATGAGAAGATTCGTTATGACTCCAAAGCTTCGAAGAAAAACTCGAACTGGGATGGGAGGCAAGAGGTAGGCTATTTGGGGGGGAGGGGGGACACCAGCCCGTGTTCGGATTATAGCTCATACCTGGGTGTCACTAATTATTTTACTCTATGCGGTCGATCCAGGTGTCCAAATGAGTGTACCCCTTCTCAGGCACCTGTCATCTTAAGTCAGGAACAGACGTCAACCTTGGTAGATACATACGACAATTTTATCAAGTCAGTATTCAATGCACAAAATAAATACATCCCCAAACGAAAATTTAGATCAACACAGAACCAAACCCAAATGGATGAATAATAGACTATTAGATCTTCTAGGACAAAAGAGAGGAATATATAGAAACATTAGGAAAGGCGAAATTCACCTACTTGCTTACTATCAGAATCTATCAAGACAGGTAAAAAAGGATATTAGGAAAGAAAAAAGAAATTATGAAATTAAGGTTGCCAATGACTCAAAAAATAATCCTAAAGCTTTTTACCAACTATATAAATCCAAGGTTAGAGATGTAATTGG
Source organism: Paralithodes platypus (assembly GCA_032716605.1). Lineage (NCBI taxonomy): Eukaryota > Metazoa > Arthropoda > Malacostraca > Decapoda > Lithodidae > Paralithodes > Paralithodes platypus. Next base: position 28,502,285 of record CM064483.1, on the reverse strand, counting down.
TCCCCTTAAAACTTCAATAGGAGAAATGACAGAAAATGATTTAGAAATGTGCAGTACATTAAATAGTCAATTTCTTTCCGTTTTCACTAATGAAAATTTGGCACAGTTTCCAGAAGTCCGTAAGGTATATAGCGATAGTATAGAAAATAGGTTAAGTACGGTTACTATAAGTAGAAATGATGTGCTTAAGGAAATTGACAGACTGAAACCTCATAAATCGCCTGGTCCTGATGAGGTATATGCTAGAGTATTAAAAGAATGTAGGGATGAGTTAAGTTATCCATTAACATTTTTATTTAACAAGTCATTGGAGACAGGTATAGTTCCAGAAGCTTGGAAACTTGCAAACGTAGTTCCGATCTTCAAAAAAGGTGACAAATCAATAGCATCCAATTGCCGTCCCATTAGTCTTACATCAATCATAGGAAAGCTACTAGAGTCAATTATTGCTAGTAAAATTAGAAACCACTTAGATACATTTAATTTAATCAATTCTTCTCAGCATGGATTCACTCAGGGACGTTCTTGCCTTACTAATTTGCTTAGTTTTTCTCAGAGGTATATGAAGCAGTAGATAATGACAAGTCATATGATATAATATATTTAGATTTCAGTAAAGCTTTCGACAGAGTCCCCCATGAGAGATTGATGAGAAAGGTTGAGGCGCATGGAATAGGTGGGGCGTTGTTGGGATGGATTAGGTCATGGCTAATTGGTAGGAAGCAGAGAGTCAGCATAAATGGTACCAAGTCAGAATGGGGAGCAGTCAAAAGTGGTGTCCCCCAGGGATCTGTATTAGGTCCTCTGTTGTTTGTTATATACATAAATGACCTTGATTTAGGTATAACTAGTAGGATAAGTAAATTTGCAGACGATACCAAAATGGGGAGAACAATTGATTCAGATAGAGATATAGAGTGCCTCCAAAGGGATCTAGATACCTTACACGAATGGTCAGTAAATTGGCAGATGAAGTTTAACATTGACAAATGCAAGGTATTAACGATACGGAAGATGCATACAAATGTTAAATATAAACTAGCTAATGTGGAATTAGAAAACTCGAATTGTGAGAAAGATCTAGGTGTGTTTGCTAGCAATGATTTGAAGCCTAGACAACAGTGTATAAGCGTTCGAAACAAGGCAAACAGGATTCTCGGGTTCATCTCTAGGAGTGTGAGTAACAGAACTGCTGATGTTATCTTAAAACTTTACTTGTCATTAGTGAGACCCCATATGGATTATGCTGTTCAATTTTGGTGTCCTTATTACAGAATGGACATAGATTCATTGGAGAGAGTACAACGTAGAATTACAAAAATGATCCATAATATTAGAAATCTTCCATATAAAGAAAGGTTGAAGAAATTAGGCTTACATTCGTTAGAGAGACGCAGAGTTAGAGGGGATATGATAGAGGTGTTCAAGTGGGTTAGTGGGATTAACAAAGGGGACATGACACATGTACTAAAGCTCAGTGATAGCGAAAGAACTCGTACCAATGGTTTCAAATTAGATAAATTTCGTTTCAGAAAAGATATAGGCAAATATTGGTTTGGTAACAGAGTTGTAGATGGGTGGAATGGACTACCAAGTGCTATAATGGGATTAAAAACGATAGGGAGCTTTAAGATAAAATTGGATAAGCATATGGACGAGAAGGGTTGGGTGTGAAGGGGGATCTGCAGGGTTGGGCCAACCAGCGCTCTGCAGACCCCCGTAATCCTGCGTTAATCTCTAACCGTTTTGGTAAGATGATCCTCAGGATATTAGAGTGTTGAGCCTATAATTGGGCTTTGCAATTGGGGTTGTGTGGGACAGGGATCTGCCTTGCTTAGGCCAATCGGCTTTCTGCAGACTCCTATTTCTTATGTTCTTATGTTCTTAAATCATTAATGGTATATTATTGTGCATTTTGTCCTTCGATAATCTTCTTCGTTATTTTATTTAATAATTAGCAGATGAGGTCTGGCAGTGTTGTTTTAAAACACCCTCTATATATATATATATTTATAAATATATATTTATATATATATACCGGTATATATATATATATATATACATATATATATATATATATATATATATATATATATATATATATATTATATATATATATATATACAGTATATGTATATACTGTATATACGGTATATATATACCGGTATATATATATATATTTTTTTTCTATGTGAATGAGGGAGGCAAAAGGCATAACTGCCTGCAACGAGTGCCTCCCCCAGATTTCAAAGAGTGACAGGGTCGAAATCAAGGGACGTTCGAGCTAAAATGCCTGGACACATGGAGTTTGAAGCAATTTAAGTCATAGGAAGAGGGAAAACTGATTCTGGGAGAGAATTCCAGAGCTCAGCAGTTAAATAGAAGAAAGTCTGAGAATAGCATTTCACTCTTGGGTTGGAGAGTTGCACATAGTAGGGGTGGGATTGTGTTGCAAAGCAATAGAATACTGAGAGAGATGCAACATTGCGTCGAAGAGAGAGAGATTGCAGAGAGTTGGTGAGTGGACGGGAGTTAATGATTCGAAAGGCTTTCCTTTCTACTTTATCTAGGAGTGCGGTGTGAGAGGATCGTCCCCACACATGTGAATAATACTCAATACAAGGACGCACTGTGCCCCTGTACAGAGCAAGAAGCTGCGCAGGGGTAAATAACCCCTTGAGGCGGTTGACCACACCCAGCTTCTGGGAGGCTGCCTTAGCGAGACTGGTAATATGGTCTTTCCAAGTGAGAGCAGAAGAAAAAGAGACACCGAGAACATTGAGGGAAGATGAAGGGTTGATTTTTGTATTGTTGAAGAATAAGGGATAGTCCTCTGGAGGTTCCTGACGGGTAGTAAGATGGATAAATTGAGTTTGGGAAGCATTAAATGCAACAAGGTTTTCTCTACCCCAGTTGGAAATAGTAGCTAGATCAGAAGATAAGCATTTTAGGGCTTCATTACGTTTACTTTTGAGGGACTGCTGGCTGGGGCGTTCTGGAAAACTAATTGAGTGGTGTAAAGTAGAATCGTCTGCATATGGATGGATGGGACTGGATGTACAGTTGAGATCATTTATGAAAATTAGAAAGAGAATAGGAGATAGGACATATATATATATATATATATATATATATATATATATATATATATATATATATATATATATATATACTGTATATATATATATATATATATATATATATATATATATATATATATATATATATATATATATATATATATATATGGAGGTAAAATCACAAATACGTGTGATCAAATTATGTAGTAGCCTAAAACTCGCTAGGAAAATTGAAACAATGGAACACCAAGCTTTCGTCTATTCTCTCAAGACATCTTCAGGGTAATACAAGAAAACAGGGGAAGAGTGAGGCTTAAATACCCGTCCTAAATCATCTGTGAGTTGCTAACTAGCATATAAATGCAAAAAGTGTTGCCAGGCTACTGCCTGTTGCCATATTTTTAGGAACATACTTAATTTATATACAAAATATATGTACATATATACATTGAAATCTGCCTAACAATACAATCTAATCATATAAACAATTTGATACACATCAATGAACTTGCAGATCCCTTTCAAACTGTTATCGTAACTTATGTAAATATGAAGACATACATATACCTGTAGAAATACATATAATTACATATACATACATACAATACATGCATACTGTATACACACATACATTACATACATACACATAAAAAATACGTATATAAGAAAACTAGAAAAAGAAACAACACATTATGGGATCTGCAGAAATCCGAAAAGTCACACAAGGCAGATCCTACCCATACCCAACCCTACTTATAAGGCCGAATAGCCCACACCTGGCTAATCCCCCTCACAGCTACACAGTATATAAATTATACATAAACACACCTATACATACACACACCTACTCACACGGGAAATAACGAGCATGCTCACTCCCGCAATACAACTAGAGTAAGTACACACATGTACTGTATACATACATAAACATACATATATACAATAAGTATTATAAAACAAAACAAAACACAAAGAAAATACATAGTGAACATACCTAATGTGTATAGTATTAATAAGGTACCTAACAATCTAATACTATGAGGATAGACCTCACATAAAGGGTCAGGTGTCAAACTATTGTTACGTCCTGGGATATATAAACACTGGGCTCTTTCTATTGGACTAGGTATGCGGCAACAAGCAACAACGGAAAACGCTAGATCCAACCCTTGTCGATAAACCCAGGCAACAAACCACCCTAAACCGTCAATAGTCCTGCCTGGACAACGAGGTATCCTATGACTCGGTTACAGGGTGCACGCACTATAGACTGCTGATAGTCAAGCAACCTATATAAAAGATCACACAATTAAGTTGACTTAAAGCTTCAAGGAAAAGATAGATAACGGAATTAAATTGCCGAAACAATTTAATAACAAACTAGAAGAAAGTACATTTAACGTTACGTTAATTAATACAACTAATCACCCCTGCGTGAAAGAAGGTGAAAGCAAACAGTCCTCAAAACATCGTACAGGTAGACAAGATGCGGGTTTCTAAACTGCATGCGGCTACTGTAGGATCTGATGCTTAGCAAAGAAAGTACGTTACGGATTTAGAGAACTCTTAACTCATAAGCAGGAATAAATACTAGTGATAGGACCTACAGTGTATAATGGCATAGGTATAATTAAATAAAGGCAGCAACTCGCAACATAACCACATACAGGTGTGCTTCTCACTCTTAGTCAGGCAAGCCTGCTCGGACAGAGTCTCTAAGCCACACCCTGACTCACAATGCTCACAAAAACGGTAAACTGTGGCACAATAACAAGCATACAGAGATAATAAACCCCTAGCTGTTAATCTGCCAGGTGGCAGAGGTCTAGCCGGAAGGATATAGGCTTCGGATACCCGGGCTGAGCCACCTGCTCTAGCCTAGGGACGTTCCCAAGTCTGTGCGCCAAATTACTCTAATTGAAAGGGTGCTCTCTTGAGAGACTCAGATCCCAAGTATCTGACTCTCTCCTGGCGACCCTAAAACAAAAGCAAGACGTGCTAGCGCAGTGCTGAGTGGACTAGGCAATGGCCCTCACACAACACAACGCTAGACACACAGGGACACAGACAAGAAAATGCCCCCAGACTCCCACGGGTATCCTAGTAAAGTCGTGCGGGTCCACGGGACTCGCACCAGCAGACTTTACTTAAAGGATCGCAAAAAGCCTCCCCTCCGGTCTAGCCCCTGCTAACCTGACACAAGAACACACTAGCAAGCATGAAACCACCAAATATGAGACAACAAAAAAGCTTCCTAGGTCTCATTAACAATTACATCCCTGCATAAGGCTCAAAATCCTATCTAGTTATCTGAGAGCTCGTCGTTAATACAATAATAGATATAAGGTCTATCAAGGGGATGGGATAATTAAATATATTGGTGAAGTAGTGGAAAGAAGGTATACAAAGTAAGAGAGAACGTTTCTAAGTGGGGTTGAGAGGGATAGATATCAAGGGGGTCCGAAGGGTACGACAATGAGGTGAGCTCTGAGTCTTGAATCTGTCTGGACCCCGCCCTAGGCATGCAGAATACATCCCAGGCTTGGCAACACTCAACACAGTTGCCTGGTCAAAATCCTCTACCCCATGCGTGAGTCGAAACTAAGCCTAACGTTGCAATCAAATGCATGTGGCAGCGCTTCAGGTTCGTCCCAAGCTGGTCTCTCCGCGCGAAGCAACGTCCCAAGCTGGTCTCTCTCTCCCGCTCGTCTCTTCCCGCTCTCACTAGACTTACATCTTATATATTATAATGAAACAATCAACTATCGAGAATAAAATATACTAAGATGCGTTGGTTAAGAATAAGGGCAGCTTCAAGCTGTGAAACAACATAAGAATATCCCAGACATTAGTTACATTGTCGTAGGATATATACTAAGGGAAAGCCTGCCGGCCGGCTACCACCAGCCGGTTTCTAAACGGCTGGGCAGCCGACGCGCGCGCATGCCCGCACGTGGTTACTATGCAGAAGCGTCACACCTCCCCTAAGATATAAGACCCTTGACTAAGTTCTTCATATCTAACAGAAAGCTTCTCATAGTACCACACACTGTCGCGACACAAGGCACTATATATAAAAAAAAATAAAGACTGTTCCACTCCACCGAGCAAGTTCAACTTACTCATCGACAATAAGCGAAAACATTCAACTTAGATACTGCTACAACATCTTATACAAAATTCTACACGTTATAAAAAATAAAGAGTTTTTATAAGGTTTTTGCTTTTTTAATTTGTTTTTTTCGGCTGAACTACAGTGACAGCCTATTTTCCTCCACACTCAACCCTCAATCCTGTAGCTGTCTAACCAACATCATCCACCCTTGATAGACAATCCGCTATCACGTTATCAGAACCGGCAATATGGCGTATGTCCAGATTATACTCCTGAAGCATGAGTGACCACCTGGTCAGCCTCATATTCCAGTTATGAAACTGATTCAAGAATTTCAGAGGGTGATGATCGGTATAAACCACTACGACTGGTCCGAAACCAGGAACATATACATCGAAGTGCCTGAGCACCAGCACTATCGCCAGGAGTTCTTTTTCAATTACAGAGTAATTCCTTTGTGCACTATTGCATTTTTTACTGTAAAAACTCACTGGATGTTCGATACCTTCATCATCTGTCTAGACTGTCTGTAGCAAGACAGCCCCAGCCCCTACGCCACTGGCATCAGTCGCCAGCTGAAAAGGTCTGCTGAAGTCCGGAGCCCTGAGTATGGGGTGGGTACATAACAGCTGTTTCACCAAGGAAAACGCCTCTGCACACTCAGGGACCCACCGGAACTTCTTGTCCATAGATAATAAGTCAGTTAAAGGTGCAAGTACAGTCGAATAGCCTTTGATGAAGCGACGATAATAGCCTATCATACCTAGAAACCGCATGATTTGTTTCTTAGTCGTAGGCTGGGGAAACTGATCGATGGCTTTGATCTTTGTCTGTGGAGGGCACACCTGACTCATCCCACCTCGAACCCCAGGTACAAAACTGTGGCTTTGACAAAATCGCACTTACCCAGGTTTACCACCAAACCTGCTTCATTCAGTTTATTAAAAAGCTGTCCGATGTGAGCACAGTGACTGTTAAAATCATCGTCGTATATTATGACATCATTTAGGTACACCGTACAGTGGGGAATGTCGGCTACAATGTCGTTCATTAATTTCTGAAAAGTTGCAGGGGCATTTTTCAGCCCGTATGGCATAACATGGCAACGATATGTGGCACCGTCCACCACAAACCCACACACCTCTCGCGCTCGCTCAGACAAGGGCACTTGCCAATATCCCTTAACAAGGTCTATCTTAGTGAGAAACATGGCTTTTCCTATCTTATCCACACTGTCGTCCACGCAAGGGAGAGGGTAGGCATTTGTGGGGGTTAAACCATTCAACCTGCGGAAATCTATACAAAACCGCACCTTGCCATCTGGTTTGGGCTGCAGTGTGACTGGGGAAGTCCACCTTACTGCACCCTCAGAAATCAGCCCACGTTTCAGCATATAAACCAGCTCTTCCCTAAGTGCTGGTAATTTAATAGGGGGAACACGGTATGGCACTGATTTAAAGGGCGGGTGGTCCCCAACATCGACATCGTGCACCGCTTGAGTAGTGAGGCCAGGATGTTCCGCGAAAACAGCTGGGTTTGAATCAAACAAGTGCTGCACAGCTACACGTTGTTGCTCAGGCAGGTGCAATATCAACTCGTAAGCCACTTGTCTAGAATTCCCCGCCCACTGATCCGCGGAAACATGACAATCCCAATTATCCTCCCCCGCAGCTTGACTGTCCCTTCCTCCTTCTCCACCACGATCGCTGCAGATCAACACCGGGACAGTGTGAGGCTCGGAGGGGCGCCTCACATACTCTTTCATCAGATTTACATGGCAAAGTTGGTTCTTTTTCTTACGATCAGGAGTAGCTACTAAATAGTCTAGATCAGAAACCTTCCTTACAACCCGATACGGACCAGAATACTTGGCAGACAAGGGGTGTCCCACCAGAGGCAGTAGTATCAGTACCTCCTGGTCTACTTCAAACTCCCTCAGCTTCACCTTCTGGTCGTATCTGTCCTTCATCTGAGCTTGTGAACTCTTAAGGTTCCGACCTGCTACCTCCAAGCTCTTTAGCATTCTCTCACGGCTTTCAACAACATACTTTAGAAGCGAGCATGGCTTTGTGACTCCCTCCCAGATCTCCTTGACTATGTGGAGGGGCCCCCTGACCCTGTGTCCAAAAACCAACTCGTTCGGGCTAAATCCCAAGCTCTCCCCAGGTACTTCTCTCGCAGCAAATAAAACGTATGGGAGACCTAGATCTCAGTCCTTCCCATTTTCCATGCAATAACACCGCAACATACTCTTGAGAGTCGAGTGCCACCTTTCCAAAACTCCCTGACTCTCGGGATGGTAGGCAGATGACACCACAGACACTATCCCATGTTGCTGCATGGTCTGCTTAAACAGAGCAGAAGTAAAATTGGATCCCTGATCAGACTGGATCTGCTGAGGGTAGCCATAACGAGAGAAATAGACAAGCAGGTTTTTTACAACAGTCTTAGCCATCCCGTTGCGCATGGGGTAAGCATCTGGATACCGTGTTGCTACATCCATTACAGTTAGTAAAAATTTATTGCCGGCACTAGTGGGGGCAATGGGCCAACCATATCGATAACTACTTTGCTGAAGGGCGGCCCAATGACAGGAATGGGTTGTAACGGGGCTCTCGGGATGACCTGATTGGGTTTCCCAACAACTTGACAAGTGTGACACTGTGACACCCATGACACGACACTCGCCTTTAACCCAGGCCACCAGAAAAGCTTGCTCACAGCTGCCTCCGTCTTACGTGCCCCCAGGTGCCCTGCCAAAGGCACATCATTAGCTAATCTCAATAAGCACTCACGGCACACCCTCGGTACTACTAACTGGTCCACTAATCCTGACCCGCCATCCCACTTTTTCTTGGGATCCTGATGTCTCCGATACAAGATCCCCTCGGACAAGAAAAAATCACCAGGCTGCGCATCCCCATCGCTCTCCAGTTCGACAGCACCATTACCACACGCCCTGACTTCAGGATCTTCCAGCTGCAAGGAACATATATCAGCAGGTGCGAGATTATCTAGGTTCATCTTAAATAATTTATTTCCACCTCCAATGTCCCGCTGAGCCATCCTTTCCTCACGCTGCGCATAACGATGCTGTCGCAGAGTCTCTTCCTGCCCTGCACCTGCACTAGCGGTGACAGGTCCCGGGGCCTCTCCAGACTCTAACATAGGTGCCAATAATGAGTCACCAAGAAAAACTGCCGGCTCAAAACTCTCCAATTGACCAACACTTCCCGTTTTCTTGTGACCTTTCCTCCGCGGTTTGATAGACTGAGGTGGTGGCTGCAAGGCTCCGGATGTCTGAGAACGCATCACAACACACGCCATGGTTTTTACGCTACACTTCTCAACCCACTCCTGTTCCTCCCTACTAACGTCGGCCGCCTTCTCGGCAACGACCAAGGGTGAAACCTTAGAAGCAGGCACCGCAAAGTCGTTGCCGAGGAGGAGGTCGACGCCCCCAACAGGCAAGTTCTCTACAATTCCTACATCCAGCTCCTTCGCCACACCATCCACCTCCAGCTCCATCCGCACCAGCGGGTAGGACTTCGTAGCATTGATCCCCTGAACTACCACCACCCGAGCAGCGTTAATCGGTCTACCAGTAAAGTTCTTTAACAAAGTCTGAGAAGCCCCCGTATCACGCAATAGCTTAACTCCTCGCCTTTCGCCAGCCCACCTCACAAAACCATGCCCTCTATGACCCCCAAAGACGTCGCGGACAGGGTTCGAGCCTTCCGGACTCTTGAACACAGGCTGTGTTCTGACGAACTACCCTTGGCAAACTCAGAAGATATAGGCGACACCTCTATGCTGCGGGCCAATGACACAACCTTGTTTGGTGGCTTGTTCGGACAAGCATTTGCAAAGTGACCCTCCCTGTGACATGCGAAGCACTCTTTACTCTTTGGTTTCCCTTGGGAGTGGGAGGTACCATTAGACTTCTTATACGGGACGGTATTTGGTTTATGTTCAGTTTTATTGTCAGTGCTAGATGGTTTTGTGTATTTATGTGTATCAAAATTCTTGGGAGGGGGAGGGGTACGATCCTTTGCACCCGACTCACTCCTAGCTGCTGCTCCGCACCCTCGAATTAATGACAGTCGGAGGTCAGCCATTTCTGCTGCCTCCTGGAGAGTTCTAGGATTTTTTTCCTTTAAATTTAATGTTAAGTCCCCGCCTGTGCACTTAAAGAACTGCTCCAAGAGAACCAGCTCACTCAACTCCTCAAAAGTAGCTGCCCTCTCAGAACGCAGCCAATGTCGTAGTGCATCAGACAAGTCCCGGGCGTGTTCTAGGAAGGTACTATCCTTGCCCTTAGTAACACCCCGAAACTTCAAGCGGTAAGTTTCTGGTTGCAACTCATAGGCCCGTAGCACAGCCTTCTTTAGCTCATCATAAACTACACAGGACTCTAAAGGTAGTGCATCATACGCTTTTAGCCCCTTTCCTAGGAGTCTTGATGAAACTAATGCTGCCCACTTTTCCTGAGGCCACTGGTGTTCCTGACACTTCTTCTCAAATCGCATAAAAAACTCAGCCACACCTAATTCATCGAACACAGGAACTAGTTTAAGCAGGTGCGACAATGATTGGTCTCGATGTCTGTTACCTCCCCCAATATTTCGCCCTGTTACCTCCACTCGAGATCTCTCCAGCTCCCTGTCAGCCCGATACCTAGTAGACTCTGCCTGCAGTTCAGCCTCTCGTATAGCTGTTCTCTCTGCAGCCTCAACCTGAGCTCTAGCCTGTCTTTCGGCGGCCTCAACCTTGGCCATCTCAAGCCGAAACAACAAATCTGGAGTCAACCCTTGAGGAGGGGAAGGTGCATTTAATGGAGAGGGTCCCTGTGATTGAATTCCACGCTGCCATTGACCATCAACTTGGGGGTATGTACTAAATTCAGGCACCCTGACGTTTGATATGGGGGTAGAGTGGAGGGGGGGCTGGGGACCGGGGCCCCTAGTTGCCTCGCCACCCAGGTCTCTCCCTTCTAAACCCAATATCAAAGTCCTCAGCTGATCTTTCCTCATGCCACTTAAACCCTGGTGACCCTGAAGACCTGCCACACACTTTAAGCCATACTTATTCAGCTTCAACACCCTGGCAGCAGTAAGGGGCACCTCTAAAATTCTTCTAGCACCCTCCTCGCTATCGACTAGCCACTCCACAGGTCTTTCTCCCTCCGAGCCCGTATCGTGACCTGACCCATCACTGTGTTCTGATGTATTAGACATGTTTGTGTACTGCAGTAATTATCACGGTTATAGAATGTGCCTTATCTCCTATGCAAGTATGTATATACTAATGTTATTTAAAGTCTTTAATGTGTTATATTGGTTGCTCCAAAACAAAAACTCTATGTCCACTGTGTTCCTCTAATCATAAGGAATCTCAAAACAAATGACCACTATATTCCTCTGTTCAGTAAATCCTATGCAAGCTCGCCATTTGTTACGTCCTGGGATATATAAACACTGGGCTCTTTCTATTGGACTAGGTATGTGCAACAAGCAACAACGGAAAACGCTAGATCCAACCCTTATCTATAAACCCAGGCAACAAACCACCCTAAACCGTCAAGAGTCCTGCCTGGACAACGAGGTATCCTATGACTCGGTTACAGGGTGCACGCACTATAGACTGCTGATAGTCAAGCAGGCTATATACAAGATCACACAATTTAGTTGACTTAAAGCTTCAAGGAAAAGATAGATAACGGAATTAAATTGCCGAAACAATTTAATAACAAACTAGAAGAAAGTACATTTAACGTTACGTTAATTAATACAACTAATCACCCCTGCGTGAAAGTAGGTGAAAGCAAACAGTCCTCAAAACATCGTACAGGTAGACAAGATGCGGGTTTCTAAACTGCATGCGGCTACTGTAGGATCTGATGCTTAGCAAAGAAAGTACGTTACGGATTTAGAGAACTCTTAACTCATAAGCAGGAATAAATACTAGTGATAGGACCTACAGTGTATAATGGCATAGGCATAATTAAATAAAGGCAGCAACTCGCAACATAACCACATACAGGTGTGCTTCTCACTCTTAGTCAGGAAAGCCTGCTCGGACAGAGTCTCTAAGCCACACCCTGACTCACAATGCTCACAAAAACGGTAAACTGTGGCACAATAACAAGCATACAGAGATAATAAACCCCTAGCTGTTAATCTGCCAGGTGGCAGAGGTCTAGCCGGAAGGATATAGGCTTCGGATACCCGGGCTGAGCCACCTGCTCTAGCCTAGGGACGTTCCCAGGTCTGTGCGCCAAACTGCTCTAATTGAAAGGGTGCTCTCTTGAGAGACTCAGATCGCAAGTATCTGACTCTCTCCTGGCGACCCTAAAACAAAAGCAAGACGTGCTAGCGCAGTGCTGAGTGGACTAGGCAATGGCCCTCACACAACACAACGCTAGACACACAGGGACCCAGACAAGAAAATGCTCCCAGACTCCCACGGGTATCCTAGTAAAGTCGTGCGGGTCCACGGGACTCGCACCAGCAGACTTCACTTAAAGGATCGCAAAAAGCCTCCCCTCCGGTCTAGCCCCTGCTAACCTGACACAAGAACACACTAGCAAGCATGAAACCACCAAATATGAGACAACAAAAAAGCTTCCTAGGTCTCATTAACAATTACATCCCTGCATAAGGCCCAAAATCCTATCTAGTTATCTGAGAGCTCGTCGTTAATACAATAATAGATATAAGGTCTATCAAGGGGATGGGATAATTAAATAGATTGGTGAAGTAGTGGAAAGAAGGTATACAAAGTAAGAGAGAACGTTTCTAAGTGGGGTTGAGAGGGATAGATATCAAGGGGGTCCGAAGGGTACGACAATGAGGTGAGCTCTGAGTCTTGAATCTGTCTGGACCCAGCCCTAGGCATGCAGAATACATCCCAGGCTTGGCAACACTCAACACAGTTGCCTGGTCAAAATCCTCTACCCCGTGCGTGAGTCGAAACTAAGCCTAACGTTGCAATCAAATGCATGTGGCAGTGCTTCAGGTTCGTCCCAAGCTGGTCTCTCCGCGCGAAGCAACGTCCCAAGCCGGTCTCTCTCTCCCGCTCGTCTCTTCCCGCTCTCACTAGACTTACATCTTATATATTATAATGAAACGATCAACTATCGAGAATAAAATATACTAAGATGCGTTGGTTAAGAATAAGGGCAGCTTCAAGCTGTGAAACAACATAAGAATATCCCAGACATTAGTTACATTGTCGTAGGATATATACTAAGGGAAAGCCTGCCGGCCGGCTACCACCAGCCGGTTTCTAAACGGCTGGGCAGCCGACGCGCGCGCATGCCCGCACGTGGTTACTATGCAGAAGCGTCACACTATAAGATGTTTCAATCTATGATCTGACGGTCTGGACATCTATTTGTAGCTCTTTTTATTTTATCATTTTCGTGGAGGAGATTTAGCAGGATGTTATCTATTTTGTAAAGGCCATCATTTAGATTCATAGTGTTTATACAATCTCTGATCAAGGCGGACTCGGAAAATAGTCTTTCATAATAGCAGCTTGACCAATAGATCATCTTAGCCTCATCCCAATTTGCATGATGGTTTTGTCTTTGTTTATGTTTAAAAATACCATTAGATTCTTGAGCTGACCTTACTGATTGTTTGTGTTGTTTAACTCTCACCTCTAATCTTTTTCCAGTTTGTCCTATGTATATGTCATTACATCCTTTACACAGAATGAAATATACACCACCTGCATCATTTTTAGGGCTGTTTTTGATCAAAGTAGACTTGACGGAGTTTTCATAATTGAATACTACATTTATATTCAAATTTTTGAGAGATGTTGTGAGAGGTGTTAATTCATCATGATATGGCAAAACTAAGATATTTTTCCTTGAAAAGGGAGCTTTATTATTTACATTATAGAAGTTTTTTCGACTTTGGCTAAACTTTGATATATATATATATATACTTTGATATATATATATATATATATATATATATATATATATATATATATATATATATATATATATATATATATAATATATATATATATATACATATAAATATATATATATATATTTTATATATATACATATATATACTGTATATATATATATATATATATATATATATATATATATATATATATAATCAAATGTTCCTTCCTTCCCGCCCTCTACTTTCTTCTCGATTCTTCTCATCTCCCCCTCCCCCTTCCTCTTAGTCTCTCTCTATCTCTCTCTCTCTCTCTCTCTCTCTCTCTCTCTCTCTCTCTCTCTCTCGTTGTAAGGGGGAACTGCATAATTCACCAAAAAGGCCTGTTATGTCACTTTCTTTGGCCAGTCTTTGAAATAGAGGGACCTTTCTGCTGCTGGGGAGACTTATTCATGAGAGAGAGAGAGAGAGAGAGAGAGAGAGAGAGAGAGAGAGAGAGAGAGAGAGAGAGAGAGCTGCAGCAGCAGCAGCAGCCCCCCTCCACAATAACCTGTCAGACAGATGTATGCACCATAGAGGGGCAGCACAGGGGCCCTGATGGAATAGACATGTTGCCCACAATTGCTTTCCACCTTCACTCCACAGCACTTGGAAATAAATAAATGTTATAGAGACAGATTGATATATAGTCCAAATATATTACGTTTACTTGTAAGTTTATGGACACCTTATCCTGGAGATCTGCTTTCATATTTTACTAACTCTTGGTCATCCTCCTTTTGGGACTTCGGTGAGACCTTTTCTATTGCCCTAGACATATCGAAGGCCTTCGATAAAGTCTGGCACAAATTTATAATGTCTAAACTACCCTCCTTCGGTTTTTATACCTTCATCCGTGCATTTATCTCTAATGTCCTTTCTGGCCGTTCCATAGCGGTAGTTGTGGACGGCCATCGGTCACTTCCTCATCTTATCAAATCATGTGTTCCTCAGGGTTCTGTCCTATCTCCAATTCTCTTTCTATTATTCATAAAATTAATGATCTTTTTAACTGTACCTTCAGTCATATATCCATTCATATGCTGATGACTCTATCTTACACTATTCAACTAGTTTTCCAGAATGCCCCAGCAAGCAATCCCTCAAAAACAAACCGGATGAAGCCATAGAATACTTATCTTCTGATCCAACTACCATTGCCAATTGGGGCAAAGAAAACCTTGTTGCCTTCAATGCCTTCACAACCCAATTTCTTTATCTATCTACCCGTCGTGGACACCCAGATGATTGTCCCTTATACTTCAACAATACAACGATCAACCCTTCATCTTCTCTCAGTATTCTCGGTGTCTCTTTTTCTTCTGATCTCTCTTGGAAAGACCATATTACTACTACCCTTGCTAAAACGGTTTCCCAGAAGCTGGGTGTGCTCAACTGCCTTAAGAGGTTCTTTGCCCCTGCACAACTTCTTGCTCTGTACAGGGGCACAGTGAGTTTTTGTATTGAATATTGTTCGCATGTGAGGGGAGGATTATCTCATACAGCATTCCTAGACAAAGTAGAAAAGAAAGCCTTTCGTCTCATTAATCACGTCATTTATTTATCATAGCAATTGATTCTCTGTTTGGGTCAAGATGGGTTCAAACTATTAGTTGAATACCTACGACGGCTCAGTATAGATTGCACTTCGGAATTGCTACATTTTCATTACTACCTACCTAGACAATCGCTATTCAGAGTTTTGACCCACTTCAACTCCGAGCCAAAGGCACATCACTATATTCACAATGGTTGACAAAACTATACTATAACTGTCCCTCAATGTGTCCTTGAATCACTTTAACAATATTTGGACCGAGGATTTAATCAATATGTTCTCAAATCACCCTAATAATTTCAGAAACATTTATTCCTTTACAGGAAATTAAATCACCTTAATCATATTAGATATATCTATCTATCTATTGCCTGACGCCGTGATCCCCGAAGGGGTGGCCACGAACGAACCGCCCCCATGCACCTCTGTCCCAGTCAGTCGACGCCCCTCCTCCCAACCAGCACCGCCTTCATCCATATACTTCCTCACTCCATCCTTCCACGTCTCTTTCAGTTTACCTCTCCCTCTCTGGCCCTCTGTATTAGAATACGATTAATAAATCAATAGGTATTTATATCACTATGCCATACTAGTAAACAATTGCTCAATCCGAGTTTATTTATCCCTTTAACAATATTAAACACAACTACTAAATCAACAGGTATTTATTTAACTTTTGTTTCTATGTGAGTGAGGGAGACAAAAGGCAGAACTGCCTGTATCGAGTGCCTCCCCCAGAGTTGAAAGAGTGACAGGGCCAAAATCAAGGGACGTTCGAGCCAAAATGCCTGGACACACGGAGTTTGAAGCAATTTAAGTCATAGGAAGAGGGAAAGACTGATTATGGGAGCAAGTTCCAGAGCTCAGCTGTTGAATAGAAGAAAGACTGAGAATAACGTTTCATTAGACAATATCAGAACGCAATGTCCTTTAGGTCAGTACCTTATTAACAAAGTTATAAACTAGTATTCAATCAATGCAATTCTTAAAACTAATTGGCTAGATATTTACACGCAATCGAAGCCATGCTGTCTACGAGGTGAATATCTAATAAATAAATATTGTTTCCTTATAACAAAAAGAATATTTCATAGCTTTGGGCTGAAACACTTCAATGACTATTTTCCAGCTAGGTCTAAACTATGTTGCAAATACTAAACCCCGGAAAACTGCTCAGGTAAACCCAGTTATCTCAGTTACCTGGATTATATCATCTATTTCTCCTTATAGCTTTATCCCGAAGAACACCCCTTTAACATTATCCCTATCTTTACACAAGACCCTATTAGATCCTGTACTATTGCTAACTAATTGGCTTACTAACAAGAAAAGCTATATCTCTCAACACTTCACATCTTTATTTCATCAGTTTCTCTTTTGTTGTTCTATAAGAACATATATATATAGTGGGGCAACAGGAACATTTGTCAGCCAGAGTGGACAGAAGGGTGCTGAGCTGGTATGGTCATGTTGAACGAATGGGAGATGAAAGGCTTACAAAGAGAATATGTGAGTCAGGTACAAGGGGAGATAGAAGGGCAGGAAGACCCCCATTGAGATGGAGAGACTGTGTAAGAAAAGCTTTGGATGATAGAGGAATGACTATAGATCAGGCAGGGGAAGTGGTGGTGGACAGGAGTGAATGGAGAATGCTTGTGAATAGTTGAGTGAACACGTGGTCATTTGGAGTAAGGGGTCGGGCCCAAGTTGGACTAGATAATAGTCCATCAGGCGCCTGGCCCGGGGAGACGATTAATATGAAGGGTGCGCCTGGAAGTGTGGTGGGAGGGCTTGTGGCTTTGGCTCTACTGCATGTCTGCCTGCCGAGATCGGAACCTCTCCGGGTGGTCGGGGGCCGGGGGAGTGCTGGAGCGACCTTGGTGACCCTGGTCTCTGGGTCTTCTCCTGGGTGACCTGGATGTGTGTGAGTTTGTACTTTTTATCTGTGTTTATTCGTTGTTTTATGTTGTTTTTGTGTTTTCCCTGTTCTTGCTCTGTCTTGAGTCGAACACAAAGGCTCAGTCTATCATTTAATTCTTTGGTAAGTCTGTTCGGGCCCTTAAGGGTCTTTTAAAAATATTCTGGAAGCTCTCTTGTTTCTGCTTCACCACTTCAAAGCAGGCCAATACAGCAGGTCCATCTTCTCGGTACCATCAAACACCAAGTGATAATCTTGAATCGCTTGGCTGATTGTGTCAAGGCTAGCGATGTGTCTGCAGGCATCAGGATATTGCAGGTGTATCTGTGCCAAGGGTGGGCGATTTATTGGATCCCGGCTCGTCTTGTATTCAGTAGAGCTCAGTAGAGCTCGGTTGCTGGAGGTCAGGACCAGGCTTATTTATCTCCCCATAGGTGCCAAGGTGAGCAAGGGGTGTGTGTCTACTTGGAGTGTGCCAATGTGTTCCAGGCTGCCCGCGGTTGTTTGGCTGCTGTGGCCCCACCCACCTTCCTTTATACCCTTTCCTCACGCGACGCGGCCCTGTGATTAGCCGCGCCGCGCCGAGTCCACCAAGAGTACTCTCGGTGGCCTCGGCCGCGCGCTTGGGCTGGGCAATACCAGCCCGCTCGATTTGAATCTCATTATCCTTCACCTGCTTGATTTCATCCCCGTAACATTTTCCTGGAAGTTTTTTAGAGACTCTTTAGTGGCTGACGGGAGTAAGAGGGTGGCAGCATTGTAGTAGAACGTTTGCGACCAGGTTAAAATATACGGGTGTGAACTGAGGGCTAGTTATGAGGCGAGCGTTTGGGGAAGGTTATGAGGCACTCGTTGTGCTGTGTCATAGGAGGCTGGTGATTGTTCGAGAGCGGGGGAGTGACAGGGTGTTCCCCGTGACAAGATTTAAAGGGTAAGCCTTGCTGGTACACCTGAGCTAATCCCGTCTCCTGATTGGCAGACGGGATTACTCCTTCAATGAGAATGTACGAACTTATAACAAAAATAAAAAATAACACTATTTAATGAAAGCTATCCAACCAACTGATCAACTGACTCATCAATTTTATGAATTTATGTATTTAATTCTGGTTTATACTTTATATTTATACTTTATATTTTTCTGCAATAAAAGCATCCGTCATGTTCATAAATTTAGAAATTATTGTGAAGTTATTTTCACTGAATTGATGGTCTGATTCTCGAATATGATTTCTTATGGCCGAAAACTGCTGCTTCTGTAGGGTTTAACCTGTTCGAACACTCTTTCCCATATGTTCCATTATCCATTATCGGAAGGCTCGTGAGGAACAACCGATATACCTCATAGGCCAGCGAGAACATTTTAATTTATATACGATATTGGAATATATTGATTCGGGAAGAGTATCCTTAATTTTGAAAAATTATTGAATTTTTACTTCAGATGTGAATATGATTCGAAAAATTCTGACAGGAAAATGTTCGTGTAACATTTTATTTAATTGATTTCTTAATTCACAACTAGATTTCCGTAAAATAGTAATTTGATATATTTCTTTAGTTTAGGAACAATGTAGATGACACTCTCATGGCTGTACTTAGACGATAGAAAAGATTTGACAATTTTATGAAACATATTTGAACAGTAGTTGTTTTGAGCAAAGTACTTTTGAAGAGGTATAAAAGTAGGTAAGCCTAGCTTGAACACAAATTATATGGTCTATTCAAAAGAGTTTTGATCGAGGTAGTCTTATAAATTGTCGGACAACAACTGAACCAATTTAGTCCTAAATTCGTATGAGTGGGCTTACGATAGACACTTGTTGATATACCATGATTTGTTTTACTTACTAATTTGTCTAAGAAGGGTAAACAGTTGTCCTTTTCAACTTCACTCGTGAACTTTATATTAGGATGTTTGTCATTCAAGTATTCTAAGAGTTTATTTACACAGCCAATATTATCAAAATTTAAAAATTAGTGGTCCACATAACGTTTATAAAACATAGGCTTACACTCAGATGGACATTGGTCTAACCGTTTCACCTCATTGTGACACATAAGGCACCTGCATATACTGGCCCTAAACATGATCCCATCCTTATCCCATCAATTCGACTATACAGTTTACCATCACACATAAATGCAGATTCTGATGTGACGAAATTCAGGAGTTGCTTAAGAACTGATTTCCCAATGTCGTAAAATTCACTAGGATGGTAGTTATTAAGTATGATATGTCGTTTCATTTTTTTTCTTTTTTTCTATGTGAATGAGGGAGACAAAAGGCAAACCTGCCTGCAGCGAGTGCCTCCCCAGATTTCAAAGAGTGACAGGGCCGAAATCAAGGGACGTTCGAGCTAATAATTATGAAGGAGGAAGTGTGGTGTGCATGTGAGAGCATGCTGGACTACTCTCAGTGTAAGTGAGGCACAAAGGGAATCAGTAAGAGAGGCCAAGCAAATGAAACAGGAGTTCCAGCGATTCCTTATCAAATGCCCACAGCCTCTCCTGGGTATAGCCCTGTTCGATTGGTGCCTACAATCTACCCCCATTAATGGAACATTAGTGAATAACGACTACACGTCAAAACTTGCCATTACGAAATTATCTGGTAACTGTAGTGATTCTAGTTCAGTCTTTATTCTAGTTCAGTCTTTATTCACTAATGTTCCATTAACTATATTAACTATATATATTCCATACATATATATGGCCGCTCTCTTTTAGTATAGGATTTCTAAATCAAACAAACTAGGGTACAATAATTGCCAATAGTGAAAATTGACAAAAAGTGATACAAACGTTAATATTACAATTATAAACAATCTTTGTAGACACATGTAGACACAGTACCGTGGTAGTGTGTGTTGTCAACCATTATTCACTGTCTCAAGTTTAGCAGGTACTGGTGCAGGCTCCTTTACAGTTTCCCACATAAATTTGTATCCATTCTGTGATTTTATTCATGGAAGGAAACGTATAATGATTGATTCACAATAATTTGTGATGAAACCGGTAATTCGTCCTACTATTTCAGTACTGCAGTTGAAAATAAACACTTATAATTCCAATATAATAGTTGTCCCTCCATACACAAAATCACGGAGTGTGAACAAATTCATGTGGCCAGCTGTACATTCAACCAGCAATATATCTGCCATTAATTATGTCCCCCGCTTGGCTAGTATCACACGAACGCTACTTCCTGCATATTTTTGATAACCATGGTGTGCTAGCAGTTTCTGAACTGAAGGTGTATAAGAATTCACAAACCTTTAGTTAATTTTGTTTTTACCTGGCGAATTATAATTTGGTCACATTGAGCTACAGAACTCTATTTGGAGCTGATTGGCTACGAGTAATATTGTGTCCGAGTAATGAGTTATAGTTACAAAAGCAAACTAGACTTATACTACACAGTATCATCAGCCAATCTGGTTTAATTTAATTATCTAGCTCAAAAGACCCAAGTGCAATTTCGCTAGGAAAACAATATAAACATAAACAAAAGTGTTCATTCAGCGTAGATTCCAATGCCAGTGCAAAAAAATCCATATACTGTATAGTGTATAATTAATATTGCCGCAAACTACTGGCCATTGGACGATATAATAGTTCGTGTGATACCCAACTCAATCGGGCTTCTTCTAAAAGGTGGAACATTCACCCACCACCGTGGCCCCAAATCTCATCATGGTCCCCATGCACCTTACCCCCACTACCCATCACGATCCCCATTATTCCTGTCATCCACCCCCCTTCACGACCCCCAAGCCCACCTCACCCCACATACTCCCACCAACTATCCTGACCCATATTCCCTCGGCCTCCCACTACCCATCACGACCCCCATGCCCCCCCCCCCCCCCCCCCCCCCTCTATCACGACCTCCATTCCTTCCACCCCTGCCCACATCACGACCCCCATCCCCCTACCCCCCACCCCCTATCACGACCCCCTTCCCTTCACCACCACCCCCCCATCACAACTCCCACTACCACGACCCCAATTCACTCAACCCCCGCCCCCCACCACGAACCCCATCCACTATCACGAAGCCCATGCCACCTACCCACTATCACAATCCCCACTCTCCCTGCCCCCCTTCCCTGCCCCCCAACCACAATATGTCACCAGCGTATTATATTGCCCACCAGACCCGCGGCCGCATTTTCATATGATATTTTATTTGTCTCTTGATATTACTGTACTATGTGTGTGGGGAGGGGGGGGGGGGGGTCTACTGTATGTACTGTTATGTATGTATAGGGCAGATGTGTGTGTGTGTGCGTAAGGTGTGTGTGTGTGTGTGTGTGTGTGTGTGTGTGTGTGTGTATTGTAGTGTGTGTGTGTGTGGCAAAAGAATGTGTTATGTACGTATGGGGAGATGTGTGTGTATACTCTCTATATATGTGAGCTTAGCTATGCCTGGAAAAGATTTATGAGTGTGGGTTTTATGTGTGGAAGTCTGTGTGTGCAAATTGGAAACAACTGTGTATGTGGAAGCTCTGTGTGTGTATGTGTAAGGTCTATATGTGTATCAGAATGGGGAAGCCTCAAGTGGGGTGCACGAAGTGAATCGACGCATCTTGGACCAGCCATGGAATTATTTCTGCTTCCATGGCCTCGGAGCCTCGGAGAGTGCTGAACGCATTACCGAGGTAATCCTATCGGGCATGGAAGCATACATTCCATTCTCTTTCTCTCAGACTAATGCTAAAAAATCTTGGTTCACTCACGCCTGTTCTACTGCTGTCCGCAATAAGAAGGAAGCATTCAAACGGTACCGACGCCTTAAAACTCAAGACTCTCATTCTTCATATGTTTCTGCCCGGAATCAAGCCAACTCTGTTCTACGACTTGCCAAACACTCTTTCATCAATAATAAATGCACTGAACTATCCAACTCTAGCTCTTCCCAAGCTTTCTGGCATCTAGCCAAAAACCTCTCCAACAATTTCTCTTCCTCGTCTTTCCCTCCCCTTTCCCACTCTGATGGCACAACCATCTCTTCTTCCTCTGACAAAGCTAAACTCTTCGCTCAAACTTTTGCTAGAAACTCCACCTTGGATGATTCCGGTGCTATTCCTCCCTCTCCGCCCTCCTCTCTCTTACTTATGCCTAATATCCTAATCTCTTTTAAAGATGTACTTTCTACCCTGTCTGGGCTTAACACTAATAAGGCGTACGGTCCGGACGGTGTTCCTCCTGTTGTTCTCAAAACTGTGCTTCCGTGCTGACTCCCTGCCTAGGCAAACTCTTTCGTCTCTGTCTATCCTCTAACGTTTTCCCTTCATGCTGGAAGTTTGCTCACATTCAACCTGTCCCAAAGAAGGGTGACCGCTCTCAACCCTCCAACTATCGTCCAATTGCTCTTATCTCTTGTCTTTCTAAAGTTTTTGAAACTATTCTTGCTTCCAAATTTCTTAAGCATTTCTCTTCTCATAATCTGCTCTCAGATCGCCAGTATGGCTTCCTTAAGGGTCGCTCTACTGGTGATCTTCTTTCATATCTTACTAACTCTTGGTCATCCTCCTTTCGGGACTTCGGTGAGACTTTTTCTATTGCACTAGACATATCGAAAGCCTTCGATAGAGTCTGGCATAAATCTTTAATTTCTAAACTACCCTCCTTCGGTTTCTATCCCTCCATCTGTGCCTTTGTCTCTAATTTCCTTTCTGGCCGTTCCATAGCTGCGGTTGTGGACGGCCATTGTTCACTTCCTCACCCTATAAACTCCGGTGTTCCTCAGGGCTCTGTCCTATCTCCTATTCTCTTTCTAATTTTTATAAATTATCTCCTTAACTGTACCTTAATTCCCATCCATTCATACGCAGATGACTCAACCTTACACTACTCCATTAGTTTTTCAGAACGCCCCAGCCAGCAATCCCTCAACGACAAACGTAATGAAGCCATAGAACTCTTAAATTCTGATCTAAATACTATTTCCAATTGGGGCAGAGAAAACCTTGTTAACTTTAATGCTTCCAAAACCCAATTTCTCCATCTATCTACCCGTCAGGATCTCCCAGCGGACTATCCCTTATTCTTTAACAATACAAAAATCAACCCTTCATCTTCTCTCAATATTCTTGGTGTCTCTTTTTCTTCTGCTCTCATTTGGAAGGACCATATTACCAGTCTTGCTAAGGCAGCCTCCCAGAAGCTGGGTGTGCTCAACCGCCTTAGGGGGTTCTTTTCCCCTGCACAGCTTCTTGCTCTGTACAGGGGCATAGTGCGCCCTTGTATTGAGTATTGTTCACATGTGTGGGGAGGTTCCTCTCACACCGCTCTCCTAGACAAAGTTGAAAGGAAGGCCTTTCGTATCATTAACTCCCGTCCACTCACCAACTCTCTGCAATCTCTCTCTCTCCGCCGCAATGTTGCATCTCTCTCGCTATTCTATCGCTACTATAATAATCAGTGTTCCTCAGAGCTATCCCAGTGCATACCACCCCCTTTACGTAGGGCACGTGGTACCCGTCTTGCAACTCAATCCCACCCCTACTCTGTGCAACTCTCCAACCCAAGAGTGAAACGTTACTCTCAAACTTTCTTCTACTCAACATCTGAGCTCTGGAACTCTCTCCCAGAATCAGTCTTTCCCTCTTCCTATGACTTAAATTGCTTCAAACCCCGTGTGTCCAGGTATTTTGGCTAGAACGTCCCTTGATTTTGGCCCTGTCACTCTTTCAACTATGGGGGAGGCACTCGCTATAGGCAGTTATGCCTTTTGCCTCCCTCAATCACATAGAAAAAAAAAAAAAAAAAAAATGAAGGAGAAACACCCAGAAGCAAAACCAGCAAGTGATGAGGCCAAACTAGACGGGGAATATGTTCCTCCAGACCCGGTGATATATGAGAATATAACTGGAGACCTCATATGGAGAAAGGCGCTGAAAACACAGGGAGGAGCAGGTCCATCAGGAGTAGATGCTAAGACTTGGAGGATCTTCCTAAGTCAAAACAAGTTTGGTTCAGCCGCGGGTGACCTTTATGAAACAATAGCAATGCTGGCAAAGAAACTTGCATCATCACCATGCGTGAACATAGAAGCTCTGACAGCATGTCGCCTGATACCTTTAAATAAGAATCCAGGAGTTAGACCAGTAGGCGTTGGGGAAGTTCTTAGAAGGATTATAGGAAAAGCAATCATGTCCGTATTTGGAAAAGATGTACAAAGAGCAGTGGGCAACTTACAAGTATGTGCAGGACAGCAAGCCGGAGGAGAAGCAGCAATACATGCAATGGGGAAGGTGTATCATGAGGAAGATTGTGAAGCGGTACTGCTAGTGGATGCAACAAATGACTTTAACACCATTAATAGGGAGGCAGCTATTCACAACATCAAGATCAAATGCCCGAGCATCATCGCAAAGTACATAGAAAATACTTATAAGGAGCCGGCTAACCTGTATATAGTTGAAAGCACAAAGAAGGAAGAAATGAAAATTCTCAAATCAAATGAAGGAACAACGCAAGGAGATCCAGTGGCAATGGCAATGTACGCACTGGCACTATCAATTCTGCAGCAGAAAATAAAACATGAGGTAACCCGAGTGAA
Source organism: Paralithodes platypus (assembly GCA_032716605.1). NCBI lineage: Eukaryota > Metazoa > Arthropoda > Malacostraca > Decapoda > Lithodidae > Paralithodes > Paralithodes platypus. Next base: position 28,477,080 of record CM064483.1, on the reverse strand, counting down.
ACAAGTGGCGTATGCAGATGACCTCACAGGTGCAGGAAAAATAGGGGATCTCAAAGAATGGTGGCGGAGAGTACAATCGGTAGGCGAAGTCATTGGGTACCATCCGAATGCTAGTAAATCTGTACTAATAGTGAAAGAAAACAAGTATGAAGAAGCGGTGCGGACTTTTGATGGGACAGGAGTGAAGATTACAAAGGAGGGTCAAAGCCATTTGGGAGCAGTAATAGGCACAGAAGAATGCAAGAGAGAATATGTGCGAAAAAAGGTAGCGGAGGGGGTAAAGGAAGTGAAGACCCTGGCAGACATTGCGAAATCTGAACCACATGCTGCATATACTGCCCCTTCACATATGATGTTAAGCACAGATGGACCTTTCTTATGAGAACAGTACCTGGCATTAGACAGATGCTCCAACCGCTGGAAGAAGCAATCAGAGGAACATTCATACCGGCCTTAACAGAGATGGAAGGCGTCACGCAAGAGCTAAGAGATCTATTAGCTCTTCCGCCAAGGTTCGGAGGTATGGGGATCATAATCCCAGTGGAGGCGGCAACACATGAGTACCAAAATTCCCTTAAACTTACTACGTCTCTGACAGAAAAAATACGGGAGCAAAATGAAAATGAGGTGGACGAAGAGGAACAACGAAATGCAAGACAGGAAATTACAAAGAGCAGAGAAGAGAGACAGAAACATAGCCTAGAACAAATTAAGACCAGATGTAGGGAAGAACTGAAAATGAGAGTTGAGATGGCACAAGACACGGGGGCTTCAAATTGGCTCACATCATTACCAATAAAGGAGAAAGGCTTCAGCTTAAATAAACAAGAATTCAATGATGCCGTAGCCTTGAGGTATGGGTGGCCAGTTTCGAACCTGCCGCTGAAATGTGCATGCGGTGAAATATAAACAACCCAGACCACTGTATGACTTGTAAGAAAGGAGGATTCATCTGTATCCGGCATGATGAAGTACGAGACATCACTGCACAAATGCTTGACGAGGTGTGCCATGATGTCAGAATCGAACCGGAACTTCTGCCTATGGACGGACAGCGCTTGGCCCACAATACTGCAAATACTTCAAATGAAGCAAGAGTGGACATAAGTGCTCGAGGTTTTTGGACGAGGGGACAACGGGCTTTTTTCGACATCAGAATCTTCAACCCAAGAGCACAAACATATCGTGAGCGAGGACACAAGGCGGCATACTTGATAAACGAAAGTGAGAAAAAACGCGCCTATGAAGAAAGAATTTTGAACAGGGATCAAGGAAGCTTTACTCCTCTGGTCTTCTCATCGTCGGGAGGTATGGGACCTTCTGCAAGTGTCTTCTATGCCAGATTAGCTGAACAAATATCGGAGAAAAAGCGCCAGCATAGAAGCCAAGTCATAACTTGGATGAGATTGCCGGCTCTCTTTCTCTCTTCTCAGGTCTGCACTCCTATGTCTCAGGGGTACAAGGTCCTCCCCGCTACAGAGGACAAGAGTGAGAGACTTGGACTTTGAAATGGTCGTGGCGGAGGGACGAATTGGGGAACAACTAGGTTGATTGTAGGGAGGTACTGGTACAATAAGATAAACTACAATGTAACTAGAATAAGATAGATTGTACACCACTTTGTAACTGTCACCTTAATTTAAAAAAATGTGTAAGGTCTATATGTGTATGTGTAAGGGGTCTGTGTGTGTATGTAGAAGGTCTGTGTGTGTATGAGAAAGGTTTGTGTATGTATGTAGAAGATCTGTGTGTGTATGTGGAAGGTTTGTGGGGCAGAGAAAACCTTGTTGCCTTTAATGCTCCCAAAACTCAATTTCTTCATCTTACTACCCGTTCAACAATACAAAAATAAATCCTTCATCTTCTCTCAATATTCTTTGTGTCTCTTTTTCTTCTTCTCTCACTTGGAAGGACCATATAGCCAGTCTTGCTAAGGCAGCCTCCCAGAAGCTGGGTGTGCTCAACCGCCTCAAGGGGTTCTTCACCCCTGCACAGATTCTTGCTCTATACAGGGGCACAGTGCGTCCTTGTGTTGAGTATTGTTCACATGTGTGGGGAGGATCTTCTCACACCGCACTCCTAGACAAAGTAGAAAGGAAAGCCTTTTGTATCATTAACTCCCGCTCACTCACCAACTATCTGCAATCTACCTCTCTACGCCGCAATGTTGCATCTCTCTCGCTATTCTATCGCTACTCTAATAATCAGTGTTCCTAAGAGCTTTCCCTGTGTATACCACCTCCTCTACATATGGTACATAGTACCCACCTTGCAACACAATCCCACCCCTACTCTGTGCAACTCTCCAACTCAAGAGTGAAACGTTATTCTCAGCCTTTCTTCTATTCAACTGATTAGCTTTGGAACTTTCTCCAAGAATCAGTCTTTCCCTCTTCCTATGACTTAAATTGCTTCAAACTCCGTGTGTCCAGGCATTTTGGCTCGAACGTCCCTTGATTTTGGCCTTGTCACTCTTTCAACTATGGAGGAGGCACTCGATACACTCGATACAGTTCTGCCTTTTGTCTCCCTCACTCACATAGAACAAACAAAAATGTGGAAAGTCTGTTTGTGTATGCAGAGGATTTGTGTGCGTATGTGGAAGATCTGTGTTTGTATGTCGAGGGTGTATGTGTGTATGTGGAAGGTATGTGTGTGTATGTGGAAGTCTGTGTGTGTATGTGGAAGTCTGTGTGTGTATGTGGAAGTCTGTGTGTGTATGTGGAAGTCTGTGTGTGTATGTGGAAGGTCTGTGTGTGTATGTGTAAGTATGTGTGTGTATGTGGAAGTCTGTGTGTGTATGTGGAATGTCTCTTGTACAAATATCACATACAATAAGAAGGACGGGACTCCAAGAAACACCGGAAGATGCGAAAGCTAAAATGGACGCTTCACTTCCCCCCACAATTAACAGCAAGGAAGATAGGGAGGGAGAACAAGCAACTCAGGATCCTCTCTCTACCTCGCAAGCTTAGCCATTTCTCAGGATCACAGATTGAACCTTCTACTGTTCTCTCAGCAAGTCATAGGTCAGGACCAACTCTATCTATACCTCGCGAGCTTCAACTTTCTCTACGATCTCAAAATTGACCAAGGGGCTAAGCTACTGCTCTGATCTGCCTTGAAAAGACTCGCGGCAGTCTAGTACCTCTCCCAGCAACCAATCAGGAGGCGGCTGGAACTTCAGATGTGGCCCTTCGATCCGGGAGTGGGCCTATGAACGTCGGATTCAGCAGGTATTAAACCACTCTAACTCAAAGCTTATGTACTTCCAGTTCTTGAGTATCCTTCTATACCAACTCACACAATGAGCAATACACAACTGAGAAGACTACAACAAATAAAAATAGAGCACCCAGATTTGTCACAAACCAAAGCTACCCATACACTATGACAAGACAAATATATGAATACACAAACTCTTTACCACTCAACGTTCGGCTCGATACCCAAGCTATACAAAATATGAAACAAACAGGAGCTCTCACGAGATTCGACTTTAGACATAATTAAAGACAACTACAGACAACACCCAGACCTAAGATTTAATAACTGGTTCAGAAGTAGTGTCAAATTTATTTGTGAGGTCTATAAGTCACATCACAATATACTGATTTTATCATAAACAACCATTCCAAAAATGTGACTGAGTGAAGTTTAATTAAGGTATTTCCTCAGAATATAATCACAGAATAAACAAGTTTAGAAAATGATCATCCCTAATACATGAAGAGCACCATTTAATTACTTTTAATTATTATCAACAATATTCTACAAACATAAGCATAAATTGATTAATAGCGATATTTAGAGGCACACATTAGTTTTGGCTAGCTACAAAAAGAAGAACACTATATATCACCACTTGCCTCAGAACACATAATACAATTAACAAACAAAGCAGCACAGAAATGTGATCTGCCGACCAGCTATTATTTTCCTACTTTCCTTCATCCCTTCCAACTTTACTTGTCTCCCCCTCAATCCCCCCCCCCCCCCCCCCCCACCCACCCAAACACACACACACACACTTCCTTCCCCCGTTAGACCCACCAACTGTTGAACTCAGCCTGGTGGACGGCATTGGCAGTAACAGAGGCAAAGAAGAGAAATACAAAGACAATAGGACTAACAACCCTACTTCTAAAAAGGAGTTATTGACTAGGCTCTCTTGCCTGCCACAGTCACCGTTTGACTCAGTCCTGGTGCCAGAGTGTTCCAAGGAGCTGAAATGGCTTAGAGCTGGCAATATCTTGGATGAGACAGATGATTACTACCCTGCCGCACCATCTCCCCTTCCTCCACCCTCTCCTTCCCTCCACCCTCTCCTTCCTTCCACTCTCTCCCTTCCCCTCTTTCACTCTTCCTCCTCCATCCTACCCTGCCGCACCATCTGGACCAGCATTGGACGGATGAGCTGCCCCGCATTCTTGCTGCCTGGTACCAGATTTGATGACCAACCCCTGAAGCTCCCAGGCTCAGGGAACTGCACCTGCTGGAGATGTAGTAGGACTTCACTGATGACGGCGACGAGTAGCTGCCTGTACCTAAGAAAGGAGCTGCTCTGTGCCATGAGTCGAAACTGCCCTGAATCCAGCATCGACGACAGACCTCTGAAGCGCCAAGGCTCTGATGACTACTGTAGATTAAGAAGGAGTTGCCTGTACCTAAAGAAGGAGCTGCCATGTACCTAGAGATGCCTGTACCTGAAGGGGAAGCTACCCTGGATCCAGCATTGACGACCGACCTCTGAAGCCCCCAGGATCAAAAGGCTACGTCACAACCAACCTCACCAGTGACACCAAGGCCTCAAGCCCGGCCAAGTTACTGTTGAATATGACTTTCCATTTTCATTGTATTGATATTATATTTTGATTTCTGCCTGTATAAATATACTATATTTCGTGTACATCTCTTGTGTTTCCTACTCTCCAACCAAACACAGCTGATTTAAGGCCTAATGATATTGGCACTTCACAATACTTAGATATTAACTAAGCATAAACAAAAGAGATTTACAAGTAAACAAACCAGAACAAAATAAAGGCAAACAAATAAACACTACTGTAACAACCCAAGATGTATGTTAAAAAAAAAAAAAAAAAATACACCGGTATATATATATATATATATCCTTCTACTTCTCCCTCATTCTCTCCCCCGCCTTGTTTTAGTCGTCCGAAGCAACTCGTTAAATCCTTTCTCTTCTTTGTCTTTCGTTTGATTTGTTTATTTTTTGCTGTTTGTGTATATATTATATGTGTTTATTCTCTCTCTCTCTCTCTCTCTACATATATATATATATATATATATATATATATATATATATATATATATAGAGAGAGAGAGAGAGAGAGAGAGAGAGAGATAGATAGATAGAGAGAGAGAGAGAGAGAGAGAGAGAGAGAGAGAGAGAGAGAGAGAGAGAGAGAGAGAGAGAGAGAGAGAATAAACACATATAATATATACACAAACAGCAAACAATAAACAAATCAAACGAAAGACAAAGAAGAGAAAGGATTTAACGAGTTGCTTCGGACGACTAAAACAAGGCGGGGGAGAGAATGAGGGAGAAGTAGAAGGAGGGAAGGGGGATGGTGCGGCAGGGTAGGGTGGAGGTAGAAGAGTGAAGGAGGGGAGGGGAGAGAGTGGAATGAAGGAGAGGGTGGAGGAAGGGGAGATCGTGCGGCAGGGTAAGGTGGAGGGAGAGTGAAGGAGGGGAGGGGAGAGAGTGGAATGAAGGAGAGGGTGGAGGAAGGGGAGATCGTGCGGCAGGGTAAGGTGGAGGTAGAAGGGTGAAGGAGGGGATGGGAGAGAGTGGAAGGAAGGAGAGGGTGGAGGAAGGGGAGATGGTGCGGCAGGGTAGGGAGGAGGGAGAGTGAAGGAAGGGAGGGGAGAAAGTGGAATGAAGGAGAGGGTGGAGGAAGGGGAGATGGTGCGTTAGGGTAGGGTGGAGGTAGAAGGGTGAAGGAGGGGAGGAGAGAGAGTGGCAAGAAGGAAGGAAGGAGAGGGGAGGAGGAGATTGTAGGATAGAATTAAAAGGGAGAGGAGTAGAGGTGAGATGGGCGAAGATAAATGAAAAGGTAAGGGTGAAGAGAAGGGAGTTGAATAGTGCTGGGGTGTAACAAGTGGGGGCTAGGGGTAAAGGGGAGGGGAAAGGGATGGAAAGGGAGGTGTGAAGAGAGGTAAAGAGAGGAGAAGAGAGGGATTAGGGGTGGAGTAGATAGAAATGAGGGGAGATGGATGTGGAGGGAGTGCTAGAGAGAGTGGGAGAGTCTGAAAAGGTCGGGGTGGGTAGGGTGAAATGTGTGGGTGATATGTGTAGCTTGAGGCCAGGAAAGAGCTGTCGGATGTAGAGGGGTAGGGAAGTAATGGGTGGAGGGCTGGGAAGAAAGGGGGTTGGATGAAGAGAGATGGGAGGGAGGGGGGGATCTGGAGGCAAGGAAGAGAGTATTTTAGAGGGGCGTGAGAGGGGGTGAAAGGTGGGGGAGGAAAATAGAGTGAGGTAAATGTGGGGGGGGGGGGGGGGCTTCTGTAACAATCGTTCCTGCTTAACAAAATGCTTAAACTTCTTCATTGATATCCTCAACCTCTATGGCGAGAGTAAAGCTGTATATACTAAATACCTTGATTTTCAAAAGGCCTTTGACAAAGTTCCCCACAAACGTTTATTGATAAATGTTTAGGCGCATGGAATACAAGGCGGAATGTTGAGATAGATAGAGCATTGGCTCAGTGAAAGAAAGCAGAGTAGTCATAAATGGTAAAGCATGGAAATGGACCAATGTAACTAGCGGGGTACCCCAGGGGTCGGTACTAGGACCAGTTATCTTCCTAGCTTACATTAACGACATGGATGAGGGCTTCACCTGTACAGTCTCAAAGTTTGCAGACAATACAAATATTGCAAATACCATGCTCTTAATTGAACATGTAGAAGATATGCAAAATAACTAGATAAGTTGTCATGTTGACCTCAAATTTGGTAAATTAGTCTTAATGCGGATACAAATAAAGTATGCCATATCAGAACCCGAAATGAGAAAGCAAACTATTCTAAGAATGACACTTAGCTTAAGAGTCTAGACAGTGAAACAGATTTGGGAGTAACATTATCGAGTAACCTAAAATCAAATCAACAATGGCAGTTGTTAAAAAGACAAACAAAATAATTGGCTTTATATGCAGATCATTTGACCATAAATCCCAAGATGAAATCCTCACCCTTTGCAATTCTGTAATATTGCGCTCATTCATGGTGCCCCTACTACCAAAAAGATATTGACAAACTGGAACGAGTTCAAAGTAGAGTTACCAAAATTATACGTAGTCTAAATAACAAGCCATAAGAGGAGCATCTTTGTGAGTTAAATTTATTTCCTTTAACCCAGCGCAGATTAAGAGGTGACTGAATTCAAGTGCTTAAAATCATCATAGCATCGACAACATGAACTGTAGCACTTTAAGCACTTTACAATCGACCAATCAAATTACATGCAGGAAAATGGGTTTAATATAATTGGTAAATCTTTTAACTCACAAAAGTCTAAGAATTTCTTCCTCAATCGAGTTGTCAACTTGTGAAATAGGCATTCTCGAGATATTATGGACGGCATCATCTTTGATTCCTTTTGACATCGCCTAGACAAACACCTTGCCTTAATCCAATGGCTGACTGCATTTGTGAATTAATAACTGTATTCCCCTTTTACTTCAGATACATTGAGGATCAGTACATGTATAAAACTAAGATGTTACTAACTTTTCCTCAGATACACGAAGGATCACTTATAGCTGTGTTATGTTATTTACCCAAATTGTCCCCTACTAACATCTCCATATCCTGCCATGGACATTAGTCGTAGGGCAGTATTCCCTTTTCAGTTTACCTTTACATATTCTAACCCACTGTTAAACACTCGGAGCAGCAGTGATTAAGAGGGCAAGCAACCTCAAGGGGTAGTTAGTCCTGTTGTTGATTGGCTTCATTTGTACTCCTATATATATATATATATATATATATACTAGCAGGGGTACCCGGCGTTGCCCGGGTTTAAATTGTACTACCATAATCACCATCATCAATCACTACTACCACAATCATCACCATACTACTACTACCATAATCACCGGCCTCGACCTCCCTGTGCCTCATTAAACGGCGACCTCGATTTCGGCCGCTGAATGACCTCCGATTTTGGACCTGACCTCATCCGTTCCCCCCATTTTGGGAGGCTGCGAACAACTTTCGTACCATACGCCTTTTCGATCGGAGGCCTCCTTCTGCCCCAAACGGCAATTGTTTTCATGTTTTTTTTCTTCAATTTCGGCCTCGAAACGACCTCCGATCGTGGCCTCGCCCACTCTATGACCTGACCCAGGTCAATTGACACCCACATGCAAAGTTTCAGCTCCCTAGGTCCAAAACTGCGGCCGCCTATTAAGAACATACAGACAGAAAAACAGACACACGAACTGATTTATTAATATAATATATATATATATATATATATATATATATATATATATATATATATATATATATATATATACTGTATATATATATATATATATATATATATATATATATATATATATATATATCTATTGCCGGACGCCTTACTCCCCTTAATGAGGGTCGCCATACAGAGAAGGCCCCCAAGTGGACCTATATATATATATATTTAAAATACACGTGAGCCACTAAATGTTTCATACTCTCAGTGGGGTTCTAATCGTCGACCGTCAGGACGATAGCCGACGCTTTAACCAACTCTACCACGGCAGTCTAAAAGACACTCAACCTTCTATCCTATCTATGTTAAGGAGAGGGGAAACCCACTAGGAGACTGTAAATTTAATTGATATCTAGTCGTAGGATCCATATTCCAGAATATCATACAAGGATTTTTAAGTGTCCCGAGTTGCGTCGGGACACTTAACAATCCTTGTATGGTATTCTGGAATATGGATCCAACGACTAAGTATACATTGAAATTACATTTTCCTAGTGGGTTTCCCGTCTCCTTAACATAAATAGGATAGAAGGTTGAATGTTTTTTTAGACTGACGTGGTGGAGTTGGTTAAAGCGTCGGCTATCGTCCTGACGGTCGACGGTTCGAACCCCACTGAGAGTATAAAACATATATATATATATATATAATATATACAGTATATATATATATATATATACTGTATATATATATATATATATATATATATATATATATATATATATATATATATATATATATATATATATATACGTGTGTGTGTTAGAGCAAAATTAGGGATTGGGGTTCATTGGTGATATGTAGTGGGTAGGGATGGGGAGAAGGGGAAACATGTGGGGGAGTGGGGAAGAGAGGGATGAGGCGAGATGAGGGAGGTGAAGTGAGGGGAAAATTTAAGTGAGCAATGAAGAAAATAATGAATTATGGTACGTAGAGAGTTACAAGGAATAGTTAGTATCTCAAAGACTTTGTGGTACATTCCGTGGAGCTACTCAAACTGGAAAGAGATAAAATTGTGTAGTGCACTATGCTCAATGCAAAGTTTCCAAAATACTATCTAATTTCTGTTTGAACTGTTCTATTGAATAAAATAACCTATTTACAACTTCAGAGTAAAGTTTATTCCAGGTAGAACAAATTTGATATGTGCACAAATTCCACAAATACTAGTGCTGAGAAAAAGAGAGAGAGAGAGAGAGAGAGAGAGAGAGAGAGAGAGAGAGAGAGAGAGAGAGAGAGAGAGATTTACATAGATACACTGGCCACACAGACCTTGCGATCCAAACGAGGTGGCCGGGACTTAATTCTAGTAGAGATGGCAAATCCGATAGAAAAGGAAAGTTGAAGGAAATGATAGTCAAGAAGAAGGCTCTCTCCTCACCCTCCGTTCCCTCCGGCAATTACCGTACATGAAAAAAGTTGGAAGTGATTAATCTTGCTGGGCTTCGAAATCCCCAGAAGGAATTTACAGGAAAGATTGGAAAAAAAAAGGAAAATTTATGCAACCCTTCACCTTAGTAGCATGTACATATTGGGGTTTATTGGAATCATGCAACCCATCACCCTTAGTAGCATGTACATATTGGGGTTTATTGGAATCATGCAACCCATCACCCTTAGTAGTATGTACATAATTATTTAATGATGATTTTTATAATTATTAGTCTGTATTTGTTTATTCACTTTTTTTTTTCTTACGCTCTCTTCAGCTGAACAAATAATAACGGTGATAATTACTGCCTACTCCATACCAATTTGTGTGTGGTATGAGTCTAGATTTTTCTTAAATGTATCTATAGAGGAGCTGTCTCTTACTTTATTTGGGAGTTTATTCCACTCATCAATCACACTGTGAGTGAAGATTGTTTTTGTTGTATCTAGATTCGCTCTCCTACCTAATAACTTTAAATGGTTTCCTCTTGTAGATGTGTCATCGGCTTTTGTTAATAACTTATTTAGGTTAATGTTACTGATTTTTTTTTTGAATTTTAAAACACTATCAATTGGCCTCTCATCCTTCGTTTCTTAAGTGAAAACATATCAAGTTCTCTCAATCTTTCATGATATGATTTATTTCTCAATGAAGGGATTAGTTTAGTGCCTCGCCTTTTCACAGATTACAATTTTTTAACATCTTTTATGAGGTGGGGTGACCCAAAATGCACAGCGTATTTGAGGTGCGGTCTCACCAGGGGCGTAACTAGCTCACAAATGTTGGGGGGGACAATAAGGGTGGGTGGCGAGCGAAGCGAGCCCTTGCAGCTGGGGGGTCTGGGGGGGCGGTGTAAGCCCCCCCATGAAAATTTTGATATTTATGAACTTTTTGGTACATTTTGAGGCCTATTGAGAGATATTGATAACTCCCAGTTTCTAGGAGTATGGATTATAATCCAGTTTTATACCGTCGGCCATGTTACATAATTACAGTATATGCCTAATAATTTCTTGATAGAAGCTACATCAGATGTGATAAAAAAATAGTCTTCCTAAAGAACTTCCTTATATCCATCATGCCTGGAAACGTTTTTTCAATTAGTTAATAAATCCCAAATACCAAATGTAGGAAGTTACAACATTTAGGAATGATTACCACAGTAAATATCCAATACACTACAAAATACACGCACCCTAGCCTAAGTGAGATGTCACTGGGAAACATACACACACAAAAACACTATAAATACCATAGGTCCATAGTTGATTTAAAGGTATATTTAACCCCTTGAGGATCCTGGCGCATGTTGGGCTTTTGGCAGTATATTATAGCTATCATTAGGCGATTTTATACAATGTAGGAGGGATTTTGAACAGCTAGATGGGTAAATATGATACCAATTAACCTAACTCCCAGAGATCCCTCCCAATCTAAATACAATCGTCTTATATTGGCTAAAACAAAATTAACAAGTGCGTTCTCGATCTCGAAAGGGTTAACTCTTTGAGGATCCTGATGCATTTTGATAGTCTACTCTGGCTATCATTAGACGATTTTATACAGCTTAGGACGGAACTATGAAAATTCAAAGGGTCAAGGCTATCTTAATTCACCCTGACTTCCATATAGTAATTCAGATTGGGGAGGGTATATGCCATATACCCTCCCCAATCTGAATAAAATCGTCTAATAATAACCAGAAACCTGAAAGGAAATTCGTCCTCGTGTCTTGGAAGGTTAAATAGTTAATAATTTAATATTCGTAAACAAAACAAAAAATGCAGCCAACAGGCATAATATTTGTTGTTAAGTTACTCAAACCATTATAAATAGCATTATATGTAAATACAGCAAATCGAATAGGCTTCCTCCATCTCCAAAACCTCTTATCCACTATCAACACATTCCCTACCGTTCTGATGGCGTAATGGGACTCCACATGTAAGGCTAATAGGCTTTACTAAGTTTGAGTTGAATTAAAATCATAATAACCTGTTTTTTATAAACCGAATCAACAGATTCATATACTGTAATAAATATTTCCATCTGACTTCCCGTCTTCCACACGATCTATCATCTATGCACATAATGCACTCACACTTATAATTTACCTGTGCTATTGTGCATAATGAAATGATCATAAACATGGGATTAGAAACAGGCAGCAGTTTAGCATGTAATGAAACCTACACTCAATGAGCCTTCATTTACTGTTTTACAATTTGAAATTACAACATAGTACATACCACAAGTGACGGGTTGCGCCTGCCGGGGTCTGGGGCGAAATACCGACTATACTTTGCCCAGAGAGCCCAGACGCGGCGACGCCAAACGGGACTGGATAACTTCACGTGAACCAAAATTCAAACGCGCGATATGGTAACAGCTGGTGCTATAGTAGGGTGCCGGACGTCGGTTGATAAATAATTAAAAACGTTATTCAGGTTTCTCTCTCTCTCTCTCTCTCTCTCTCTCTCTCTCTGCACCAATTTATCGAACGCAATTGTGACATAACATAATTATATTATGTACTTATCGATGTAAATTCGATTGGTACTTGGTAGCCTATACAAATGGGCTTAAATATCAGTTAAAAAGTTGGGGGGGATAAAGACTATGATATCCCCCCCAGTTCTAAAGTTGGGGGGGATATGTCCCCCCCGTCCCCCCCATGGTTTACGCCCCTGGTGAGACCGTCTCACCATACTTTTGTATAAGGGCAAAACTGTCTTTGCTGAGATAGTATAAGTTTCTTCTGATGAAACCTAGTGCCCTGTTTGCTTTGTTTGCAGCCGCTGTGCATAGATTGGAAGATTTTAAGTTTTTGTTTATCAGCACTCCCAAGTCTTTTATTTGTGTTACATTTTTTATCTTCTCTTCATTCATGTAGTATTCATATTTATTGTTTTTGGAACTTATTTGCAATATCTGACATTTATTTACATTAAACGGCATTTTCCACTTCTCCGACCATTCTGTGACTTTATTTAAATCAGCTTGAAGGTTTATTCTATCACTTTCGGAAATTATTGCATTACCTATCTTCGTGTCATCCGCGAATTTGGAAATTAAATTATTTATGCCATTCTCTATATCGTAGATATATATTATGAACAAGAGAGAGAGAGAGGGAGAGAGTGAGCGTGTGTGAAGGTAGAAAAAGTGAGATAAGCCAGGGAGTAATAATTAGCGAAGAGAGGAAAGGGGAATAACGAGAGGGGGGAGAAGAAAAGAAGTCAGTGAGAGAGAGAGTGGGAGGGAGGAAGGGGGGGGGGGGATGCTCATCTCAGACTGCAATTTAAGGGGGGTCACCAGCTTTTTTTATCTTTCTCTCCTTTTCTCTCTTTCCCTGGCTTGTATCCATTCGGTCCCCATTTAGCCAAACGTTTTAAGACGTTTATCCCCATGCAGGTGACGATTTATTCCTGGCGAGCGAGCCAGAATTGTACGGAGAAATCCAGCTTCGCCGGAGAAATTTTTCTATCGAAAAATTTACAAATTTAGATTGCAGTCAAAACAAAAATTGTTGGCTCGCTGCCGCTCACCAGGAAACTATTGACACCTGGATGGGGGTAAACGTCTTAAAACAGTAGGCTAAATGGGGCTGAATGGATAAAAGCCAAAGAGAGAGGGAGAGAAAGAGAAAACAGAGAGGTGGGCTCCCTTAAAAACCCTCGTAGCGCAAAACTTTAATTCTTGTGGGTTCCGTGTGTGCATTCTAGTGGGGCCACCAGGGGAGGGGAAAAACAGTGAGAAGAGGAAAACCAAGATTAGAATATACACTATATATATATATATATATATATATATATATATATATATATATATATATATATATATATATATATATATATATATATATATGCAAATATATATTAAATGTATATGTAATATATATATTTATATAATAAATATATATATTTAATAAAACACCAAGGCAAGTCATACAGTAGGTGGAGATAAACAGTTTTATTTATAGACAACAATAATAATAGATCACAAAATAACACTACAACAATAAATAGAATAATAATATTACTGCAGTTATAATACACTGGGAATTCAATTATATATGAGTTATGGCTGAATATAAAACAGGTGCAAGTCGCACAGTTATTGAAATATTACTTTACTTGTATTATAGCAAAATACAAATACGTGTTCTTCTAATTGTACTTTCTCTAATACAGTAGGTACGCGATACACGTGGTTGGCTTTATTTATGTAATTATTTTAGCTTGTGGGTTGTTAGATTCAGCAAACTATAACTTTTAGATAGAGAAGAATGTATATAATATTTTTGGACACATGGAAATGGTAAAAATACAGTCTAGAATATTTATATCTCAGAGTCGAGATGTAGCGAAGATAGTCTTATTTTTACTTCTCACGAGTTCATGTTTCCTCTACTGTATTATCTTTTGGCGATATTTTCTATATTGAATGAATCATAGAAGGATGTTTACTCTATGGAAATCACGGAAGATAAAGGTGTGCGCTAGCGGAGTTTGGAGTGTTTTCGTAATTTAGTCTCAACATTTTAACCTTCTATATTACGTCGAACCAGAATACCCGTTCGTAATAATAAGAACAGTAACTAGGAAAAACACTATGATAATAAAATTATGTGTGTTCTGTTTTCCCAGAAGGGGAATAATATGAAAAGCAAAAAGGGACTCCAAAGATAGAGAAACACTAGACAATTATGTTATTTCAATGACTTCCCTGGTGTCAGAGGGGGAGTTAGTGATTTATCTCGTGGTAGGCGTGTTGGACTTCTATCTCTACTCTTCTTCGCTTAGTTCTTGCTGGGCCTGGATTTCGTCTTGCCAAGGCTTCTTGTCTGTTGTTGCTCAGCTTGAAGGCTAGGTCTCGTACCACTACTAGTGCACGGTTTCGTACGACATGCACCAGAATAGGTAGAGGTGATTCTCGGCTGCTGGTGATCTAATCGGTGACCATTAAGGGGAGCATCGAGCATAAAGACTTTCTTACACAGAACATTTACTCTTTCATCCAGTTATATTAAGTTTCACAATGAAGCGAACTTTTTAAGGAAGTATTTCACCAATAACGGATACACTGGCTCTTTATTTGATAAATGTCTTTATATATTACTTAATGATAAAATTCATCGTTAGATCACTATACCCCCATATGTAGGGGACTGGACCAAGACTAATGTTATCACTCGAAACCCATTTGCATATATTAATCCCAGAAAATACCTTCCACTTCATACCTGTCAATATTTATATATATATACTGTATATAGTATATAATCCTCGAATATATATATATATATATATATATATATATACAGTGTATATATATATATATATATATATATATATATATACAGTGTATATATATATATATATATATATATATATATATATATATATATATATATATATATATATATATATATATATATATATATATATATATAATATATATATATATATACAGTGTATATATATATATATATATATATATATATATATAGTATATAATCCTAGAATGCTGAAAGGGTTACTACACGAGTCCACAAACACACTGTGACAAGATCTATAAACATCGTAATAAATGCCCAACAAATCAGCCTGTAAGATGGTTCATAATCATATGCTAAGTAGTGATCAATAATTATTCCAATAGAACATTTAAAATCACTCAAATAAATATACAGTACATAATCACCCTAATAATAGATTATAAAGCCATTCATAAATACCTATACATATGCCTATACATACGTTACTATACAACTCATAATAGGCCCATTGTCATCCTATAAATCGTTTCATAATCACTTTCTAAATCGTCCCAATAACCGATACAAACCACTGTCCACAATACCTAGAAATAAGGTTTAAGAGAGCCCACCTCGCTGTTCTTCTCGTTCTCTCCCTCTCTTTGGCTTGTATCCATTCGGCCCCATTCAGCCTGCTGTTTTAAGACGTTTACCCCCATCCAGGTGTCAATATTTTCCTGGAGACCGGTAGCGAGCCAGCATGTACACAGGTATATTTTTGTTTTGACAGCAAGCTAAATTTGTACATTTTTCGATAGAAAAATGTCTCCGGCGAAGCCGGATTTTTCCATACAATGGTGGCTCACTATCGTTCGCCAGAAAGAAATCGACACCTGACGGGGATAAACGTCTTAAAACAGTTGGCTGAATGGGGCCAAAATGGATACAAGGCAGGGAAAGAGAGAATAGGAGAGAAAGATAAAAATAAAACCGGTGACCCCCCTTAAAGGCAAAACCAATGAGAACATTCCCATAATCACCGTATACATCTTTCCATTCCCATAATCACCGTATACATCTTTCCATTCCCATAATCACCGTATACATCTTTCCATTCCCATAATCACCGTATACATCTTTCCATTCCCATAATCACCGTATACATCTTTCCATTCCCATAATCACCGTATACATCTTTCCATTCCCATAATCACCGTATACATCTTTCCATTCTTACCCTTTAACCTATTCAGTACCTGTGGCATCCTTTGTATTATATTCTGCCAATCGTTACAACTATTTTATACGGCTTAAAAGGCTGCAGACTATCTTAAGGGAGCCCACCTCGGTTTTGTTTTCTCTTTCTCTCCCTCTCTCTTTGGTTTGTATCCATTCGGCCCCATTCAGCCTACTGTTTTAAGACATTTACCCCCATCCAGGTGTCAATATTTTTCTGACGAGCGGTAGCGAGCCAGCATATATATATATTTTTGTTTTGGCAGCAAGCTAAGTTTGTACATTTTTCGATAGAAAAATTTCTCCGGCGAAGCCGGATTTCTCCATACATTGCTGGCTCGCTATCGCTCTCCAGGAAGAAATCGACACCTGGATGGGGATAAACGTCTTAAAACAGTTGGCTGAATGGGGCCGAATGGATACACGCCAGGGAAAGAGAGAAACGGAGAGAAAGATATAAAAAGCAGGTGACCCCCCTTAATTATTCCTTTTAGCTACTGTACATCCTGCCTAAGCCAAACGTCTAAATGCAGTTGCAATATAAACAAAAAGGCGTCACCAGTACTGAAGGGGTTACAGAGTTAAAGCATCCTAATTAACTGTTCCAAACCAATGCCCATGCTACCTTAACCCCTTCTATACCGGTGATGTACTTGTCATTATATGCTGGCAACTATTGGACGATTGTATTGAGCTTAGGAAGGACGTCTACCAATCAAAAGGCTACAAACTTTCTCAATTAATCCTTTTATCTACCACATATCCTTCCTAAGCCTCATAAAATCGTCTCAAAGTAGCTGAAATCGAATGAAAAAGACGTCACCTGTACAGAAGGGGTTAACAATAAGGTACTGGTATATAAGCACATAACATATAAAAACCTCATAGAACTCCCATATTTACCATAATCACGCTAGAAGAGGTATATAATTGTCCTAATAATAGATCCAACTAACTGTCCACATTGTATAATAAACATCAGGTGTATAATCACGCAAACAAAAACCTAGTGAACATTCCATAATCACCCTATAAAGAGTTCTATAACCGTCGTACAGGCTGTTCATTATCACCCTAATAACAGATACACAATACATATACATTCCATAATCACCCTATCAACAGTTCCATAACCGTCGTACAGGCTGTTCATTATCACCCTAATAACATATACACAATACATATACATTCCATAATCACCCTATCAACAGTTCCATAACCGTCGTACAGGCTGTTCATTATCACCCTAATAACATATACACAATACATATACATTCCATAATCACCCTATCAACAGTTCCATAACCGTCGTACAGGCTGTTCATTATCACCCTAATAACAGATACACAATACATATACATTCCATAATCACCCTATCAACAGTTCCATAACCGTCGTACAGGCTGTTCATTATCACCCTAATAACATATACACAATACATATACATTCCATAATCACCCTATCAACAGTTCCATAACCGTCGTACAGGCTGTTCATTATCACCCTAATAACATATACACAATACATATACATTCCATAATCACCCTATCAACAGTTCCATAACCGTCGTACAGGCTGTTCATTATCACCCTAATAACATATACACAATACATATACAAATAAGGTATCTAAACACACTAATAAAAAACTCATAACATTCCCACAATCACATTAAAATCAGTTCCACGAGCACCCATTAAAAACTCAATTATCACCCTAATTACAAATGCAGACAACTCTCCACCAAACCAAAAGATAAGGCATATAATAACACTAATATAAGCACATAAAGGAACCCATAACGGCAACCTAATAAGGGGTTATAATCGTCTTAAGGGGGCCCACCTCGTTTTTTCTCCTACTCTTCCTCTCTCTATGGCTTGTATCCATTCGGCCCCATTCAGCCTATTGTTTTAAGACGCTTACCCCTATCCAGGTGTCAATATTTTCTTGGCGAGCGGTAGCGAGCCTGCATACAGTATATATATATTTTATATATACAGCAAGCTAAATTTGTACATCTTTCGATAGAAAAATTTCTCTGGCGAAGCCAGATTTCTCCATACAATGCTGGCTCGCTATCGCTCGCCAGGAAAAAATCGACACCTGGATGGGGTAAACGTCTTAAAACAGTTGGCTGAATGGGGCCGAATGGATACAAGCCAGAGAAAGAGAGAAAACGAGATAAATATAAACAGCAGATAAACCCCCTTAATAGAAAGCCCATAATCATCCTAACAACAGATCCGAACAGATGTCTACAATACCTAAACAAATACGCACACTCATAAAAACCTCATAAAAAGACCCATAATCAGCCCCCAAGAAGGGCCATAATCACGCCCTAAATGGTCCATAATCGTCCTAATAAAAGCTTTATAATCACCCTAATTAACCCATCTTTTGAGTACCTGCTCCTCGGAAATCATCAAAGAATAGGCTTCCGGGCTCAGATCCAAAATCAATTAAGATTGTTTTAATAATTAAGGGGAGACTGGCCGTTGGTTTGGTCTATTAATTCATTTATTCATAATTTTTTTTAGTTTCCTCGCTAGACCTCCATCAAGCTTAGAAAAACACCCCCTAGATCCCCCTTCAGGATAAATTTTTACATTTTTCGGTAGAAAAATGTCCCGGCCGAAGGCCAGTTCCTCTTAAAATTGCGGGCTCGTTATCGCTCGTCAGGAAATAATCGACATCTAAATGGCACGAAAGGTCTTAAAATTTACAACGAAATGGGGCGAAAGGTGTTAAAATCGCCAAACCAATGAGCCGAACGTCTTATAGTCTCAAAACTATTGGGGCTAAACATTAGGGAGAAGGGAGTCCAGAAAAACGGTCTGCCTCCCCTTAATTTATGTTTATTCTGGCTGGCATTTGGCGATTTTATTCAGCTTAGTAATGATCATCAAGTTTTGTTGTTTTCCCTCTGGACCTCTAACAAGTTTTAAAAACACCCCAGGGACCACCCTGCAAGAAAAATTTATACATTTTTCGGTAGAAAAATGTCCTTGCCGAATGCTATCGCTTGCCAGGAAAAAAATCGTCACCTAAATGGCATGAAATGTCTTAGTATTAGCAAAGAAATGGGGCAAAAGGTCTTAAAATCGCCAAACTAATGGGGAGAACGTCTTAAAATCTAAAAACAATAATGGGTCTAAGCATGAGGGAGAAGGGGGTCCAGAAGAAAGCAAAAGCCTCCCCTTATATATTAGAGGGGTAAAAAGCCGTTTTAATCTTCTTCTGTCTAAGGCTATATGATTTTATTCAGCTTGGTAATGACCCTAAGAGGCTATAGAATGAATAGTTTTTGTCGTCTTCGTTCATGTTCATTGGGCTTAAGGGGAGATGAGCCATCTTTTTTTTTTGGTCTATTAATTCATTTATTCCATTATTTCTTAGTTTCCTTTGCTAGACCTCCATCAAGCTTAGAAAAACACCCCCTAGACACCCTCTTCAAGATAAATTTGTAAATTTTTCGGTAGAAAAATGTCCCGGCCGAAGGCCAGTTCTTCATAAAATATCAGGCTCGATATTGCTCGCCAGGAAAAAATCGACTCCTAAATGGCACGAAAGGTCTGAAAATTGACAACGAGATGTGGCGAAAGGTGTTAAAATCGCCAAACTAATGGGCCGAACGTCTTAAAATCTCAAAACTAATGGGGCTAAAGCTCGGTTCACACATGCACGAATTAACGTCACGTCCGTCTCCGACCAAGAAAATGGGCAGGACGGCATCAATCTGGAGGCCCCATATTCCGTTCCAACGTTCCAACTGTTCCAACGGTTTTTAGCCACGTTCTCATCCCGTTATATTCGTCGTCGAGACGCCGCCAGTCGTCGTCTAGACGCCGCCAGTCGTCGTCTAGACGCCGCCAGGCTACGCCTAGACGACGATTGCTCCCATGTGTGTCCGTGTGAGTCCCCTGTGTGTCCCCGACATAACAATTTTTCTGGCAGTTGCCCCGACCCATACGGACCATTTTATGCATGCATAAAATGGACGCCGCCCAGGCACGGCGAATTAAGGGTCGGGGACGGACGGGACGTTAATTCATGCATGTGTGAACCGAGCTTAAGCACGAGGGAGAAAAGGGACCAGAAAGACGGCCCATCTCCCCTTAAAAGAATGTGTTTGTTTTCTCCTTTTGCTTATTCCTTAGACCTTCATCAAGCTATAAAATATACCCCCTTCGAGGTAAATGTGTACATATCTGGGAAGAATATGCATGCTCGCTTTCGCTCGCCAAGAAAATACCGACATGCGAATGGCCCGAAAAGTCTTAAAGGTGGTGCATGGGTTGAGATAAACATGAATGATAATCGCCAACCTGCACATAATCATCTTGCAAATGCAATGGCACCGAAATAATTATTAATAATGGTATAAAGGATTTTGTGGATCGTCTACACCGAACCTTTGACGTCATAGGAGTAAAAGTCCACCATCCAGTCCAGGATAAGGATACTTCTGTGACGTCACTATGACGTCACAGGTTAGGAGTAGACGATCCACAAAATCCTTTATACCCTTGTTAACAATTATTTCAGTGACATTGCATTTTTCAAGATAATTATGTGCAGGTTGGCGATTATTTGTCCAACCCATGCACCACCCCCCTTTAAAGATGAAAAACAGGGGCGTAAGGTCATATAATCGCCAAACTAATGGGATGAACGACTTAACATCTCAAAACTAATGAGGCTAAGCACGAGGGAGGAAAGGGTTCAGAAACCTAATTATAACGAGGATTGTAGGTTATTGTTGAGAGAGAGAGAGAGAGAGAGTGAGAGAGTGTGTGGTTGGATGGATGGATGGATAGATGGACTGGCAAACGAACTAGAAACTGTTCATACTTCAGTACAAAAAGTAATTATAATTAATTTGGGCGACCATATAATGAATAGACTATAGTAGATAGTGGACTGAGCTCACATCAGAACCTTGCTAAATGGTTCTACTTTCCTGTTGGCAGTTCAGAATCAGAACCTCTATAAATGACATTCTCTGATAGATCATCCTTACCTAACCTTGACCTCTTTACTACTTTGTATAGTTCAGTTTTTTCATTCGATAATAATGCTAACCCAAAATGGAAAAGTGCTTTGATTATAGGTGTGGTCTCTCCCTCTCTCTCTCTCTCTCTTAAGGCTAACTTCAAACTTCTGACACTGATATAGGTAAATCCCTAAACGACTATTTTGCCTCAGTATTCACAAGGGAAAATACCAGTACCATGCTAAGTCCAGGACTAGTGCATGAAGGTGAAATTCTTAGCAAAATAAGATGTACCCCAGAGGAGGTAGCAAAAAGAATAGATAAGTTAAATAGGTTCAAGTCATCCGGCCCAGATGGCTTTCTTCATTGAGTTGTACGTGAAGTGCGAGATGAAATTGCACTTTTCTTAGCTGACATCTTCAATAAATCACTAGAAAATGGAGAAGTCCCTCAAGACTGGAAACTGGCCAATGTGACCCCAATCTTAAAGAAAGGGGATCATGAGTCTCCCAAGAATTATCGACCAATTAGCTTGAATTCTATCATAGTAAAACTCTTAGAAGGAATACTAGTAGACAAGATAGTTGACTACCTAGAAACCCACGATTTAATTACAGATTCCCAACATGGATTCAGGTGACACCGATCATGTCTTACCAATTTGCTGGAATTTTTCCATGAAGTGCTGAGTGAGTATGACAAAAGTAGAGCCATAGACATCCTTTACTTAGATTTTCAAAAAGCTTTTGACAAAGTGCCTCACTACAGGCTAATGTCAAAAGTGAGTGCGCTAGGTATCAATACAGAGGTCACAAATTGGATAGAAAGTTGGCTAACAAGTAGACAACAACGGGTGGTAATCAATGGTGTTTCTTCTGCGTGGACTTCAGTCACTTCTGGAGTTCCACAAGGATCTGTCCTTGGCCCACTTCTGTTTATCATATATGTCAATGACATCGATATTGATCTGCTGAGTTTGATCTCCAAGTTTGCAGATGACATAAAGCTTGGAATGAATGTGAAAGACCCCAAAGGGATTGAACATCTCAGGATGGACCTCAACAGACTGGGTGAATGGTCGGAGACATGGCAGATGCCTCTAAACTTGGAAAAGTGCAAGGTGATGCATATCGGCCAAAAAACCAAAAACCAAAAATAATTCAGGCTATTCACTATTTGGAATGCCTCTGGAAGTGACTGACTTGGAAAAGTATTTGGGTGTTCTGATTAGCAGTGACCTAAAGTTTTCCAAGTAGTGCATTGAAGTAGAGAAGAAAGCTCAGAATTTGTTGGGCTATATTAACCCCCTCCGACATCTATGACGCGATCGCGTCATATGGCGGTATGCCAAAGAGTATCATATGACGCGATCGCGTCATATGAACTTAGTGAAATAGCTCAATAAATAAGTTATATGATGCATTTGCGTCATATTGAGCTCAGTAAGTTAGGTAAGTTAGATCAGAATCTGTCGGTTGATGGCAACCCCAAATACCTCCGACTTCTACCGGTACCTCAGTGTCAGAGAAAGTGTTTTGAGGGAAATACCTGGTGCTCTGCCACCCCATCAGTAAGTTAGCAACTTATGTCTGAGGGGGGGGGGGGATTAAGAGGCAATTTAAGAATAGAAATAAGGAAATAGTCCTCACACTTTAGAACGCTCTAATACGGCCTTTCCTGGAGTATGCTGTTCAATTCTGGTCTCCAGCAATCTGGAAAGATATAGAGCGACTGGAAAGAGTACAAGCTAGGGTTACAAAGCTTATTTCATCGCTTAAAAGAATGAGCTACGAGGACCGGTTGAGAGTTCTTGATCTCTTCCCGTTGGAGACACGCAGACTACGAGGTCAGCTCATTGAAGAATATTAAATACTTAATGGGTTTGAAAATGTGGATTATAGCAAAATGTTTAGCCTCAATATGAATACAACATGCAACCATGGCTGGAAATTAGCCTTGAAAAGGTTCAACACTAGTATCTGTGAAAACTTTTTTCACATATAAGATCTGTTCTACCTGGAACAAACTTCCCTCTGAAGTTGTAAATAGTTATTCAGTAGAGCAGTTCAAGAAGAGAGTAGATAGTATTTTGCACACTCTGGAAAGAGTGTAGTGCACTAAAAAGCCTCTCTACTTCCACTTCGAGTATCTCCTCGGAATGGACCACAAGGCCTCTGAGATACTAACTATTCCTTGTAACTCATTGTAATTATATCTCTCTCTCTCTACCTCTCTCGCCAACCACTGCCTCTGGCCTCTTCCCAATTGGGGCTTGGCCAGGTAATGGGAATGGGAATAGGTATATATATGAGAGAGTGTGAGAAAGGGGGGGGGGGGGGTTATATGGTTACATAGACACACAGCTCACACAGCCTTATCGGTGCTAACTTGGTGGTACGGCTTTTAAGATGTTTAGCCCCAATTCTTATGAGTGTTTAAGACGTTCGCCCCATTACTTTGGCGATGTTAAGACATTTTGCCCCATTCTATTGCCAATTTTAAGAACTTTCATTCCATTTAGGTGTCGAATTTGCCTGGCGAGCGATAGCGAGCCAAATAAAAGGTCAAATTTTAACATCGACATTCCTTTCAGCCCAAGATAACTACGATTCTGAATGTATCAAAATTACTGATGGCGATTGTACACACACTCTCCCAGGTCATTTCGACATTTATATTGTACACACACTCTCCCAGGCCATTTCGACATTTATATTGTACACACACTCTCCCAGGCCATTTCGACATTTATATTGTACACACACTCTCCCAGGCCATTACGACATTTATATTGTACACACACTCTCCCAGGCCATTACGACATTTATATTGTACACACACTCTCCCAGGCCATTACGACATTTATATTGTACACACACTCTCCCAGGCCATTACGACATTTATATTGTACACACACTCTCCCAGGCCATTACGACATTTATATTGTACACACACTCTCCCAGGCCATTACGACATTTATATTGTACACACACTCTCCCAGGCCATTACGACATTTATATTCGTAAGTCTGGCGTTCCCTTGTCCTCTGTAAGCCCTTTATGGTACCTGTGAGACAGAGAGAGAGAGAGAGAGAGAGAGAGAGAGAGAGAGAGAGAGAGAGAGAGAGAGAGAGAGAGACAGAGAGAGAGAGAGAGAGAGAGTGTGAGAAAGAGAGAGAGAGAGAGAGAGAGAGAGCAGAGTCAGTGGTATGACTGTGAATAGGGGAAAAAGAGAGGGTGGGATAATACGAAGGGCGATACAGAGAGAGGGTAAATGAAAATGGCTGTAATACAAATGAGTGGAAAAATACGATAGAGGGGAGAGAGAGAAAAATAAATAAATTAAAACATGGGAAAAAAGTGGGTAAATGCGAAAAGGGGTAGAGAGTAGGACTAATTGGAATAAGGAAATACAAAAGTGGGATAATACGAAAGAGGGTAGAGAGAGGGGGGAATAAATGTGAATAAGGGAAACAGACAGAGTGGGATAATACGAAAGAGGATAGAGATAGGGGAATAAATGAGAATAGGGAAAACAGAAAGAGTGGGCTAATAAATGTGAATAAGGGAAACAGACAGAGTGGGATAATACGAAATAGGATAGAGATAGGGGAATAAATGAGAATAGGGAAAACAGAAAGAGTGGGATAATAAATGTGAATAAGGGAAATAGACAGAGTGGGATAATACGAAAGAGGATAGAGATAGGGGAATAAATGAGAATAGGGAAAACAGAAAGAGTGGGATAATAAAAACAAAGATAGAGAGAGGGAGTGAATGAAGTAGGGGAAATACAAAATAAGGGGTTAATTATATTTCCCTATGTATATGAAGGAGACATCCGGCAAAGATGCTTGTAACAAGTGGCCACTGCCCCCTTCCGCAAAGTTGATTGGGTGAAAGAGAGCCAAAGTCATGGTACGTTGGAGTCATAATGACCTCCTCATACATGCGAAAAATACTCGATACATTTATGCACTGTGCCCCTGTATAGAGTGAGAAGCTGTGCGGGGGTGAAGAACCGATGGAGACAGTTGAGCACACCCAACTTCTGGGAAATTGTTATACGAAGAGTGGTAATATGATCTTCCCAAGGAAGGTTAGGAAAAAAGAAAGAAACACCAACAATACTGAGAGAAGATAAAGGGTGGATTTGAGTACTGTGGAAGATTGTGCCGGGTAGATAGAAGGAGAAATAGAGTTTTGGAAGCATTGAAAGTAACAGGATTATCTTTACCCCAATCGGAAATAGTTTATAGATCAGCAGATAGGCGTGCTATGTGAGTTTTGTATAGACTAAGGTAGAGTCATCAGCATATGAGTGGATAGGAATAGAGGTACAGTAGATAAGATCATTATTGAATATTAGAAAGAGAACTGGAGACGGGACAGACCCTGAGTAACACCGGAGTTGATAGGTTGAGGAAGTCAGCGATGGCCGTCCACAGCTGTAGCTATTGAATGGCCAGAAAAGATAAAAACACAGATGGAAGGATAGAAACAGAAGGAGGGTAGTTTTGAAATTAGAGATTTGTGCCAGACTCTATCGAAGGCTTTCAATATGTCTAGCGCAATAGAAAAAGTCTAACCAAAGTCCTGAAATATCACGAAAGAAGGATAGAGAGAGGGCAATAATGGAGAAGAAGGAAAGCAGAAATAGTGGCGTGATACGAAAGGGGATAGAGAGAGGGGAACATATGAGCATAGGGAAAATAAAAAGAGTGGGATGACACGAAAGTGGATAGAGAGAGGGGAATGAATGGGAATAGGGGACATACACAGAAGTGCGATAACACAAAAGAGGGATAGAGAGAGATGAATGATGGGGAATAAGGGAACAAAAGAGTGGGACAATACGAAAAACAGATAGAGAGTGGGAAATAAATACGAATAAGGGATATACAAATAGAGGGAACATAGAAAGAGGGGAAAGGTATGGTAAGAGATGAGGAGAAGAAATAGAAGGAAAAGAGTAGAAGGAAGAGGTGAAAGGCGATAAAGAGAGAAATAAAGGAAAATATGGATAAATAGGAGGGACATGGAAAAGGGGGGGAATAGAAGAGAGAAAGAGAGAGAGAAATAGAGAGAGAGAGTGAGTGTGCATGTGTATGTGTGTAAGAAACTCAGGTGTCTGTAGCAACATCCAGCAACCCCTTCTCTGTATCCTCCTACTTTCTCTATCCTAGTTTCAAAGCCAAAGGCGGATGTTGTGCATATGTGCACAACAAACTCACTTGCTCTCGTGTTCCCGATTTCGACTCCTCTTAATTCTCAACTTTATGGCTCAAACTTTCCTGTCATTCTCTTACTAAATATTTCTGTGCTGTCTATCTCTCCCCTAACTCTACCAACTTTCCCAAATTCTTTGACTATCTAAACTCTACAGTGGAACACATTCTATCCATTTCTCCTTTCTCAGAAATCTCCATCTTAGGAGATTTCAACGTTCACCACCGCCATTGGCTCTCCTCTCACACTACTGATCCACCTGGTGAACAAGCCTACGTCTTTTCTATCCTAAATGACCTAGAGCAGTTAGTTCAGCAACCCACCCGTATCCCGGATCGCATCGGAGATCGGCCCAACATTCTTGACCTGTTTCTAACTTCTAACCCTTCTTCTTATACTGTCGATCTTTTCTCTCCTTTGGGCTCCTCCGACCATAAACTTATCTCTGTCACCTGTCCTATCTCTCCAGTACAGCCACCCGATCCTCCTAGCCGGCGGCGCTTGTGGCACTTTGGCGCTGCCGACTGGGAGGCTCTTCGGCAGTACTTCTTTGATTTCCCAAGGAATGATTTCTGCTTCCATGGCCGAGGACCCTCGGAGAGTGCTGAACGCATTACCGAGGTAATCCTATCGGGCATGGAAGCATACATTCCATTCTCTTTCTCTCAGACTAATGCTAAAAAATCTTGGTTTACTCACGCCTGTTCTACTGCTGTCCGCAATAAGGAGGAAGCATTCAAACAGTACCGACGCCTTAAAACTCAAGACTCTCATTCTTCATATGTTTCTGCCCGGAATCAAGCCAAATCTGTTCTTCGACTTGCCAAACACTCTTTCATCAATAATAAATGCACTGAACTATCCAACTCTAGCTCTTCCCAAGCTTTCTGGCATCTAGCCAAAAACCTCTCCAACAATTTCTCTTCCTCGTCTTTCCCTCCCCTTTCCCACTCTGATGGCACAACCATCACTTCTTCCTCTGACAAAGCTAAACTCTTCGCTCAAACTTTTGCTAGAAACTCCACCTTGGATGATTCCGGTGCTATTCCTCCCTTCCACCCTCCTCTCTCTTACTTATGCCTAATATCCTAATCTCTTCTAAAGATGTACTTTCTACCCTCTCTGGGCTTAACACTAATAAGGCGTACGGTCCGGACGGTGTTCCTCCTGTTGTTCTCAAAAACTGTGCTTCCGTGCTGACTCCCTGCCTAGGCAAACTCTTTCGTCTCTGTCTATCCTCTAACGTCTTCCCTTCATGCTGGAAGTTTGCTCACATTCAACCTGTCCCAAAGAAGGGTGACCGCTCTCAACCCTCCAACTATCGTCCAATTGCTCTTATCTCTTGTCTTTCTAAAGTTTTTGAAACTATTCTTGCTTCCAAATTTCTTAAGCATTTCTCTTCTCATAATCTGCTCTCAGATCGCCAGTATGGCTTCCTTAAGGGTCGCTCTACTGGTGATCTTCTTTCATATCTTACTAACTCTTGGTCATCCTCCTTTCGGGACTTCGGTGAGACTTTTTCTATTGCACTAGACATATCGAAAGCCTTCGATAGAGTCTGGCATAAATCTTTAATTTCTAAACTACCCTCCTTCGGTTTCTATCCCTCCATCTGTGCCTTTGTCTCTAATTTCCTTTCCGGCCGTTCCATAGCCGCGGTTGTGGACGGCCATTGTTCACTTCCTCACCCTATAAACTCCGGTGTTCCTCAGGGCTCTGTCCTATCTCCTATTCTCTTTCTAATTTTTATAAATGATCTCCTTAACTGTACCTTAATTCCCATCCATTCATACGCAGATGACTCAACCTTACACTACTCCATTAGTTTTTCAGAACGCCCCAGCCAGCAATCCCTCAACGACAAACGTAATGAAGCCATAGAACTCTTAAATTCTGATCTAAATACTATTTCCAATTGGAGCAGAGAAAACCTTGTTAACTTTAATGCTTCCAAAACCCAATTTCTCCATCTATCTACCCGTCAGGATCTCCCAGCGGACTATCCCTTATTCTTCAACAATACAAAAATCAAACCTTCATCTTCTCTCAATATTCTTGGTGTCTCTTTTTCTTCTGCTCTCATTTGGAAGGACCATATTACCAGTCTTGCTAAGGCAGCCTCCCAGAAGCTGGGTGTGCTCAACCGCCTTAGGGGGTTCTTTTCCCCTGCACAGCTTCTTGCTCTGTACAGGGGCATAGTGCGCCCTTGTATTGAGTATTGTTCACATGTGTGGGGAGGTTCCTCTCACACCGCTCTCCTAGACAAAGTTGAAAGGAAGGCCTTTCGTATCATTAACTCCCGTCCACTCACCAACTCTCTGCAATCTCTCTCTCTCCGCCGCAATGTTGCATCTCTCTCGCTATTCTATCGCTACTATAATAATCAGTGTTCCTCAGAGCTATCCCAGTGCATACCACCTCCTTTACGTAGGGCACGTGGTACCCGTCTTGCAACTCAATCCCACCCCTACTCTGTGCAACTCTCCAACCCAAGAGTGAAACGTTACTCTCAAACTTTCTTCTACTCAACATCTGAGCTCTGGAACTCTCTCCCAGAATCAGTCTTTCCCTCTTCCTATGACTTAAATTGCTTCAAACTCCGTGTGTCCAGGCATTTTGGCTCGAACGTCCCTTGATTTTGGCCCTGTCACTCTTTCAACTATGGGGGGGGGGCACTCGCTATAGGCAGTTATGCCTTTTGCCTCCCTCAATCACATAGAAAAAAAAAAAAAAAAAAAAAAAAGAGAGTGTTACAAGGAATAGTTAGTATCTCTGAGTCCTTGTGGTCGATTCCGGAGAGATACTCGAAGTGGAAGGAGAGAGATTGTGTAGTGCACTACACTCATTGCAGACTGTGCAAATAATGTCTACTCTTTTCATTAAATTCTCTACTGAAGACGTGCTTACATCTTCTGAGAGAAGTTTGTTCCAGGTAGAACAGATCTTATATGTGAAAATGTGTCCACAAATTATTACTGTTGAATCTTTCTACTTCTAACTTCCAGCCATGGTTACGTGTTGTATTCATATTTAGGCTACACATATTGTTATAATCCACATTGTCAATCCTATTAAATGTTTTAAAAACGTCAATGAGCTGACCTCGTAATCTGCGTGTTTCCAACGGAAAGAGATCAAGAGCTCTCAACCGATCATCATAGATCAGTCTTCTAATCGATGGAATGAGCTTTGTAGCTCTAGCTTGTACTCTTTCCAGTCGTTCTATGTTTTTCCTGAGAGCTGTAGACCATAATTGAGCAGCATACTCCAGGAGAGGCTGTATCAAATTGTTGTAAAGTGTGAGGACTATTTCCTTTTGTCTATATTTAAATTGTCTCATAATATAGCCCAATAATTTCTGCAATTTATTTTCTACTTCAATGCACTGCTTGAAAAACTTTAGATTGCTGCTGATCAGAATTTATTCCAAGCCAGTCACTTCCAGAGGCATTCCCAAAAGCGAATAGCCTGACTTAGGGTGCACTTGGCCGATATGCATCACCTTCATTTGTCCAAGCTTAGAGACATCTACCATGTCTCCGACAATTTACCCAGTCTATTAAGTTCCATCCTAAGCTGTTTAACCTCTGTGAGGTCCTTCATATTTATTCCAAGCATTATGTCATCTGCAAACTCGGAGATCACACTCAACAGACCAATATCGATTGATAAACAGAAGTGGGCCAAGGACAGATCCTTGAGGAACTCGAAAGTGACCGGAATCCACTCAGAAAAAGCAAAATTGATTACCACTCGTTGCTGTCAACTTTAGCCAACTTTTTATCTAATTTATGACCTCTGTAATGATACCTAGTGCACTCACTTTTGACATTAGCCTGCAATGAGGCACTTTGTTAGCACAATTATTTTTCTTTCTTCAAAATCTAATTAAAGGATGTCTATGGCTCTACTTTTGTCATACTCACTCAGAATTTCATGGAAAAATTACAGCAAATTAATAAGACACAATCGGTGACAACTAAATCCATGTTGGGAATCTGTAATCTGGATTTCTGGGTAGTCAACCATCTTGTCTATTAGAATCCCTTCTAATAGTTTTACTAGTATAATGTAAAACTTGCAAAATAAACAAACCAAAACGTATACGAACACAGTAAAAAAGACAAAATAACTAATCAAAATCGCTATGTGGAAACAAAGCTTAAGTAAAATAATGATTTATAAATAAAAGAACACAATCCACCACATAGGGTGTACATTACTACATGAACAAGTTAATCTGTTTCCCAAGCAAACTAATCGCACACATAACGCACTATAGTCACGTTCAAGGAATTAGTCAATTTGGGAAGTCTGGGACGTTCTGGTAAATTTGACTAAACTCTGCATGAATAAAGAAACTACATTAAGTGTCAAATGTTATATTAAAATCAAATTTGCAACTTGACAAGATAATAACAATAGTACAAAATACAAATATAACTCACTAACGATAGTGCTATCGGGTAGGTACCTGTAAGCATAGCATGCTTCAAGTGACCCCTAACAATTACTACCCTACAAATAACCTACATTTATTGTACAAATAAACTAAGGAAATCGCAAAAGCAAGCAATTAATCATATCGACAATGATTATATATAATATAATAAATATAAATATGTTAAAATTTGAAGAAGGCACAATAGATTTAAACAAAAGACTACTCATTTAACAATTACAATCAATTATAAAAAAATAATAATAACAATAGCAAATTATAAACATTTAATATACTGTATACAGACAAAAAGTAAGCAGAGGTTTTAAGCGAAACTTCAAGTTAATAATGCTTGATTCAAATTATTGATATCAAATTTTAAAATACAGTCACAATAATTGATCTTAAAAAGATTAAATTTATGCAACAATTTACTTGCAACAAAACCTCTGTCTACTAAGAGTCTGTATAGTAACCTAGCTCTATCACAAAAGTCTTCTACTCTGGTACAAATTTTACAAAATCTTATTAGCTGGGAATAAAAACAATTATAAGTTATTTTGCTATCAATACTACTATTAGGGAAAGGAAAGTTGATTACGTTAAAATTAAAATCATCAACTTTGTGGTATATTTTAAGTGTGCTCTGTTCATTAACAATCTGTATATATATATATATATCAAGAACATTTTCAACATCATCATTTACGTTACCTTGTGTGAGGGGGATGGAATTTGGATAAATTTGTTTAGCGACAAATTTAACATATAACAAACAAGAATATCATCAATATATCTACTATTATTACTTAACAATTTAGAAAGTGCTAATTTTTCTGGGATGTTATTTTTCTTGCTACTGTCAACTAATTTTTTTATAAATTTAAATTCTAAAGCATGCAAGAATAAGTTTGCAATTAAAGGGCTAGCATTTCTACCCTTAGGAATTCCTAATATTTGTTTGAAAATGTAGGGCCCGAATCTAACATAAGTATTGAAAAGGAGGAATTTAAGGGCATCTTTAAGTTTAGTTCTATCAACATATGCTGAACTAGTGGGATCAAAGCTAGTTGACGCATTATTAAAATATGAATTAACATTTATGTAACGATTACGACTACTTTCAAATCTGTCAAAATGCAAATCTATAATAAAGCAAAGTTCTGAAAATACTAAATCTAAAGGCAAATTGGTATACAAAGTTGAAAAGTCGAAGCAATGTACTGAGGTAACTTTCCGCATGGTATTAAGTTTATCAATAACTTCTACTGAATTGTCAACACTCAAATAATAGTTAATGCCAGTTCTATTCTTGATGGTATCACAATATCGTTTATGAGTACTTTTAATGTATTTTAAGCCATATACGACTTGTTTTGACAAAGTTTTAGTGGTAGCAAATTTTGCTCCGGCAATAAAGCGATATTTATAAGGTCTTTTATGAAATTTGGGTAACATGTATAATTTTGCAATGCATTTATTCTTATCAGAAAGTTTAATATCAAAGGTTATATTTTTAATTAGTATGTTCATTAATTAAGTTATAAACAATTACATTTTCTTGAATTTCATAAACAGAATTACCGCAAATATTTTTATGTAATATATTACAATTAATGCCTAGTTCTTTTTTCATGTTTTCTAGATAACATTTCTTACATATGATAGACATATAATAGACATCAAGCTAATTGGTCGATAATTCTTGGGACACTCACAATGCCCTCTCTTAAAGATTGTGGTCACATTGATCCTGGACTTGACATGTCACTGGTGTTTTCCCTTTTTAATACCGCGAGAACATAATTGCTTAGTGATTAAGCTATATCATTGTCAGAGGTTTGTAGTTGGACTTTTGGATCCTTTAGAGGTCCAATGCTACTTCGGGATGGTTTCCTGCTGTTCACAAAACTTAGGAACTCTTTAGGACTCTCTTTACTGAGGGCTACTACTCAGAGTTCTTCATTCCGCTTTGTTCCCTTTATGGGAGATTTTACTATCATACATATACATTTGAAGGAATCTAAATGCCGTTGGGCCTGACTTCGTTTAGCCTTTCTGTATGCAACCTTTCTATTTCTATTTTCTGAAGCTATGTCACTTGTGAACCTGTTACGACCGGCACAACGAAATAAACAAGGGCACTTAATATTGGACTACAAGATAGGCTATATCTGCAACAACGGTACGCTAATTCCAAACCCTCGAACTATTAAGCCGGTGAACAAAACACTTAAACCCTCCAGAGTTAATCTACTGGATAAAGGGGTATCAATTAACTGGGTTAAGTGTACTTCTACAAAGGCTTTCCGGTGACGGCAAAGCCTACTCACAACAAGAGTAATTACATTAATAAAAAGCTCTCAAGTAATAACAATGCTTAAATAAACTATGACAAGATTTAATAAAAGATTATATGCTTACGTTATCTTTAGTGTGAGTCTGAACTCAACACTAAAACTCTTCAATGCTCTATGAAAACACTTGAAGTCTAGTCCTACAGCAAACAGATATGGAATCTTCTGAAAACGTCTGATGCTCTAAGATGCTCGTCGAATATAGAACAGGAATAATGCAGGGGGCAGGACACCAAAGCGTGTATCTTAAATACACCCAAAAGTAGGATACATATATATGGAAACAAGAGAGTGCAACAACTCTGTGACAGCATTAACAACAGCAAGTCAAAAACAGTACTTCCTTAGCCAAAGTAACAGCCATACTGGGTTGTGCACTATGCATCAACCTAGGCTAAAACAATACGTGAATAATTGCTAAAGAATACGCGGTTAAAGTTAATAAACAAAATGCTGTCTTTCTTACTAATAAAGTCTAGCAGCAGCATAAAGGTACGGGGAGCCTAGGCAGAGCTCAAGCATGCTCGCAGCCTACTGTCTCCCCTGAACAGATTTCCCTTATCTTACGTTAACTGACTAGGAGGCTCTCTTGGTAAGTCCAGATCTCAAGTATCTGGTCTTACCCTGGCGCTCCTCAAAGGTCAACAAAATGAGTTAGCAAGTATACAAGCAAGAGTAGGCAAAAGCCCTTCGCTTGTATACTGCTAAGCTCGCAAAGGAAAATATGCACAAGGGTGTACTACAGGCTACCTAGCTCCGTCGATCGTACAGGCTCTGACTTGCCATATACATAACACAGACAACGACCAAAGATACCCTCCACTGTCTAGCATTAAATAGTAATAAAGAACAACCAAATAATTAGAAGCACCCAACAATATGAATCCATGTGACTATGATTCTAATAACCTCTAAAGCTAGTGCAAAACATATATGTGAGAACAGGCGCTGGTAATACGACTGGCCGACTATGGAACTCGTATGCGAGAACCAGAAAGGATGGGTAATTGAATAAAGATAAGAAGTATTGGAAAGAAGGAGTTCAGAGAGAGGCACAGCAGTAAAGGGGGTTAGATTTGAGACAGAATGCGAGGGACTTGTAGGACCGAGCGCGCAATGCCATGTTCTGACGAGAGAGAAGGAGAGAAGTACTGAGTCTGGCCACCAGATGGCTCTGCGACCAATCACAAGCCGCTACGTCACATGACAAGCAGACGTCATATGGCATGCCAGGCCCGCCGTCCAATAGCGAGCAGGTGGGCCCACCGAGCGAGGAATGCACACGTACATACGCACACACACTGCCATCTTCGCTCTCCCCTCCAACTCTCTCTCTCTCTCTCACGCGCTGCATGTTATAATCACTATCATGGATATAAAATACTTCTAAGTGTCACAGACAAGAATAAAAGCAAACACTGATCTATCTGTGACAACATGAATACTAAGAAAGAAAGAATATCATTCTACGATTATTATAGCCCATTTCACTGCCGTGGCGAGTGCTAGCGAGTCACGAGTACATTCTGGCAAGCTGGCCAGCGTAAGAAACCATTTTGGTTGAGGTGAGCCTGATTTGGTAAGTTTAGTAGGAACGAATGCAGCTTGTCCATCCATAAACTGCTCTCTGAATGAGCACCAAATCTAATGAATATCCTCATCTTCATGTCTGATCTGGGATAAGCTGCCCCGAAGGCCTTAAAAATGTGCACAACGGAAATCTAGTTCGCACTCTGAGGACTGGTGGGTCTGCTGCTAAAGGTGAGAAGAGAGAACCTAACTAGATTATGGTCACTACCTCTGAGTGATTTCCCAACAGATAAGCTGGTCATACTTTCTTCTTCAGTGGTGAACACAATATCTAGTATATTGCTGCATCTAGTTGGCTCGTTCAACCATTGGGTCAAAAAGTTTTCATTTTCGATACCGCCCTGTTCGGCTGGTGCCTACAGCTTCCTCCTGCTAGTGAAGCATCTAATTATCGCCAAACAAATAGGGTTAATCGTTTTAAAATCCCTAATTAATTAAGCAAAATAAAGAAGGCCAAAAAATACCTCCTTGTACATAAGAGGGTTAAAGCCATTTATCGTTATTATAACTACAGCATACAGTACCATAAACCCTTTCAGGACATCCAAACGCTTTTCTGTCGGAGTTGGGTGGATAATTATGATAGTAAGAAAGAGAGAGAGAGAGAGATAGAGCGAGCGAGAGAAAGAGAGAGAGAGAGGAGAGATGAGATGAGATGAGATGAGAGGAGCGAAATAAAGTAATACTAATAAACAAATAAGTGAACTGATTGTCTCGGCCTTTCTTTTACACATCCAATAAACGCTGAAACTCACTTCCTTATACCGTCTTTCCTTCTTCTTACGACTTAAAATTCTAAATATCCGGTATGTCTTGGCCTTTTGAGCATAGTCCATAAGTATGGGCTCTCCATCTTGAAAACTGAAGGAGTTGGAAAGAGAGGCTCCTCCCCCCCCCCCCCCCCACACACACTTAAACCTTATTTTGGTACCCCCTTAGTATGCATGCCAAGTATGGGCTCTCCATCTTGAAACATGAGGGAGTAGTTCGTGAAGAAACATGAACAAACAGACAGACAGACTCACAGAAAGTGCCCTTTATGTTGTTTTGTTTTTTTCTAAATTCCAACTACTCCCTCTCGGGCATAGGCTGAGAACCTGCATACTCAACCGCTGAACATGGTGAGGCCCGCGAGGTCTTGTTCCAGTCTAGGGAGTGAGACATGCGAAACACCCCGGCTCGAAGCAATCCCATCTCTAAAGCTGCTCCGTCTCCGCGCTTCACCGTCTCACTCCCCAGGCTCGGACCCTCACTCTCAGAACGCCACCTATTGAGCAATTAATTCACTAGGCATTGCCCCTCTGTAGCATATTTTGAATATGGGAATATTCATACAGTGCTATTTAATCAGGGAACAATGAGGGTATTTTTTTTGGCATATCGGTGTGCTGTAGTAATGCACTGAAACTAGGTACAGCACAAATTCCATCCCAATAATATCTTCCCATTGACATATTGGGATTCGAACTCGGGTCCATTGGATTACCAGTCCAGTGGCAAGACCACTCTGCCACACCTCCCCTAGATTATACTATATTATATTGTGATATGTTATATAGAGTTGTATTCAATAGGTTTGTGAGTGTGCTGAAAGATGGGTGCCTCCATATTTAAGGGGATGGAGGGGAGGGGGGGGGGGGGGGAAGTTTGCTTCCTAGATTTCTATCAAGCTTATAAAACACCCCTAAGACCCTTCAGGATAAATTTGTAAAAAATTTGGTAGAAAATGTGGTGTCCTAAATGGCACCACCTCACCTCGACTCTCCCTCTCCACCACCACCACTATCCCCACCATCCATCTCTTGCCTTCCATAATGGCTAATGTTCTATACCCCTTATATCCGGACCTCTATTTATCCCCAACCTCTCCACCAACACCACCATTCTACTCCATCCTTTCCCACCTGCTCCTACTCCATCATTCCACCCCATCACCCCTCCCTCTCCACCTTCCCCACCTCTTCTCCACCACCCCCGCCAGCACCCCTATCTCCACCATCCATCTCTCGCTCTCCATAATGGCCCCTGTTCTACCTCTTATCCGGACCTCTATTTCGGGGTTGGCAAGCGGCAGGGGGAAGAGGAGGAGGAGGAGAAGGAGGAGATGTAGGAGGAGGAGGAATAAAAAGGACTTACAAGCTACAACAGACTTTATGGTCCTTACGAGGCAGTTTGGATATCTAAACTGCTAAGCTACTATCTATTTGGTAGAGAAAACGATAATAATAAAGGAGGAGAAGGAGAAGTACATAAATGGTACGAATGGTCTAAAAATTGACAAAAAATGGGACGGAAGGTCTTAAGATGTCCAAACTAATGGGGCGAATGTCGTTAAATCTAAAACATAATAGGGCTAAACATGAAGAAGAAGGGGGTCCAGAAAAAAAACAATAACTTCCTTAATATGGTAGAGCGAATCTGGCATTTGGTGACTCCTACTAACAGAGATAATTAATTATTCTATTAATTATAACTACGATCAAATACAAAGGCAGGCAAGTTATACAATAGGTATGAGAGTAGTTCAGCCTGTTCTCACAAACACCTCCTTCTCCTATTTACTTCACTACACTTAACATGCACACCACATTTCCTCCTTCCACAAAACAAATAATTAATGATGATTAACGAAAACCACGCCTCGGAGTTCCCAGGGGAGGGGTGGGGGGGGGTGGGGGGGTAGGGGGGGGATAAATGCCCCCACAATCTCCCGAACTTCCCCTGACGACCCCTCTAAATGCCCTGGACCACGGCCTGTCACTCTTACTACCAACTTTTGCAATATTCGCGGCCTTTCCTCTAATTTTTACTCAGTTGGACACCATCTCTCCTACTACAAACCTGATTTTCTTTTCCTCACTGAAACCCAGGTGTCTGAGGCAACTGCCAGCAGCCCCTTCTCTGTATCCTCCCACTTTCTCTATCCTAGTTTCAAAGCCAAAGGCGGATGTTGTACAACAAACTCGCTTGCTCTCGTGTTCCCGATTTCGACTCCTCTGAATTCTCAACTATCCTTTCATTCTCATACTAAATATTTCTGTGCTGTCTATCTTTCCCCTAACTCTACCGACTTTCCCAATTTCTTTCAACGTTCACCACCGCCAATGGTTTTCCTCTCATACTACTTACCAACTTGGTGAACAAGCCTAGGTGTTTTCTATACTAAATGACCTAGAGCAGTTGGTTCAGCAACCCACCCGTATTCTGGATCGCTTCGGAGATCTGCCCAATGTTCTTGACTTATTTCTGACTTCTAACCCTTCTTCTTATACATATATCTTTTCTCTCCTTTAGGCTCCTCCGACCATAAACTTAACTCTGTTACCTATCTCTCCAGTACGGCCACCCGATCCTCCCAGCCGGCGGCGCTTGTGGCACTTTGGCGCTGCCAACTGGGAGGCTCTCCGACAGTACTTCTTTGATTTCCCATGGAATTATTTTTGCTTTCATGGCCGGGGACCCTCGGAGAGTGCTGAACGCATTACCGAGGTAATCCTATTGGGCCTGGAGGCATATATTCCATTTTCTTTCTCTCAGACTAATGCAAAGAAATCTTGGTTTACTCACGCTTGTTCTATTGCTGTCCGCAATAAGAAGGAAGCATTCAAACGGTACCGACGCCTTAAAACTCATGAGTATCATTCTTCCTATGTTTCTGCCCGGAATAAAGCCAAATCTGTCCTTCGACTTGCCAAACTTCTCCATAAATTTTTCGTCTTTCCCTCCCCTTTTCCATTCTGATGGCACAACCATCACTTCT
This sequence comes from Paralithodes platypus, assembly GCA_032716605.1. Classification (NCBI taxonomy): domain Eukaryota; kingdom Metazoa; phylum Arthropoda; class Malacostraca; order Decapoda; family Lithodidae; genus Paralithodes; species Paralithodes platypus. Next base: position 28,438,263 of record CM064483.1, on the reverse strand, counting down.
TCTTCTAACAAAGCTGAACTCATGACTCAAACTTTCGGTAGAAACTCCACCATGGATGATTCCGGTGCTATTCCTCCCTCTCCAGCCCCCTCTCTCCTACTTATGCCTAATATCCTAATCTCTTCTAAAGATGTACTTTCTACTCTCTCTGGGCTTAATACTAAGAAGGCGTGCGGTCCGGATGGTGTTCCTCCTGTTGTACTCAAAAACTTTGCTTCCGTGGTGACTACCTGCCTAGGCAAACTCTTTTATCTCTGTCTCTCCTCTAACATCTTCCCTTCTTGCTGGAAGTATGCTCTCATTCAACCTGTCCCAAAGAAGGGTGACCGCTCTCAACCCTCCAACTATCGTCTGATTACTCTCATCTCTTGTATCTCTAAAGTTTTTTAAACTATTCTTGTTTTCAAATTTCTTAAGCATTTCTCTTTTCATAATCTTTTCTCAGATCGCCAGTATGGCTTCCTTAAGGGACATATCGAAGGCCTTCGATAGAGTCTGGCACAAATCTTTAATTTCTAAACTACCCTCCTTCGGTTTCTATCCCTCCATCTGTTCCTTTGTCTCTAATTTCCTTTCCAGCCGTTCCATAGCTGCTGTTGTGGACGGCCATTGCTCACTTCCTCATCCAAACAACTTCAGTGATCCTCAGGGCTCTATCCTATCTCCTATTCTCTTTCTAATTTTCATAAAATTAATGATCTTCTCAACTTTACCTCCAGTCCCATCCATTCATACGCAGAGGACTCTACCTTACACTAATCAATTAGTTTTGTAGAACGCCCCAGCCAGCAATCCCTCAAAAACAATTAGGTAATACATCAATACAACACTTATCTTCTGATCTATCTACTATTTCCAATTGGGGCAGAGAATACCTTGTTGCCTGTAATCTTTCCAAAACCCAATTTCTCTTTTTCACTACCCGTCCGGAAATCCCAAAGCCAGAGGACTATCCCTTATACTTCAACAATACAAAAATAAATCCTCCATCTTCTCCCAATATTCTTGGTGTCTCTTTTTCTTCTGCTCTCACTTGGAAGGACCATATTACCAGTCTTGCTAAGGCAGCCTCCCAGAAGCTGGGTGTGCTCAACCCCCTTAGGGGGTTCTTTACCCCTGCACAGCTTCTGGCTCTGTACAGGGGCACAGTGCATCCTTGGATTGAGTATTGTTCACACTGCACTCCTAGACAAAGTAGAAAGGAATTCCTTTCGTATCATTAATTCCCGTCCACACACCAACTCTCTACAATTTCTTTCTCTTCGCTGCAATGTTGCATCACTCTCGCTATTTTATCACTACTACAATAATCAGTGTTCCTCAGATATCTCTCAGTGTATACCACCTCCTCTACATAGGGTACGTAGTACTCATCTTGCAACACAATATCCCACCCCAACTCTGTACAACTCTCCAAATCAACAGTGAAACGATACTGCCAATCTTTCTTCTATTCAACAGCTGAGCTCTGGAACTCTCTCCTTGAATCAATCTTTCCCCCATCGTATGACTTAAATTGTTTCAAACTCCGTGTGTCCAGACATTTTGGCTCAAACATTCCTTGATTTTAGCCTATCATTCTTTCAACTCGGGGAGGCACTTGTCACAGGCAGTTTTGCCTTTTGTCTCCCTCATCCACATAGAAAAATAAAAAAAATAGGATAGTCTGAATATTTACAAATTAAGATAGTTTGCTAATTATCTCCGCCAACGAAGTTGGATGAGTTCATATATTTGCCTCCATTTGTGCGTTTGTCTCTGTAAACAAGATATCTAAACAAATTAAGAATAGATTTTTACGAAAGTTGGTGGGCAGATAAGATATGGGCCAAAGAAAAAGGGATTCGTGTCAGGAGGTAATCGATAGAGCACATACCTCCGCCAGTGTATGCGGAGTTACGCGATCTCCCGAGTGCCTCGCTAATTAGGATAGTTTCTTCGGATCCGATTACTGTCTTCGTAGCGCAATGGATAAATGCACTGAGCATCCTAGGTTCGAATCCCTGGACTGCCACATGTATTTGTTGATTTCATTAATTGAGTTAAAGTACCAATAGACTGGAAGAGTGCATGTATTGTGCCGTTGTACAAGGGGAAGGGAGATCGGCAGGAGTGTTCAAGTTATAGAGGTATTAGTTTATTGTCAGTGGTTGGAAAGCTGTATGGCAGGGTGTTGATAGAGAGGATAATAAAGTGTACGGAAGTTGCAATAGGAGATGTACAGTGCAGTTTTAGGAGGGGAAGAGGGTGCGTGGATCAGATGTTTGCAGTAAGACAGTTATGCGAGAAGTATTTAGAGAAGCATAACGAGATATTTTGGGCTTTTATGGACTTGGAAAAAGCGTATTATCGTGTAGACCATGAAGCAATGTGGAAGGTATTAAGGATTTATGAAATAGGAGGAAATTTGTTAGAAGCAGTTAAGAGTTTTTATGAAGGGAGCAGAGCATGTGTGAGAATAGGAAATGGTGAGTTGAGTGAATGGTTTGAGGTAAAGGTAGGTTTGCGACAGGATTGTGTAATGTCACCATGGCTGTTTAATATGTTTATGGATGGTGTGGTGAGGGAGGTGAAAAGGAGAACTATGGGAAGAGGATTGGGTTTAGTAGGAAAGAATGGTAGAGATTGGGAGTTGAATCAGTTGCTGTTCGCTGATGACACAGCATCGGTGGCGGATTCTGATGAGAAACTGCAGCGGGTAGTCAAAGAGTTCGGTGTGGTTTGTGGAAGGAGGAAACTGAAGGTGAATGTCAATAAAAGTAAAGTAATGGTGTGTAATAGAGGAGAGCATAGGGTGAATCTAGATGTGAGGCTGGATGGGGAAATATTGGAACAAGTAGAGTGTTTTAAATATCTATGAGGAACGATAAGCAGGAGTGGAGGTATGGAAATGGAGGTAAAACAGAGTGTGTGAAGGAAGGAAGGTTTTCGGAGCAATGGGAAGTATGTGGAAGACGAGAAATCTCGGAGTGAAAGTAAAAAGTGCACTGTATCAAGGAATTGTTGTGCCAACAGTGATGTATGGGGCTGAGACATGGGCTCTGAAGAAAAAGGAGAAAAAGAGGGCTGAATGTGATGGAGATGAGCTGCTTGAGGAGTATGTGTGGAGTTACTCGTAGAGACGGATTGAGGAATGAAGAGATACGTAGGAGAGTGGGGCAGCAGGAACATTTGTCAGCCAGAGTGGACAGAAGGGTGCTGAGCTGGTATGGTCATGTTGAACGAATGGGAGATGTAAGGCTTACAAAGAGAATATGTGAGTCAGGTACAAGGGGAGATAGAAGGGCAGGAAGACCCCCATTGAAATGGAGAGACTGTGTAAGAAAAGCTTTGGATGATAGAGGAATGACTATAGATCAGGCAGGGGAAGTGGTGGTGGACAGGAGTGAATGGAGAATGCTTGTGAATAGTTGAGTGAACACGTGGTCATTTGGAGTAAGGGGTCGGGCGCAAGTTGGACTAGATAGTAGTCCATCAGGCGCCTGGCCCGGGGAGACGATTAATATGAAGGGTGCGCCTGGAAGTGTGGTGGGAGGGCTTGTGGCTTTGGCTCCGCTGCATGTCTGCCTGCCGAGATCGGAACCTCTCCGGGTGGTCGGGGGCTGGGGCAGTGCTGGAGCGACCTTGGTGACCCTGGTATCTGGGTCTTCTCCTGGGTGACCTAGATGTGTGTGAATTTGTGTTTTTTATCTGTGTTTATTCGTTGTTTTATGTTGTTTTTGTGTTTTCCCTGTTCTTGCTCTGTCTTGAGTCGGCTACCCCCAAAATGGAGATTGGGCCTGAGCATATAGATAGATAGATAGATTATTGAGTTTAGGAGTAAAGTCGGTTGGTGGAGATAACATAATAATATCTGGATAGTTTTCTATATTTAGGATAGTTTGTTTGAATGTGTTTTAATGGGATAGTTTTTACGATGTATCTTTTTTAATATGAATAGTTATTTAATTGAGCTTATTTATCAATTAAAGATGTGTTTTCTAATCTGAAAAACGATGTCTAATGTAATTCAGAATGTAATTAACTCCTTCACTTCGATAACAACTATTTGTACTTGTTATTCTGGCTAACACCAGACGATTTTATGCAATTAAGGATAGGCCTATGGGGTTTTTTCAATGTGAATGAAGGAGACAAAAGACAAAGGTGCCTGTAACAAGTGTCTCCCCAACGTTGAAAGAGAGACAGAGCCAAACTCAAAACAGGCTAGAGTCAAAGTATCTTGACACACGGAGCTTGAAACAGTTCAGGTTATAGGATGAAGGAAATGCAGATTGAGGTAGAGTGTTCCAAAGCTTTCTTGTTGAGTAGAAAAAAATACTGGGAAATCGGTTCACTCTTGGGTTTGAGAGTTGGACAGAATAGGAGTGGGAGTGTGTTGAAATGCAGGTGCCACCCACTCTTCAGTATACACTGAAAGAGCTCTGAAGAACATTGTTTTTTTTTTTTTTTTTTTAAGAGACAATGAACGGAGGAAGGAAAAACACAGATAAAACAAAAAGGTCCATGTGCCTAAAGGCATCCTCCATTCATAAAATGTTTGTAACAACTGGATTTAAACATTTATAGATTGTAAGTTTGTGGAAAGCAATTCGAGGGAAGTGAATTCCAAAGAGTAGTAGCTCTGGGGATAAATGAATTCCGATAAGCAGAAGTTCTGCATTGTGGAGGAGAAAGTGTAAATTCATGGGCGCTCTCAGCTGCCCTAGTTCTACGGGGAAAGATGTGGAGAGGCGGCACAATTGAAGCAAGTTCCTCGGAACAATTGCTGTGAAAATATCTGTAGAATAATGCAAGGGATGCAACGTTTCTTCGTATGGATAATGTAGGAAGGTCCTGTGTGATTGCAGGGTTATTGATTAATCTAATAGCTTTATTTTGAATTTTGTCCAACTGCCTCAATGCAACCACTCCACTTCCACCCCACAGAGGTGAACAGTAATCCATCTGAGAACGCACATGACTTTTATATATCACGGCCAACTGCTCGTCAGTGAAGAATTCTCGAACTCTGTACAGGAGTCCCAGTTTTTTAGAGGCATTCTTAGCAATGCTTCTAACATAATGTGTCCAGCTCAAGTTAGTAGTTAATGTTACACCGAGAATGTCAATACTAGGGGAAGTGGGAATATTTACATCATTAAAAAATATATGGGAGTCAGTGAGATTCTGTCGGTTAGAAAATTGAATGTACTTGGTTTTCTGTGCATTAAAGGAAACTAGATTCTTTTGTCCCCATCCATCAATTCTAGAAAGGTCCTGGTTCAGAGAAATTGCAGTGTTTATTTTTGAATTTATAAGATCGGGTTGGGTGAAAGAATTGGTAAATGTGAAGGAACTGTGGAGTGTTGAGTCATCTGCGTAGGAATGTATTGGATTATGAGTGGTAGATATGAGATCATTGATATGAATGAGGAACAGAATTGGGGCCAAAACTGATCCCTGGGGAACACCAGCATTTATTGAGTGAAATTGAGAATAAAGGCCATCTACCATTACACGTATTTTTCTGTTATGAAGATAAGAAGAAGAAATTAGTGGAACTAATGATGCAAGGCCGTAGTGTGACATCTTCGACAATAAGGATTGATGCCAGACTCTATCAAATGCCTTTGATATATCCAGTGCTATTGTATGTGTTTCACCATGTTGGTCTGTAGCTTGGTTGATTTGATGCGTAAGAAGGCAAAGCATGTCTGCAGTTGATCGACATCGTCTAAAACCATATTGCCTATCACTGATTAATTTATTATTCTCAAGATGCCTAATTATGTGATTATTTAATATAATTTCAAAGATTTTACCAAGAGTGGAAGTTATAGCTATTGGTCTGTAGTTTGATGGATCTGAAGAGGCACCTTTTTTAGGAACTGGATGGATGTTTGCTTCTTTCCAGGGTACTGGGAAGCATGAAATATGAGTACACAGACGGAAATTTTTTGCCAATACAGGAGCGAGCACCAAGGAGCAATTCTTAAGTACTATTGGAGGAATTTCATCTGGACCAGGAGCCTTATCTACTGAGAGATTCTGCAAAATAGTTTTGACATGTCTGGTGTGGATCTTAAGTGAGGGAATTTCAGGCGAATTAAAATTAAGTACAGGGACATCTTGATTTATTTCATCTAAGGTTGAGTTGGTGGAGAAAATATCCGCAAGAAGGTTAGCTTTACCTCGTGGGTCACTTACAAGATTGCCAGTCGGAGATTTTAATGGTGGAATGGATGAAGCAGTAGTGAAGTTGGATTTAAATGAGTTAAGAGTAGACCAAAATATTTTGTTATCATTTGGATTATTTAGAAGTTTATTTGCCTGCTTGTGGAGAAAGTTTGATTTAGTTAGGATTAATACAGTTTTGGCATTATTTATGATGTTTCTAAAGTAATTAAAGGCTTCATGTGTTTTTGATCTTGTGTATGCATTGTAGGCTATTGCTTTTTGTTCTGTTACTCTAGCACAATTATGGTCAAACCATTTAGGTGAATTAGATCTTTTACTGTACTTTTGATGAGGAATAAAAGTTTCCATTCCAATTTTTACAAAATCTTGTATGTGGCTCAAGGTGGAGTGTGCATCATTAGAAAAGAAAGAGGTCCAGGGAATATCAATAAAGAAACCTTGAAGACCCTCCCAGTCTGCCCTATCGTAATGCCATTTAGTCACCAAAACAGGTTCAGAGTGGGAAGGTGTGGTAGGTGATAGACAGGTGGCCTGTATCAGACAGTGATCAGAAGATCCAAGCGGGGACCTCACTGTAACATCATAATTTTCTGAATTGGTTGTTAAAAATAAGTCCAGTAGGTGGGAATTATGATTAGGATTATCTGGTACACGGGTGGGTTGGTTGACTAGTTGAGTGAGATTAAATGAGTCTGCAAATAGCTCACATTCAAGACCAGCATCATCAGTCCTGGCTGAATGAGTGAGCCATTCAACATTATGGACATTAAAATCACCCAACACAGTGATTTCAGAAGAAGCATTTAAGTTGAGGACACTGAGTTGTGAGGACAGAGAATAAAAAAGACTTTGCTCTGGAGGAGTATTTGGGGAACGGTAGATGCAACATATGTATTTAAATTTACCAGCAGAAATTAATTTGTATATAGAATAATCAAAATAGGAACAATTGAAACTAGTAACCTCCTCCAGGGCAATTTTGGATTTTGCGAACCAACATACACCTCCTTTAGGTCTGAAATTTTGGAGCAGTTGATAACCTGGAAAATTAAATCTAGACGTGTCAGATGTGGATATTACTTGAGTCTCTGTCAAAAAAAGGAGAGTAGGGGATTCTGTTTGAAGAAATTGGTGTACAGAATTGATGTTAGAGTGAAGTCCCCTTATATTGCTAAAGAAAAAGCTGCACCGACGAGCAGCTTTAGGACGTTGCAATGCTCTTGACACAGTCGCATGATGACGACCGGGAGGGCCCTGTGTCAATGACCCAACCCTGCCGGGGGTGGATATCCGAGGGACCACCAGGTTTGCTCTTAACAATTGTACTGCCATATTTATTGGGTAAGGTGTATGGTGTTACATGTATGATATGTAGTGGGAAGAGTAGTGTTTTATGGATAGAGGATAGCAATGTAGGGCAATGTCGTGAAGTTGGATGTGCATGTTATATAAAGAGGGTTTTCCTGATACCCCTGATGTGTGAGGCAGAAAGATATGTATCCAGCTACCAAGGCCTGGGAGAGAAAATGGAATTCACTGAGTCTCCCGAAACCTTGGCGGTAGTACTTCCCTGGGCGGGGCTGCCTACCCCTACTACCTACCAAATTACTACTATTACTGTAATAGTGGTAGAAGATTGAGAGATATGCAACATTGTGGCTTGTAGCGAGAGATTATAGGGAATTAGTGAGAGGAGGTGAGTTGATGAAACAAAATAGTTATGACTTTACCCTTTTGAGAAGTGCGGTATGGGGGGAACCTCCCTACACATGCAAACAATACTTGATACATGGGTGCACTGCGCGTCTATACAGAGCAAGAAGCTGTGCAAGGGTGAAGAATCCACAGAGATGGTTGAGCACACCTAACTTCTGGGAAGCTGTTATAGCAAGAGTGGTATTATGATCTTTTTAAGAAAGGCCAGAAGAAAAAGATACACCACAAATACGGAGAGAATATTAAGGGTTGATTTGTGTATTGTTGAAGCACCTGTGGAAGTTCTTGATGTGTAAATAAATGGAAAAAGTGTGTATTGGAAGCATTGGAAGTAACATATTTGATCTGCCTCAATCGAAAATGGTTGATAAATCAGAAGAATGTGTGCTATGGCCTAATCGCGTGAGTTTTTGAGTGATTGCTTGCTGTTCTTGGAAACTAGTTGAATAGTGTAAAGTAGAGACATCAGCATATGAATGGATAGGACTGGAGGTATAGTTGAGAAGATCAATGATGATTATTAGAAAGAGAACTGGAAACAGGACACAACCCTGAGAAACACCAGAGATGATAGGTTGATGAAGTGCGCGATGGCCATCCACGACCGCAGCTATGGAACGACCCAAGAGGAAATTCGAGACAAAAGCGCAGAGGGATAGCAACCGTAGGAGGGTAGTTTGGAGATTAGAAATTTGTGCCAGACTCTATCAATGGCTTTTAATATGCCTCTAGCGCAATGAAAAAAGTTTCACTGAAGTCCCAAAAGGAGGATAACCAAGAGTTAGTAAGATCAGAAAAAAGATCACCAGCAGAGCGGCCTTTAAATAAACCATACTAGCGATATGAAAGTAGATTATGGGAAGACAAAATGCTTAAGAAATGTTGAGCTAAAAATACTTTAAAAACTGTAGAGATGCAAGAAATGAGAGCAATTGGATGATAGAGGATTGAGAGCTCTCTCTCTCTCTCTCTCTCTCTCTCTTTCTTCTGGTCCCTAGCTAACCTCTCCAGTGTTCACGCGGTAGAAGAGGACTATACCCTATTTGGACCGGGAGAGGTATTTTTAAATCTTCCGTTTCGCTCTATTAGTTTAAAGATTTTAAGTTGTTTCACTCTATTAGTATGGCGATAATAAGAAGCTTCACCCCATTCAGGTGTCGATTTTTCCTGGGCGACCGATAGCGAGCCTGTAACTTAGTTGAAATCGGCATTCGGTTGGGGGATCTTTTGTTATCGAAATATGTAAAACATTAGCTTGAAGGGGGTCTGGGTGGGCATCTTGAATTAGAAAGAAGTCTGGGAAGGCGTTTTGTTATCCTATGGGACAAACTAACCTACATTACTCGAAGATGGCAAAAACAAACGTAATAATTATACAGAATATCATAATAACACACATGACGTTGGACCAGAGAGCGAAATTAATTGAGGGGGGGGGGGACTCTTTTTTAGATATATTTTTTAGAATGGATAATAAGTCGTATGCGTATGCATAAACCTTTAACCGTTCTGGTGGTGTAATGGTTAAGGTGTCTAACAATCTGTGTGTGATAACACAGGTTCGAATCCCGGTGGATCACATATATGCTCCAATTTCATTGGAGGTGTTTGGTGATGTGGTGAAATTAATAAAATATAAAATATAGGCTAGGAGATAAATTATACATAGTTACAGAAACAAAACATACACAGAAACCACCCATGTAAGCGATATGGCGTGTTTATCGGTGCAAAATGGAGTTACGCATGATTAAGAGTACATTGTTCGTGTGTTAACACCCCCCAAAAAAAAATAAAAAAATAAAATAAAATAAATATATATATATATATATATATATATCAAGAACAAACTTAACCTAATCTACCCTAACATAAACTTGCTTATTAAATCTAACTTAATCTAAAACACAATGTTTTGTAATTATTGTATACATAATTATGTGTACACTTAAACTGTCAGTCCAATCTACTTGTACACTTAAACCTACACATATTATGAAATTGTACCCATGAACCCACCAATGCTTGTACACACACACACACACACACACACAAACACACACACACACACACACACTATATAAATTAAGAAATATACACAATACTTTATACCGGGGCAATAACTCTCAATCTCTCTCTCTCTCTCTCTCTCTCTAAGCAGGACCAAAAGCACGTCTGAGTCACACTCGACCCTTTATACTGCTTCCGGGTCGAGAGAGAGAGAGAGAGAGATCACTGTATTGTCTGGTTTGGCTTCGGTACTGATTCCCATGGGTGTGTCGCCATGTATGCTCTTGACTGTACGGTAATACAAATATACCTCTACAGACACACTTCCCTAATTCCCGCACACACGCACACACAATCATTTACGCATGCTATACCCTGTTCCAAGTAAGTAGGCTAACACTCTTTATCATTAACCTCTATAATTCACAAACGACTAGAGTAATCCAGCTAATACTTTTATCATTTGGGAAGGGTTAGTCAAGAAATGTGTGTGGAAATGTACAGCGCATTTTCTCTAGCCCTTTTTGAGTTACAGAGGTTAGGGTTCAGGATTTCTGGCCTGCAGGTGACGAAGTATTGTTGGGAAAGTTGATGATGGCTGCGTAAGGGAACTGCCAATGGCGTATAAGGTACTGTTGCCTACATTAGTCTGCATCAACGCCATGATGTTCTGTATGGAAGGAAACAAAGTGATTGACTTTCAAGAATATTTGTCTATACAACCGTCAATTGGTTATATTATTTAACTATTACACAAGACAAACATACACTTCTAATTCAGTCATACTACTTTTCCTTCCATACATACAACTATGGGTGGCTCCTGTTGGGCCACAAGCACTGGTATCACACAAATGTTCTATACGCAAAGGCTTTTTGGGACAATATTTTGCAGCTATGGTTCATTAAAGTTGAAATTTTTGCATTATTCATCACTTTTAAAGCAGTTTTTCCTTTAATGAAAAGGGTTAGGGAATATAATAAATAGAGTATGATAAAGTATTGTAGGCCCCAATGGGGCATATACAGATATACAGACAGTAATTACAATACTACGCCATCCCTATGGGGGTGGAGAGGGGATTGGAATTTTGTTTTAACCTATGATCTTGACTGTTGAACGAATTCGATGTTTTTATTTACTGACCGTCGCATTGACCCAACAAATGTAAGTGTGAAGTTTGGTGAAAATCCATCGAATGGTCGAGGAGTTTCCGGATAGATGGACGAGGACGACAGACAGGCCGGTGTCGCATAATATTTTGCTATTGTTTCCTTTGTGCCAGGGTCAGAACATCATTACTGGGATATTTCAGCCTATTCAGTTAACCTAACCACCTTAACCTAATGTCCCTTAACCGATTATTACCGAGCCTAACCTACCACTACTTAAAATAATCCTATACCAATACAGTCACCATCATCACTACTAATGTCACCATCAATACTCCTACAATCACCACCACCATCATCCCTACTACTACCACCATCATCAGTACTACTATCACCAACACCATCACAACTACGGTCAAAATCACCACCACCATTACTACCATAATAACCATCATCATCTCTACAGATCATCCACAACATCATAACTGCTACCATAATCACCACCACTATCAATACTACACTCCGACACACCATCGTCATCACTACAGATCATCACAAACATGATAGATACTACCAATCACCAACACTATCAGTACTAGTACCATAATCAACATAATCATCACATCTATGATATACTGTATGTTCCTATACGTGGCACACACAGATCGCAATCATCACCACTACTGCCACGGATGAGCGTGTGTGCCCCAGAGAGGCACACACACACACACATACAGACACAGTTATTACAATACAACGCCACCCCGAAGGAAGGCGGGGTTGCGGGAGTTTTTTTTTTTTTTGGGGGGGGGGGGAGGCGTGAATGATAGGGCGAGGTAGGGAGATGGACCATATGTTTTACCTAGGACCTTGACTATTGAGAGAATTTGAACTAATTTGTTTTGACCGACCGTCGCATTGACCCACCGAATGTATGTGTAAAGTTTAGTGAAAATTCATCAAACGGTCTAGTAGTTTCCTAAGAGAAAGACAGACGGACGAATGACAGACATTTCAGCCTGCAGTGTACCAGTATATGAGGGGCGATAACACTCAGCTGCTTATGTAGAGTTGATAATATGATGCAATAAAAATAGGGTTCACCTTATAGAAGGCAACGGCTCCCGGGACACCTTGACATTGGCCTCTAGCAACAGTTCCATATTTATTAGTGGCCCGTCCATCATTGACGATATGCCTATTAGTATAATAGTCCCCTTTCAAGCACCCGCGGTTCGCATGTTTGAAACACCCGCCGCAGGGGAAAGAGTCCTACGTCATAAGTGTAACGCTAATTCTCTTATGGAATCATCTTTATGATTGGGTACTCACTACGAAAAAACTTTGTAAAAAATACAAAATACAAATATACTTAAAATTTGTTATATTAAGGCTTTCCAGCTCGTGGATGTCTTATGTGGATTCTAGCCGAGACGCTGCTCCAAGCGTCGCCATTCCTTCTTCCCTTCTCTGCGCGCATCGTGTCCAGACGTGCGCTGCCTGTCCTCTGCTGTTTTCTTCGTTCGCTCAACTCTAGTGAGTCTTTTGCTCATTTGTATATATCCGAGTTGTAATAGAATAGGTTTAGACTAGCTAGAACAGGCAGCCCCATTGGTATGCCTGCAGGGAAGTGCTATATTAGGATAATATTGTATAGGCGCCATGTAGCCCTGTGAGCCCGTGCCACTTATTTATTGTGTTTGTATTTCTGCACCTTAGCCTTGCTATCATCTGATTAGGTAGGAGGTTTTTATCCGCAGGACAATGCTTCAGGCCATCGCTATGAGGCAGTTGCATTATTTTGTTATCTTAGCAGACGCTCTAGTCTAAGAATTGTCACACGTGGTGTGGAACTTTCTGGAGTCCGGGTCTGCTCCTCCCCTAGGCCGTGGGGTGTTTTCGTTGCTCGCTGATGCTTTCTTCGGAGGTAAGAGTCATAGGTTCAATATGATAATTACTACGAGCCGCGTGGCCAGCCTCAGTAGGGGTAATCTTAGTTGGCTAGGTGTATTATTTTAATGTGTAGTTAATGCAAATGGTAGCCCTAAGATGTAACCCTGTCTTTCATGTGGTGATATGATACATGTTGACAGGGTGTCAGGAGACATCCTGACGGATTTGGTTGGTTGTGTGGGGGTTGCTGACTTTCCCATATAAGTCGACCTCCTCCATTTAGGTTGGTTTTTTCTCCCGGCGATCTTTCTGTGTATTGATACCGGGTACATGCTTTGCAGGCAACCTAGAATTTAACCAATAACCCGGCGTGGTGTGCAGTACCACTTGACTTCCGGCGGAAATCCTGATTCCTAAAAGGAAATGGCTCGGCCCGGCCGAGCGAACTCGCCCAGACCGTTCGCCTCACGCGGCATGAATGACTTTTAACGCCCGGCGGAACAGTCCAGTGAGGTTATTAACTATCCCTCAGGTCAGATAGATGATCAGATAGTTAATTATCAAAGGTTATTTTGGGCCAGTGACTCTGTCACAGGTAAGCAGTTCATAATATGAAAAAAACATCAAGGTTTTTCATTTACAAGTACGGCAGAAGGTTAGAGTAGCGGTTGGTCTACAACTAACTTTCCGGCGCATTTGGGGAGTGTTATGATGTGTAAAAACCTCTCGGTTTATCCTTATGAGCATTGATTCCTGGACATTTTCTATTTCCAGATCACAGCACATCAGTCGCAGCACAGGTCAGCAAGGCAAGGAGCAGAACCTGGCGGGGGTGGGGGGTGGGGGGGGGTTGTTTCTCTCCATCATGTCTCTACTTAACATTTGCGCTACACCCACCTGCTCACTAGTTCCGGTCATTGCACGTCAACTCTGTATAAAATGTGTAAAATGCTTAGATAGGTAAAAGTTTCTCTGGACCTCCCAGAAGTGCCCGGTATGCTCTGAGCTATGTGCGGAATGGCTCAGTCAGCAAGACCTCTCGTGCCTAGTGGCACTAGTCGAAATTAAGGACAGTTTCACAGCCTTTGCCAAGGGCGTTGCAGATAAACAATTCATTTGCGATGCAAATCTTTGGGAACAACTGTTGCTTTATTCACCTCCTCGGAATTACTCTCTCTCTAAGTCAGCTCCCTTACATATTACTAAATCTCAACGCTTTGTACAAGAATTAGTCTGGAGCAGTAGTAGTGAGTCAAATGAGGTACCCCCCCCCCCCCCCCCAGCCGCCATAAGAGGGTTCGTTCTGCTTCTCCAAGGGCCCAGACGAGGTCCAGGTCCAGATCGCCCCAGCAGCAGTCCCATCAGTCTAGTGCAAACTTCGAGTTCTCACAAGAGACATAAATACGACACAGCGAGTGCTACCCACTATGTCACGGCGGAGGTTCATGTTGGTGCCCGCAAGGAGGAGACGCAGCCGCGACAACGGCTACCACCAGGGTCGCGGCCACTCCCTTCGGTCTGGGTCCCAGACGTGCCGGAAGCTCTGTCAGGCAGTTCTGGGACGGAGATGGTTGGGACTGAGTCCACTCCCAGGGACATGTCTGAGGTTTTAGGTATAGACCGTAAGAAGGTACACTTGGTGTTTCCGACGGATAATCGTCCCTTATCAAGTCATAAAGATATTCTTGCTCTACATGTGTCAATAGATCAGTACCACGTTCATACGGCAGGTGAACACAACACCTTGGAAGAGCCTCAGGTAAGTGGAGGTCTACCAAATTCACAGACACCACCTAAGTATGGTCCTCACAAGGATAGGACCTATGAACCCCAGCAATCAGAACCTAAGGTAAGAGACCCACGCAAGGTCGCTAGGCGTAGGCTCAGACTAAAATCAGATAGTGAGATCATACCGGGGCGCTGGAGGTAACTCACACACACTCGGCGCTTTCAGGTCAAAGTCAGAAAGGGTCAATGGTAAAATCTAGATCCTTAAAGAGATCTCATAAATGTGTTACTGCCAGGGATCTTGATGACATCTTACATAGAGTTATGAAACTATGTCAGGTTCCTGAGAAATCTAGAGATACTCCCACGACTACGCCGGGAGCTACCCCGATGGGTTTGTTCGTGCTGCCACAAAAACCCTCCAAATTAGAGGTACTGCCAGATTTGTCTTGCCCCCCTGTTAATGTCACACACTCAAGTTCTCCAGCGAGTGGCACTACAGTGCCCACCGCATGGACAGATTCCAAGGCTTGTGCCACCACAACCATTTCTCTTCCTTCTCTTGATAAACAGTTACAGACAATTGCGTCTGTACCCTTTTTGCCGGACCCAGACAATATCTGGGTTCCAATTAGAGCAAAATTCCCGAGAGCAGCACGCACGACCTCATCGGGGGAGATCCCAGTCCCTAGAGAGTGGGAAATTGAGACTAACAGAAACAGGGAATTTCGAGCTAGAGACAAGCAGGGTAAGCTATTAAATACTTCTATCAAGGCTATCCCCGATCCATGCTAGTATGAGTATTTTGTATAAGTACCTTCCCAGACTGCACCTCCTCCCTCATCTGCACTATGCTGTCCAGAGTGCTTCCGACTTTACGGCGGACACGTTGATCAATCCCCCAATAAAAGGGAACCGGAGTTGGTTACAACCCCGGCGCAAAAACCGTCTAGCAACCCAGGGGTGCACCTGGGGCAGGTCGGTTTCGGTCCATGGGTGAACTGGGATGTAGAGGTGCAACAGTTTGCTTTAATGGTAACGTCACAGCCCTCCCATAATATTCCTCCAGCCAACCACATTGAGTTCACGTTGATGAATAATCAAGCCGGAGGGGTCCCCCCGGCCATCTTTGAATTCCTATTGTCCCCCCCAATTATCACAACGGGACTTCCAGGACTACTTTACTATTCCCCCTCTGGCTTACTTGGATAGAGATTCCAAATTGAGAAATAATGCTTTTAAAATGTTTTCCCAATTTTTACTAAGCCGCCAGACAGCCTAGGTCATCTTGAGACCTGTAGACTCTAAGGCGGATCAGAGTATTGATGAGACAATAGACTTATTCCAACGCCTTTTGTTACCCCATCCTGTAAGATCTGTAGGTGACATACGGAGAGCTTTGTTGGAAGCCGTATGAGTACGTCAACACCTGAGGATGCTTATGGTAAAAGGTTTACCTGACAGCATTGGCCGCCGGGTACTCCTGTCTCCGGTATTGACGGCTTCCGTACTTGACCCTGAGACTAGGCAAGCTATTTACTATATGCACAATAACTTACCACCACCTCATATGAACTAACAGGGTAGGCTTCATAGGAGGCATAACACAGGACAGGCTTCTCAAGGGCATAGCTAATCAGGTCAAGGCTCGACGCCTGTCGGCAACAGTCAGTCGTCTAATCCCACCTATAAGAACCTACATTTTTTTACTCAACTCTCTCTTCCGGGGCATATCGCAGGTGGGTGGATCCGGGGGTAGATACACCGGACAAACCCAGTTAAGTAACTGGGTCATGTTGGACGTCACCGGGCCTAGCCCCGGCGAACGTGGACAGTGGCAGTGGTAACCAAAGGAGCCGCTGGGCGGTGGGCTCCAACCACCCGGCTTTACGTCAAACTAGGAAAATTCCTAACAAATTTGAGGTAAAGTCAATAGACCAGACAACCAGCAGGTATATCTTTGTCCCGGTCTATCCACAATGTCCCGTTCTTACGTCCTGACGTTTCTCGTACCATAGAAGGACAGGGTTCTAAGGCAACAAGGTCAGTTCGACCGTGTCTGCGCTAGTCACAAGTCACTCATCAGGGGACACATTGTGATTCGTGGCAGGCTCGCACTTCCGCCGCAAGGGTGGAGGTGCTATTGAAGCCTGACAGACACCTTTGAGCAAGTCCTGGTACACACGGACTTCCAAAACATTCAGGAGGATCAACCAAGAGACTTACGTCTTTCAGAGACCCCCAGCAGGAGGAACTCCACACGAGAATATTCACAAGAACTTCGTCCGGTCTGCTCTCATACCAGTGCTAAATCTGGATCTCAAGCTGTAATGTTACATGGGCGACTGGCTGGTGGTGACTCAGTCAGAATATATGAAACAACATTTTATGTTAATTTCATGTTACATCAGGCACGATCCCTAGGTTGAAAAGGCTAATGGTTAGAGTTACGGCTTGTTCCTACACGGTTAGTCAGTGGAGGGAGCAGAGCAGGAACCCAACCAATCTTACTCTCAGTTAGTGTGGAAGACTGCAGCAGATTTCGTTAGAAAGAAGTTGTGGTTCCCCACAGTCTCACACACCACGAGGGGGACCTAGTGGTTCCTGGTCGGCTCTCCCAAACTGTACTCAACTATTGATTAAGTTGGAAGTAAAGAGGCTAATTGTAAAAGGACAGACAAATTGTCCTCTATTGCCGGCGGAGGGAACTCCAAAAAAGTCCTCCGCTATTTTACAACTTACTGTTGGTCGAGGCGAAGGGAGAAAAGTTGCACTATTTAATAACATGGCCGCTTAATCCCCACCTATGGTATGGGTAGATACAAATGCTTCAACAATACCAGGCTGGATTAGTCAAACCATCAAGGCCTAAGTCGGGAAGGAGTTCCCTAACCGAGATTATTTAGTCATCAAGCACGAGCTTATAATCCTTTGAGTTTTCCTTCATGCTTAATTTCCTCCGGCGGGAGGGGGGAGAAATCAGTTACGTTCCAAATGGAAAATGGGTATGCAATACGCTACACTCACACACAAGAGTCAGCGAGGTCTCGGGGTTTTGCTAAAGTGTCAGAAGTAAATTTTGCTCTAGCCGAAGAGCTGAGCATTCATTCACCATACCTCCCACTAGCAATTAACAAATGCACGAACGCCCTATCCCGGCGACAGGGCACCGTATTAAATGAACAATCAAGCGGAGCATCTCCAAGGAGATGTCGGCAGAACCATCACTTCCACAAGTGACGTTTGTGAGGCCGAGGTTACTACAGACACATGTTTCGGCCTCCGAACGCTACACTACGGTATCAGATAGCTCACAAATTATTAAGCTACTGGAGCTGGATCATGCCGGGCGCACCCCCACCTAGGTCTGACTGGCTCAGGTGGGAGGCTACCAGTGGAAACTCTAAGCAAGACCTTCCGGTCTCATGCTACCATGGGAATACAAGGGACAACCTGGAGACCTCTCTGACTCTGGCAGTGAGAGGCTCAATATTCCATATGGTCATATCCGTAGGACGAAAGGGTTATAGGTAAAAGCAGTAATTACATTTCTAGATCTACCAGACAACCCTTTTCAATCATTGTAGCATTCTAAATGGCTCAACCCAACTTTTCAGTACCTTCAGTTGTTAAGTATTTGAGCTAGTTGTATAACAAAAACGCTTTTCTCTAGTCACGCTGAACAATAACCCGTCTCCTTTTAGAACCTCAAGGTTAAGGCCTTACAAGTCTACCCATACCACAGGTGGAAGGGAAAAGGGTCAAGAGGGCAGGTTTTCAAGCCTCGACCATCATCCCGACTGCTCATTCCGACCTCGTCTCTAGACAAAATTCTGTCTTTGTTTCATTTTCACTTACCTCGCGCCGGAATGGTTGGAATCAGGATTTAGGAGGCGCAGTTCCTTCTCTTTTGGCCTTTATTAACATCAAGTCTGAGCTGACGATGATAAACTAGTTTTTTCAGTGTAGTGCGAACTGAGTGAAAAGATTTGCATATTGTTCCATATGCCATAGTTTTGGTTCAAGCCAGCAAATAATATTAATGTTACTACTAAGTTAATGTTACTACTAAGTTAACGACCCCAGTACTTAACAGCGGTCATACAGGTCAGGTCTTAGGCCCTTCGCCGGCACTAATCTAGTCAAGAGGTTTGTTTCCTCAGCTCCATCAACAAGGAGCCTTACGGGCCATTAGTACAGGTACTAAGGAAATAACTGACCTCATGGCATATAGAGATTTTTCAGGGTAAGGATCCTGGGTATTGAGCAGGGCCCACGTCATCAGACAGACTTTAGATGGGCATCCTCACCCACGGATTGAAAACGGCTAACACTGAGCTGTGTACTCCCATTCCTACTCTGACGTAACAGTAACTGTATGTGTCTTGGATAAACCAGGACAGCCCTGTATGTTTTTCCGCCGGCGGGTTTAGTTGGTCTATGTACTACTAAGTTAAGCTTAATTTTAATGGTGAAAAAGAAGGGGGAGGGGGGGGGAGAGGTGTTGGAGAGCTCAGGACCTCTAGACCCTCCGCCGGACTATGTGTGAAGGTTACAAGCTGTGATACATGATTAGTTTAGCTGGTAATACAGCTCACAAATTTTATTTTAAATTTTATAAATATATATCATGGTTGCAACTATAGATTATTAAGTGTAAATTGTACAAATATATGGTGTGTACAAATCAGTTAAGGACATAAGATAAAATCAAAAAGTTTTATTTATGCCGTTAAGATGTTGGGCAGGAATATACAGTATGTCTGTTCCTTCAAAACTAATTGAATCTTAATGTGATATTCTCTACAAATGTACCTGTATGGGCATTTTAAGCAGATCTTCTTCGAAGTAACGCACTGCTATCGTTCCATTTTGTATAATTTTATTTCATGTAAGCAATAAATACTTAATTTTGTTATTTGATTCTTTTTCTCTACCTATGGTCTTTGTTAGTGGTTGGATATTGTCACGAATGTCCCCCTCCAGTCTTGAGATTCATGCATATCGTCAATGATGGAGGGGCCACTAATAAATTATAGGTTTGGTTCCCAGAGGGAAGAATGAAAACCTAATATTTAGTAGTGGCCCCGAAATCATTGACGATGTAGGGCCCTCCCTTCCATCCCCTTCCCATTTGTTTGATTTCTTAAGTTTAATCTTGATATATCATTGAAGAAGGAATGGCGACGCTTGGAGCAGCGTCTCGGCTAGAATCCACATAAGACATCCACGAGCTGGAAAGTCTTAATATAATTGTTTTTAAGTATATTTGTATTTTTTATTTTGTACGAAGTTTATTCGTAGTGAGTACCCAATCATAAAGACGATTCCATAAGAGAATTAGCGTTACACTTATGATGTAGGACTCTTTCCCCTGCGGCGGGTGTTTCAAACATGCGAATGCGGGTGCTTGAAAGGGAACTATTATACTAATAGGCATATCGTCAATGATTTCGGTGCCACTACTAAATCTTAGGTTTTAATTCTTCCCTCCGTGACTCAAACCTATATTCGATGCATTTTTACCTAATTTAATTGTATTATCTAACTTAGCCTAACCAACCTAACCTAACGTAATCTAATCATGATTTGGTACGAATGTAGAGGCAGATCTGATGCTCTAACCTGGCAAAACATCACGGGGAAGAATTATTATGTTTTTTACACCAACCAACTTCACATCGAAACTCAATTAATGAAATCAACATATCACGCTACACCGGCCGGAGGTGCACAGTATACAGGGAGGTGCACAGTACACGGGGAAAACGATACCATGCTGCTTACACAGAGTTGATAAATGTCCATGCATTTTAACACTATACGACTGTATCAAGTTAATATGCGTGAAAAGGTTAATTAAGTGCCCATAATAAACTAGCCAATTAAAGCTTTCTGGTCCGGCGTCTTGTGGGTTATCATGATATTTTCTTGAATTATTATTGAGAATTTAGCTTACCTATGCCATTTTTCGAGCAATGTATTCTAGTTTGTCACCTAGGCTAACAAAAATTAACTTCCAGACTTCCAGCAAACTAAAAAATGCCCACCCACAGCCCCTTCAAGCTAAATATGTACAATTTTCGATAAAAAAAAAAAAAAAAAAAAATCCCGGTCGATGGCCTCTTTCTTCTTACTGGCTCACTATCACTCGCCCATAAGATATCTACATATAAATGGGGCAAAGCATTTTCTTATCGCCAAACTAATGAGATGAAACTTTTAAAAATTTCAATATTAATGGAGCAAAACAAGGGACGCCCCCAAAAGACCCCTCTGGGACCAAATAGGGTGAAAAATAATACTATTTATTGATGGTAATAAACCCAATAATGTGCAGCATAATTATATTTACCTATAAGTAAGCAGCATATAGTGAGGTAATGTGAAACAGTACATTTACAGTCATGGTTATATAAAATAATAATAATACCCTAGTTAAAATATATAATGATAATAAATACATTAACAAACTCTGATCAATCTTTCTATCTGTTTATCTCACTGTCTGCCTGTATGCCTATATTACACTGTATATCGATAGCACATTTATACATTTCCTTTTATTCTCTATACTAGCTATTCAAATGAACTATGACAAGTATAAATCATGCATAACACAGTAATATTCTATATTATCCATTACCATTTAATATTGGCTTTACAGGCTAAATAATTGTACAGTATCACACTTGTCTAGGTCTTTCCTAAGCCAAATAAGTCATGTGTTTGTCATAAACAACAAGCACGTGTTGAATTAGTAGTCCATAGTATATCTCCTGCGACAAGATATTTGACCAAACATAAATATAACTGTCAAGCTTTATCATGATTAAACGAAACAAGACGCCACTGTACTAAGAAATAAACCGTAAAATATTTATATATTACCAAACGCTTCAATCCCCAAGGGGTGACCACGAATTAATCGCCTCTATGCTTCTGTCATCCATCAAACGCAGCACTCTTCCCACCCCACACATCATTTACTCCTATACCTCTCAACTAATTCTCATACTTACTAAAACCTCTCAACCTTGTTACTTTCAGTGCTTCCAAAACCCAATTTTTCCATCTATCTACCCGTCACATCTTCCACACGGCTATCCCTTACTCATTAACAACACTCAAATTAACCCTGAATTCTCTCTCATATTCTTGGTGTAACTTTTTGCTCTGACCTTTTTTGGAAACACCATATCACCACTCTTGCTAAAACAGCCTCCCAGAAGTTCGGCGTGCTCAGTCATCTCCGTGGGCTCTTTACCCCATCCATCTTTCCCTCTTCCTATGACTTAAATTGCTTCAGACTCCGTGCGTCCAGACATTTTGGCACGAACATTCCTTGAATTTGGCCCTGTCACTCTTTCAACTCTGGGATAGGCAATCGTCACAGGCAGTTTGCCTTTTGTCTCCCTCATCCACATAGAAACCAACAAATGCATCGACTACTGTTCATATTTGTGGGAAGGTTCCACCCATACCGCACTTTTTGAAAGGTTTGAGTCAATAGCATATTGTCACATCAACTCGCCTCCTCTTACTAATTCTCTACAATCTCTTTGTACATGCGCAATGTTGCATCTCTCTCTCTCTCTCTCTGCTACCGCTACTAAACTAATCGGTGTTCGTCAGAGCTTTCTCAGTGTATACCTTCCCCCTCTCGAGTGTAGGTGGCATCCGCCTTTCAAAACAATACCACCCTTATTCTATCTAAATCGCTAACCCAATACTGTCTTTCTTCCACTCAATAAGTAAACTATGGAACTTTCTCCCTCAATCTATCGTTCCCTCACCCTTCGACTTAAACTGCTTCAAGCTCCGTGTGTCCAGACATTTTGACACTAACCTACCTTGAAGTTGGGTGTAATTCTTTATTGTATCATAATATTTACAATTAGTTAATTAGTTACCTTTAATATATTTTTTATTAGTTTTTAATTAGATTATTTTTTTCTTATATATACAGTATATACAGTATACTATATACAGTATATATATATATATATATATATATATATATATATATATATATATATATATATATATATATATCCTGTGTTATATATATATATATATATATGTATATATATATGTATATATATATAAAGTATATATATACAATATATTTATATATATATATATATATATATGGAGGTAAAATCACAAATACGTGTGATCAAATGATGTAGTAAAACTCGCTAGGAAAATTGAAACAATTCCATTGTTTCAATTTTCCTAGCGAGTTTTACTACATATATATATATATATATAACTACACCAGACCATTGTTAAGCTCTCAGAATAGTCTGGGCATTACTGCAAGAAGCGTTCCCCAATACGCTGATTATTATTATTTGAATTATATATTTCACTTAATATTATATGAGATCCATAATGAAGCGAAGGCCATTTCGCTTCGCCCGTCTGAGATATTCCTCTACTAACAGAAATTGGAAAGAGAATGTCTGTGTAATTCAATTAATTATTAATATAGAAGAGATGCGGAAATGGAGAAATCGACATCCGTTCACATGGAATTGGGACGATATAATAATTTGAAACATGGTGATGCAATGGAATATGTAAAGTTAACAAAATTTTATCAATAACATTTTAAGATGAAATAATAATTGTATTTTAAAAAGAAAAGCAAGTAGCAACAGCTTGGTAAAGGGTAATTCACGGGTACTTGTTGTAACAATAAATTAAGAATATTATTCGAGCACAAAGGCAATATCTCTCTCTCTCTCTCTCTCTCTCATAATGAATATATGTTTGTCTTTGTTTTATCTGCGGAAGAAAGTGTTTTCTGTATGATTTTCATTTATAATTTGATTGATGAAAACATTACCAAGAAAATTGCTCAAACACATTCCAAATAAACAGTTATCATCTAAAAATATAAAATAAATAAATAATAAATATATAAACACACACACGAAACCTGCGACAAACAAACCCAATCCCATCAAAGCTAATCACTCCCCCCCCCCCCCTAACACCCTCCCAGACATGTGCTACAGCGTCAACCAACAAACGAGGTCATTATTTCCTCTGTACATACTGTATAGCTAAATCAGTAATAAACAACCCTTCACCGACACACATAACACATACAGTACTATACATACAATTCAACCCTCACACACACACACACACACACACACACACACACACACACACCATAATAATAAAAATAATAAAAAATAACTTTCTATTCACCCGTTTGACACTGGATTCCTGGAAGGTTTTGTTTATATGTGTGGGTTGAGGGTCACCCCGGCCACATGGTACTAAGCCTTACAGTTATTTGTGTCCTTATTTTTATAGTTTGCCTCAATAGACCCCTTCAAGTTGAAACGACGCTTCCCCAGAACTCTTTTCAAGATTAAAAAAATAAAAAATAATAAATACATAAAAGTCCCCCCAGACCCTTCTCAAGTCCCCCCAGATCCTTCTCAAGTCCCCCCAGACCCTTCTCAAGTCCCCCCAGACCCTTCTCAAGTCCCCCCAGACCCTTCTCAAGTCCCCCCAGACCCTTCTCAATTCCCCCTAGACCCTTCTCAAGTAAAGTCCCCCCAGACCCTTCTCAAGTAAAGTCCCCCCAGATCCTTCTCAAGTAAAATGCGTACGATTTTCGAGAGAAGAATGCCCCATAAACTGTAGGTTTGCTAACACTCGCTAGGAAAACAATAGCCACATGAATGGGGCAAAACGGCTTATAATCACCAAATTAAAGGGGCAACACGTCTTAAAAATCGCGAATGTAAAGGGGTGTCATACGAGATGGGTCCAAAATGTTCACTTTCTCTCTCTCTCACACACACACACACACACACACACACACACACACACACACACACACACACACACACACACACAGCTACACCATAATACTCAACTTCCCATACACCCTCTAAACACTCGATCCCTGAAAGTTTTATGTTTATGTCTATGGGTTACGTCACTTCGTCCACAAGTCCATTCGCTCACACTCTGAGTTATTTATATACATTTGGGTTAAGTTATGGGAGATTTGTATTTATCTATTTATATATTTGTGTATATATTTATATATTTATTGTTATTATTTAGTTTCCCCCCAAGACCTCCATCAAACTTTAAAAATTACCCCAAGATCCCCCTTCGAGATAAATTTGTGAATTTTCGTTGTAGATAAATGCCCCTGGCCGAAGGCCGATTCCTCCTACATTGCAGGTTCGCTATCGCTCGCTAGGAAAATATCAACACAAAAATAGCACGAAAGACCTTATATGGGTTTTAAATTTATAGGCTATAGGCAAACCACCATGGGCACTTTATTTACACCATTTCATATATACTCAAATAATTATTTTTTCACTATGTATTACTGCCCTACTTCACTTGATCTGTTTTGCATCATCAAACCACTCCAGACGATCTATAAAAAATGTACTAAGACGATTAATCAAAAGGACCTCATCTTTCAAAGTAAGGTCAAAGTTATTCCTGTGGTGACTACTTGTTAACCCTTTCAGTACGGGCGGATTTTTGGGAGTGTGGCAAAATTGTGTAGTCTTAGCCAGAATAATAGAAAACATGGCATTATTATAATAAGGGGGTGTTCTTTCTGGACTCCCTTCTACCTTATGTTTAGCACCATTCGTTTTGAAACTTGTACACCTTTTGCCCCATTTCTTTGACAATCTATAGACCTTTCGTGCCATTTAGGTGTCAATTATTTCCTGGCGAGTGACAGCGAACCTGTAGATTAGGAGTACAAAGGTCAGGGCATATTTCAAAAATGCACAAATTTAAGCTTGATGAAGGTCTAGGGAGCAAACTAAAAATAAATACAAAAATAAATACAAAACTAATAATAATAATTATAAAGAGAAAATCAATTTAAAAAACCTCCCTTAAGGGAGCCCACCTTGCTTATTTTATTTTTGTCTCCCTTTCTCTTTGGCTTGTATCCATTCAGCCCCATTCAGCCTACTGTTTTAAGACATTTACCCCCATCCAGGTGTCAATATTCTCCTGGCGAGCGGTAGCGAGCCATCATATATATATTTTTGTTTTGACAGCAAGCTAAATCCGTATATTTTTCGATAGAAATATGTCTCCGGCGAAGCCGGATTTTTCCATACAATGGTGGCTCGTTATCGTTCGCCAGGAAGAAATCGACACCTGGATGGGGATAAACGTCATAACAGTTTGCTGAATGGGGCCGAATGGATATAAGCCAGAGAAAGAGAGAAATAGAGAGAAAGAGAAAACAAGCAGGTAACCCCCTTTAAATAAGTTATATACAATAGGCAGTCTTAAACTTCTTGACCATGAGACGTATTTGCTAATCTCGATAAAATCGTCTAATAATAGCCATAATAAAAAATAAAATTCAATGAAAGAATCACTTCTTACATTACCATGGTTCCTTGTTGCATTTTATTCTGACGACTTTTAGATGATTATATTCAGCTTATGAATAACCTGTGGGAATCATGTGGTTAACACTTTCACGCTTTTATGATGCAGAAGTTGCCAGATTAGCAATAAGAAATAGAGTTCTCTCACTCATATAATTACCTCTCCAAAATTAGTTTTCTGCCCACAGCTAACTCAAAGACAACTGCAGAGCTTGAAGTAACTAAACTAAAGGTTTCTAAATACCCCTGATGGTAACAAAGGCTTTAAAGTATCCCTAATAGGCTCAAAATTGCGTCATAAGCGTGAAATGGTTAAGATAGCCTTTGCCATTTTCATTCTTAGATATCCTTCCTAAGCTAAGTAAGAATGGTTAATTTACCCTATTTAGACAGAGATAGGCCTAGTCTTGTTTTGTATCTCCCTTTTTTCGCTCCATTAGTTTGGAGACTTTAAGACGTTTCACTCCATTAATTTGGCGATAGTAACACGTTTCTCTTAATTCAGGTGTCGAGTTTTTTTCTGGGCGGGCGGAAGCGAGCCTGTAAATTGGCCTACGACCGAAACATTTTTCTATCGAAAAATTTAAAAATTTTGCTTGAAGTGGGTCGGAGTGGGTTTTTTTTTTTTAGTTTGAAGGATGTCTGAGAAGGCGTTTTTGTTAGCCTAGGGAACAAACCAAAATGTATTAGTCGAAAATGGCAAAACAAATACATATACTGTATATATATAAATAAAATAAAATATACATAATAATTAAACAAAATATAATAACTCCCAAGACGACGGAGGAGATAGTGTTAACCCCTTCTGTACCGGAAACGTCTTTTCAATTTAACTCTAGCTATATTTAGATTATTTTATGCAGTTTAAGAAGGTTATGTGGTAGTAAAAAGGGTTAAGTGAGATAATTGGAAGCCTGTTGATTGCTGGAGACCCTTTTTAAACTGAATAAAATCGTCTAAAAGTAGCCAGAATAGAATGCAAATTACGTCACCGGTAAAGAAGGGGTTAAATAACCCTTTGATTTCCTCGGGTCCTTCTTCCTAAGCTTGACATCATCGCTTAACCCCTTCAATAGTTGAGGATGCATTTCTTCCTTATACTCTGGCTATCAGCAGACGATTTAATTTATCTTAGCCCCTTCTGTACCGGAGACATCCTTTTTATATTATTCTGGCTACGACTAATCGATTTTAGTCTAGTAATTATAAGGCTTCAAATTATCTCAATCAACCCTTTTAACTACTACAGATCCTTATTAAGCTGCAAAAGATCGTCTAAATATAGCTAGAATAAATTATAACAGACGTCGCAGGTACAGAAAGGGTTAAGAAGGAAATTTGTAAGTCAGATGATTAATTGAAATAAAAATTACCTCTTTTAGTTTAAGAAGGATATTTGAAGTCCTAGGATTAATCGAGATATACTTAACCTCTTTGATTCCTAGAGGGTCTTCCATAGCTGAATAAATCTTCTAACAATAGCCTCAATCAAGTGGAAAACATGCGTCCTAAGGTTGAAAGGGTCAATACCATTCTAAATAAAGGGGAACAAGAGGCATAATCACACACAAATATATATATATATATATATATATATATATATATATATATATATATATATATATATATAGAGAGAGAGAGAGAGAGAGAGAGAGAGAGAGAGAGAGATACTGTGACAACGAAAGGTCCAAGGAGGGAATCGACCCGCGCCTGTAATAACTACCCAGAAGGAGGCCCTCTATATTATATGCTCTGGTGACTGGAATGAAGAAGGAGCTCTGTTTGTGTCTCACCTACACAGAGAGTTATCCAGCTAGCTCTCACAAACACCTCCTCCTGCTATTCAAGTCACTACAATAAAAAAGCACACCATACTTCTTTTCAATACAAAAAAAAACAAAAAAAACACACATTTAACCTTGCCTTGGCGTCCAGGAGGGGGAACCAGCCGACCCATCAAAATGCTCTGGACCACGGCCTGTTTCTCTTATTATAATGTTTTGTAACATTTGCGGCCTTTCCTCTAACTGTCCCGCTGTTGAACATTACCTCTCCTCCAACAAACCTGATTTTCTTTTCCTCACCGAGACTCAGACGCCTAAAACAACTGCCAGCATCCCCTTCTCTGTATCCTCCTACTTTCTCTATCCCAGTTTCAAGCCAAAGGTGGATGTTTTGCGAATGTGCACAACACACTTGCCCTCGTGTTCCTGACTTGACTCTTCTGAATTCTCAACTCTATGGCTCATATTTTCCTGTCACTCTTTAACTAAATATTTCTATTCTGTCTATCTATTCCCTAACTGTACTGACTTTCCTATATTCTTCGACTATCTAAACTCTAAAGTAGAACACATTCAATCAATCTTGCCTTTCTCTGGAATTTCTATCTTAGGACATTTCGATGTTCGCCACTGCCAATGGCTCTCCTCTCATTTCACTGACCAACCTGGTGACGAAGCCTACATCTTTTCTATCCTAAAGGGCCTAGAGCACTTAGTCCAGCACCCTACTCGTATCCCTGACTGCCTTGGAGATAGGCCCAACATCCTAGACTTATTTCTAGCCTCTAATCCTTTTGCTTACACTGTAAACCTTTCCTCTTCGTTGGGCTCCTCCGATCACAACATTATCTCTGTTGCCTGTCCTATCTCTCCTGTACAGCCATACAATCTTCCAAGCTGACAGCGCTAGCAGCACTTTGCCACCGTTAAATGGGAGGTTCTTCGGCAGTACTTCTTTAATGTCCCATGGAATTATTTTTGCTTCTGTGGCCGAAGACCCTCGTAGTATCCTAAACGTATAACCGAGGTAATAATCTCGGGGACATCCCATTTTATTTCTCTCAGGCTAATGCAAAGAAATCTTGGTTTACTTACGCTTGTTCTACTGCTTTACGCAATGAGGAGAAAACATTCAAACGGTAGCGTCGCCTTCAAATTTAAGAATCTCGTACTTTGCATGTTTCTGCCCGGTATCAAGCCATGTCTGTTCTTTGACTAGCCAAAAAATCTTTCATCAATAATAAATATTCTAAACTTTCTACCTCTACCTCTTCCCAAGCCTTCTAACATCTAGCCAAAAACATCTGCAACAATTTTATTTTCTCGTCTTTCTCTCCTCTTTTCCCACCGTCATGTCTTCCTCTGACAAAGCTGAACTCTTTACTCAAACTTTTGCTGAAAACTCCACCTTGCATGATTGCAGTGCTGTTCCACCCTCCAACCTCTTTGATTCCTAGAGTGTTACGCTGGCCAGCTTGCCAGAATGTGCTCGTACTCGCTAGCGCTCGCCAGGGCAGTGAAATGGGCTATAATAATCGTAGAACGATGTTCTTTCTTTCTTAGTATTCATGATGTCACAGACAGATCAGTGGTGGTCTTTATTCTGGTCTGTGACACTTGGAAGTATTTTATATCATTGATAGAGTATAAGATATGTAGTGTGAATTGTAAGGAGAAAGAGAGCGAGAAGCGAGGTGGTAATATGTGCGTGTGTATGTACGTGTGCCTCCCTCGCTCGGGCGGAGGTTCCCACGCTCGTGATTGGTCGGCTGGCCTGACGCGTCATATGACGCCTGCTTTTCATGACGTAGTCGTCTGTGATTGCGGGCCGCTGTCCTAGTAGGGTGATGCGGGCATCCTTCTCGCGTGTCTCTTCAGAGCTTGGCATGGAGTGCTTGGTCCTAGATGTCCCTTGCAATCTGTCCCCAATTTAACCCCCTGTACTACTGTTTCTCTCTCTGAACTTCTTCTCTTCCAATACTTCTCATCTTTATTCAATTACTTATCCCTTCTGGTTCTGCATACGACTTCCATAGTCGGCCAGTCGTAATACCAGCACCAGTTCTCACATATATGTTTTGCACTAGCTTTAGGGATTATTAGAGTCATAGTCACATGGTATCATAGTATTGGGGTGCTTCTAATTATTGAGTTGTTCTTTTCTACTATTTAATGCTAGACAGTGGAGGGTATCTTTGGTCGTTGTCTGAGTTATGTATGTGGCAAGTCAGAGCCTGTACGACTTCGACGAAGCTAGGTAGCCTGTAACCCTTGTGCATATTTTTCCTTTGCGAGTGTAGCAGTATACAAGTGAAGGGCTTTTGCCTACTCTTACTTGTATGCTTGCCACTGCTAGACTTTATTAGTGAGAAAGACAGCATTGTGTTTATTAACTTTAATTGCGTATGCTTTAGGAATTATTCACACCTTATTTCAGCCTAGGTTGATGCATAGTGCACAACCCAGTTTGGCTGTTACGTTGGCTAAGGAAGTACTGTTTTGAGTGGCTATTATTAGTGCTGTCACAGAGTTGTTGCACTCCCTTGTTTTATATATATGTATCCTACTTGTTGGTGTATTTAAGATACACGCTTTGGTGTCCTGCCCCTGCAATATTTCTGTTCTATATTCGACGAGCATCTTAGAGCATCAGACGTTTTCAGAAGATTCCATATCTGATTGCGGTAGGACTAGACTTCCAGTGTTTTCATAGAGCATTGAAGAGTTTAGTGTTGAGTTCAGACTCACACTAAAGTTAACGTAAGCATATACTCCTTTATTTAATCTAGTCATAGTTTATTTAAGCATTGTTATTACTTGAGAGCATTTTATTAACGTAAAGTACTCCTGTTGTGAGTAGGCTTTGCCGTCACTGGAAAGCCTTTGTAGAAGTGCACTAAACCTAGTTAATTGATACCCCGTTATCCAGTAGATTAACTCTGGAGGGTTTAAGTGTTTTGTTCACCGGCTTAATAGTTCGAGGGTTTGGAATTAGCGTACCGTCCCGTTGTTGCAGATATAGCCTATTTTCTAGTCCAATATTAAGTGCCCTTGATTATTTCGTAGTGCCGGTCGTAACAAATAGCGACCTTAGACCAGTATATAGTGAAATGAATATTGCATTTTTTTTTTTTTTTTTTGAGAAATCTTATTGCCATTTGGGGTTGAATTTATTTCTCGCAGTGTTGGCAGTGGACATTGTTTTGAGGATATATGGAACTTGTTGGAGATTATTGGTGACCTAGTATTGCACTTAAAAACATCTTCTAATATTTTTGGTGAATAAAGCTACGCGAGAGTTTGGCTACTTTTGTCTTGACTTGAGAATTTTTGTTGTTGACTCCATCATGTCACTGGACGGGTCGGAGCATATTGAGGGCACAGTGCGAGAGACAGGCGAGGAGGTGGAGAAGGTGGAGATGGTTAACGGCGTTCGGGTGGTGAACAGTGAGGAGGATGCTCAGATTTTTTTGGAGGAGCCTGTGTCGGCGGACCGGGTGTCGGGGCTGGACCGGTACGGACTGCAGTGTGTAGCCACGGTCTTAGGGTTTTCTGGTACTAGCAGTTTATCGAGAAGTGAGCTGGTTACCTGTGTGCTGGGTGGGGTGCATGGGGGTTCGGGTGGAGCGGGAGCTGGGGCACCTTCGTCCCTGCCCCCATTCCACTCAACTCCTATCATGGCCCCACCTCGGGTTCCGGAGCCGAGTACGTTCCCACAGGCCGATGTCCGCTGGCGGTTGGGTATGCATCTAGGTGACTCACGGGGTGGGTCCCCAATAGTAGCACCTCCTCTTCAAATTTTGTCTCCCGAGATGTTGCTTCAGCTCGAGCTCGCCAAACTTAAGCAACAGGCTGAACTCGAGCAGCGGAAGCATGAGGCTGAGCTCGAGCAGCGGCAGCGAGAGGCTGAGCTCAGGCAGCAGCAGCAGCAGCGAGAGGCTGAGCTCAGGCAGCAGCAGCAGCAGCAAGAAGTTGAGCTCAGGCAGCAGCAGCAGCAGCGAGAGGCTGAGCTCAGGCAGCAGTAGCAGCAGCAGGAGGCTGAGCTCAAGTATAGGTATCAGGCTGAGTCTGCAAGGTATTGTGCCGATATTGACCTAGAGATAACTCGTGTAGAGGTGACGAGGAACCGGGTCGTCCAGGGGGGTCAACCCCATGACCAGTCCCTGTCGCATCTACTAAAGTTGGTTCCAGTGTTTGATGAGTTAGGAGTTACAGAATTCTTTCTCCGTTTTGAGAAAAAGTGCCGGGAGCACCAATGGCCCGAGGAGAAGTGGGCAGCCCTTGACTCTTCACGATTGACGGGGAAAGCACTCAAGGCGTACGATGCTTTACCCCTAGAGTCTTGTGTTGAATATGAGGCGTTGAAAGAGGCTGTCCTGAGGGCGTATGAGCTACAGCCAGAGACCTATAGGCTGAAGTTTAGGGCTGTTCCTAAAAGAAAGGAGAGTACTTTACAGGAACACGCTAGAGAGCTGTCAGATGCATTTGAAAATTGGTTGAGGTCGGAGAAGGCAACTACTTTTGATGCAGTAAAGCAATTAGTGTTGTTAGAGCAATTTTTAAAATGTACTGGCAGTGACTTGACTCTTAACCTGAAAGAAAAGCAACCAAAAACTCTGCAGGAGGTGGCTGAGCTGGCTGACCTCAGGTTGTCATTGCTTCGTGGGTGCGGGTCTGCACAGAGAGCTGAGGCGGGTAACAAGGGGCGTACCACTCCATCCCCCCCCCCCCCGAATTAATGACACAACTAACTAATTATCCATTTAAGAGTACTGTTGGCAATTATGATCCCAAGTCGAAACCCTTCCCGTTAAAGAAAGGCCAGGGCCCTTCCTCACCTCAGAGGAAGTCCAAGAGCGAAGTGGAGTGTTTCAAGTGTCATGAGAAGGGGCATATTGCGGGTTCATGTCCGAGCACGCCGCCTACAGCAGTGGTGTCACTAGTGAGCAACATCGGTGTGTCTTTGAGGTCTTCCGCGTTTGCCCGGGGTAAACAGTCGGTTGCGAAGTCACAGTCGGTGCAGAAGCAGCAGGAGGGCTCGTCACCCGTCCGAGATGCTTTTTGCGGTCATAGGCGGCACGGCACTGTGAGGTGGGATGGTGTGGAGCATAAGCTTGAGTTGCTGCGTGATACGGGCGCTTCCCAGACACTTATTAAGAACTTCACTGGCAAGCCTATTAACGCGGCTCGGGTTGTGGTGGTTCAAGGTATCAATGCTACGCGGTCTTACCCGCTGGTCAGAGTGGAGCTTGAGGTGGATGGTGTGATACGGGAGTTTGATGTAGGTGTTGTGGAGAAATTGCCAGTTGAGGGGGTCGACCTCCTTCTCGGTAACGACTTTGCGATGCCTGCTTCCGAGGTTCCACCCTTAGTCGTTGCCGAGAGGGCGGCCGACACGAGTAGGGAGGGGCAAGAGGGGCTCGAGAGATCTCAGTCCGCTCAGGTGTCACAGCCTAGTACCCAGGTTTCAGACCAGCGGAGGAAGGGTCGGAAGGAGAAAGTCAAGGCTGGTGGTTGGGTTGAGAGTTTGGACCCAGCGACACTCCTTGGTGACTCGGTACTTGCACCAAAATTGAGCTCCGGAGTGGCCCCAGAACCTGTCCCCCCTAGTGACATGGTAGGGCGTGATGGCACTCCGTGACAGAGTAGTTCCCAGGTGCAACTAGAAGATCTTAGTCTTGAGAGTTGTGGGAACAGGGCTATTGAACTCGATTTGGACGGGGAAGCATGTCATGTGAACCTGTTAAAGGAGTTTGTGAGGCAACCACCTGAGTCCCTGTGTTGGTCTGCAGCGGCCAAGGTGGAGAAGGAGAGGGGGGCAGTGAGGCAAAGGTGGTGAAAAGTTGGGATTGTCATGTCTCGGCGGAGCAGTGGGCGGGGAACACGAGTCAGGTGGCTGTGGAAGCGCTTGAGCACCTGCCCGAGCAGCAGTGTGCAGTGCTCCAGCACCTGCTCGGTTCATACCCCACTGTTTGTGCCGAGCACCCAGGCCTCACAACTCATGCGGTGCACGATGTTCCGCTGGCAGGTCACTTGAGTGTTAGTAAACCGTTGGCCTCGTTGTTTCAGTGGTTCAAGGTGGGCGACGAGGCTTTAGCATGGTTGTCAGGTCTGGGTCGACCCATGGCTGCTAAGGGTGGTGGTCAAAATCAGGACATTGAGCAGATTGGTGAGGTTGGCTGTGGAGTGGATGCGCCCGGTCGTCGTATAGCCTCCCAATGCTGCCCTAGTAAAATGCAACAGCCCTACCATAGACCGACTGTATCTGGCCGTGGCGCTGAAGGCGGTGATGCTGCGCAGGCAGATGTAGTCGCAAGGAATGCGGGGGTGCGCATGTACGGTATCGGCGGGGAAGCATTAGCACTTATGAACTGTGGGAGTGACTGCACAGGTGGTACAGATTGTCCCTCTCATGACCTGGCTGTTCTAGGGACAAAGGTGGAGAAGGAGGGAGACTATAGTGTAGAAACTATGGTCCCGGCTTGGTTGTGGGAGGGCACTAGACATGTTGTTCTTCGAGATAAGTTGCAACCTCTTGTTCCTGAGCGCCAAGAGAAGTTGTTTACTAGGCTGTGGCAGTACGTCCGCATGTTTGTTGATTCTCCAGGCCTGATTTACGGGGTAGAACCCGACATGGAGGCTGGAGACAGTGCAATGCTCAAATTGGCTCCCTACCATATAAATCCTGCTCAACAGCCTGTCGTGAAAGCAGAGCTAGTCTTCATGTTGGAGCAGGGTCTGAGGGATAAAGGATATCGTGAGTGGTCGTTGCCAGTGACTTTGCAACCTGAGTTGAGTGGCAAGATCCGTGTTTGTGTTGATTGCAAGAGTGTGGGTGCATTATCCCTGACAGACGCCTATCCATTACCCAGAGTTGACGACCCCATAGACCGCATCGGGGCTGCCTCGTTTATCACTAAGGTAGAAATAGTGAAAGGTTATTGGCAGGTCCCGTTGCCGGAGAGAGCGAAGAGAAGTGCCAGTCTTGTGATGGACTGGGCAGTTTATCAGTGTCAGGTGTTTTTTGCTGCCGGAACTCAAGTTGGATGTGTGGCATGTTAAGGGCACTGATTCTGGCTGATTGTTTGTCACGGGAGGGTATGTTTTAAGGAGAACCCTCGCCGTTCAGTCAGTGTTTTTTTGAGTTTGGAGAAAAATTAGGCTTGCCCCTGTAGTGCAACGCCACCAAAAACACTATTAAAAAATATAAAAACCTCACATAAAAACTCTTTCTTTTTGATAGTATACAGTATAAGTGCAGTATGTTACAGCAATAATCTAAGACATCCTGTGTTTTGTCTTAGTAGGCTAGGCTTTGTGAAGCTTGCTCGTTGAGCGTAATATTGATAAGCTATACTATTATTTTGTGGAAGTGTTGTGTAGATTTTTTTTCATAATGAAGTTTTTTATGTTTGTGATCGTGCCTGGTTTTCACAACTTGGGAGAATAGCTGGGTGATGCGGGGTTGGTGGGCATTCTGTCTGGTCAGATGTGGCGTTCACCTGAGGCTGAAACGTCCCACATCTTGGGCGGGGTGTTACGCTGGCCAGCTTGCCAGAATGTGCTTGTACTCGCTTGCGCTCGCCAGGGCAGTGAAATGGGCTATAATAATCGTAGAACGATGTTCTTTCTTTCTTAGTATTCATGATGTCACAGACAGATCAGTGGTGGTCTTTATTCTGGTCTGTGACACTTGGAAGTATTTTATATCATTTATAGAGTATAAGATATGTAGTGTGAATTGTAAGGAGAAAGAGAGCGAGAAGCGAGGTGGTAATATGTGCGTGTGTATGTACGTGTGCCTCCCTCGCTCGGGCGGAGGTTCCCACGCTCGTGATTGGTCGGCTGGCCTGACGCGTCATATGACGCCTGCTTTTCATGACGTAGTCGTCTGTGATTGCGGGCCGCTGTCCTAGTAGGGTGGTGCGGGCATCCTTCTCGCGTGTCTCTTCAGAGCTTGGCATGGAGTGCTTGGTCCAAGACGTCCCTTGCAATCTGTCCCCAATCTAACCCCCTGTATTACTGTTTCTCTCTCTGAACTTCTTCTCTTCCAATACTTCTCATCTTTATTCAATTACTTATCCCTTCTGGTTCTGCATACGACTTCCATAGTCGGCCAGTCGTATTACCAGCACCAGTTCTCACATATATGTTTTGCACTAGCTTTAGGGATTATTAGAGTCATAGTCACATGGTATCATAGTATTGGGGTGCTTCTAATTATTGAGTTGTTCTTTCCTACTATTTAATGCTAGACAGTGGAGGGTATCTTTGGTCGTTGTCTGAGTTATGTATGTGGCAAGTCAGAGCCTGTACGACTTCGACGAAGCTAGGTAGCCTGTAACCCTTGTGCATATTTTTCCTTTGCGAGTGTAGCAGTATACAAGTGAAGGGCTTTTGCCTACTCTTACTTGAATGCTTGCTACCTCATTTTGTTGACCTTTGTGGAGCGCCAGGGTAAGACCAGATACTTGAGATCTGGACTTACCAAGAAAGCCTCCTAGTCACTTAACGTAACATAAGGGAAATCTGTTCAAGGGGAGACAGTAGGCTATGAGCATGCTTGCACTCTGCCTAGGTTCGTTGTACCTTTCATGCCACTGCTAGACTTTATTAGTGAGAAAGACAGCATTGTGTTTATTAACTTTTATTGCGTATGCTTTAGGAATTATTCACACCTTATTTCAGCCTAGGTTGATGCATAGTGGACAACCCAGTTTGGCTGTTACGTTGGCTAAGGAAGTACTGTTTTGATTGGCTAGTATTAGTGCTGTCACAGAGTTGTTGCACTCCCTTGTTTTATATATATGTATCCTACTTGTTGGTGTATTTAAGATACACGCTTTGGTGTCCTGCCCCTGCAATATTTCTGTTCTATATTCAACGAGCATCTTAGAGCATCAGACGTTTTCAGAAGATTCCATATCTGATTGCGGTAGGACTAGACTTCCAGTGTTTTCATAGAGCATTGAAGAGTTTAGTGTTGAGTTCAGACTCACACTAAAGTTAACGTAAGCATATACTCCTTTATTAAATCTTGTTATAGTTTATTTAAGCATTGTTATTACTTGAGAGCATTTTATTAACGTAAAGTACTCCTGTTGTGAGTAGGCTTTGCCGTCACCGGAAAGCCTTTGTAGAAGTGCACTAAACCTAGTTAATTGATACCCCGTTATCCAGTAGATTAACTCTGGAGGGTTTAAGTGTTTTGTTCACCGGCTTAATAGTTCGAGGGTTTGGAATTAGCGTACCGTTGTTGCAGATATAGCCTATTTTCTAGTCCAATATTAAGTGCCCTTGTTTATTTCGTAGTGCCTGTCGTAACAAGAGGGTCTTCCAAAGCTGAATAAATCTTCTAACAATAGCCTCAATAAAGTGGAAAACATGCGTCCTAAGGTTGAAATGGTCAATAACATTCTAAATAAAGGGAAACAAGAGGCATAATGACACCCAAAAAATAATATCCAAATATATTCTGATGATGTACTTTTTGCCTTCTCTGGGCTTAATACTAAGAAGGTGTACATTACAAATCCCATTTAGGAATGAGACAAACGAGGCCTTTACCGGCAGTGTTGTAATAGGCGCCTGCACACATGGGGGTACTGGGCTCGAGTCGTGTGATCAGTGGCTTGAAGTATGGCACAGAGGCTTGTTAAGGTTCATTCAAATGCTTACAATTGACCACTTGCGAGTTTCATGCTATAAGGAAGTTGGAGATGTAGACATGGATATTAACCCTTTGAGGATTATGACGCGTTTTAGCATTTTCTTTTGGCTAACATTAGACGTCTAATAATAGCCAATATTAATGATCAAAGTGCGTCATAATCACAAAGGGTTAAGTAGAATTATTAGCTGAAATACGATTGGACTGTAATTATATATACCTAAAATCAAATTCAACATGCTCTCCTTAACCCTTTGAGGATCATAACGCAATTTGGCAGTTTATTCTGGCTACCATTAGACGATTTTCTTTAGATTAGGAAGGGTAATCGAGACAGTCTTTACCTGTATATTTCCCACAGATCCTTCCTAAGCTGAATTCTATCGTCTAATAATAACCAGCATAAACTGTCAAAATGCATCACAATCTTCAAATTAAATGACAGTGAAGGTCCCTGTCAAAACTTTAGGATGGTCCGCGATGACTCACATTAGCCATTAGTCAAACGAGCCAGGCAAAAAGTAATTTTTGTTTTCAGATATCTCTTCTTTCCCACAAAATAAAGTCAGGTATAATACGAGTTTCACTCCATTATCAATAATTGTATATCCAGTTGGAACTTTTGTGATTGTGGCCTTCAGTCTATAGTCCATTCATTATAGGTAGGCCAAATATCTTGACCACTAACCTTTATAGCTCATAAACGACTAGAACAATCGAGCTAAAATCTCTACCATTTAGGACGGTTGTGGATACTTACAGTCTATTAATTTTGCTCTGGCCCATTTTGAGTTAGAGAGGTTAGGGGTAACGATTTATGGGTTACCTATAATTATTATGTTCTCTGCACCAACCAACTTTACTCCTAAACTCAATTAATGAAATTAACAAACACATGTGGCAGTCCAGGGATTCGAACCTAGGATGCTCACACCGAAAATCAACACACTTATGTATTGCCGATCCCGATAAACCTGATTACCACCTTTAAGGTTTGGACAAATGTTGCCAATACCAATACAAAAGATCCCCTGAATATAGACTGGAATAGAGTTACAGACTGGTAATGTGTAATCCAGGTAACTAGGTACATATTGGTAACGCTGCCTTGCTATGCATTTGTGTAGCCAATATTAATAAAGGCGGCGTCACACGAGCAGTTTAGAAAGGCAGCATAGACAAGTATAGAAAGACAGCATTACCAATTCCTGCCAAGTTAGCTTGAATACACTTTAGTTGCCGGAAACAATGAAAAGGGATCCGAAACTTTGGTTAGATTAAAGTTACAAGTAACAACGTAGAACAGACAATCGGAATGACGTCTGAAAACTGACCGATCAACAGTTGCCGGAAAAATCGTGGGGGTGACTCAGGTATTAAAGGGAGGAGTTTGGTGTCTCACTGGACGCCTTTGTCGCTCATGCTTAGCCCCATTAGTTTTGCTATTTTAAAACGTTCGCCCCAATATTCTGGCGATTGTGTGACCTTTCGCCCCATCTTTTTTCAATATTAAGACCTTTCAAGCCATTTAGTTGTGATTTTTTCCTTGAGAGAGAGAGAGAGAGAGAGTACAAAGGAGTACAAAGGAAATCAAGCAACAATATGGCTAGTGACCCTTCTAGGCTGCTTGTCCTCCAAAACACTGAGGATCAAGTGTCCAAACAGTGGTTTAGAGTGGGTAAGGGAACATTGGAAAGGGAACTACTGCCCTAGAACTAATGTCCGTGGCAGGATTAGGAAGTTAGTAGGGGACAGATGGGTTAGTAACTGAGAGGGGGATAAAATAAAGTTATTCATTTACAAACGCAGTCAGTCGCGGGTTTGATGCGAGATATTTGTCTAAGCGGAGTTTAAATGAATCAACGGTGCTGCAGTCTATAACGTCTCGGGGAAGCCCATTCCACAAGTTGACAACTCGATTGAAGAAGAAATTATTAGATTCGTGTGAGTTAAAAGATTTACCAATAATTTTGCAACCGTTTCCCCGCGTGTAATTAGATTGGTCGATAGTGAAGTACTTACTACAGTTCATATTGTCGATGCCTTTGATGATTTTGAACACTTGAATTAAGTCACCTCTTAATCTGCGCTGGGTTAAAGGAAATAGATTTAATTCTCTAAGACGCTCTTCGTATGGTTTGTTCTTTAGGCTAGGTATC
The DNA here is from genome assembly GCA_032716605.1 of Paralithodes platypus. Taxonomy (NCBI): domain Eukaryota; kingdom Metazoa; phylum Arthropoda; class Malacostraca; order Decapoda; family Lithodidae; genus Paralithodes; species Paralithodes platypus. The sequence continues at coordinate 28,398,593 of CM064483.1, read as the reverse complement.
ATTTTGGTAACTCTACGTTGAACTCGTTCTAGCTTGTTTATATCTTTTTGGTAATAAGGGCACCAGGATTGAACGCAGTATTCCAGAAGAGGGCGGACTAAGGAATTGTAAAGGGTTAGGATAACTTCTTTGGATTTATGCTCAAATGACCTGCCTATAAAGCCAATTATTTTGTTTGCCTTCTTAACAACTTCTGAACATTGTTGACTCGGTTTTAGGTTACTCGATATTGTTACTCCCAGATCGGTTTCTCTGTTTACATTCTTAAGCTGAGTGCCATCCATCGAATAGTTTGCTTTCTCATTTAGGTATCCGATATGTAGTACTTTACATTTATCCGCATTGAAACTCATTTGCCAAATTTGGGCCCAACATGATAATTTATCTAGATTGTGTTGCATATCGTCAACTTGTTATTTTGAGAGTACGCTATTTGTAATTTTTGTATCGTCAGCAAATTTTAAGATTGTACAGGTGAGACCCTCATCTATGTCGTTGATGTAAATTAGAAAGAGAATTGGTCCTAGTACCGATCCCTGGGGTACCCCGCTACTTACATTGGTCCATTTAGATGCCTTACCGTTTATGACTACTCTTTGCTTTCTGTCGCTGAGCCAATTTTCTATCCATTTCAACACACCGTCTTGTATTCCATGCGCTTTTAGTTTTAGCAGTAAACGTTTGTGGGGAACTTTGTCAAAGGCCTTTTGAAAATCAAGGTATATAATATCTACAGCTTTACTCTCATCGTAGAGGTTGAGGATATCGTGGAAGAAGTCTAAGAGGTTTGTTAAACAGGAACGTTTTTACGAAAGCCGTGTTGAGTATCTTTAAGTAAGTTATTTGCCTCTAAATGATTTACGAGTCTGTCTCTTATGACCGTTTCTAGCATTTTACACACAATTGAGGTTAAGCTAATTGGATGATAGTTACTGGGTAGGAATTTGTTGCCTTTTTTTAATATCGGTGTTACGTTGGCTAGCTTCCACTGATCAGGCATAGTCCCAGACTGCAAGGATTCATTGAATAGCAATGTCAGTGGTTTGGAGAGCTCATCCTTAGCTTCCTTTAGAACTCTAGGCGAGATTGTATCAGGTCCTGGCGTTTTATTTACCTTGAGTTTATCTAAACAATTCAATACTTCTCTCTCTGTAACGGTGATATTGCTTAGAACATCTGAATTATCAATCTGAATCGGCGATGGTGTAGGGATATCACTGAGGTCTTCGGTTGTAAAAACTGATGCAAAGAAGGTATTGAGGGCATTACTCATTTGTACTTCGTCTTTGGTGTATTCTCCATTTTCATCGACTAACGGTCCAACAGTTAAAGTAACTACTTTTTTCTTTCTGATATAACTATAGAATTCTTTCGGGTTTGTTTTACTTTGATTCGCAACATGTAACTCCAGGGTCTTTTTACTTTGCTTAATTAACTGTTTGGCTTTGCGTCGTAGCTCTACAAATTTCACCCGTTCTTCGTCATTTTGTGAGGATTTTAATCAATCATTACATTTTTTTTTAGCAAGCAGACAGTCTGAAATACCTTTATTCCACCATTTGGGCTTATCATTATGGCCTGGACGCCGTATTTTCGATGGTATGCAGTCTTGCACTGCCTTAAGGTAAGTGGTTGTGAAACACTCCCAAGATGTATTTATGTCGTTATTGTTAGTCAGAAAGCTCCAGTCAGTTTCTTTAAACCTTTATTGGCGGCGCGCAACTTATGTCGTGTGAAAGAAATTTGGACTAAGTGGCGGTTCACAACTTATGACGTGTGCCATTTTCAGCACGTAATGTTGCAGAGAGAGAGAGCTGAGCGGTGTGAGGAGCGTAGTAAGGCTATGACCGTCGCACACCACCACGGTGGGCCAACTGAAGTGAAAACCACCCTCCCTTCCCCCTTCACACTGCTACACAGGGAATTATGTAGGGAAAGTACCTAATTACATGGTTTTTGCACTCGTGTTGCGAGATCGTTGCAAGAAAACTAGCGGTCGTACAAGGATGGTTGGGGTGTCATTGGAAAGCTCTGTTTATGCCCTTTCAGGAATAGATACTTGTTTTACGCTGTGGGTCTTATTTAGGCATGAAAATGATCACGTAAACAACCCTATTTAGGGTAAAAACACCCCGCTGGGCGGTACATATAAATTACCGCCTAGGCCGCTTGTTAGGTGTTAAGCTTTGATTTAAGTTTATGAAAATTTGCTTTCTTGAAATTAGGGACTTTCTCAATGCTGCTATTTTATTTGTTACTAGTAAACTTTAAAGTGAAAGTTATCGTACGATGGTCGCTGTTACTGAATTCATCACCAACATTCAAATTCTCTATTAATTCTTCTTTTGTTGCGAGTACAAGGTCAAGCACATTATTACCACGGGTCGGAGATTGTACAAATTGAAAAGAGAGAGAGAGAGAGAGAGAGAGAGAGAGAGAGAGAGAGAGAGAGAGAGATCCCAGACACTATAGGCATCTCCTGCACTATTTGCTGTATATATACTAGTTATCCTTGCATTTCGACTACTTTGTGAGTTTAGGAAGAAGCTTCGTGTCTCTCTTGGTTAAGAGGAGGTTTATTTTTTCTGAATTCCCTTCTCTCTAATGTTTAGCCCCATTAGTCCTGAGATTTTGAGACATTTGGCGATTTTATGACCTTTTTGCGCCATTTGGATGGCGAGCGAAAACGACCCTGCAATTTAGGAGGATGCAGCCTTTCAGCCGGGACATTTGTCTAATGAAAAATGCACACATTTAACTCGAAGGGGGTCTTGGAGGTATTATGTTAAGATTGGTGGAAGGCTAAGGAAAAACAAAACACGAATAAACTAATCAATATATCTATAAAAAACAAATACAAATTTCCCCTCGGCTATAGTGTATTCCTTATAATACGGCCATGAAACTTGACCTCTAACCTCGGTATAGCCTCCCACACATTAGAGCATTCCAGTTGATATTCCTACCCTTTAGCTAGAGTCAGACAGTAAATAGGTGTGAATATATACACCCTATTGGCTCCAACCTTTGTTGTTTTTATTTACAACGGGTTAAGGGGAGATGGGACGTTTTTCTGGTCCCCCTTCTTCCTCATGTTTAGCCCCATTGGTTTTCAGATTATAAGACGTTTGGCTCATTAGTTTGACGATTTTAAGATCTTTCAACCAATTTATTTGTCAATATTAAGACTTTTCGTGTCATTTAGGTGTCGATTTTTTCCTGGCGAGCGATAGCGAGCCTGTAATTTTTCTATCGAAAAATGTAAAAATGTATCTTGAAGGAGGGTCCTGGACGAGTGTTTTTAAAGCTTGATGGAGGTCTAGGGAGGCAACTAATATAATAATTAAAGATACATAAATGAGCAAATAAAAATGACCCATGCCCCCTTAATGATCACGATTTTGGCCCAATTATAGTCAATACATTATAGGCAACCATTCACTTTGACCCCAAGACATCCAGACTTCATCACCTCCGTGTTTCCTTGTATTTTGGCTAGCATTAGACGATTAATGACTTAGATTAGGAAGGACCTGTGGCAGTCAGAGAGTTCATTGAGATAGTCTGTGCCCCTCTGATTGTCAGAGGTCCTTCCAAAGCCAAATAAAATAGCCTATCGTCTTCACTACGTCATCATCTATTCTCAACCGAAACAACCAACCCATAAAATTATAATCATATTTTCATTCGTATTTTATGCTGGCTAACAGTAGATGATTTTACTCAATATAGGAAGAACCTGCGGGAATTTGAGGGTTATTAGTGATATGTTAAGCCCTTTTGATCTTCCTAAGCTGAATACATTTTAGGAATCGTGTTTAAAGGGAGATTCTCACTTACGGATTTTGTTCTGAAACCCATCTCCCTCATGTTTAGCCCCTTCAGCTTTGATATCTTAAGATGCTCACCCCATTAGCTTGGCGATTCTAAAACCCTTTAACCCACTTATTTCAATTTTAAGTCATTTCGTGCCACTTAGGTGTCAATATTTTGCTGGCAAGCGATAGCTAACCGGAGGAATCGGTCCTCGGCCGGAAAATTTTTCTACCGAAAACTGCACACATTTATCTCGAAGAAGTGTCTTAGGGATATATTTTTAAGCTTGATTAAGATCTATGGAGTAAACTAGAAACCTCCTCTTAAATAGGTCATGCTCCCTCCTGACCCGCGACAGCCACAGCCCAGACATCGATCATCATCTATACAGAGGGAGTCAGCCAGCCATGCCATAAGTGGCCACCTTCATAGCTATACAGGTTCTGGGTGAAGCATGTCATTGATGGATAGAAATGAGGCAGAGCTGATCATTGAGGTCAAAGCCATCCCAAACCTATATAGTGATGCAGCCCTGACTCGCGTTTATAGTCTTTTACTCCTCGATTTTGACAACATTTTCGGTGTTGTTAAGAAATCTATTGCAAAGTGATATCTGGAGGAAGAAAACAGCCACAATGCCAATTTTATATAACAACATATCAGTTTCTGCATTCTTTGATCATACATTATGTTAAGGAGGTTTTATTGAAAATATTACATCTACAACGTAAAATAAAATGTACAGATGATAGCCCACTGCACACATTTTGTTCCTATTGCTGTTTAACCATGCAACTGGATATAGTGATCCCATTTCAAATCCTCCGATCTCAAAATCTAAGTTTATGGATTACTACTAGTGGATTTAGTTATAGCCATTTGAGTATGCTACAGAAGTTCAAACAAACTATGTGTTTTGTAAATTCTGTTTTGCTTTCCCCAAACAGGTAATATCCTTCCTGGGTTAACTTTCTAAGTCACAACTGTTCCACAGGTAAATGTGATATTTTGCACAGCTTCTTAGTTAAAACTCGTAAACAAAGTTGTATCATTGTTATTTAGGCTAGAGTGATACAAACGTAAGCGTATGAATATATATATATATGTAGTAAAACTCGCAGGAAAAATGAAACATTGGAACACCAAGCTTTTGTCTATTCTCTCAAGACATCTTCAGGGTAATACAAGAATGCCGTGGAAGTTGGAGGCTTAAATACCCCTTCCATATCATCTGTGACATGCTAACTAGCATATATAAACAATTTTTGTTTTGCCTTCTTACTGTCTTTTCCGAGTATTCTTACATTTACACATTTTCTTTAACACCATATATATATTTATACAATTAGATATTCTTTACATTGTAATTTGTCTAAAATGTTCACTGTTATCATTAATCATATATATATATTAATTGAACAAATCAATAATCTAAGAATAAATAACAATTATAGTATTGTCGTCTACAACAAAAGCCTATTATGAATAATATAACCTAAATGTATATACATACACAAGTGAACTAATGTATGTACTCAGGCACATACCCCATAGATGGGGGTGGCCTTCTCGAGACAAAGCCTGAACAGAAAAGAAAAAAAAAAAAAAAAAAAAAAAAAAACACACACATCTAGGTCGCCCAGGAGAAGACCCAGAGACCAAGGATCAAGAAGGGTCTCCAGCAAAAGATTCCTGGGTCCCAGATTTCCCAGAGAGGTTCCAGTCACAGCAGGCAAACATGTAGCGGAGAGCACCACAATGCCCTTCTATATCACTTTCAGGCATGGCACTTCATATATTTACCGGCTCCCCGGGCTGGTTGCCTGACGGACCATTATTTAGTCCAACAGGTGCCCGACCTCAACTCCCTACTACCGACCGCGTTATCAATTAACTATTCACAATTATTTTCCATTCATTCCCATTCATCACCACTTCTCTTGCCTGTTCTTCAGTTATCTCTCTATCTTCCAACGTTTGTTTCACACCATCTCTCTATCTCCTCCGAGGTCTTCCTCTTAATCTATTTCCCCTTGTTTCTGACTCATATATTCTCTTTGTAAGCCTTTCATCTCCCATTCGTTCAACATATCCATACCAGCAAAGGACCCTTTTTTCTACTCTGGCCGATAAGGGCTCCTGTTGTCCCACTCTCCTACGCATCTCTTCATTTCTCAATCTGTCTCTACATGTCACTCTACACATACTCCTCATGTAGCTCATATCCATCACATCCAACTTTCTTTGCTCTTGTACAGTATATTCAGACCCCATGTATCAGCCCCATACATCACTGATGGTACACGTATCCCTTGGTCCTTTGCACTTCTAGCTTTCATTCCAAGGTTTCTCACCTACCACATGCTTCCCATTGCTCGAAAACTTTCCTTCCCTCATACACTCTTTCCCTTACCTCCATTCCCACACCTGTGTCCCTGCTTATCACTCCTCCTAGATAATTAAAACTCTCCACTTGTTCCAACATTTCCTCATCCACTCGTACACTCAGATCCACCCTACAAGCATCTCTATTACACACCATCACGTTACTTATATTTATATTCACTCTCAGCTTCCTCCTCCCACATACCACACCAAAGTCTTTTACTACTAGTTGCAGCTTCTCCTCAGAATCCGACACCAGTGCTGTGTCATCAGCAAACAGCAACTGAATCCAACTTCCAATTATCCCATTCTTTCCTACTAAACCCAATCCTCTATCCATAGGTCTAATTTTGTCCTCCCTCACCACACCATCCATATATACATTAAACAACCACGGTGACATTACACAACCCTGTCGCAGACCTACATTTACGTCAAATCATTCACTCAACTCATTCCCTACTTTAACACACGCTCTTCTCGCTTTATATAAACTCTTGACTGTTCTTAACAAATTTCCTCCAATTTCGTAAATCCTTACCACCTTCCTTATTGCTTCTCTATCCATACGATCATAAACTTTTTACACATCCATAAAAGCCAAAAATATCTCCAGACTTTTCTCTAAATACTTCTCACATAGCTGTCTTACTGCAAAAAATCTAATCCGCACACCCTATTCCCCTCCTAAAACCACACTGCTCGTCTCCTTTGCACCTTCTGTACCTTTTATTATTCTTTCTATCAACACCCTGCAATGCAGCTTTCCAACAACTATTAATAAACTAATACCTCTATAAATTGAACACTCCTGCCGGTCTCCCTTCCCCTTGCACTCCTCCAGTCTAATGGTGCCATTGACACAACAAAGCACACATCGAATATTCTCACCAGCCAATCTATTATCACATCTCCACCCTTCTTAATACCTTCCACAACAATACTATCAATAACTTCTGCTTTACTCGCTGTCATTCGTCTCACTGCTGCTTTCACCTAATTCTTCTCAATCCTTTCATTCATTTCTTCCTGCCTGGGTAGCCTACCTCCATCAGCCACGGCTTCAATCCCTGCCTCTCTTTCGTCTCTTACATTTAACAAAGATTCACAATACTCAAGATATCCTTTCCTCACTTGTACACCTTCAACTAACAACTCTCCATTTGCATCTTTCACCGTCTCTTCCCTCTGTTGTTCTCCTTTCCTTGCTCTATTTACCTCCTTCCAGAACATCTTCTTACGTTCCTCAAAATTATCTCTCAATCTTTGACCCCCACCTCTCACTTGCACTTTTCTTCGCTTCTCTAATTTTCCGTTTCGCCTTCCTCCTTTTCTCCTTGTACCTCTCCCATACTTCAACACTTCCATCCTGTAAAACCCTCTTAAACCACTGTCTCTTCTCCTCAACTACCTTTCTCACCATATCATTCCACCACTCGCTATCCTTGCTGATACCTCTGCCACCTACTCTCCTTTTACCACATACTTCCTCTGCACTTGCTTTCACTACTTCTTTAAACTGTTGCCATTCATCCTCTATTTCTCTGTCTTCCATCTATCTCACTTCTATTCATTTTTCATTTAGCCTCTCCTGGTATTCCCTCTATTTTGTACTTTTCTGTAACTCATTAAAATGTATTACCTCCCTTACTTCTCGCTTGTCTCGCATTCTCCTGTAACTCCTTACCTTCGAAGAGCTTTCCATCGACAAGATAATGATCAGGCATATCCTCAGCCTCCCCTCTCATCATATTCACATCCAGCATTCTACACAATATTTCCCTTGTCACCAACATATAATCCATTAGCTCTACGATCTATCCCCTCACAAGTCTATGTCATGTATGCTTGTGTATGCGTCTCTTTTTGAAGAACGTATTAATATATACTCATTCTCCACTCTCCACGTATATCAATCATACTTTCTTCACTCTCGTTTTACACCATCCACACCAAAGTTACCTATTACTTCATCAACAGATTCATTGCTTACCCTAGAATTCAGGTCTCCTAAAACTACCACATTTTCATTTTCCTCGAACCCTTTTAGACAATTCCTAATATGTTCCCAAAAACTCTCCATCTCTTCTATTGTATTTTCACTTCGTGACCCATATGCACTCATAAATACCCACCTTTCACCCTTAAACCGCATTCGCAACAACATTAACCTTGATGGCACCCCTCACACTCTTTTATATACGCTCTCAGCTCCTCCTTCACAATAATAGCCATGCCCTCTTTCGCACTGACTCTTTCATCTACTCCAGACTTTCTAACTTTCATATTTCCAAAATCCACTTCACCCTCTCATTATATATATATGAAAAATCCACTTCACCCTCTCATTATATATATATGAAAAATAACACACCAACAAACTGCACTATATAACTAAACTGAGGCTGACGATAACCCTCTGGTATTATCGATATAATAGCTGTCATCAACACTGACCCAGACAGCTCTACTTAGATCAGCTGTCTAGATAGATTATCATAGAGCCACCATAATAGTTCTATCTATAAACAGTACCTATCTAAATGTGTGTGTCTGTGTGTGTGTATGTGTGTTTCTGTGCATGTGTGTGTGTGTGTGTGTGTGTGTGTGTTTCTGTGTGTGTGAGTAAATGTGTGTGTGTTTCTGTGTGTGTGTGTGTGTGTTTCTGTGTGTGTGTGTGTGTGTTTCTGTGTGCGTCTGAGTATATGTGTGTGTGTGTTTGTGTGTGTGTGTGTGTTTGTGTGAGTGTGTGTGTGTGTGTGTGTGTGTGTGTGTGTGTGTGTGTGTGTGTGAGTCTATCTAAATTCAAGGAATGTCACACATGCACGATTATGGTCCCGACAGCCCACTACTGGCTCAATCGCTGGGATAATCGGGGGCGTCGTAGGGGCGTCCCAGGGCGGCGTGGTGGCGGCCTAGGGCCGTCCGGTATTCTGATAAATGGAAATCATGACATAGGTCAATACTGTTTAATCACTCCTCTCTTAATACTGTACTTAGTACAGGTGACGTCCTTTTCATTATATTATGGCAACTAATAGAAGATTTTTTCAACTTTTAGGAAGGACCTCTAACAATTGAAGGACTACAGACTATCTCCTTTAATCATTTGAGTTAAACTGGAACTTACACTCGATTAGAAAGGAAAACAAAATCGAAAATATAAACAAATACAAAATAATAAAAATAGGCTACACTCTTAACAATAATCAGTGTATAGTGTTTCTCGGCCATATCTCGGGACAGTAGTGATATAATTGGATCGAAATCACCCACACAGCAAACTGTGGTGTAATTTCGGACCTCCGCAGTCTTAAATCGAGGTGATAGGTAATATATGCCAATTGATATAGGCATGGCGTCTGGACAATCCGTTACATTTCCCTAGAGGGCCATATGTTTGGCTTCCGAAAGCAAGCAGCTGACAGTGCCGTTCAGTAATACCAGAAGTTAGTCAGGAGTGATGAAAGACAACTCAGTAAAATAGTGTATAGCGCATCGATGCAAACCGATTCCCAGAAAGTACTATCAAACATACATAAATAAAATATATCTCAGAAATCCTTTTAGTGTAGCGCAAGTGATATTGGCGCCCGTACTCCATGCCCACTAACACTGACTGCAACGTAACAAACATTGCCCTCGTCCTCTGTCCTCACTCCGTACCCCCCACCCCCCACCACCACACACACATACACACACACTATCCCCTCCCCCACCCCTCCGTGTTCAGGTCAGGGGGAAAATCGAAAAACAAGTTTCAATAATGTCTACCAGGGACATTTTTACGAGGTGAAAATTTAATATACTCGTGAATAAAGGCACAAAATGCCAATTATGCCCACTAACATACCATTGGGTTTACGTAGGACTGACACCAATAAATCAGGCGTCAACCTCCCACAGCAACAGGTCACACGGCGGTCACTTATTCCCGAAATCCTTCCACCAAGGAAACCCCCTACATTACTGCCATCTATGGCCATTGACCACCCTGCTGCCTTTGATCAAATACATTCTCAGGATGAAACAAAAACCATCAGAGACCAACATTAATTGTTCATGGAAACCCCCCTATGGACACCCCACAGATTCTGGATATTGATTTCGATCCTCAAGACATAATTTCATATTAAATCTATAAAACAAATATATATTTATATATATATATATACTGTATATATATATATATATATATATATATATATATATATATATATATATTATAGTAATGTGATGCCATAATATAACAATATAATAACAATACATAAAAATACGTTTGGCACAGAGAACATAAACCATAATTAGCGCAATTGAACCAATAATGAAGGTCAATAGAAGCAATCATTACAGATCACAATGGATAATAATATGGACATAAATACAAACCACAATGAATTATATGCTATATAATATAATGAGAAGGAATAAAACCACACACACACATACAAATTATAAGTAAAAATGCTGCATTAAATATGCTCATAGAGTGGCATGGACCATTGCACATGGCTTCGCCTTTATGATACACTCGTGTCATATTCATACTGCCGTCGTCTGACACCATGGCACTATCTTTCCAGGTCTTATTCGTTCGTGGCTGGCAGTCGTGACACTCGTGGTGCCATTTTGGCGTACAGGTAGATGTGGCCACCCCTGGCAGAGGTAGATCTGTACTGCATGGTCAATTAACCTGGCTCTCTATTTATAATGTTTGGAAGCAAAAGCCATGGTTCGTCTTGGCATCCCTGGGATTCCGTAGATAGTTTGTAGTAGTTCCAAGTTTATATATATACCTCCGTAGATTATTCCGTAACTTCACCGTACCGCCTCCGTTTGACAGCGAAATCGGAGTCTTGATGAATCCTTTAAGGATTCATCAAGATTACGAGTCCCTGGCAAGTCGGTAAATGGTTCTTGTAGGTGGGAAAGGGGCTTTACCGACCGAACACATGTTAATATCTCTCTCTCTCTCTCTCTCTAATGTGAAAGTTAGAAAGTCTGGAGTAGATGAAAGAGCCAGTGCGAAAAAGGGCATGGCTATTATTGTGAAGGAGGAGCTGAGAGCGTATATAAAAGAGTGTGATGGGTGCCATCAAGGTTAATGTGGGTGCGAATGCGGTTTAAGGGTAAAAGGTGGGTATTTGTGAGTGCATATGGGTCACGAAGTGAAAGGACAATAGAAGAGATGGAGAGTTTTTGGGAACATGTTAGGAATTGTCTAAAAGGGTTCGAGGAAAATGAAAATGTGGTAGTTTTAGGAGACCTGAATTCTTGGGTAAGCAATGAATCTGTTGATGAAGTGATAGGTAGCTTTGGTGTGGATTATGTAAAACGAGAGTGGAGAAAATATGATTGATATACGTGGAGAGTGTAGAATGAGTATATATTAATACGTTCTTCAAAAAGAGACGCATACACAAGCATACATGGCATAGACTTGTGAGGGGAGAGAGAGAGAGAGAGAGAGAGAGAGAGAGAGAGAGAGAGAGAGAGAGAGAGAGAGAGAGAGAGAGAGAAAGAGAGAGAGAGAGAATGGAGTTACACAGACCATATAAACCCCCTCCTGCCCCTTTTCTCTCCACCTACCAGGCCCCCCCCCCCTTCTGCCCCTCCACGGATAAAACGCTATGATTGGCCATTATGCTTTCACGGTTCAGGTAGAATCGCTCTTTCTGCGTCCTTTTCGACCCGTCCTACCCCCTCCCCACAATGGATGCCCCCCACCCTTCCCCCCTCTCCTCGTTTCCCCGACAAACTGTCCGATTTGCCTAATACGGCGAAAACAAAAGAGAGTGTGTGTGTGTGGGGGGGGGGGGGGTGAGGTTGTAGTTAGTTGGACAAGAGAGGAAGATAAACTTTTGTGGAGGTAAGGATACATTTATGTACACACACATACATATATATATATATATATATATATATATATATATATATATATATATATACCGGTATATATATATAACAAATTTATTTTATTTTTCTGTGATTGAGAGAGGCAAAAGGCAGAACTGCCTATAGCGAGTGCCTCCCCCATAGTTGAAAGAGTGACGGCCAAAATCAAAGGGACGTTCGAGCCAAAATGCCTGGACACACGGAGTTTGAAGCAATTTAAGTCATAGGAAGAGGGAAAGACTGATTCTCTCGCTCTCTCTCTCTATATATATATATATATATATATATATATATATATATATATATATATATATTATATAATATATATATATATATTATTATATATTATATATATATATATATATAGAGAGAGAGAGAGAGAGAGAGAGAGAGATATGTAGAAAGAAAGACAGTGATATATAGATAAGTAGGTAGGTATATCGATATACTGTACAGTAGCGCTAATAACTCATGTCTCAGCTGTCATTACGTTTGGCTCGCTCTGTACTGTATTAATGTCTGTCAGATGTTGAATATGGTGGGTATGTGTAGGAACATGCTTATATATCTCACTTAAAACGAATAAATCAAGTTTTAGAGATTGCTGATACCAATTATTGATCGAAATATACTAGGTGCCGAGACATCACTTATTAGGACGATTGTACATACAGTAGGTATATTAATAGATACAGTTTACATCTATCCATTTATCTACCTGCATCTATTTACTTTCCGTGTATCAATCTATCCATTTATCTATGTCATATCTTAACATCTATTAACTGTTAACCCTGTCTGCATCGTGGGTGGTCATTTGGAATACCCATGCTTAGCCCTATTAGTTTGGTGATTGTAAGATGTTTTGCTTCATTAGTTTAGAGATTAGAAGACGTTTACTCGCATGCAGGTGCTTTTCTAGGAGCTCCAGTCTAAAATAATTGTCTCAGAGAATCATACAGTAATGTGAAGCTTGACAATTATTTGTATCGGCTAAATGAAGTTGCTAATTTCAAAATAAACTTGTCAATTTCTTTATTTTTCCTGGCAAGCGATAGCAAGCATGCAATTTAGGAGCAACCAACATTTGGCTTTGAATCTATCGAAACATTTATAAATTTAGGTCGAAGGGGAAGGCCTGGGGGGTGTCTGTGGGTTTGTTTTAACCTGAACGGGGTTTTTGGAGGTGTATTTTACCTCTGTGTTATATTTATCCTCCATTACCTTTGAGCATGTGTTTAAGTGGATTCAACTTCTCCAATCAAGCAAAAACCCACTTAATTAATCCAATTAACCCCAGCAAAACCCTGGTATAACAAATAATATAACAAATTATAATACTAACAGTAGTAATAATAGAGCATAATAATACACTTTTATGATTCCCAGCAGTAATAAAAAGAAACTTAAAACAAAATAATAGTACTAAAAAAACATTGTAAACAAATGCTCAAGTAAATGGCTGAGAAGTAACTGGTCAGCGAGAAGAGAAACTAGAGATTCTATCAACTTTATCTTTAATCTCTCTCTCTCTCTCGCTCTCGCTCTCTCTCTCTCTCTCTCTCTCTCTCTCGTTCTCTCTCTCTCTCTCTCTGTCTCTCTCTCTCTCTCTCTCTCTCTCTCTCTCTCTCTCTCTCTCTCTCTCTCTCTCTCTCTTTCTAGTAGACTAGTAGACAAGACAGTTGACTACCTAGAAATCCACAATTTAATTACAGATTTCCAACATGGATTCAGGCGACACAGATCATGTCTTACCAATTTGCTGGAATTTTCCATGAAATGCTGAGTGATTATGACAGAAGTAGGACCATATACATTCTTTACTTAGATTTTCAAAAATCTTTTGACAAAGTGCCTTATTGCAGGCTAATGTCAAAAGTGAGTGCGCTAGGTATCAATACAGAGGTCACAAACTGGATAGGAAGTTGGCTAACAGGTAGACAACAACGAGTGGTAATTAATGGTGTATCTTCTGACTGGACTGCAGTCACTTCTGGAGTTCCACAGGGAATTGTCCTTGGCCTACTTCTGTTTATCATATTATGTCAATGACATAGATATTGGTCTGTTGAGTGTGATTTCCAAGTTTGCAGATGACATGAAACTTGGAATATATGTGAAAGACCTCGAAGGGGTTGAACAGCTCAGGATAGACTTCAACAGATTGGGTGAATGGTCGGAGACATGGCAGAGGCCTCTACACTTGGAATATTGCAAGGTGATGCATATCGGCCAAGCAAACCCCAAGTCAGGCTATTCACTATTGGGAATGCCTCTGGAAGTGACTGACTTAGAAAAGGATTTGGGTGTTCTGATTAGCAGTGACCTAAAGTTTTCCAAACAGTGCATTGAAGTAGAAAAGAAAGCTCAGACATTATTGGGCTATATTATGAGGCAATTTAAGTATAGAAATAAGGAAATAGTCCTCATACTTTACAGTACAACGCTCTGATACGGCCTCTCCTGAAGTATGCTGTTCAATTCTGGTCTTCAGACTCAGGAAAGATATAAAGCGACTAGAAAGAGTACAAGCCAGAGCTACAAAGCTTAATCCATCGCTTAGAAGAATGAGCTATGAGGACCGGTTGAGAGCTCTTGCGATCTCTTTCCGTTGGAGACATGCAGACTACGAGGTCAGCTCATTGAAGTTTATAAAATACTTAAAGGGTTTGACAATGTGGATTATAGCAAAATGTTTAGCCTCCATATGAATACAACACGCAACCATGGCTGGAAATTAGAATTGAATAGGTTCAGCACTAGTATTTCTGGAAACTTTTTCACATATAAGATATGTTCTACCTAGAACAAACTTCCCTCCGAAGTTGTAAACAGTTCTTCAGTAGAGTTGTTCAAGAAGAGAGTAGATAGTATTTTGCACACTGTAAAGAGAATAGTGCACTATACAGTCTGTCTCCTTATACTTCGAGTATCTCCTCGGAATGGACCGCAATGTCTCTGAGATTCCTTGTAACTCATTGTAACTATATATATATATATATATATATATATATATATATATATATATATATATATATATATATATATATATATATCTTGTCAATAGTCAGGAAACAATATACAGTAGGGCAGTTCAGTTCCTACAATTTGATGAACCACTCATACCAGGCCCTAACCTCCCTCTCTCTCTCATATCTCCCCCCTTCCCTCCCTATCCCTCCCCCCAACCTTCTCTCTCTCTCTCTCTCTCTCTCCTTGGATAAACCTCTTATACCTGTCGCCCCCCCCCCCTTTCTCTTTCTCGCTCTCTCTATTTATATAACTCTAACTCTAACTCTCTCTATATACTGTACAGTATATCTCTATCTATCTATTTATTTATCTATCTATCTATCCAACTCAAACTTACTCTCTCTCTCTCTATATATATATCTAATTTTTAAGAAATAAGATAACTATTATTCTGAGAACTACCGCTCACTTGACATCATTCAAAGTAATATTGTTTCAAAGATTCATTGTTGCAGTGAATAATAACATCAGTTACCTGGAATTTCATATAGTAATCGTGGCTTCTCATTATGTTTCAAAAAGACACCAATCTCGGCTAAAGCCTTAGTCACACACAGGACTTTGCCAACACGTCCTTCACCGTTCTTTACGAAGTTTAGGGTCGGGACCAAATGTTGTGGACATGGCGCTGACCATGGTCCTGCACTCGTCATTGCCTCGATAGTCCTCCTACCGTGGCGGTAGGCCACATGGCCAGGCCTCCTTAGGCCGCCACGAATGATCTTGGGATGATTGTGCAACATCCCTCCAATGTCCTCAAACCGTGTTTGACCCATCATTCACTCATCCTACCCCCGAAACATACGTCTATTCCACGTCCCCCGGTTGATCCAGGGGCGTTCAGTGGGCGTCCCTGGCCAGACACATGAGTGGGTATCACGGCTTCGTATACAAGGGGTTGGGCTCCAGTCTTGCCACGACATACAATCGCCTGACACTATTCAGGTACAGTAATATTTCCGTTTTACGTACCCGTCAAAAATACCATACCGTAATACTGTATTGTACCGTACCCCAAATTTTACTTCCGAACCGGTAAAAATATCATACCGTAATTCCCCACCTTTACCGTACTACTAAGGACATAAATATCATACCGTAATTCCCCACCTTTACCGTACTACTAAGGACATAAATATCATACCGTAATTCCCCACCTTTACCGTACTACTAAGGACATAAATATCATACCGTAATTCCCCACCTTTACCGTACTACTAAGGACATAAATATCATACCGTAATTCCCCACCTTTACCGTACTACTAAGGACATAAATATCATACCGTAATTCCCCACCTTTACCGTACTACTAAGGACATAAATATCATACCGTAATTCCCCACCTTTACCGTACTACTAAGGACATAAATATCATTCCGTAATTCCCCACCTTTACCGTACTACTAAGGACATAAATATCATACCGTAATTCCCCACCTTTACCGTACTACTAAGGACATAAATATCATACCGTAATTCCCCACCTTTACCGTACTACTAAGGACATAAATATCATACCGTAATTCCCCACCTTTACCGTACTACTAAGGACATAAATATCATACCGTAATTCCCCACCTTTACCGTACTACTAAGGACATAAGATATCTTAACAAAACTGAGTCGATAATTGAACTTCCTTATGTGAATACCAAAAACAGTTGATCGATTCCTTTTCCAGCACATCACACACGTAAACACACACACACACACATTGATTGCCAAATGCATTTTGTATTTGATTCATATGAATTGCATCACAGTCACTGAGTAGTTTAAATAATGATAATTCATTTGTTGGACCAGTTTGGTTAAATAGTTCAAAACTGATATATCCAAAAACTGATATACAGAAAGTGTCCAGGCGCGCCCGCGCGCACACACACACACACACACACTTGTTATAAAAAACACAAAAGAATAACAAATATAATTAAATCCCGTCTACTCACCGAGTATCTGCTCTCTTCGCCGCAATGTTGCATCTCTCTCGCTATTCTATCGCTACTACAATAATCGGTTTTCCTCAGAGCTCTCCCAGTGAATACCACCTCCTCTACGTAGGGTACGTAGTACCCGCCTTGCAACACGATCCCACCCCTACTCTGTACAACTCTCCAACTCAAGAGTGAAACGATACTCTCAATCTGTCCTTAATTCAATAGCTGAGCTCTGGAACTCTCTCCCTGAATCCATCTTTCCCTCATTCTATGACTTAAATTGCTTCAAACTCTGTGTGTCCAGGCATTTTGGCTCGAACGTTCTTTGCCTTGTCACTCTTTCAACTCTGGGGGAGGCACTCGTCACAGGCAGTTTTGCCTTTTGTCTCCCTCATCCACACAGCAAAAAAAGTGAAAAAGAAGATATCCTCGATCAGTTTGTCTTAGCATCTTGTACGTCTTTTAGCTACCCATTTTGCGCACTGCAGAACGCGTTTGCATCCTTACAGGGATACTTTAAACCTTTGTGACCATCAGGTTTGTTTAGAAACCTTTAGTTTAATTACTTCAACCTCTGCAGTTGTCTTTGAGCGAGTTTTGGGCAGAAAACTAATTTTGGAGAGGTAATTATGAGATTATTAACATTATATATATGAATAATAATCAGCATCCCCCGGACCTGGAAGGGCTACTATGCTAATGCAGAAACATGGCTAATGTTTAGAAATATATGTATGTTTATATTAATTACAGGTACTAGTCTTGGGGCATACATTAGCGCTCTTTTACGATTAAGTAATAATTTTCATATATATCACTCATATTTATACTTGTAAACATATATTTACTTTCTATATACTTTGCAAAGGATGGAAATGTTAAATGCAATCAAATAATAACAGTGAATACAATACGTGGATATCAACCATAGGTAGGTTACAGAGATATTACAATGTGAAATACAGCAAATACTTGCAATGTACAATTAGTGTTTTCATTATTTTCATTTAATTGTCAATTTGTCTTATGAGATACATGGTTTTACCAATATATAAAGCATAAAGATCACATCTAGATTAATTAATTATCTATGTAGTGAACTTGAATTTTTTTGAGCTGTATAATTAAGAAGACCAATTCATATACTGCAACTTCTCTCACTATTACAGTTTCTTTTACAAGCTGTATATTATAAGATTATCAATAACTTGAATATTGCACAATTGCTTTCTCTTCTTCTGGAAAATTGTCCAATATAGTGAAATGTACAGTATATGGCTTTTACTAACATAAAATGAACTGACACAATGTTTGCACCGCCGGCGCTCAGTAACTCTATTTGCTAAATGGTTGGAAACTTTAAAGGTGGGGTGCATGGGTTGAGGTAAACATGGAAAAATCATCGCCAACCTGCATATAATTATCTTGTAAAATACAATGTCACTGAAATAATTATTAACAATGGTATAAAGGATGTTGTGGATCGTCTATACCGGGCCTGTGACGTCATAGTGACGTCACACCAGTATCCTCATCCTGGACTGGATGGTGGACTTACACTCCTGTGACGTCACAGGCCCGGTATAGACGATCCACAAAATCCTTTATACCATTGTTAATAATTATTTCAGTGCCATTGCATTTTGCAAGATAAGTATGTACAGCTTGGCGATTATCATTCCATGTTTATCTCAACCCATGCACCCCCACCTTTAAAACACTCGGAAAGCCAGGACGAGAATTGGTTGTTTAAGTCCGAGGGTTAATTAACAATATTGACTAATAAACTTAAGTGACTACCTATGACTTTTTTACACATGTAATGACAAATCTAAATATTAACATTAGTGCGTACTTTGCATACCTAAATGTGCCTGTATGAAGAAGATTACTATGAAATATATAACATTAATATAAAAAAGTTCTTAATCAAATTAAAATTAGCTACATATATTTAGGTTTGATGATATATATTCAATAAGGACTGACTGCATTTGTTTATGCTTGACAGTCTTGGAACGGATTTATCAATATCTGCATCCCTTAAAAAGTATATACAGCTGGCCTACAGGTATTAATCTATCGTCCTGTTTTGAACCAACTGAATATTTCGAAATACAAAATAAATGAGTTTAAACATGTTATTGTACTGTACTTTTATACTACTATCATATTACAATCTTTAAATAAATCTATATTATATTAATTTATGCTACATTTGATAACACAATCTAACATATTTGAAATAATTAAATTAAGTAGTGACACCTCCCGACGGTAATTGTCTGCGAAGTTTACCATACTAAACAACCTCATCTACAAGACCCCAAACTTTCCTGTGCACCCTCGAGACGTTCTGGGTGAGGATGGCACCTTACCTACCCGCTCCCCATATTCAGGCACGTCCTTCTGGTATTCAAGAAGTTTACTGTTAAGGTCACATTAAAAGTTAAGACTACTGCATCTAATAAAGACGTAATTAAGTAAGTAACACCCACAAAAGTACAAAATTCAATTTAATTCTGGAACCCAACAGTCGGCAAGTAAGGCCCCTGGTAATGGCTCAAGGAGTGCACTACAACGTTAACTCCAGCAGTTCCAGAGAGACACACAAAGAGGGCAACCGAGAAGTGCACTCCTGCAGAGCGATATAAGAAGAGCGTAAGAGATCCTGACTCCGGAGTAACACATGAAGTGTACAATAGCCGAGCGACACACAAAAAGCGCAACTGTTCCCAAGTGTCTCATGACGTGCACAAATTTATCACCCCAAAATTATCCCCTGCTGCACCCTATCTGAATGGCAAAGAGGAATTCCACTATTTTAAGGAAGGTATTAAAATGTAAAACTTGCAAACTAAACAAACCAAAATTGGGACAAGGACAATATAAAGTCAAATTAAATTATCAAAATCGCTATGTGGAAACAACGCTTACTAAAATGAAAATTATTAAATAAAAGAACACAATCCACCACATAGGGTGTACATCACTACATGAGCAAGTTAATCTGTTTCCCAAGCAAACCAATCGCACATATAACAACGCACTATCGTCACGTTAAAGGAAGTAGTCAAGTTTGGGAAGTCCGGGACGTTCTGGCAAATTTTACTAAACTCTGCATGAATAAAGAAACTACATGTTAAATGTCAAAATATTATTTAAAATCAAATTTGCAACATGACAAGACATTAACAATAGTAAAAAATACAAATATTGATAAGATATCTATACTATTACAAAATAATATATAAAATACAGTACAGCACTCACTAACGATAGTGCTATCGGGTAGGTACCTGTAAGCATAGCATGCTTCAAGTGACCCCTATCAATAACTACCCTACAAATAACCTACATTTATAGCACAAATAAACTAAGGAAATCGCAAAAGTAAGCAATTGATACTATCGACAATGAATACATAATATAAAGAGAAATAATTGCAAAATATGAAGTAACAACAGATTTAAACAAAGAGTACTCTTTTAACAAGAACAATAAATTTAAAAAATCATCAATATTAATAATAATAATAATAGAAAAAGAAAAAGAAAAAGATAAACAATAAATACAGACAAAAAGTAAGCAGAGGTTATACAAGAAACTTCAAGTTAAAAATGCTTGATTAAAATTATTGATGTCAAATTTAAGAATACAGTCACAATAATTGACCCTAAAAAGATTAAATTTATGGAACAATTTACTTGCCTCAAAACCTCTGTCCACTAAGAGTCTGTATAGTAACCTAGCTCTAGCCCAAAAGTCATCTACTTTAGTGCAGATTTTACAAAATCTTATTAATTGGGAATAAAAACAATTATAAGTGATTTTACTATCGATATTACTACTAGGGAAAGGAAAGTTTATTACGTTAAAATTAAAATCATCAACTTTGTGATATACTTTAAGTATGCACTGTTCATTAACAATCTCTATATTTATATCAAGAAAATTTTCAACTTTATAATTTACGTTACATTGTGTGAGGGGAATAGAATTAGGGTAAATAAGTTTAGCAACTTGATTAAAATTTAACAAATTGCAAACAAGAATATCATCAATATATCTACTATTATTACTTAACAGTTTAGCAAGTGCTAATTTTTCTGGAATTTTATTTTTCTTGCTACTGTCAACTAAGTCTTTTATATATTTAAATTCTAAAGCAAGCAAGAATAAGTCTGCAATTAAAGGGCTAGCATTTCCACCCATAGGAATTCCTAATATTTGTTTGAAAATGTACGGCCCGAATCTAACATAAGTATTGAAAAGGAGGAATTTAAGGGCATCTTTAAGTTTAGTTCTATCAAAATATACAGAACTAGTGGGAGTAGAGCTAAGTGATGCATTATTAAAATATGTATAAACATTTATGAAATAATTACCATTCCTAACGAACCTGTCAAAGTGCAAATCTATAATAAAGCAAAGCTCTGAATATACTAAATCTAAAGGCAAATTGGTATACAAAGTTGAAAAGTCGAAGCTATGTACCGAGGTAACTTTCGGCATGGTATTTATTTTATCAATAACTTCTAACGAATTGTCAACACTCCAATAATAGTTAATGCCAGTTTCTTCTCATGATGGTATTACAATATCTTTTATGAGTACTTTTAATGTATTTTAAGCAATTTACTACTTGTTCTGATAGAGTTTTAGTGGTAGCAAATTTTGCTCCGGCAATAAAGCGATATTTATAAGGTCTTTTATGAAATTTAGGTAACATGTATAATTTTGCAATGCACTTGTTCTTATCAGAAAGTTTAATATCAAATATTATATTTTTCTTGGTATGTTCATCGATTAAGTTATCAATATTCAGATTATTTTGAATTTCATAAACAGAATTACCGCAAATATTTTTACGTAATATGTTACCCTTAATACCTAATTCTTTTTTCATATTTTCAAGATAAAATTTTTTACATGTGAAGCTATAATTATTGCTGGCTTTATCTACTGTAGTGATTACAAAATGTTTATGTAAATTTATTAAATCAGCTTTAAGCTTATTATAATTATAGTCTATATAATCTGAAAGATTAAATTCATTTTTAAGCGAGAAAATTTTATTTCTAATTAACTTAATTAATAATTTAGACCATGCTTCTAGTTCTCTCGCATTGCAGCACGCAATTTTTAACAATTTATCTTTTAATTTATTGACTGAAAAAACAATATCTTTTAAAATTATGTCCCATGTTACTTTATTACTCCCTATTCTAAATTTAAACCCTTTACGACATAGCTCCGCTAATTTGTCGTTTGCAAAATGTTTAACTAGTTCTACATCACCTGTTAATATGTGACATATCGGACTATAAATGAACTTTGCTAGTGCATCACGTCTGCTAGCTGGCATATCCATGACTCTTTCACACACGTATTGAAAATATCATTATCTGAAAGATTTCCTAAAACTTTATTATAATTACAAATAATAGACCCAACAGGTCGTTCATATGAATACACTATTAATGGTTTGAAATCTTTACAACCATCTGGTAATATGGACTTAACTTTCTTTGAATTAATAAGACTGTTAACATTAATTTTGTCTAAAATTTTAGAGGAATAATTTAAAGTGGACAGGACTTTATCTTTAATACGGTTATCTTTGGATTTCTTAGAATTAGCTCTAATATATCCCATAAAAGCAAAGACTATATTCTTAAATTTATTTGTGAAATTATGTTTATTATTTAGAATATTTTCTATAAAAGGAGCAAAACTTTTCTTTTGTAGGCCTTTCAATGAATCTTTTAATTTTTTAATTCCGAAATTTCGATATAATGAATATAAATTATTAACAATAATTATAATATCAGACCTGCTTTTCTTTTTATTAAATGTATTTAGTCTTCTATTACCGTGTCTACCAGGTCTTCTGTTTAAAACAGGGAAGTTAAAATATGGGTTATTAAAATCGTTTTTTAATAAATCTTTATACAAAATGTTGCCTACATTTTTTATTTGATTGTTAAGTCCAAATGGATAGATGGTCATTAATTTTCCAATCCAATAATTTTCTCTATCTAAAACATTTTGATTACTTTGAACAATTTCTATAATTTTGTATTTACAATCAAATTTAGTACAATCTGTGTTAAAATGCTTATATAGAAGAATCTTGGAGTCGATGCCGTTCTTAATTCCTGATCTATGCCCGTAGGCTCTTTCTCTTAAACATTGCTCCGTCTTTCCAACATATTGTATACCACATTTCTCACAGGTTATTAAATAGATAACATTTTTTACTTTACATGGAGATGTTACATTAACAGAAGAATTTAGAAACAAAAATTTTGTATTGGTAATGTAACTTTTAAAAAATGTTTGATGTTCAAAATCAAATTCATTCACACAGAGTTTACATTTACAGTTATCAACGAAAAGACCCCCTGAATCCTAAGCCATCAACACGGTCTGACATAGACCCAGTCTGGCCAGAGCTTTCTCCGCCACCATCACCACAGACCACAAGAGGCACAAACCATCCCCTCCACGTCAAAGGAGACTACAAAATAAAGTGTGAGCCATCTTCGGGGACCTGTAGTGGGATTTGCTGAACCAACATCTATGCAGGCCTATAATTTCCCTTATACACAAACACAAAAACAATCTACTTAAGGTGAGATTTGTATTTATTTGTTCAATATATACAGTATTATGTATTTGTTGATTTCATTAAATGAGTTTAGAAGTGAAGTTGGTTGGTGAAAAAATATAATAAATGTTTATATTTATTTATTTTTAGTTTCCTCCCTAGACTTCAATGTAACTAATAAAAATACCCCCAAGACACCTCTTCGAGATGAGTTTGTAAATGTTTTGGTTGTTCCAGCCATAGGCTGGTTACTCGTAAATCACAGGCTCGCTTTCGCTCGCCAGGATTTCTTTTTCACCTAAATGGCAAAAAAAATCTTAAAAATCGCCAAACAAATGGGGCAAACGTCTCAAAATATCAAAACTAATGGGACAAAACGTGAAGGAGAAGGGGGTCCAGAAAACAAACAAACCTCCCCTTAACCAGTGTATTGTTTGAACCCGACCTGGAAGTTATGGAGGAAGTGGAGGAGATGAGCAAGGTGTTTAAGGATGAGATCTGTGCAGCATGTGAGGAGGTGTGTGGAGTGAGGAGAAGAGGGAGGGGAGTGAAAGGTACAGCATGGTGGACAGAAGAGGTAAGAATAGCTGTGGAAGAAAAGAAGAAAGCATATAGAGAGTGGTTGGGTAGTAGAGGGAATGAAGATTTCGAGAGACAGAAACGAGCGAGGTACGTGGAGAGTAAGAGGGTGGTGAAGAGAGTAGTGAAGGAAAGTAAGAGAAGAGTAGATGAGGAATTTGGAAGGAATCTGAGTGTAAAATGGAGGGAGAGTAAGAAACTGTTCTGGAAAGAAGTCAAGAAAGTTAGGGAAGGTAGCAAGGGAAACAGTAAGGGTGTGAAAGATAAGAATGGGAGAATGCTAGCCGAGAAGCAAGAGAGAGTCGAAAGATGGAGGGAGTACTTCAGTGAGTTGCTAAATGTAAGGAATGAAGAGCCAGCAAACATAGCTGGATATGGTATGGGAGGGAGAAGAAGAGAAGTAGTGGAGGAGGAGGTGGGGATCAGGAGGTCAGAAGTGTGGGAAGCCATGAAAAGAGTGAAGTTGGGGAAAGCACCAGGAACAGATGGAGTGCGTGGGGAAATGTTGAGGTATGGTGGTGAGATAGTGATAGAATGGGTATGGAAAATGTGCAAACTAGCATGGGGGATGGGGAGTGCACCCGATGACTGGAAGACTGGCATAATAGTCCCCCTATATAAGGGCAAAGGGGAAAGAGGAGTGTGTGGTAACCACCGAGGAATATGTCTTCTAAGCGTAGTAGGGAAGGTATACAGTAGGGTAGTGATTGAGAGAGTGAGTGTGAGAACGGAGAAATGGATAGGCGACGAGCTGAGAGGTTTTAGGAAGGGAAGAGGATGTGTAGATCAGATTTTTACCCTGAATTGTGTTGTGGAGAAATATCTGGAGAAGAAACAAAAGGTGTATGTTGCCTTTATGGACTTGGAGAAGCCCTATGACAGAGTGGATAGAGAAGGTTTGTGGAAAGTACTTAGAATATACGGAGTAGAGGGCAAGTTGCTGAAAGCAGTGAAGAGCATGTATGAGGGTGCAAAGGCGGCAGTACGTGTGGAGAGTGAGCAGAGCGAGTTCTTTGACCTGAATGTTGGTTTGAAACAGGGGTGTGTGATGTCCCCGTGGTTGTTTACTGTATATATGGATGGAGTCATGAAAGAAATACTATCAAGAGCAGTTGATGTTGGTGTATCGCTGAATAGGGAGGGAATTGAGTGGAAGCTACCTATACTGCTGTTTGCTGATGATACAGTTCTGATGAGTGATAATGAATGGGAGTTGCAGGGTCTGGTAAATGAGTTTGGAACAGTGTGCGAAAAACGGAATTTGAAGGTAAATACGGGGAAGAGCAAGGTTATGGTCTTCGAAAGGGGTGAAGTCACAGAGTGTGAGGTGAAGCTGAACGGTCAGGCTATGGAGATCGTCAACTTTTTTAAGTATCTGGGTAGTGTGTTGAGTAAAGATGGGACTATGGATGAAGAAGTGCGGGAGAGGGTACAACAGGGGAAGAGGGTTGTAGGAACACTAAAAGCAGTAACAAGAAATAGGGTGGTCAGTATGGAAGTGAAGAAGTCCTTGCATTACAGTGTGGTAATCCCGACACTGACTTACGGAAGCGAAGCATGGACGTTGGTTGAGAGACTCAGACCAAGAGTGAGAGCAGTGGAAATGAATTACTTAAGGAGTGCGTGCGGAGTTACATGGAGGGATAGACAGACGAATGAGGAAGTAAGAAGGAGGTGTGGTGTGGAGGTAGATGTGCTGGAAAGTGTGAAAAGGAACAACTTGAGATGGTTCGGCCATATGGAACGTGTGGAAAGCGAGAGAATGACTAAGAGGGTGTACGAGAGCGAGGTGGAGGGACAGAGAGGGAGGGTAGACCGAATGAGAGGTGGAAGGATGGAGTGAGGAAGTACATGAACGAAGGCGGTGCTGGTTGGGGGGAGGGGCGTCGACTGACTGGGGACAGAGGTGCATGGGGGCGGTTCGTTTGTGGCCACCCCTTCGGGGATCACGGCGTCAGGCAATAGATAGATAGCTAGATAGATAGAAGTGAAGTTGGTTGGTGAAAACATTTAATAAATGTATATATTTATTTACTTTTAGTTTCCTCCCTAGACTTCAATGTAACTAATAAAAATACCCCCAAGACACCTCTTCGAGATGAGGTTGTACATTTTTTGGTTGTTCCAGCCATAGGCTGGTTACTCCTAAATCACAGGCTCGCTATCGCTCGCCAGGAAAAAAATGTCACCTAAATGGCAAAACATTTCTTAAAAATCGCCAAACAAATGGGGCAAACGTCTCAAAATATCAAAACTAATGGGACAAAACGTGAAGGAGAAGGGGGTCCAGAAAACAAACAAACCTCCCCTTAACCAGTGTATTGTTTGAACCCGTGTATGACGCATTTTAGTGACTAATGGGGTTTATTCTGTTATTGATTCTGTATTTCACAGTGGCCTTTATCCATGATTCCATTGCTGTATATAACTGGTGTAAACAAAAACAGACTTCAGAGTACCAATATCTATCAATTTATAACCCAGTCAATGTTGTGCTGGCGTAGTAAAAATATATAAATAATAATAATAATAATAATAATAATAATAATAATAATACTAATAAATACATAAATATATAGATAAATATATAAATAAATAAATATACATCTGTATATATCTCTCTCTCTCTCTCTCTTTCTCTCTCTCTGTATATATATATATATATATATATATATATATATATATATATATATATATATATATATATATATATATATATATACAGTATATATATATATATATATATTGCACTGCCAGGTCATTTGAATACAGATCAGTAGATCTACGTTACTCTTCCCGTTCATATCGCGTGAATACTCCGCACAACTTTGGTATCCATATTATTAAAAAGATGTAGAATACCTATCAATGTCATTATTTCTCTGCCCAATCATTAGAAACATAGCCTAGATAAATATCTCGCTCTCAACCCCAGACAAAAGGCGTTTACTCACCAGAATACAGGACAATCTGGAAATTTGACAGCCGACACAGCTCAACCCATTTGTTAGCACTTACCTATGGAAAGAAACAATACATTAAAATGTGTACCGATCTAATTATTTGGTTTAGAGTAATAATACTATCAAATTCGGTGACAATGTGAAAAATAACTATCTAGTAATAAGTAAGGTAGTGTGTGTGTGTGTGTGTGTGTGTGTGTGTGTGTGTGTGTGTGTGTGTGTGTGTGTGTGTGTGTGTTAATAGAGTAGAATAGAATAGAATGGAATTGAATAGAATATATTTATTTGGCTCAGACTTTTACAGAAAAAATATATGGAGTACAGCTCCTCAATACATACTATGTTCTTATGTTCTTATACTACAGAGTAATTATACTAATTTTATCTAGAAATACCAAACACAACTCTAAAAAAAATTGCTAGTTTATTCAGTACATTAAAATTATTTGTTTGCATCAAGAATTTGTACTTGAAATGAGTTGGTCTTCGTCTAAAGCAACTTGGAATATATTGATTTTTCAAACTAGCAATACCAGCATTTTGACATATAAACAATACATGGTATTCGTCACCAACATCACCAGCCTCACATTGTCCACATATACGATTTGCTATACTAATATCCTGATATCTACCAGCAGTTATAGGCAATTTATTGTTACTGATTCGTAGTTTACTCACCAGTATGCGATTACCTTTGCGTAGCTTTAAAAGATATTCCTCCATACACTTCTTTATATACTTTATAACTACTACATATTATAGAATTGTTGTTGTTGTTGTTGTTGTTGTTGTTCCCCAGGCTGCCTGGCCGAACAGCCCCAAGGTCCCGAGCAAGGCCAAGGCCATAGAGCGCCCCCACAAAACCCTCCCTGCTTACCACTAACAAAGCCCGGGTGACCGAAGCCACTCTAAGGCAGGGAGCTGAGGAGGGCGCGGAAACGCCCGGGAAACCAAAGCCCCACCCAAGGCCCTGTGCCCCTCAGCAATTATGAAGGGAAAGTTGAGGGGCAAGGGAAAAAAGTGACGCTTTGGCTCCCAATCTGCCAACTTTTAGGTTGGCAGTAGGGAGGTCGATCCACGGAAAAGACGCCGTCACTTGAGATCTAGAAGATATATAAGTAAGAGGAATAGTCAGAGTAAGCTATGGGTATGGCAGAGATCGCTCAGCTCTCACTCTGATAGACCAGCCCATCACCACATGACTAGAACCCAATCCTCTTGGCATCAGCTAGGAAAGGCCCTAGAAAGCCGCCTTTGGCGGAGGGATAGCTCCCCTATTTCAACTCCTTTCGGAGTTGGGCACCCGCCCAGAATTGTTGTTGTTGTTCCAAGTAGTAATCCATTGATCTTTCAACCTTAATTCAATTGCCTTTTTGAACCATACTGGATTAGCAAATATTTTGTGATAACCACACACCTGGCATTCCGCAGTCATTGTTTAACCACTTCTGCACCGGCGACGTCTTTTTAATTTTATTTTTAGGAATATTTATATGTTTTTTGCAGTTTTAGGAGGATCTGTGGCAATAAAAAGTGTTAAGTGCGATAATTCGAAGCCTGTTTATTGTTGGAGGACCTTTTTAATCTGAATAAAATCGTCTAATAGTAGCCAGAGTACAGTTAAAAGGACAGCGCGGTACAGAAGGGGTTAATGCAACTTATCCATGGAGAAGAATAAATACCAGTAATATCCAAAAATAACAAGCACTTGTACATAAGGTAACTCAATTTATTATATTTGCCTAACAGTAGTCGCACCCAATAACCAATCATCCGACATTTAATATGAATCTCCAATGGGTAGACTCCAAGCTCTCCATACACCATATCCGTACTTGTTTTCTTATGTACACACAAAACTTGTTATAAAAAAATCATTTGTAATCATTCCAGTTTTCTTACAATATAATGGCCCCATATTTCTGATGCATAGGTCATGACAGGTAACACCATACTATTGAACATTTCTATCTGGATATCAACTGGCAAATCAAATTTACGACATGGACCAATTATTGAAAACATAGCTCTCTGCGCCTGATCTTTTAATTATAATTCTCCTTTACGAAATCTACCATTGTAATTCAATGATATGCCAAGTTGTATAATGACTCACTATTTCTATACTCTCTCTACCGATCTTAACATTATAATTATCAGCTTGAACTTTACCCCTGCTGAATATTACAAATTTTGTTTAATTGCAATTAACTTTTAATTTCCAATCGGTAAATATCGGTACATATCGGTTAATATCCAGGACTAGTAACGCCTGTTTCATCCCCTGTTCACTGTCACACAACATAACCGTATCATCTGCATAAATTAATAAAAGTAATTTGAGATAATCATTGAGCAAATCATCGCTAAAGTTTAAATAATAACAGTTGCATTCAATAAGCTTGGCCTCAATATCATTAACATAAAATGCAAAGAGCAACGGAGATACATTTTCACCCTGTCTCACCCCCATATTACACAAACAGGTATACGATTTTCGTTGCTCTAGCATCACACATGATTTAATGTTATTGTACATACATTCAGTATTTTACCATCAACGTTCTCCTTTACTACCTTGTACCACAAACCTTCTCGTGTGTGTGTGTGTGTGTGTGTGTGTGTGTTTTATATGTGTATGAAGGAGACAAAAGGTAAATCTGCCTGTAACAAGTGTCTCCAAACATTGAAAGAGTGATATCCGCTATTTTAATCGTTGTTGGTGTATTGGAAAGAAGTTTGTTATGTTTGTTTATTGTGGTGAAATAAATAGGAGGAGGAGACGTTTGTGAGAGCTAGCTCACTCAGTTACTCAGTTACTTGTTCGTCAAGGGGAATCCACGCAATGCGAGCTAAGCTCATTATTATCGCGCCTCCTTAACTGGGAATGTATTGCGTGAAATGCATGTTAAGTGTTTTATGTACTGTTGGAATGGCTGTGGATGTGTGTGTAGTCTGTATTTAGCCAATTGGCGACATCGGAAACGAAGGCTTAGGGTGGATCTGTATGGTACCATTCTCACTATAGACGGTACCGTCTCGCCCGAAGGCTTAGGTAGCCATCAGCTTAGGTGAACCATATGATACCCATCTCGCCTTGTACCATTTTTGCCAACACCAGATGGGACGTCACAACGTCGTCCACTTATTCCAGGTACCTATTTACAGCTAGGTGAACTGAGACTAACACATGAAAGGAGGCCAGACAAATGAGATAGGAGTTCCAGTAACTCCTTATCACATGCCAAGAGGCCTCCCCTGGGTATTGTTCTGCTCGATTGGTGACTACAATCTCCCCATATGAAAATGAGTGTGTGTTTTTGTATACACTTGAAGGAGAATACAATGCTGCCTTTAACAAGTGTCTCTCAAAATTGAGTGAGTGACAGTCGCTATTTTTAACTTTGTTTTGATGTATTGGAAAGAAGTGTGGTGTGCTTGTTTAGTGTAGTAAAATTAATAGGAGAAGGTGTTTGTGAGAGCTAGCTGGATTACTCTCTCTCTCTCTCTCTCTCTCTCTCTCTATATATATATATATATATATATATATATATATATATATATATATATATATATATATATATATATACAGTATATATATATATACATTATATATATATATATATATATAATATATATATATATATATATATATATATATATATATATTAATATAATATATTTATATATATACCGGTATATATATATATATATAATTATATATATTATATATTATATAATTATATATGAAGCCTAGAAAACAGTGTATAAGCGTTCGAAACAAGGTAAACAGGATTCTCGGGTTCATCTCTAGGAGTGTGAGTAACAGAACTGCTGATGATATCTTAAAACTTTACTTGTCATTAGTGAGACCCCATATGGATTATGCTGTTCAATTTTGGTGTCCTTATTACAGAATGGACATTGATTCATTGGAGAGAGTACAACGTAGAATGACAAAAATGATCCATAATATTAGAAATCTTCCGCATAAAGAAAGGTTGAAGAAATTAGGCTTACATTCGTTAGAGAGACGCAGAGTTAGAGGGGACATGATAGAGATATTCAAGTGGGTTAGTGGGATTAATAAAGGGGACATGGAAAATGTACTAAAGCTCAGTGATAGCGAAAGAACTCGTACAAATGGTTTCAAATTATATAAATTTCGTTTCAAGAAAGATATAGGCAAATATTGGTTTGGTAACAGAGTTGTAGATGGGTGGAATAGGCTACCAAGTGTTATAGTGGGATCAAGAACGATAGGGAGCTTTAAGATACAATTGGATAGGCATATGGACGAGATGGGTTGGGTGTGACGGTGGTCTGTCAGGTGTGGCCCAGGTGTGGGGATCTGCAGATCCCCGTTTTTCTGACCTCTGACCGTTTCGGTGAGGTAAGTCCTAATGGTGTTTTTAAGCTGGGCTTATAATTAGGGTTGGGTGTGACAGGTATCTGCCTTGTGTAGGCCAATCGGCTTTCTGCAGACTCCCATTTTCTTATGTTCTTATATATATATATACATTGTTATGTCGGGTTATAATGATTTATAACTCGTGATATACTCTGTATAACGATCCAAGTATAGACTGATAGACCTTGATAAAACTTGACAAGGTCAAATCTAGCACGTTCTTAATCACACATAATAGGTATTCAATTAGGATAATACAGAACTCAATAACAACACAGATATAGATACACAGAGGGCTTTTATTTAAAGAGTGGTCTAGCTAGAGAAACCGTAGACTATCTTCATGTAATGGGTAAATAGTGGCAAGGTACAAATATAATCTGGTATATTCAGATAGTCTCTGATGCAAATGAGATGTATAGACAACAATGCACTGACAATAGTGTTAGTGAATTGGTGCTCGTAATCAGAGAATGGTATAAACAACTTGTGGTTAAATATAAGGTGATAACCTGTAGCAACTAAAAGATATAAAACATATGATAATATCAACCCTCAACACAATAATAAATGGGGTCGAGTGTCTTCCGTGAAAGAAGTAATGCAGTAGGTCAAATATGAATAATCTAAAATGGAGAGCTGGGGAGAATTGAGTGTGAAACAAACACGCCGGAATATGGGGTGAGTCACACGGTAAAAAGGGGGTGCGCCAGGTGTGTAGGCGCGTGTCCTAAAGTGACCTTCCGACTTAAGGTAAACAGGTCAGGTCACTAGTTGGACTGTTGAGTGTTGAGAATTTAATTTATAGTTAATGCAACTACGAGCTGAGTCTCAAAATTAGTTCAAGATAACTGGTGGCAGACGAATAATTAATTTACTTTATACAAAGTTAGGCTCGCAGAATAGTAAACTATGCGTGATTATTTTATCTCTTATATTCACGTTAAGCGATCGTATGTAATAATAACAAATCGAGCTTAGGAATTCAGATATAAATGTAATGAATATGGAATCAGGAATATACTGAATAAATCACTACAAAGTGATATAGAGACTGACTAAATTGAATAAACAAAGTTAATCAAGAATGGCTCTGGGAACGCTGTTATAATTGAAAGCGTAAAAGTAGAATAAACTGATCTATTAATAAATCAGAAGAACTGGGCGCATACGACGAAGTTATGCTAAGTAATACTTAAAGCAGTATTAATAGAAGTTCTGAACGAGTTACCAGAGACTTTAAATTACATACACTAATATACGAAGTGTAAGACAATTATGTTGAACTAAGTAATTGAAACTGCAATGCTGGAATTCATGAGCATGAAGGATCAGAATTCGTAATTGTTTAATCGAAGTCCTCTTTTTCTAGTTATTAAAAACGTATTCTATGGTGTATTATATGATATATAGAAGCAATAGAACTGTTCAAATGACCTGGGAAGTGTATATTAAACCAAATACAAAACTTTGAATAATGAGGTAAGAAATATGTGTTTTTTATCACTTTTCAACCCAAGACTAGCGGGGGTCTGGGGGCAGCAGCCCCCATGATGCCCAGGTTAGCTTAGGTTAGGTTAGGTTAGGTTAGGTTAGGTTAATGACCAGCTATGCAAATACAGTAGTGAACATTTGGTTTAGTCTGTGCTCAAAAATCCATTTTCTTTAGGAGGAGGCCATACACTAAACAATTACCTCAGAATTACTTACATCGGTAATCACATGAACGGTAATACGAGTTAATAAAATAATTACAAAAGTGGTTATATCACTGAGTTTAAGATGGGAGAGGGGGAAGTGAATTAATTCTCACAGGGATAAGTACATTCGTTATGAAAATGAGCGTAGGTTCTAGGCAATAATGTTTGCAGAAGGAAATCAGTTCACGAAATAAACTGCGACTTCAACTCACATAATACAGCACAGAATACATATATATGGAAAATCTGTGAACGTGGGGCAAGGTAACTGATTGAATACAACTATATAACGTATGCGTAAGATTGTTATAAGAACATAAGAACATAAGAAAATGGGAGTCTGCAGAAGCCGATTGGCCTAAGCAAGGCAGAGCCCTGTCCCACACAACCCCAATTACAAAGCCGAATTATAGGCTCAACACTCTAATACCCTGAGGATCATCTTACCAAAATGGTTAGAGATTAACGCAGGATTACGGGGGTCTGCAGAGCGCTGATTGGCCCAACCCGGCTGATCCCCCTTCACACCCAACCCTTCTCGTCCATATGCTTATCCAATTTTATCTTAAAGCTCCCTACCGTTTTTAATACCACTATAGCACTTGGTAGTCCATCCACCCATCTACAACTCTGTTACCAAACCAATATTTGCCTATATCTTTTATGAAACAAAATTTATCTAATTTGAAACCATTGGTACGAGTTCTTTCGCTATCACTGAGCTTTTGTACATTTGTCATGTCCCCTTTGTTAATCCCACTAACCCACTTGAACACCTCTATCATATCCCCTCTAACTCTGCGTCTCTCTAATGAATGTAAACCTAATTTCTTCAACCTTTCTTCATACGGAAGATTTCTAATATTATGGATCATATTTGTCATTCTACGCTGTACTCTCTCCAATGAATCTATGTCCATTCTGTAAAAAGGACACCAAAATTGGACAGCATAATCCATATGGGGTCTCACTAATGACAAGTAAAGTTTTAAGATATCATCAGCAGTTCTGTTACTCACACTCCTAGAGATGAACCCGAGAATCCTGTTTGCCTTTTTACGAACGCTTATACACTGTTTTCTAGGCTTCAAATCATTGCTAACAAACACACCTAGATCTTTCTCGCAGTCTGAATTTTCTAATTCTAAATTAGCTAGTTTATATTGAACATTTGTTTGCATCTTCCCTATCTTTAATACCTTGCATTTGTCAATGTTAAACTTCATCTGCCAATTTACTGACCATTCATGTAAGGTATCTAGATCCCTTTGGAGGCACTCTATATCGCTATCTGAATCAATTGATCTCCCCATTTTAGTATCGTCTGCGAATTTACTTATCCTACTAGTTATACCTAAATCTAGGTAATTTATGTATATAAGAAACAACAGGGGACCTAATACCGATCACTGGGGGACACCACATTTGACTGCTCCCCACTCTGACTTGGTACCATTTATGCTGACTCTCTGTTTCCTACCATTTAGCCATGACCTAATCCATCCCAACAACGACCCTAATATTCCATGTGCCTCAACCTTTCTCATCAATCTCTCATGAGGGACTCTGTCGAAAGCTTTTCTGAAATCTAAATATATAATATCATATGACTTGTCTACTGCTTCATATACCTCTGAGAAAAAGCTAAGCAAATTAGTAAGGCAAGAACGTCCCTGAGTGAATCCATGCTGAGAAGAATTTATTAAGTTATATTTTACTAAGTGGCTTCTAATTTTCCTAGCAATAATAGACTCTAGCAACTTTCCTATGATTGATGTGAGACTAATGGGGCGGTAATTGGATGCTATCGATTTATCACCTTTTTTGAAGATCGGAACTACATTTGCAAGCTTCAAAGCTTCTGGAACTAAACCTTTTTCTAATGACTTGTTAAATAAAAATGCTAATGGGCTACTTAACTCATCTCTGCATTCTTTTAATACTCTAGCATATACCTCGTCAGGACCAGGCGATTGTTGAGGTTTCAGTCTGTCAATTTCCTTAAGCACATTATTTCTACTTATACTAACTGTACTTAACATATTTTCTATACTATCACTATATACCATATTGACTTCTGGAATCTGTGCCAAATTTTCATTAGTGAAAACGGAAATAACTGACTATTTAATGTACTGCACATTTCTAAATCATTTTCTGTTATTTCTCCTATTGAAGTTTTTAGGGGGCCTATTACATCTCTAACTTTAGATTTATATAGTTGGTAAAAAGCTTTATGGTTATTTTTTGAGTCACTGGCTATCCTTATTTCATAATTTCTTTTTGCTTTTCTGAATTCCTTTTTGACCTGTCTTGATAGAGTCTGATAGTATATATGTAAATGATTTTCGCCTTTCTTTATTTTTCTATATATTCCTTTCTTTTTTCCTATAAGATCTATTAGCTTATTAGTCATCCATTTGGTTGGTTCTGCGTCGATCTAAATATTTTAGGGATATATTTATTTTGAGCATTGTGGAGTGAAGCAATAAACTGGTTATATGTAGGTGGCAAGTTTAACTCTGGCATATCCTGACTTAATTGCTTAAGTCTCTTCTTAGCCCACCATAATCGGCTTTTCTGAAATCTGGGATAAGTGTCGTATTCTCTTTAGCATTCCCTGTCCATTGTATATTAAAATAAATAGATTTATGATCGCTATTTCCTAGGTGGTCACCAATCTCTACATTATTTATCATATGTTCATTGTTACTGACAACTAAATCAAGAATATTAATACCTCTAGTCGGCGTATCTATGAATTGAAATAAAAAACTATCTTGTACTACCTCAATAAACTCTACTGAATCGGAGTCGCCTATTTGGTGCTGCCAATCAATGTTCGGAAAATTAAAATCCCCATAATGCACACATTGCTAAACCTTGATGCTATTTAAATTTCCTCCCATAACGATGTTCCGCCATTTCTACTCATATTAGGCGGTCTATATATAACTCCAATAACTATGGTCTCACTACCTTCGTTAACCTCTACCCAAACAATTTCATTATAATTATTTAGTCTAATACCTGATTTAATACAGCTTTTTAATGTACTCCTGACAAACACTGCTATACCCCCGCCCCTCCTACTTGTTCGGTCATATTTAAACAAACTATATCCTGGAATATAAAATTCTGCTAAAAAATGCCTAGAGTCTGTATTAATCCACGTTTCAGTTAGCGCTATTATGTCTATATTTTCTGTGCTAACGAATGCTCTAAGTTCGTTCATTTTGTTACATAAACTCCTACAATTTGTATAATATACCCTCAACCTATTACTTTTATTTGCAACTAAGTTTCTATTGTGTTTAGCTAACTTATTATTTCCTGTTGAACTACTAGCTCTAGACGGAAATGGCAAGTTAATCAACGAATAGGTTTAGTGTTAAATCACAATTATAACATGAGTGGTAGATTAGGTTCTGAAGGATTAACACTTATGAAAACTGAATGATCTTGGGCACAGATCACAGACTATCTTAACACAGCACGGTTCACAAATTTTACCTTATTACCTCAACAACAATAACACAATGTAAGATACACAGGTACACTTAGGGTATTTGGAGGGCAGGGGACGAGAGTACAAGTCTGGCCAACGTTGATCATGGGTCCGTGGAGCAGCACTTCAGGGGTGTACGGCGTTGCTCGAGCAGTGGTCCAGAGCTCCAGACTTCAGCTAGGCAGGGCATCCACAGGTAGGACTTCAGGAATACCTCAGGCAGGTACTCTCCGGGTGGGTAGGGCCAGACTGGGGCAAGCCAACACTTTTAATTAGCTACTCTGAGCCCGAAGGTTTTAGAGTAGTATTGAGGTGTGGTTTACTTACTCCTCTCCAATTTTCTAGAGGTAATATGCGTCATTAGTTTTGACTCTCGTTTCCCCGGTCTCGAAGTCACAAGGTTAAATGGTCATTTACTTAGCCTAAGGATCGAGAAATCTCTCGTAAACTGGGATAGGCTTTATTCCTAGTTCAACATGAATCTTCTTATATCTTTCTGGTTAGATCTTGTTACCTGGAGATTCTTGTATCTGCGTGTCCGTCGTCTTCCAGGTTGTCTTTCAGTTCCATTTATGTCGGTAGGCCTCGGGGTGTTCATGTTGCTTTAGTATAAACATATTTTCGGTGTAATGCAAATCTGGAGAAACGGGGAATGCTGGGTGTTGGATCGTCGACTTCATTTGAAAGGTGGGAGGTAATTGGTTGACACAGGTGAGTGGTGATTGGCTGAGGTTTCCCATTCTCGAACTGTGTGGTTGATGGGTCAAAGCATGTGGTAAAATGGCTGACTTATATATTCTAGTTGGGTTAATCAGGGGTTACTCATCTATTTTGTTTGACCTTTCCGGCTGCTTCTTGTTTTTCTTCTTATGTTGTGGTAGGTGAAGACTGGCTATCCTACACGTTGTTCCTTCCGGGTTTGCTTGGAGGCCCGTCATTTCATATATATATATATATATATATATATATATATATATATATATTTTTTTTTTTTTATTTTTTTTTTTTTTATTTTTTTTTTTTATTTAAGACATACGAGGTTGAAAGAAATGGCAATTTCTGCGTTGGAAATTTTATTATTCAAAGATTCCAGGTCTCTGATGAGTTTTCGCTGGGTGGCAGGAAGTAGATGAATGAGATTAGCAAAATTCATGGTGGTACAGGGTTACATTAATGTACATGATGATCAGGATATACGACGTGTTTCGCTGGACAACCAGCATTATCAAGTAAGGATAGAATGATATAAAAGGTAAACATGAAGGGTATATATAGAGGGTGGAGGATCAGAGGAGGCGAAAATCAGGGGGCAAAAGTCTGCTATTGGTGGAGGGGTATTCTAGGAGTGCAAAAGAGAGAACCGCTTCACCCAGGCGCACTGGATGCGGGAAGGTGGTGGTCGGTTGGCGGGGTCGAAGCTGATTGGCTGCGTGTCGAGGGGCGTGGCCTAAGTTGCGTAGTACGTGTGGTGCCGGCAGAAGACGAAGCTGAAGAAGGTAGCGCGGGGGGCTGCGTCAAGGGCATCGGGGGGCGAGGGGGGACGTTAGGTCCTGTAGGATAGTGCCTTTTGGCAGAAGGAAGGATCTGAAGGTCCAGAGTTTGGTTGTTGATGTTAGGATGTAAGGCTTGGATATATAACGCTTCGAGTATAGGTACAAAGTACAAAGGAAGGAGTACAAAGGAAATCAAGCAACAACAGATCTAGTGACCCTTCTAGGTTGCTTGTCCTCCAAAACACTGAGGATCAAGTGTCCAAACAGTGGTTTAGAGTGGGTAAGGGAACATTGGAAAGGGAATTACTGCCCTGGAACTAATGTCCGTGGCAGGATTAGGAAGTTAGTAGAGGACAGATGGGTTAGTAACCTGAGGGGGGGATAAAATAAAGTTATTCATTTACAAACGCAGTCAGTCGCGGGTTTAATGAGAGATATTTGTCTAGGCGGAGTTTAAATGAATCAACGGTGATGCAGTCTATTACGTTTCGGGGAAGCCCATTCCACAAGTTGACAACTCGATTGAAGAAGAAATTCTTAGATTCGTGCGAGTTAAAAGATTTACCAATAATTTTGCAACCGTTTCCCCGCGTGTAATTAGATTGGTCGATAGTGAAGTACTTACTACAGTTCATATTGTCGATGCCTTTGATGATTTTGAACACTTGAATTAAGTCACCTCTTAATCTACGCTGGGTTAAAGGAAATAGATTTAATTCTCTAAGACGCTCTTCGTATGGTTTGTTCTTTAGGCTAGGTATAATTTTGGTAACTCTACGTTGAACTCGTTCTAGCTTGTTTATATCTTTTGGTAATAAGGGCACCAGGATTGAACGCAGTATTCCAGAAGAGGGCGGACTAAGGAATTGTAAAAGGTTAGGATAACTTCTTTGAATTTATGCTCAAATGACCTGCCTATAAAGCCAATTATTTGTTTTGCCTTCTTAACAACTTCTGAACATTGTTGACTCGGTTTTAGGTTACTCGATATTGTTACTCCCAGATCGGTTTCTCTGTTTACATTCTTAAGCTGAGTGCCATTCATCGAATAGTTTGCTTTCTCATTTAGGTATCCGACATGTAGTACTTTACATTTATCCGCATTGAAACTCATTTGCCAAATTTGGGCCCAACATGAAAATTTATCTAGATTGTCTTGCATATCGTCAACTTGTTCTTTTGAGAGTACGCTATTTGCAATTTTTGTATCGTCAGCAAATTTTAAGATTGTACAGGTGAGACCCTCATCTATGTCGTTGATGTAAATTAGAAAGATAATTGGTCCTAGTACCGATCCCTGGGGTACCCCGCTACTTACATTGGTCCATTTAGATGCCTTACCGTTTATGACTACCCTTTGCTTTCTGTTGCTGAGCCAATTTTCTATCCATTTCAACACACCGTCTTGTTTTCCATGCGCTTTTAGTTTTAGCAGTAAACGTTTGTGGGGAACTTTGTCAAAGGCCTTTTGAAAATCAAGGTATATAATATCTACAGCTTTACTCTCATCGTAGAGGTTGAGGATATCGTGGAAGAAGTCTAAGAGGTTTGTTAAACAGGAACGTTTTTTACGAAAGCCGTGTTGAGTATCTTTAAGTATGTTATTTTCCTCTAAGTGATTTACGAGTCTGTCTCGTATGACCGTTTCTAGCATTTTACAAACAACTGAGGTTAAGCTAATTGGACGATAGTTACTGGGTAGGGATTTGCTGCCTTTTTTGAATATCGGTGTTATGTTGGCTAGCTTCCACTGATCAGGCATAGTTCCAGACTGCAAGGATTTATTGAATAGTAATGTCAGTGGTTTGGAGAGCTCATCCCTAGCTTCCTTTAGAACTCTAGGCGAGATTGTATCAGGTCCTGGCGTTTTATTTACCTTGAGTTTATCTAAACAATTCAATACTTCTCTCTCTGTAACGGTGATATTGCTTAGAACATCTGAATTATCAATCTGAATCGGCGATGGTGTAGGGATATCACTGAGGTCTTCTGTTGTAAAAACTGATGCAAAGAAGGTATTGAGGGCATTACTCATTTGTACTTCGTCTTTGGTGTATTCTCCATTTTCATCGACTAACGGTCCAACAGTTGAAGTAACTACCTTTTTCTTTCTGATATAACTATAGAATTCTTTCGGGTTTGTTTTACTTTGATTCGCAATATGTAACTCTAAGGTCTTTTTACTCTGCTTAATTAACTTTTTGGCTTTGCGTCGTAGCTCTACAAATTTCACCTGTTCTTCGTCATCTTGTGAGGATTTTAATCTATCATTAGCAAATTTTTTAGTAAGCAGGCAGTTTGAAATATCTTTATTCCACCATTTGGGCTTATTATTATGGCCTGGACGCCGTATTTTCGATGGTATGCAGTCTTGCACTGCTTTTAGGTAAGTGGTTTCGAATAACTTCCAAGATGTATTTATGTCGTTATTGTTAATTAAAACAATCTCCTTGGGTCACTTTCTTTATCGAGTATGGTGGTGTGTTTCTCTAAATCGTTGCGTGTGAGGTGGGGGTGGTTACGGGTGAGATAGTGGTCTTTGATGACTCCAGCCTGAAGGTGAAGAGTTAACCAACGTGAAAGACGAGTCTGCGTCATGCCAATATAGGAATGAGGCCCACAGTCCTCATAATTACAGGTATGTTGGTAAATGACGTGATCGTCAGTCATCGGGCTCTTTATCTTGGTGGAAGCTGGTTTGTTGCGGAGAACGAGGTTGGAGGTCTTGGGGGATTTGTAATAAATTATTAATTTGATTTTGTTTTCCGGGTTGGTTGGGTGGACATGCTTGAAGATTATTTCTTTTAAGACGGCCTCGTCATTTTTGTGTTCAGAGGACATACAATTGCGGTAGAAGTTCTTAATTTCATTGGGGGGGTCAATGTTGGGAGGGCTTTGGGTGTACCATTTTTCAAGATGGTAGTTTATGGTGCTGGAGATGTCGGAGTTGGAGTATCCGTTGTTCACTAAAACTTGGGATAATCTTTCTAGTTCCTGGTGGGTGTCGGCCCAGGTAGAGCAGTGCGTGATATATTCTCAATATTTGTAACTCTCATGCTTTGTGGGTTAGAATTAAATGAAATCAATTTCAACCCGAGTTGCGTCGGGACACTCCGTGTATGGTATTCTGGAAATATGGATCCTACAACTAGGTTTGAATTGAAATATATTCGCCTAGTGGGTTTCCCTTCTCCCTAACATAAATAGGATAGAAGGCTGAGTGTCTTTTAGACTGCCGTGGTGTAATTGATTAAGCGTCGGATATCGTTATGATGGTCGATGGTTCGATCCCCACTGAGAGACTAGAAACATTTAGTGGCTCACGTGTATTTGTGATATATTCTCAATATATATATATATCACACATACTCTATCTCGCTATCTCACACACATTCTCCATCTATCTCTCTCTCCCATCACCACAGTCTAAATATAGCCCATGTTAATACAGTATGATGAGCCCACCCAATAGTAAGTCACAATACCAGCAGTAATGACATACCTGGCATATCATTATTAGTAGGGAAGAAAGGGAGGGAGAAGGGGGGGGGGGGGCACATACTTACCCCAGCATGACTTGGTTTAGCATATCTTTATCATACCGTAGGATACAGACACGTGCCAAAAATAACTGGGCCAGTTGGCGGGAGCAAATACTTACAGTACTT
Organism: Paralithodes platypus; assembly: GCA_032716605.1. Lineage (NCBI taxonomy): Eukaryota > Metazoa > Arthropoda > Malacostraca > Decapoda > Lithodidae > Paralithodes > Paralithodes platypus. The sequence goes on along the minus strand of CM064483.1, from coordinate 28,356,584 downwards.
CATCATAGTAAGTTACACAGACAGGGGAAAAATGGCCCAATTGGAGGGAGCATATATTTGAATCAGCATACCCTATCTATATTATGACCTAGGATAAAGAGAAGTAACATATAGGGGCAGGGGCCTATGGTATAGGGCATGTACAGTACATATCTCAGCATAACTTAGTTCAGCATACACTGAACGTGTGTGTTAGGAGCGATTTACTTCATTTTCAAAATAATATAATTAAATTTGAGATTATAGACATAGGATGGAATGTATTATATAATATTATGATACATACGGGTCTAGAGAACAGGGGCCCGATACTCAGAACATTTACGGTGCCTTATATCCCTACGACAGTCATATAATTATTAGAAGCGGACGCAGTTATTATACAGCCTATTAATGCGCCAAAGCAAATCCTAACTAGGTAATATAATCTACGATAGTCTAGTTTCCTTATTGTGAGGAAGCTATGATGTCGTGGGCAAGGAATATACTGTTAAGGGGAGATGGGCCGTTTTTTCTGGTCCCCCTTCTTCCTCATGTTTAGCCTCATTAGTTTTCAGATATTTAGACGGTTGGCCCATTACTTTGGCGATTTTAAGACCTTTCACCCCATTTGTTTTGTCAATATTAAGACTTCGTCTCATTTAGGTGTCGATTTTTCTGTGGTGAGCGATAGCAAGCCTGATTTTAAGAGGGACCGGTCTTCCGCCGGTACATTTTTATATCGAAAATGTAATAATTAATCATGAAGGAGGGTCTTGGGTGGCTGATTTTTAAGTTTGATGGAGGTCTAGGAAGGAAACTAAAAACAATATTAAGAAAATACATAAACTAGCAAATAAGTGCACTCATCCCCCCTTTATTGCATTGATATGTTTTGCCTCTTCCCTCGCCTTATCTTATGGTATCTTTGAGTATCAGTATCAAATATCGTAAGTATCGTAAGTATCAGTATCAAATATCGTAAGTATCGTAAGTATCAGTATCAAATATCGTAAGTATCGTAGGTATCAGTATCAAATATCGTAAGTATCGTAAGTATCAGTATCAAATATCGTAAGTATCGTAAGTATCAGTATCAAATATCGTAAGCATAACTTGATTCCACATAATCTACGAGTGTAATTAACCCTTTCAAGGTACGAGGACGCATTTCTTCATTCTATTTTAGCCATCACTAGACGATTTTATTCCAGTTTAGAAAGAAGTTTTGGAATTTAACATACCCGAAACATATAAATATTGTTTACATAATATATTATGATTTATTCTGCATCAGGATAGCTTCATTCTTAATCCCTTCATCATATATGATGAAGGGATAGAGTATATATACTGTATATATATATATATATATATATATATATATATATATATATATATATATATATATATATATATTAGAGATGGAACGAATATAAATTTTCACTATTTGCGAATACGAATACGAATACGAATATTTGTTGGTAAAATTCGCGAATACGAATAGCGAATAGCGAATATTTCAATCTTTCTTGAAGGATGAAATTGTCATCCTTCAAGAACTGGTAATTCTTTTATATCACCAACAAACGTTAATTAAATTACTATGAAATTAATTACCGGAAGCCAATGACGATGTGAATGTGTAAAGCTGCGTGTTTCGTTACCACCACTGATTAGCCATTGGGCTTTTGGCAGAAAATGACAAAAATTATCAGTGATATCCGAGACATGTTTTCATACAGTATTCTCATCGTCCAGCATATTACTGTTTCATAATCATCAGCCAACTTAAAATAACCCTATATAATATTTAATTATCACTAGAACAATACACTATATCATGTAGGAAGTCTTCTGGAGAAATAGGGCAAATATATTAAACAATGCATGATAAACTAAAGCACAAATGTATGCTAGAATAGCATTAACAAATCGCTAGATAGTTACCAGACACTATAAACTTGTATGTCACCTAGACAACATATGTTGAAGTATCTAGAATAATCTTTAACAATAAAAACATCTCTACAATTCCTTAAAATAGGGAACATAACTTGAATATCGCTAGAATTCATCACATTTTGATGTCGCTAGATGGAAGTGATGGAAGTGATTCGCTGGATCTAGCGGTAGCCGGTTCATTGGCAATATTGTACCAAGACCATTTATTCCGTTATAATGAACAAGGTCAGATTTCAGAACTATTACAATTATTTCAGAGTTCAGAGATCATCAGATTGGTTTGGAAGTCGATGTACACAATTTCAGTTCCATTAGTTTAAAAAACATTCACATACTATGGTACTTAGAGGGTTTAATAAAGAAGCATGCCTTTCCCCGACGTCGTACAAGCGAACGCACGCTTTAAAATGTAATATTTTACATGTTTGTATATCTTCTATTGGTTTCGTGAAAATATTCGCATGTTTACAAATAGCTATGAATGGAAATGCGAATACGAATACGAATACGAATATTGAAAAACATAGCGAATATTCGCACATACGAATACAAAACGAATATTCGGTCCATCTCTAAATGATATATATATATATATGTTTCTAATCTCTCAGTGGGGTTCGAACCGCCGACCGTCAGGACGATAGCCGACGCTTTAATCAACTATACCACGGCAGTCTAAAAGACACTCAACCCTCTATCCTATTTATGTTAGGGAGAAGGGAAACCCACTAGGCGAATATATTTCAATTCATACCTAAGGGGAGGTGTGGTGGAGTGGTCTTGCCACTGGCCTGGTAATCCAAAGGTCCCGGGTTCAAATCCCAATGTATCAATGGGAAGATATTATTGGGATGGAATTTGTGCTGTACCTAGTATCAGTGCATTACCACAAGCCCACCGAAACGTCAATAAAATACCCTCATTGTTCCCTGATTAAATAGCACTGTATGAATATTCCCATATTCAAAATATGCTATAGGGGTGCAATGCCTGGTGAGTTATCTGCTCAACAGGTGGCGTTGTGTGTGTGTAGGTGTGAGAGTCCGAGTGTAGGGGGTGAGACTGTGAAGCACGGGAACGAGGTGGCTTCAGAGATGGGGTCGTTTCGGGCCAGGAGTGAGCACCGTGCCTAATGTGAAGGCAAGATGGCAGGTGCTCGTTGTACTCTGCGTGCTTCGCATGTCTCACTCCCTAGACTGGAACAAGACCTCACGGGCTTCACTGTTCATTGTAAAGCGGTGAATGTTAAGGCTCTCAGCCTATGCCCGAGAGGAAGTAAGTTGGAATATAGAAAAAAAAAAAAAAAAAAAAAGTCGTAGGATCCATATTCCAGAATACCATACAAGGATTTCTGAGTGTCCCGACGCAACTCGGGCCGAAAATGATTTAATTTACTTCTAACCCAACAAGCATGAGAGTTACAAATATTGAGTATATATCACAAATACACGTGAGCCACTAAATGTTTCTAATCTCTCAGTGGGGTTCGAACCGCCGACCGTCAGGACCAGGGTCCAGAGAATATAGGGTCAACCCACGCGCAGGTACCTGTGAATGAGTGACGTCACAGGCCCCACGCTCTGCCTGAACCCCTCATACTATCTTGTTACAAGAACATTATGAACTATGCGTGTATATAGAATCTTATTTAATGTTACAGGACAAAAGAAAACATTAAAATATATCAAGCTTAGTATATTTTACAATTAAATGTGCATAAATATGAGGTAATATATTATGGATGATAGCGAGCATACCAATGAATACCATGTAGGCTATAGGCTACACCAAGAAAGTGCTTACATTAACTTCATATGAGAGAGAGAGAGAGAAAGAGAGAGAGAGAGAGAGAGAGAGAGAGAGAGAGAGAGAGAGAGAGAGAGAGAGAGAGAGAGAGAGAGAGAGAGAGTGGGAGTGGTTGATACCTGATTAGGGGCTACTTATTCCTAAGGAAGGGCATATTATAATGTCATTAGTGAGGGAACGGACACACACACAAACACGCACACAGACTTGTGTTTGTGTGTGTGGACAAGCGGTGATGTGTGTGTGTGTGTGTTGATCTGAGTGAAAATCTGTGAGTGTATGTGTGTATGGGATAGTGGGAATGAGTGTTTGTGTATGCGTATCTTGCTCACCTATATATATATATACTGTTAATGAATAATACTAACTTAAAATGTATGAAGAATCTGTCACCTCTTCTCAAAAGAACGTTTACTATGTATAGATAGATCAAGTCTTAGGATATTTAATATAGTTTGCTTAAGATGTACCAGTGTATTTACGTGTACGCTAATTTAGTTAGCAAAGGCATATTGTACATGTGTAGCATGTAAGGGGCTGTAGCATGTAAGGGGCTGTAGCATGTAAGGGGCTGTGCTCCATACTTTATAGTTAGCAAAGGCATATTGTACATGTGTAGCATGTAAGGGGCTGTAGCATGTAAGGGGCTGTAGCATGTAAGGGGCTGTGCTCCATACTTTATAGTTAGCAAAGGCATATTGTACATGTGTAGCATGTAAGGGGCTGTAGCATGTAAGGGGCTGTAGCATGTAAGGGGCTGTGCTCCATACTTTATAGTTAGCAAAGGCATATTGTACATGTGTAGCATGTAAGGGGCTGTAGCATGTAAGGGGCTGTAGCATGTAAGGGGCTGTAGCATGTAAGGGGCTGTGCTCCATACTTTATAGTTAGCAAAGGCATATTGTACATGTGTAGCATGTAAGGGGCTGTAGCATGTAAGGGGCTGTAGCATGAAAGGGGCTGTAGCATGTAAGGGGCTGTAGCATGTAAGGGGCTGTGCTCCATACTTTATAGTTAGCAAAGGCATATTGTACATGTGTAGCATGTAAGGGGCTGTAGCATGAAAGGGGCTGTAGCATGTAAGGGGCTGTAGCATGTAAGGGGCTGTAGCATGTAAGGGGCTGTGCTCCATACTTTATAGTTAGCAAAGGCATATTGTACATGTGTAGCATGTAAGGGGCTGTAGCATGTAAGGGGCTGTAGCATGTAAGGGGCTGTAGCATGTAAGGGGCTGTAGCATGTAAGGGGCTGTAGCATGTAAGGGGCTGTAGCATGTAAGGGGCTGTAGCATGTAAGGGGCTGTAGCATGTAAGGGGCTGTAGCATGTAAGGGGCTGTGCTCCATACTTTAAAGTTAGCAAAGGCATATTGTACATGTGTAGCATGTAAGGGGCTGTAGCATGTAAGGGGCTGTAGCATGTAAGGGGCTGTAGCATGTAAGGGGCTGTAGCATGTAAGGGGCTGTAGCATGTAAGGGGCTGTAGCATGTAAGGGGCTGTGCTCCATACTTTATAGTTAGCAAAGGCATATTGTACATGTGTAGCATGTAAGGGGCTGTAGCATGTAAGGGGCTGTAGCATGTAAGGGGCTGTAGCATGTAAGGGGCTGTAGCATGTAAGGGGCTGTAGCATGTAAGGGGCTGTAGCATGTAAGGGGCTGTAGCATGTAAGGGGCTGTAGCATGTAAGGGGCTGTGCTCCATACTTTATAGTTAGCAAAGGCATATTGTACATGTGTAGCATGTAAGGGGCTGTAGCATGTAAGGGGCTGTAGCATGTAAGGGGCTGTGCTCCATACTTTATAGTTAGCAAAGGCATATTGTACATGTGTAGCATGTAAGGGGCTGTAGCATGTAAGGGGCTGTAGCATGTAAGGGGCTGTGCTCCATACTTTATAGTTAGCAAAGGCATATTGTACATGTGTAGCATGTAAGGGGCTGTAGCATGTAAGGGGCTGTAGCATGTAAGGGGCTGTGCTCCATACTTTATAGTTAGCAAAGGCATATTGTACATGTGTAGCATGTAAGGGGCTGTAGCATGTAAGGGGCTGTAGCATGTAAGGGGCTGTGCTCCATACTTTATAGTTAGCAAAGGCATATTGTACATGTGTAGCATGTAAGGGGCTGTAGCATGTAAGGGGCTGTAGCATGTAAGGGGCTGTAGCATGTAAGGGGCTGTAGCATGTAAGGGGCTGTGCTCCATACTTTATAGTTAGCAAAGGCATATTGTACATGTGTAGCATGTAAGGGGCTGTAGCACGTAAGGGGCTGTAGCATGTAAGGGGCTGTGCTCCATACTTTATAGTTAGCAAAGGCATATTGTACATGTGTAGCATGTAAGGGGCTGTAGCATGTAAGGGGCTGTAGCATGTAAGGGGCTGTAGCATGTAAGGGGCTGTAGCATGTAAGGGGCTGTAGCATGTAAGGGGCTGTGCTCCATACTTTATAGTTAGCAAAGGCATATTGTACATGTGTAGCATGTAAGGGGCTGTAGCATGTAAGGGGCTGTAGCATGTAAGGGGCTGTAGCATGTAAGGGGCTGTGCTCCATACTTTATAGTTAGCAAAGAGGAAATAAAGTCAAGTAAGGGGAAAAGGGAGGAAGTTGATGAAAAATTGTATTCATGGCAGGTTGTTAAAAATACGGGTGGGAAAGTCACACTCAAGAAGCAGGATAGTAGAATAGGTATGAGTGTGACAAATACATTCTCTCCTTTGCGAGACGAATGTGAGGGAAAAGATAGTCAGGATAAGGGAGGGATAACCGAAGTGCCTGCCGCCGACTCAGCTCCAACCTCTGACGCTGTGCTACCTACCACCACCACCACTGCCCCCACCACCACCACCACCAAGGGACCTTCTGCCACCACCGGGGGTTCTCCAACTGCAGCTGCTGGATCCTCCCGAGGGAAAGGTAAGTCTGTGTCCCGAGAAGGTAAGTCTGTGTCGATTGTGGGCGACTCCATGGTAAGACATTTAGTTAGGGCTACCCGCACTAAACTTAGGAAGGTTGTGTGTCTGCCTGGCCATGGAGTTGGGAGGGTTTTAGAGAAGATGGACCACATCTTGGAAGATAGTGGAGATAACCCCATTATCTGTCTCAGTGCCGGGAGTAACGATGTTGGTAAGGGTAGAAGTGAGGAACTGCTGCAGCAGTATCGGGATGTGTTAGATAAAGTTAGGATGAAGGGAGGGATCCCTGTAGTACATTGTATCCTACCCAGAAGAGGAGTTCCCAAGGAATGGACATCCAGGGCGATTGGTGTCAATTGCCGTTTGGAGAAATATTGCAAAGAAAAAGCAATACCATTCATTGATAACTGGGATAGTTTCTATGGGAGAGATGGGATGTACGCAAGGGATGGGGTTCATCTTTCACGGTTAGGGGTTTCTACATTAGCTAGTTCTTTAGATAGGGTGGTTGTGGGGTTTTGAACAGAAATATTGAGAGTGTAAATGAGAGGTTAATTGGAACAATTTTAGCGTCAGGCGAAAGCGATAAGGATATTCAGTCTCATGCTAAAAATGATGACTATAATGCAAATAATAGTAGTGATGGTGCAACAGAAGATGGAAATGTCGCTAAAAACAAAGGTAAATTAGGTATAAAGAAAAGAAGTAAATTGAGAGTATATTACACAAACTGTAGGAGTCTATGTAACAAAATGAACGAACTTAGAGCCCTTGTTAGCAAAGAAAATATAGACATAATAGCGCTAACTGAAACGTGGATTAATACAGAAACCAGGCATTTTTAGCAGAATTTGATATACCAGGATATAGTTTGTTTAAATATGACCGAACAAGTAAGAGGGGTGGCGGTATAGCAGTGTTTGTCAGGAGTACATTAAAAAGCTGTATTAAATCAGGTATTAGACTAAATAACGATAATGAAAGTGTTTGGGTAGAGGTTAACGAAGGTAGTGAGACCATAGTTATTGGAGTTATGTATAGACCGCCAAATATGAGTAGAAATGACGGAACGTCATTATGGGAGGAAATTAAAATGGCATCAAGGTTTAGCAATGTGTGCATTATGGGGGATTTTAATTTTCCGAATATAGATTGGCAGCATCAAATAGGAGACTCTGATTCTGAGGAGTTTATAGAGGTAGTACAAGATAGTTTTTTTTTCAATTCATAGATACGCCGACTAGAGGTAATAATATTCTCGATTTAGTTTTCAGTAACAATGAACATATGGTAAATAATGTAGAGATAGGGGACCACCTAGGAAATAGTGACCACAATTCTGTGTATTTTAATATACAATGGAAAGGTAATACCAGAGAGAATACAACATTAATACCTGACTTTAGAAAAGCCAATTATGGTGGGTTAAGAAGAGCCCTATTAGCGGACCCTATGGTCAAAAAATTAAGTCGATCCAGGTGTCCAAATGAGTGTACCCCTTCTCAGGCACCTGTCATCTTAAGTCAGGAAGAGACGTCAACCTTGGTAGATACATACGATAATTTTATCAAGTCAGTATTCAATGCACAAAATAAATACATCCCCAAAAGAAAATTTAGATCAACACAGAACCAACCCAAATGGATGAATAATAGACTATTAGATCTTCTAGGACAAAAGAGAGGAATATATAGAAAAATTAGAAAAGGCGAAATTCACCTACTTGCTTACTATCAGAATCTATCAAGACAGGTAAAAAAGGATATTAGGAAAGAAAAAAGAAATTATGAAATTAAGGTTGCCAATGACTCAAAAAATAATCCTAAAGCTTTTTACCAACTATATAAATCCAAGGTTAGAGATGTAATTGGTCCCCTTAAAACTTCGATAGGAGAAATGACAGAAAATGATTTAGAAATGTGCAGTACATTAAATGGTCAATTTCTTTCCGTTTTCACTAATGAAAATTTGGCACAGTTTCCAGAAGTCCGTAAGGTATATAGCGATAGTATAGAAAATAGGTTAAGTACGGTTACTATAAGTAGAAATGATGTGCTTAAGGAAATTGACAGACTGAAACCTCATAAATCGCCTGGTCCTGATGAGGTATATGCTAGAGTATTAAAAGAATGTAGGGATGAGTTAAGTTACCCATTAACATTTTTATTTAACAAGTCATTGGAGACAGGTATAGTTCCAGAAGCTTGGAAGCTTGCAAACGTAGTTCCGATCTTCAAAAAAGGTGACAAATCAATAGCATCCAATTACCG